>OZ022265.1:136777811-138025936 GCA_963978885.1 Nemotelus pantherinus
GCCAGATTGGATGTATTTTGAAATTAGTTGGGCCCGCGCTACAGGTGATGAATGCGATAACAGACGCCCAGGCTTCTATGATGAAGGCAAATTTTTCCCCATTTAATTCTCCTTTTGATTTCAGAAGCCTCCTCTTTTGTTAGCTACGTGGTTTGCCACATCTCGACTAAGTCAGATTGTCAGCCCATGCGCGACAGCTATTTCTGGGCCTTCAAGGACAAAAGCCCCTTTCCGTTTTTGGTAGATTGCAGATACTATGTGCATGTGATGAATGAAGCACGAATAGTGTAACCCATTTTCTTAGAAAATATCCGCCCCATATTTTCTCGACACAAAAAGCCGCAGAAAGCTTCCAAAGCGGCTGGGGTAGGGGATGTTAGAAAAGGCTGGGGTAGGGGATGTTAGAAAAGGATGTTACATGCAGTATAACGTATTTCTTAAAAGTTTTCAATAAAAAACTCAAAATACTTCGCACATGGCCTCCACAAAGTCTACGTAAATTTATATTGGCGGTTTCCTGTCGCTCTTAAACTAACGGTGAATTCCTTTGTTCCACTTTAGATTTAGATTTTTCAACAAGGACCTGAATTCGGTAATTTTAACTGAACGTGATCATTGATTATTGTATTTCAATCACAATTCAGAACTAAAAAAATTACTCGAAAGGAAATAATGGTATCCTCTTACAATTTATATGCATGTAAACCAAAAAAGGTCAAACAATATGCGCAGAGCTGGAAAAATATAGAAATATTGCATTTCATCCAGAAACTATGCGAAAGGTTATTGCTGAGAATGGGTATAAGTCGCGAACCTTGTGCGAAAAGGCAATCGACAACAAAACGCTTGGAGTTTGAATTCTGGCAGAAAGTTATCTTTTCGGATGAGTCTAAGTACAATAGATCCTAAAAACACAACTAAGACGATAAAGCACGGTGGTGGTGGTGGATTAATGGTGTGGAGGTGTATGTCGACTGCAGAAGCTGATAAACTGGAGACCAGAAATAGAAGTGTCAAACAATTTGGAATATCGGATTTTTATTACTCCTAACACGAGAACGATCCCAAGTACACAGCACTTTTATTCAACAAGATAAATTTTAGGTAAATTAGAAATTAGGAAGAAAACTGCAACAACAAAAAAGAGATACCTGCCACAGAAAGAGCACCGAACGCTGTGCGACGGTTTTTTTGTGATGGAAGAGGTGACAACAAATTTATTGTTTAATAAAATAATGCTGAGTGCAGAGAAAGATTTTCTTATTGTCTAATAAAGTAATGCTGTCAGAACAACAAATCAGCGTAGCAAAAGATGGCATATTATTTATTGAAACCTGTCGACCTATTTCGCCGATTCCATCACGCTCTTACGCTATAGAAAGCCATACTTCGTCAATTTAGCTCCTACTTCTAATAAAATCCAAACAAGCACAACAAATGCCTAAAAACCGATTTAAATATGTGGCATTTCACTTTCCCGGTCCTAATAGCATTTTCAATCTTGTATTACAAGTTTTAGTATACCTAAATGCCTTCCGCTTTTTGTAATTCACTTATCTTCAGCGGTGTATCCTTTGAACCCTCTAGGATTTACCTGTTTGCATACGATTTTCCTGACTTCCTTTTTAACTATGATTAAATTTCGACTGTCAAATTTTAGGCGTTGCCATTCAAACACAAATTCGTAGTAACCTCATCCGAAGTCACTTTACCCTCAGAATACCGATTTCAGAATACCGAGATTTAGGTGACCTAACTGCAAGTGACGAGAAATCTTACGTGAGGTGACTCTCAGAATAGGGCACAAGATCAGGCGATTTGGTATTGATTAAATTATTTCGGGTGGATGTGCATCGGGTGAACTGTCTAGTTAGTCCTTGATCGACACAATATCCAATTCATCTGATCGGGAAAATGCATGATATCCTTAGTCTGGTATTGGGAGAAAAGCTCCGAGCTAAAACAGACGGAAGAGAGAAAAAAGAGTGCGATCCCGCGTGTGTGGTTGTTGGCTTTTGGTGGAATGATAAATAATTCCGCTCATCAGCTTACCATGACACCGGTTTCTCGTCAAACAATAGCTTTATCATTCATGTCGTTTTTGGTAATGGGCTTCGCGACCTCGACAATGTATAAATGCAATCGTTCCTCGCATTTCTTCTTTCAAACAAACAAATCAAAAAGGATTTTATTTCGATTACCAAAAAAATCCACCTCTAATTTTATCAATTACTTTTAAACACTTGAGATTTATTTTTTACTTTAACTTTTTACTTTTTTTTACAAAATCATTTCTTTTCAAATGAAAATAAATAATAATATTGCTAAGATTTTACATAATTTCGATTTTCACTAATAGATTTCAACAAACATTGATAACAAAGACAAAGGAGGTAGTACTATAACTTGTCATTTGGCTTTCAAATTACATTTGCTTAAACCGAATTCACAGAAACTTATCTTAAGCGTACAATGTGTCTATGAAGAAAATAATAAAATCACATGAAAGCAATAATTTAAAAAAAAAATAATAGAAAACTTAACTGCAGGAATTATATCATATTCGAGCTTATTGTTTTGTTCGTCAATCAATATGATTATGAAACAGATTAATGGCTTATTTGGTTCATATTATTACTTATCATTTGGTGTGGTCGTATTAAGTTAACAAAATGATATAAACGAGAATTAAAATCATCAAGTTATCTTACTAATTCAATTCAAGCTTAGCTCCTAGTCACAAAAAGCTGGTGATCGGTTTAGTGAATCATCACAAGTCAATTATTATTTATGCTGGTTTCCCATTTTGTTCAATGTTTCTCTCTTACTTTTCAATCAAACAAACATTCTATACTGATTTTTTCTACTCCATTACGGCTAGCCCATTCAAAATTCTATAAAATGATTTAGTTTCAATATGCAATAGCCCTTCTCATTTTTATGGGGATACAATTTGGATGTTTATTCACATGTAAATGTGTATTGATAGTGTACAGTCAGTGTTCGTATATTATTTCGAATTGTTTTGGCTATTTCTACTTTGTAATATTACTAGACTTTTAACCAGTTTCATTGCATCGAAAGAAACAATAGTTTTTAGCTTATTTTTTTATGTGTCTCTCTCTCATACATTTCAATGTATAATATGGCGATTATATTGTAAAAGTCAAGGTAATTTATAACAACTGGATATGAGAAAATGATAAATGTATTCAATATTGAAGTTTTGTTTTGTTAAACGCTTTTCGCCTTATGCATGAACACAGGGTGTTTCGGACAATTCCGGAAGTTAGTTTTATTTATATGTATTTTTGTATTTCTTATTTTCTTGGCTATCACCTAATATTTGCAAAAAAAAGCCGTTTTCTGTATAAATGTGTGGCTTTGATTTTCTGTCTATATTTCAATGCAGTCTTATTTTTAGTTTGAATATAATATATATATAGTGTGTGTGTGAGTTTGTATAGCAGAGAAAAATTTCAAGAAAAATATCAGCCATTGAAAATAAATTAATTAATTCCAAACACTTTCATATTTGTGTTCGAATTTAACAATACTTTATTATAATAGATTTTCATAACGTTATCGTTTCTCTCCTTCTGTCTCTTTCTCGTTTATTCGACGTTCATATATTATTGCCATTAGATATTTTTTTCGTTACTTTTCCTTTATTTTTTCTGTTGCTTTCGTGTTCATTTTTTTTTTTATTGTTTTGCTGTAACTAGAACTACATATTGCTCAAGTAATTAAAAAAAGAGCTTAAATAAATTAAATACCCTAACTATTTTAAAATAAAATTATGCAATAATTAAAATGTAACAGATTATATCGAATCATAATGAAAAATAAAGCGAAAAACGATATGATCATAGTAGAAACGTGATGAACACATAAAAACGCAATTATTACAATTGAAGAGTTAGCACTAGTCGGCCGATTTTGTTAAATGTGATTATTTGTGCTAAACAAAATAATGATTTTTTTTACGGATGTTCTTGATAGTGATTTACGGCACACTTTTGAGATATACTTCCTACATTTCGTCACAATAAAAATTGCTTCTAGTTTTTTCTTCTTCTTCTTTGCAGCTTTCTCTGTAACTTAATTGCAAGTTGGTTGTATTGTTTTTTTTTTGTTTGGAAATAAGCCCATCATGTTCTCTCTTACATAATATTTAACATACATTTTGTATCGACTGACCAGATATAGATTTGCGCATTATTTGCATGTTTCGCTTACTTGATTAAAGTTATTTCCGATTTTCATTTGTTTAATATAAACGGTGGTTTTGGTTTTTAACTAAGAATGTGGTTTGCCTGTAAAGTATCGAAAAGAACTTATTAGATTTTGAATATAGTGAACAAACAAAAAATTGAAAAAAAAAAATATTCGCTTTCAAAGTATCGCTTCGATATGAAGTATGACTCCGGAGAATTCAATTTGTTTATTTATTTTGTTTATTTCATTCATTCCGCTACATAAACAATTCCAATTCCAGCAAATGAAAGAATTAAACATAGCTATGAATAAGAGTAAGAACAAAATAACAAATATCGAAATTTAAAAAAAATCTGTTTAGAAGTTAAACATTAAAGTAATCCTACGACAACCCTTGTTAGATCTAGAGACTCCATTCACAAATGTACAATCAATCTGAGTACGAGTGTAGAGTGATTATTTCCGCGACTCACTTTACACCATTAACTCGGGTATCTATTCAGAGCTAGGTGAATTCAAAGTTCGGTGCGTGATTCCGCATCTGAGCCTGGATTCGAAACAGGGATCCCACACACAAAAAGTCAGTGCTCTAATTCCTAGGCTACTCAAGCACCTCAGTGACCAGCAGGCAATCCTGGGGATGCTTCTACTTCTCCAACGAGTTGCAGCAACTTGGTGAAGTTGAAACTAACAAAAATTCAATAAATGCTTGAAACCGTACTTAAACTCTAGAAACGAGAGGACCAAGCTAAAGGGCATTGTGCTTCTTATGCCGGGTTTCCACCAAAGAGACAAAACAAGAAACACGGACAAAAAAGGTGTTTTGTTTACTAAAACAGTTTTCAGAGACAAAAATGCTCGCGAAACTGTTCAGTTTTTACAAAACATTCGTGTTTTTGTTCAGAAAAACATTTTTTGTCCGTGTTTTTTGTTTTGTCTCTTTGGTGGAAACCCGGCATTAGGAAGAAATAGCAAAGGAGAGTGAAAGTAAGATTCTGTTCGCGCAAATGGGATCAAGAATACCTCTGACGACCTGCTAGGCCGACTTGAATCCAGAATGATTATCTCAAAAAATCCTTGTAAGTTTAAAGGAAAAAAGACTCATCGAGGAAAACTCTGCATGCATCCAAAGAGGATATGTGAAAAATGGAAAGGCAAGTAAAATAAGTACAATAGGGAATATTGAATTTGTATGGGTTTCTACTTTATTGACTTCGTTTTAAGGTGAGGTGAAGACTTTTATGGTTAGAGTATACTTCCTGCGGCGATTGAAAACTTCTGTGAGGAGCTGTTTGTACGTTCGTTCCTCCGACGAGAACACCAGAATGTTACCATTTTCCACTTTCGACAAGAGTTTCTGCTGGGTCGATTCAAAGAAGGCAGTAATTTTCTGGCATTTAAGATATTTGTTCTTGCCTTCGGGATGGTTACGACACTTCTGACTAGGCGGATGATGCGGATCTCGAGATTGGCGACGATGTTCTGAAACATGGTCAATTCGCTAGTGATGCGGAGGCCCCAAGCTGCTTAAACTAGAAAGGCGGAATCCGGGCGATAAATCCCCCGAAAGTAGTATTAAATAGAATTGTATTTTGATTGCGAGACAATCATAAATTAGAAATCAACAAAGTGGTTTATCCGCTAAATGATCCATATTCCCGCATCAAAAATTCTCTGCTCGAAAAATATTTAGAGCCCATATACGTTGACTATGCTTTTATAGATAAAGGGAACAGCAATCGCAATTTAATAGTTCTATGAGAAAATATTATCGTTGAATAAAGTTCGCAGCTAATGTAAAAAAAACAGTGGTCACATCACATAGTATGAGCTGATATCTGATGGAAAAAAGTGCATACTTTCGAAACCATTTAGTTAAGTTTCAATTTCCGATCGTCTCCCAATCAAAAGACAATACCATATGAATCGTTTCTTTCAGGCTGCTTTGAAAATTGTTTGCTTGTTTTATAAATTCCAGTGAAACAAAGGTTGTTACGACGCAATGCCTACTAAATTGAAAACATGCTATATTTTAAGGCAACCTGCGAAGACAACTGAACAATTTAAATGATAACACCAAAGGGTATAATTTTTTTTTAGTAAATGTTGTAAAGGTCTCAGGCCTACTGTCCATTAAAATGTCACTTCATAGATTCGTCATAGAGCACAACGTGACGATATAATACGGCTACTGTGTCTGTCCACAAGCGAACACTGAGAGAGAACGCCGCCAAATTTTGAGGGTAGCGTCAAACTCTACGCTAAGTGCACGAAGAATTGGTGAACAAGCTGGAACTTCTGCAAGTGTCTCGACGGTACGAAGGGTAATAAAACAAATCCAAACAATAAAGCGACTTCGTTTGAAGAAAAAACCAGCGTTAACGCAAGGACAATAGCAAGCACGGTTGTAGTTTGCTCGAAAATACATCACCTGAAATAAAGCGTGGAGGAGAGAATTTTATTAGGAAGACAGACCGCAGAAACGTACGTAGATCTACTACTAATTGATTGGATTGAATTTTTCAACAAGATCTGGCACCTATTCATACTGCTCGTTGTGTTAAAGACTGGTTTGAGGCAGAAGACATGACAATTTTGGATTTCACCCGACCTCAACATCATAGAAAATCTCTGGGGATGGTTGTCCAGGAAAATTTACGATAATGGCAAGCAATATGAGAATGTTGCAATGCTAGAAGAAACAATAAAAGAAGCTTGGGCTAATATTCCTCCAAGTATTTATAAAAATTTATATGAATCTATAAAAAATAGATTGTTTGAAGACATTAGGAATAATGGTAAAGCTACCCATTATTGATGAATGTTTTTTTTATTACTGTGCGAAATTCCATGAAATTTTACGTTTTTCCGCAATGTAAAAAATCAGTTGCTCCGCTTTTATATGCACAAACTTAGATAAATACATCAAGCTAAACGCTTGTGAGTGTGATTATTCTAGAAATTGCATTTTATGATTGGGATTTTCATAGGCAATAAACCCACTATCGATTTGTTTTGCTATAACTCCCCGGCTTCTAGGATACTCAAAATATTAGGATCTACATAACCAGTTGCTCGCCAGTGGGCTTGCCAATAGGAAAATAATATATTCTACCTTTTCAATGTAGCTACCTGCTTAAATTAAAAGGAGACACCTCCTTAGATTGAAAATAATACAAACTGCAGATTACCCGTACCTGCTCGCAAATTATTGAATGAGAATCGAAAATTTCAATCAGTTTATAGAATTAAGTTTTTGAATTTTATTGCTCCGCACATAAAAATAGCGTAAAATTTAAGATTATATGTCTCCTAGCGAGAGAGGCTGTTATCAACTCTGAAGGTAGCATAATGGAGATGACTTAAATACCCTGTTTAGTTCACTATTACCTTATGACGAAAATAAAGTTGAATTTCCGTATAATTTTTTTTTAAACACGACGCTCTACTTGAATGCGATATATTTTACGCCTTGTAGTAACATTCTTACCGATAGACAACATGCCGATAGCATGCTAAAACGAAAGCGTGTCTCTGTCGCGGCAATTAAATTGTATTGGAAGTTGTCTAGAACGTTGTCTAGAAATATATTTATCTGTATATTTTGACAATAAATGCAACACATTAACAATAGTAACAACGATAATCCCATAATGAGTTCATAAAGCCAGTAGAGGCCTAAAAACTATGAGTGTTAGGCCCACTGTCCACTGTGGCGTCGCTTCATAGACGCATACTATTGTTACCTAGTACGCATATCTAGTTTTTTGAGGCAGATAATCCTAAAAAAACTAGGTAGATCAACATCAACGATGTTTCGATTACGAAATTGTCTTTATAACTTGGTTGGTCTTTGAAAGTATGCAATGTCCTAAAGAACAGCGGGCTGTCACCAAATTTTGTTAAACATTCCAGAGTACGAGTATTAATTGTAGTCACCTAGCATCCTCTTTAACATATGAAAACTAATAAGACTCCTACGAAGAATAGAATCTTATTCGAATGTATGAATAGACTCTTTTCGAAAGCTTCAATGTGTGCAGTATTGCATTTCGATAAGATGTACTATTCCTGAAACAAAAGATTTAAGCGAGTAACCCCCCGAAAATTAATAAATTAGATAATCTACCCTCGGATCACAAGCCGGTGCTTTTTCAAATTGAGGATATTTTCATTGACTCCCCAATCAAGTGGAAAATAACTACTGACTGGCAAGGCTTCCGGACATCTCTGTCCAATGAATGCAACCAGGTGCCAGAAACGGAAAGAGATTTAGAGGAAGCCATTGAGCTCCTCACCAATAAAATCACTCCTCGACCAAAATTTCGGTTAAGGATAACTAAGACCCCTATGAAATTCCAAGCTCTGTCAAAATAATCATAAAGAGGAGGAATCAAATTCAGAAACGAGGCAGATCCACCGGCTATCCCAGACTGAAGCAGGAAGCAAACCGGCTAACCAATGTCATTCGTGACTAGATTAGAAAATTCAAGAATGAACAGTGGGAGCACTTCATGAGTAGTTTGTATCCTGATAGTGGTTCAGTCTGGAAAATTTATAAATATTTTAGAATTAAGAACCCATTCACTCGTCCTCTGGCCTTAAGTATGGTAATGCGGATAAAGCCGAACGAAGCCTTTGCGGATTTGGACGACGGTCTTGACGAGGAAGTACACACTAAGTAGGCCGCGGCATAGATATTACACACCACAACTCCAAGGGGAGGCCAGATTCCACCATCTTCTATTGAAGAAGTAAAAAGCTTGATCCACTGTCTCAAAAAAGGAAAATCCCCAGGTCCAGAGAATATTACCAACCTATGCCTTCATCACCTGCCCACAACATCCTTCCGACAGTTTTAGATATCCTCAATGTTATTTTTCGCCTCAAAAGATATCCAAATTTTTGGAAACTGGCCACAGTCAGTCATCCTAAAGCCCGGGAAAGACTTAACTTTCCCTCAAAACTGGCGTCCAATCAGTCTCCTTTCCTCTTTCGGTAAACTCACAGAACACATGTTCCTCTCTCGTCTACAAGAGAAAGTTCTTTTAAATAATTCTCAACCAGCGGAGCAGTTTGATTTTAAACAAAATCACTCCACAGCGCTGCAGCTAGCTCGAGTAGACCAACATATTAGATCAGGTCTCAATAAGAGGAAATCAACAGGACTCGTAATGTTCGATGTTGCAAAGGCATTTGATAAGCTGTGGCATGCCGGGCTTATTGTTAAATTGGATCATCTCGATCTACCAACTGCATCCACCCAGCTCATTGGATCCTTCCTTCACAATAGAGCTTTCGAAGTCAGATGCGATAGCATACTCTCATCTAAAAGACCTATATCAGCCGGAGTCCCTCAAGAGTCTACCTTGTCACCGATTTTGTACAATTTGTACACAACAGATATCCCTAGAACTAGCAGAGTTCAAATCGCGCTTTTCGCAGACGATACTTGTATTTTTCACACGTCCAGACAAGCAGCAGCCATTACCTCAAATCTGCAACGTTCCATCGACTCCCTTATGGAGTATTTTAGAAGATGGAAAATAAAACTGAGCACGGACAAAACTCAAGCGATCTTCATAACTCGCAAAAGACGACAAACACCACGCGCTTTCATGATGGACAATCAATCCATAGTTTGGCAACAGACGGCCAAATATCTAGGACTAACCTTCGACCACAAATTGCAGTGGACTCCACACATAGCCAACAAAAGAATTTCCATTTCCACAACACAATAAACGCCCTTTATCCTCTTCTCAAAACGTCTCAGTTAAGCAACTCAAAAAGGGCCCTTCTCTACAAACAAGTAGTAAGACCCCAATTACTTTACGGCTGCACTTTTACGGACAAACCACAGAAAAAAATCACAGAAAAAAACTCCAGTCAAGCCAAAATATTGCGCTAAGAAGAATATTCAAGATTATTTGGTACATAAGGAACATGGACATCCATAGAGATTTAAGAATTGAAACAGTTGACAAGTACATTCGCGACTTAAGCTCTTCCACCCCAACAATTCTCTAGGAATTCTAAAACTAGCTCATCTTCACAATAGTTCCGACTTATCCAAACCTGAGGCAACTCACAAACTAGGGCAGACACTCCGCATTTATCGATAAAACATACCCACACACACACAGTTTGGCTAGTTTAAGAAGCTGAGCGAACACCGCTCATTGCTATAAGTGGAATAAGGGTCCAAAACCCGCACCAGCTCCAAGAAAATCACCAGTTTTCAGCAGAAAATTAATATTCAATTAACGAAATATTTCATTTTTACCAAAAAATATTTATGTTAAGATAAAAGAAGCAGGCTTTCCAAAACGCCTTCCAATCGTGGAAATCTCGTCTCCAGAATTGCATAAAAGCAGAAGGATGTTATTTCCATTTAGTCATTTGTAGCGATTAGTTTAATAAATCTTTTTTTCTGGACATAGTCGCATTACTTATGGAACGCACCCTATATGAATTACTGTTATGATTTTTGCTATGAACAACCCAGCAAACCAAATGCATCGTAATTAATTCATAAAAGAGTCATATTTTACGAATGTTTTTGTCGTTAACGAGCTCGCAAATGAATCGAAAACGATTCATTGGTCCTACTAAAATGGCCATCCGAGAAGAATCATTTTTAACGATTCGTAAATGAGTTAGAAAAAATGTGGTTTTAGCGAGTATATATCGACCAGCAAACTAGGGAAAGAATCGATGTAAAATTTGCTACTGAGCCGCATAGGATATTATTTATTGCGTCGGTTATCCTAAGCAAAATTATTGCTGCGTATCGTTTTACGAACAGGCTCGGTTTCGTATGAGAGATGTCTGTTGATTGTCGAGAAACCATCGTTTTTAGTGAACGCTCACTAAATTGTTTGCTGGGAAGCAAGCTCAGTTCACTGCTATCAATAGAATCGATTTTCCACTTTGAACCCAGTTTCTGTTAACAATAATAGTGAAAATTGTTTTGTCAATTTGTTGAAATTTCATTTACAGACCTCAAATCCCGTTACGACCAGACAACAATCCCAGTGCGCTAGAACAGTCATAGTCTCCAGTCTCCAAAAAATGGATGTCAATCCGCAGCTATTCAGAAATTGTATATTATACTCGTCTTTGTGTAGCTCAATCATCAAGCAAGTGGTAAGTAGGGGCAGTCATATCAGGGCAGTGTTTTGCCTGCTTTGCTTTGGAATTTAGAAGTTAATGAGCTTCTGAAGAAATTTGATCAAGCTGGATGTAAAGTGATAGTGCAAGCAGATTGCATCGCTATTGCCAAATCAGAGAAATTCATAAATTAAATCATTCCTTACATATTCTCTCGCAATGGTGTCAGGATTGTGGGTTTAGTGCTTGCCATAAGAAAACTGAACTATTGCTCTTCACGAGGAAGCTTAGGATTCTATCATTCGATCTACCGAAACACAATGGAGTTCCCATAGGCCTCATAAAACCAAGTTAACTATCTGGAACTCACCCTGGATTTTACGAAAATTAAAGCGGAAAGGACTCGCAAAGCAATGTGTGCTCTTTACCGCTGTAAAGGGCGATATGAGCAACTTGCAAGCTACAGTCTCGTATCGTATCCTGGATTTACACTAATATGGTAGAACCAAATTTAGTAGTAGTTTGGTGACCAGCCATATTTAGAGCCGTAAAACAGAAAATGCGTTATTAATAACGGGGCTCTAAGTACTACTCCAACGAAGGCACTTTTGGTTCTGCTTGATGCTGGCACGCTTTTACTGGAAGTGCTTTGCATTCTCCCGATTAGCATTGCGATGGCTTCAGTTAAATTGGCCATCAGGCGCTGTAAAGTCCTGGGTGCCAGAATCTTTCTGTGCGATCGTAGGCAATTGCGGAAAACTTTTGGCATTGGTCGCACTAGGGAACCTCTCGATTTGAGAAGGGTATCCCTTCGTTAACTGGACACTTTGTTTTGCAGGGATGCAGCGCGGTTGGACGCCCCTTACAACGAATTTTGCTGGAGCTTTAGATGCGAGGAGGAATATGAAACAGTTCTTCATATACTGTGCAAATGTCCGGCCCTCGCTGGATATTTTACTTGGCTACCTGTAGGGCTTCGATGGACCTTAAGGGGACCATCAAGGACTCAGGGTGGTTCTCGTGTTAATAAGGGTTGTGCACTACGCAATGCGGTATCATAATGGGCCCTTGTATGCTAAAGAATGTCTTCCCCAATGTCTGTCTGAAAGATGCAGCCGCGGAACCTAACCTAGAACAGTTTTGAATGAATATCACCTTTAGAAGCTACATACAGAAAATAAGTCAGTATCTATAATTAAGCACTATCTGAAAAAAAATATAAATCAAACCATAGAAACAAGGGAAAAACAACTGATTCTCATTTTGATAACCATTTAATATTTCGTTTTTGCTTATCAAATTTTGAACACATCATATAAATTTTCAAATGAAATTAATTTCATTTTCATATTGGTTCTTTTTTTTTTTGTAACGAAGCAATATTATTTTCATTTCATTTTTCTTTTTGTCTAAAAGCAGCATAGGAACAGTTTGACAATAATATAATAATAGTTTCTTATCCTTATCAGATTAGTTAGGCTTCCCGGATAATATGTATGTTATCAAATTAAAACGAAAAAACAGAAAAAAAAAACAAAACCAAAAACTTTGTTACTAACATTTAAATACACATCAGTTCAATAACAGAAACATTATCCATCGAGCAAGTTTCGAATATGACAGCAGACTTATTATACACGGTTTTTGTTTGTTTCATGATCGTTATTATATAATTTACTCTATATTCTATAGTTCCTAAAGTTAAACTAAAAGAAAAATGATTATATTCGTTTTTATTTCAGTTTTGCTAGGCTATAATAATTACACATATAAATTCTTTGGATTTAAAAACGCACCCGTTACGATAAACAATTTTCTCTGCTCTCTTTTACTAAACAACAGTTAAAATAACTAAATAAGTTTGTTGTTTCATCAAAAAATAAAAAATAAAATATGTAAACGTTTCAACGAAAAAAGTGTATTCGAATTGCAATTTTTCAATTTGCATTATTGTTTCGTTCTCTTGCTACTTTTTCAACTTTCATTTTCAATTGATATTTCTATTTCGTCATACTTCATGGAAGCGATACTTTCTTAAATATCTAACTACTACTCTCTTTTTCCAATCAATTAGCATAATTTAATAATTGTGGTTGTTTTTTTCCGTTAAATAGGCTTCGATTAAAAATTAGCACTAAAACTAAAACTGTTGATAATAGACAAGTAAAGGTAAAAAACACTATCGATACGATATTTCATGAAAAGCAGAAATCAATGTATGTAATTGAAATGATAAACAATCAATAATAAGAATTAGTTTGATCATAAATATTTGTTAACATGCTTACAATTTAATATAAAATATTATTTGTTTGAATTTTCACAAGCAATGCGTAAATAATTTAAAGAAAAGTAGATGTACTTGCATTTTAATGTTGTTGTTTATTGTTGTTGGGACAAAATTGTATACAATACTCTCCGAAGCGTTGGTCGAGTACAGTTCAATGCATCGCTCGCGCATCATCCTGTTCTTTTGTTGCAGTTGTTTTTTTTTAGACGTTTTTATTTTTTCCCGTTTTCTTTTAAATTTATTTACACTCATAAGAACTGAATATTTTGGTTTCATTTTCAATACATTAAAGTTTTCTTTCTCTATTGTTTCGGTTTGTCGATTATTTGCATCCGCACCTTAAATACCATCATACATTTTGATTAAGTGGGCTTTTGAAATTTTATAAATTGTCAGCTTCATAGTCGTCCTCCTCCACATCGGAAACATACATAATATCTTCATTGGGATCGTTCTCGGCGATTCCGGGTGCTTTGCGTCGTTTCGGGTTGGGGGATTGTGGCTCAACTACAGCAGCGTCTTCTTGATGCGCCGCTGCAGCAGCAGCAGCCGCCGCCGCCTGTTTTGCCCTTAATAATTCCATATCTTCTAATGTACGCTTTTTTCGAAATTCGTAGACTAGTGGAAAAATGTGTTCGATGGCTGCTTGCACATGCGCCACACTAACAGCTGCGGAATAGATTTATAGAGAAAAGAAAAAGAAAAAAAAACAAAATTGTTATGCGAAATATGTTTTCAATAATTTTAGATGCATCTTTCGATACTCATACATTTTTTATTTTAAAAAAATTGGTGCATTTTTCAGTCGAATTAAAAAAATAATCAACCATAATTTATTTAACTACAACTATATATGTTGCACATATATTTTTGAGTACACCGAGCCGCAATAAAATGTGAATGCTAAAACTATGTAGAATGATATGTTTACTCACCAGTAACAGTGATACTTCCGGTCGAGAAAATTTTCAACGTTGCTTTAGGATATTTCAGTTTATATGTTACGCCAGGATGCAATTCCGGTTCGTAGCTAGCTTCCTTTTTATATCTTTCCGAAAAATTCACTATTTTAATTGCCCATGGCATACTGCATGTTCCAAGAACATTGACTACCCGAAAATTATGAAATCTTACATTAAAACCTAGTTTTTGAAGGCAACGAGCGTATCGACGTGCTGCAATTTTGGCCTGTAATTAAAGAATTAGATATTGAAAAAATTACCACATCATAATTTAAAAACGACAAGAGATTATTAATTGGTGAAGCTGATAAATCTAATTGTAGAAAAAAAAAGTTGATTGAAATATGATTATTTAAAAATTAATATACTGCACTTTGCGAAATATTTATAAAGGCACTTACGTTTTCTTCATTTCTATGAAAAAAACAACTAAGTATGCAATTTTATGAATATCATGTCTTACTGCGTTGCAGCGTGCTTTAACTATCTGACAGATAAACACATGTTGATATTCATTTTTTGTCAGTACTATGATTTAATACGAAATAAATATAAAGACACGTCGATAAATATTTATTTTTAGTCGATTGATTTGTGTTAAGGTGATCAGAAGAGCAATAACGCGCAAGTACTTGTTTTCTAAATGCATGATACAAATTTCATTGGAATTTAAAATATAATTTATTGACATATTTTAGAATACCGCGTGAAAAATCACTAAGCGAAGAAGAAAAGGGTAAAATTAAAGCTTATCACGAGCAAGGCATGTCTAAATGTGGAATCGTTAAACGTTTAAAAAGATCTGGCTGTGTAATCGATAATTTCATAAAAATGGGGAAAGATTACGGTAAAACTAAATGACCAGGAAAACCATCTAATGTGTCTAAAAGAAACAAAAGAGAAATCAGATGGATTGCCATCGAAGAAAATCTTAGAAATGAACTTAGAAATAGGTGTATGTAGAGTTCAACGAATAATGAAATGAGATTTGGGCCTCACATATGACAAAAAATGTGGCAACCTCCGCTTGCGAAAAGACATAAATTGGCTAGACTGTGATTTGCCGAAAAGTAACGGTTTTGGGACAAAAAATGGAACAAAGTAGTATTTACTGATGAAAAAAAAATTAATTTACATGGCCCAGACAGTTCACATAAATATTGGCGGGATAAAGGTTCTTTCTCATGATTTGGACAGGAATATCATATGGGAGTACCACACCCATTTGCTTCGTTTCGACAAAAATGGACACAGAATACTATATTAATTTATTAGATGAAGTGCTTATTAACTTCGAAAAGAAGATTGCTGGCGCAGAGTTAATTTTTCAGCAAGATAATGCGGCGATCCATCGCTCGAGAAAAACTAAAGACTTTTTGAGATCTCGTGGCATCCCGATAGTCGCCTGGCCTGCACTTAGTCCGGATCAATCGAGATCTGTGGTCTATCTTATCAGCTAAAGTTTTTCACCATGGGCGACAATACGCAAGCGTAAAGTAGATAAGGGATTCAATCAACAAGGAGTGGAAGAACATCGATCCTGCAACCGTCTGTACCTTAATATATTCAATGCCCAGGCGTTTAGAAGATGTTATAAACAATAACGGCGGTCATACTTCTTACTAAGCTTACGTAATAAATAGTCACTACAAAAAAAAAACATAAAAGTATTATCTTGTTCTTACTTTCAGGTTTTTTCAGGTCATTCCGAAAATTCTTGACCTGTTATGCCTTCTGTTCAGTGGAACCTCTCGTCCTTAATTATTTTGTCTTCAAATGCCCTTTTCACTTACCCTTCATCCTTTTTTTCTTTTAGTTCCTTAATCCAGTTTTTATTGGGTTTCTAACTTATGTTTTCTATCTTATCATTTCTAACATTCCTTTTTCTAATCTGTATCTCCTCATCATAATTTCGTTACTTTTTTCCTGATCCTATAACTTTGGATACATATTCTTAGATACATTAGGAATACATTTACAACAGAGCCTTCTGAAGCAGGATCCCTTCTTAAGAAACCATCTTCGGCAACTAATTTAGTTGAATTCACTAACTTTATCGCCTGGTCCTTGGATAACGATTTACAAACTGATCTGATTTAAACTATATCAACGACCGCACCGCTAGTGTTGGTTTAATGGCCGCTTTCCCTTTTTTTCTTAATTCCAGCATTCTACAATGTGCAATCATTGGCCCCCTCCTATTTACTTTGTTTATCATTGATCTTCCTTGTAACTTTAAGTCAGTTTTTCTTTTGTACGCTGATGACTTTAAAATTGTTCGTGCTGTCGCTTCACTAAATGATTGTAGTTATTTACAATCAAATATTTTTGTTTCCAAGTGTTTTTTAGTGTATATTTCCAACAAGTTTACTCATTGCCTTTTGTACAAATTTAATAATCAAATCTCTAATAGCCACAACAACGAAGCATGAGCTCTTTCAAAACCGTGTGAATTAAAGGGATCTTTCAAGGCAAAAATCTTTAACTGCTTTTGGACAGATTCCAATTTATCGCTATGAACATCGCAAATGGTTTTAATTTAAAGTACAATTTTTCCTTCAGAAGCTGGATGTATTTTAATTTCTTGACAGATATAGATATTTCGAGAGTAATCTGGCACTGAAGAAGAGAGCAGATTACCCCCGAAATAGCGATATCTGTTAAAACTACTGATACACTGCTGGTATCGTCCAGATCACCGGTGTATCACCCAATTCTAGGCTAATACCAGCTCGGCAAAGCGGTACATACGGGGTATGGACGGTATTGTTACCACGAGAATTTTGCCCGGTATATAGAAGATTTTACTGCCAGAAGAGACAAGCCAGTGGTGAGTGTAGCAATTAAACGTTCCAATACAAATCATTGACAAATGTCACTGAATGGTTCTATTTTGAAAGTGTCTCTTGTTTTTATATGAATTATAAAAAAGGATAACTTTATCAAGCAAATTTGGCCAAACAATACGGGTTCGTCTGAATCCCGCTTCACTTTTGATTCTACACTCAATATGACAGTTTTCACTTTTGACAGAAGATGTCACACAATATCACGTAGGCGCCTCCCAAATTATCGATACCGTGGCCTCCATACCCTGGTATCAATACCAGCAGTGTATCATTAGTCTAAGAAATTAAAATATGTCTAGCTTCCAAAGGAAAAATTGGTCTTTAAATTAAAACATATTTTAAAAACTAGAAAAAGTTAGATCACATTAAAACAATCGAAAATAGGACTCCAGCCGATGCAAGCGTAATAATAGGCCAACTAAAGATATATGCAGAGTCCTTACAGAAAATTTGCATCAGATTCCGATTGGATAGTGTAGTATATTGATAAAACTGGTCTAGAAAGAAATCGCCAAACTGAATAAGCTGGGAGCGGCCGAACTTTCTGCTGCCCACATTGCGGCAAAGAAGGACCTGTTCAAGACTATCACAAGGAGAAAACGTGCCAAATAGCAGGCTCTTTATAGGATCAACTCAGATGAAGATTGCTAGAAATTTGTCACCCTTGAACTCGGATGCCCAGGATAAAAAAAAACCCTAAGGCTCCGGGACCTGATGAGGTGCCGGTCCAAGCGATTAAAGTCGTGGCGGTGAGTCAATCGTGTCTATCATTGAATTAGTATAATTCATGTTTAGCCGCGGGGTTTTTCGCGTATCGGTAGGAGTTGCTCGATTGGTACTTGTAAACAGGGGGAAATGTAACCTGGGCAATCCATCATTATACTGACCGTTGTACAGGCTGGACACTGGGGGAAGCTTGTCAAGCAGTGGCTGCTGCCAACAGTGAGATCGGCTAGTGATCTTTCTGACAGGCAGCATGGATTCCGAAAAGAACATTCAATAATCTATTTAATTTCAGAGGTTGTTGGGATCTAGGAAGATCGGAGGTGGCATGTTATTAAGCCAGGCCTGTCGTCCTGCTAGTAACGCTGGACATACAAATGGCCTTTAACTCGGCGAGGCGGACATACATCCTTCGGACCCTTAATCAGAGGTAGTTTTTAGAACGACCGAGTTGAAGCGGTGCTTAGAAGGGCCGCGACTCAGAACTTCGTGGGCTGGTAGATTGTTTTCTATTAAGTAAATTAAAACTTACATACCCCTCGGTCTGATCCCCGAAATCTTGTGAGCAGATTTTTGTAGCTATCTGCACTAGGAGAAAAAAGTATTATACTCAACTGCATATTTTGAACAATTACTAGCTGTAAAGTATGCTTAAAATATGTTGAAGTATATTAAAAATCCTTAAGTGCATTATAGCTGATTGCGAAAATTAAAAAAAATCTTCGAATATCGTTCAAAACGAGCAGAGGTTTAACATTTAGGAAAGTGTATTGCTTCAAAGGAACGAGGAAAACGTGACTGGAATATCCTATAAGATGCTGTACTTTATAATTGTAACTGAGTGTATAATTCTATGCTAATTGCAGTACCAAACATGATAAGAATATCGCACTCAAATAAGCAATGACAATAACAGGAAGAAATTAATATTAATAGATATCAGGCATATAAGAAAAGCAAAATGTAAATTAGCTGCTTTTCAGCCGGTTCATAGGAGTCCATGAATAGCTGAGAATAGACAGAAAGAGCTGGATTATCGTTATGAAACTTGAAAAAAACATCTTTGACCAATGTTTTTGTCAGGGGTTACATGACAATGATTCCAGAAGAAGCTAATTGACTTCTGATAAGCCAGGGGACATGGGAATTTTCGCCTCAAACAAACGAATTTGCATATTCTAAACACAGCAAGCATCACATAGAAATTGTACTAAATTGTTCTAAACATAGCGCATAGCAACTGTACGTACATACCGAGTATCTAAAATGATAAATATTTAGTTTTTTTTAAAAAATAATTGCGTAAGTTTCGTTCGAACAATAACAAAACAAAAAACTACTGATTCATCATTACTATCAAGAAATCTTACCTGATCTTCAGATGTAGCACCAGTGCAGGTTATCCGTCCCGACGACCATATCGATGCGGTCGTATACGGTCGGCGTAGTTTCATCGTGGCCATTCCATGTTCACGTCGAAATTCAACATTGAAACCGTTTAATGCAATCTCGCGAAGATTTAAATGACACCTAACACTAAACGAACATACTACATTATTAATAACTATATCGATTTCAGGATCAGCATCAGGATCTGCCACTTCAGCAGCACTGTTCGCCTGAATATCACCGTTGGCGAGGCTATCCTTTTTCATATCGATGCTTGCATCGATATTTGGGGATGAGCCGGGGTTTGTATAGCCATCACTACTCGATACCACGACCACTTCATCGTCGGCTTGGGCCGAATTAGCATTGGCAGTATTATGACTGGCGACGCAGTTCACGTACGGTTGCGACGATTGTGACACTGTTGTTGAGTTAGACTTGAGGGCCGTCGCAGTCGCAGCTGTTGTCGATGATGTGACCACTATATCTCGATGTGCTTGGGTTGAGGGGGTTTGTTGCGGTTGGTAGTGTGATGAGTTTTGATTATGTTGCGCCAAACTTGCAACAGTTAGCGGGACTGTTCCGCCGCTGAGCGTCGAGGCAGCCGTGACAACATTACTTGCAGAATTCGTAATGAGTATATGGGAACTTGTGCTCGGTGCATTCTTAATATTATTGATATTTGTCGCCGGCATGTATATTATGTTTCCGTCTTGAAAGCTATTCTGTGTCAAGATTCTACTGAATTGATTTAAATGATTGACTTGGTTGGCGATTTGAATATGACTATTGTTGGACTGTTGCTGCTGTTGGATGAGTTGCTGATTATGTTGCTGCGTAATCACAAACGTCCCGCCGCCCGACGATGATGTTACGTTGACAAAGTTCGACGCCGATACCGAACAGATGCCAGCCGACATATTAGCAGCCGAAGGCAAATTAACCATTTCGTGCGGAAGAAGAATTCTGGTTTGTTGTAATGATGTGGCAGCCGAGGACGAGTTTGCGTTCAGTGTGCCGCCATTGCTACCGGTTCCATTGCCACCGACCACACCTCCATTTGATATTGTTTTCATACAGTTGTTCGTTTTTTGCTGTAACAGTGTAGCCATGCCAGCACTACTACCGTTACCGCAAAACATAGAACTGCTGCTGCTAGCTAGGATCGTAGCCTTGCTTCTTATTCGATTATCTTGTATATGAATGATTTGATTTTGTCTTGTTTATTCGATATTATTAAATATGTCCAGTTTCTCTTATAATATGTATTTGCTTTTCCCTTTCTTTCTTTCTCTTTTAGTTGTTCTTTTCTTGTTCTAAATGGAATATACTAAATTATGAATCGATGATAAAAGCACTTTCTCTATAAAATCATCCAGTTTCGATTTTATATTTTTCACGGTCTCCTTTCCAAATTGGTTTAAGTGTATATTGTATTCTGGTTCGGTCCTATGATATGCGATTATAAATCCCTTCAAATATTCTTTCGTAATATCCTTGTTTTCATATAAATTAGTTTCAATCAATGATCATTCAATATGTTTGCTAGTAGTGTGTTACTGACGTCGTCGTAAAAAATCTTTCAAAAAGGCGTTTCACACTTTGATAAGGCTCTTTAAGTTATGAATTCTTTTATAATAATCGCACTGTTTACAAGTTATTTAAATTATATGCTCCATTTGCGCACTAAGAGTCAAGAGTTTCAGTAACAGGTCCTGAAATGAAACGGGAAAATTTGTTAATAATGTAAATAATTGTAAATAAATATTTAGAAAAATATTCAGATTATATAAATAACATAGGTGAGGGATGCACAATTGATTTGTAAGATATTTGGAAAGCGTAGAAAAAAATGCAAAAACTGAGGAAGAAAATTGGCATTCCAAGATGAATTCAGATTGCACTTTACTCCATCTTGGTAAATACTTAAGACCACCTGCATCTACAAGGAGGAAACCAACAATACAAGTTACAGGTGAGGAAATTGGGCGTAAAACGCTCTTTTCTAAAAATTTGAATACCTGCGAAAGGGGAGTTTCGCAGAAGAATTGTCTATACGAAACGAAAGGAAGATCGATGACGAATTAGATACAAAAGCGAGTTATGTGTATGAAATATTCAAAGAACGGGGTTTTCCAACATGATGCATCTGAAAAATTTTAAAAGTCATAGGTAGAAAATGGGACGACGACTCAATCGACGAATGGATTGGAGGTCGCTATCGGCCTGTGGAAGCACAGAACATATCGTGGAAAAACTACTGGAGACATAAAATTCCTATGATAAGCACCCAAAACTCCACAACAACAATGATACATAAATATGCTTACTATCAAAGCAGTATACAAAACCTGCGAAAAAATCCTAAATCGATGACAATAAGAAAGCGGCATTGCATTGCATCCAAATCAGGAAAATTCTAACGACGCAAAAAATATAAAAAAAAAACCCCAAAGCATATGATTAATCCCACAAAGTTTGAGGTCAGTAATTAAGTAAGGAGACTAAAAATACAGTCCAAACGAGTTGCTTATGGTACGATAGATTAAATATGATAAAACATGGTAAAAACCAATATATGCAATATAAAAGATCACTGAGAAATTCAATGGGGGAAATTGGTATTCAAACGTTAAAAACTGATATAAATTTCCAAGAAGAGTTGAATATTCTAAAACCATCTGACAATGTTTGATAGCTGGGACTACCCCACAAATAAATGTTAGATAACACATTTTTTAAAGATAATTTTCGATAGAATACATTCAACACACTTCACAAACTAATCTATAATAATTTAAACAATACAATTGTGTTCCAAAAGTTCCGTCAGTAAATGATTTGAGTGTCTAAAAGCAGGTATATTAGCCTGCAGATCAAATGTGGACTTCAAGTACAAATATGTCCTTAGCTGTAGCAGGAAAAGTACGTATCGTGCGAATGCAGAATACTGTCTCAAAGATAACCATTTTGTAAGGATTGCACTACATAATATACTGAAACAAAATTAAAATTTACCATTGGCTAAAAATTCCCAAAATCTCGAAGATTTATCAGTCAAGTATCCGTTAGGTATCAATATCTAATGATATCCTATGCCATTTGTCGACACCAGGTCAATAAGTCTCGCCCGCGTGAATTTCGGACGACGGCTTTCATCAAAGGTTATCCAAGCGAATTTCGAGAGCTGAAAATTATGGCTTCCACCTAGAATTACCTCCAGGATGATAAACGAGGTCTAGAGAAACAGTTAGAGCGTCCGCACACGGGTCGACATTCAATCGACTCGACTGCGACTCGAACTCGAACTCCTTGCGATTTCCAATGTAAATGAATGGAGACCCGCACACGGGTCGACTTGTGCTCGACTCGGACTCGGTGCGACTGCGATTCGACAGGCACTCGTCTCGCTCGAAGTGTTTGGAACGGGAAAAGTCGAGCAAGACGCGTGATATTTTTTTCGAAATGTATGAAAGTGTTTTTTTTTTATAATGTATGCATTATTATTTTATTTTATGTATTATTATATAATAATACATAAAATAAAATAATAATGCATACATACATGATTGAATGTCGACCCTTATTATCATACGCTTTACACCAATAAGGGCTGCAGAACCGAAAAAGTTATTTCAGCAGCACGCAAATTTCGGACTTAGATATATTCGATGTATGCACAAAAAAATTCTTGAGAAGCGCCTGAGAAAGTGATAAGGTATATTTTTATCCCGCTTCAACGCTGATTTATTAGTTCAGGGAAATTAGAAGAAAACAAGACCCAGTTTCGGAAAAAAAATATTCAAAAGATCCGTCAGGATGGTTTTTCCATTAGAAAAGTTGCCCAGCTATTGGGACGTAGTCGTGCAGTGCTGGTTTCAAATTATTTGAAAGATCCTGAAAACTACGGCAAAAGATACGTACCGGGACAAAAGTACGCTTTAACAGCTGATGGCCGGCGTGCGCTAGTTTGATTGTAAGCACGCGTCAAATCCAGTGAAGTAAATATTTTGCATCCGCTTAGATTCTGCGTGAAATCGTTTAAATTGGCGATGGGATATTTATCCGGAATGGTGACAACATTGAGACCCCGCTAATCACTGCATGATCTCCAATTGCCATTTTTCTTAATCACAAAATGAAGTGGGCTTGCGCATGTACGGACGGCTGACAGATGCCGAGCTCAAGCATAAACTCGAATTCTGCTTTTGCTTCGCGCAGTTTTTCCGAGGATAATATCCTTATGCGTGCAGCTACAGATAGGATGGGATAGGATAGGATGGTATATACCGTGGTGCATGATCATTTTAGTGCTACCAGGAATCGTCACGAATGATCACCTTTGTCGAATAGCCCGATCTTAGTATCATCGTCGACATACAGATGGTTAGTGTACACTGTTAATGTGTGGTGACGTCGCTACGTTCCGAGTCTTACCAACATCTAGTTTCTAATGGCTGCATTTAGGGAAGATAGTTATAAATTCTAGTGAATTAGGGATTATACCTAAAGGAATTTTTAAAGAATAAATAGCTCTAAAAGAAATAACCGCTCCAAAAGAAGAAACGACTGTAAAAGAAAGATCAACGCTAACAGAAGGAACGACTGTGGAAGGATCAAGTTCAACAGCTCTGAGAGAAAAAACAAATCTGGAAGAAGAAACCGCTCTGAAATAAGGCACAGCTCTGAATGAAGAAGCAGTTCTGAGAGAAGCAACAGGCCCTGAATAAGAGAACAGATTCAAGAAATTGAAATAAATCCAGCTTCTAAAGTAAAAATTTGTCTTTAAATTAGAATTTGTCTTATTTGAGCATAAATATTCATAAAAAAAAACAGTCGAAAGATATAACTATTTCCTGTTTTAACAAAATCAAAACATCAGAGACCACCGATTTTTTTTATTTATTTATTTAAAGCACATTTTGTCTCGCTAACAAGCTGCCATGGTTATTGGACTTGAGATATCAAAGGGTGGTACGACGGTACTCTCAGATTTTGAAACCATCCAACCAACCTTTTTCAGCTCAATTCTGGAAATTGTTGGTTACTCCAATTTATGTGACAGTATTTGTATGCTATCAGGTAGTTTCATACCAAATGTCGGATTTCCTGACAGTCTTAAAAGTGATCCCATGGTGAACAGAGTTGTTTGGTAAAATTCAAAATAAGTTTTGTGTTTGAAAATAGAGGTAAATACCTTTCTTTTAGTGCCTAATTTATTACCCGTGTGTTTTCTTATATCTGTCCTTTTCGCTCTTATAGACATGTTTACAGTAAGAGATATTCGGGTCATTTACCTGTTTATGTTTAAAAAAGGACAAAATGCAGCTGCAGCGACGAAAGAAATTAATCACGTGTTAGAATCAGATACCTGCAACGAACGCACAGTGCAACGATAGTTTGCCAATTTCCGAGAAGGAAATTTCGGCTTGGACAACGAACCACGTGGTCAACAAGGTAGCAGTGTTAATGATGACGAGCTGCGAGCAGAAGTTGAGAGAAATACATCGACAACTTTACAGTGCCTTGCTGAGACCTTCAATGTATCGAAATCAACCATTAGTCGCTGTCTCAAAAATATTGGAAAAGTGAAAAAACTCAATCAATGGGTCCCACACGAATTGTCTGAAAGGAATAAAATGCTGAGAGTTGAAGTAACCTCTTCACTGCTGATGCGACATAAAAAAGGACCATTTTTGAAGAGGATTGTGACTTGCGATGAAAAATGGATTCTCTATGATAATAGGAAGCGTTCAGGACAATGGTTGGATCGCGGAGAAGCACCTAGCCACCAAGCAAGAGCGGGACTGCACCCTAAGAAGGTCATGGTAACTGTTGGATGGACTTCAGAAGGCGTCGTTAACTATTCGTTCTTGAATCCTGGTGAAACGATAACTGCAGAGACCTACTGTGCACAATTGGACGAAATGCACGCAAAATTGCGTTTAAAACAGGCTTCTCTGGTGAATAGGCATGGACCAATTCTGTTACACGATAACGCACGACCACATGTATCCTGTTTGACCATGCAAAAACTACAGGAGTTGCAGTACGAAGTTTTAGCTCACCCTCCATATTCTCCAGACCTGTCACCAACAGACTATCATCTTTTCCGGAGCCTGGGAAACTATTTACAAGAAAAGCGTTACTACAACCAAAACGCTGTAATTGTGTCCTTTGAAGAGTTTTTGGGGCAAAAAAATATTAGTTTTTTCAAAAAAGGAATTTTTGATTTGCCAACACGTTGGCAACAAACTATAGACTCCAACGGTGAATATTTTGAGGAATAAACCATTTCATTTGAAAATAATCGAGTTTTTCTTAACCCTTCAAAATCTGATATTTGGTATGAAACTACCTGATATTAAGCATTTTAAAACCACCATGGCTTCGTCGAAATTTGAACCTTCCGCTCTAACTATTGTGTATGTTTCATTGACAACAATTAAGATGATTATCAAGAATTGGAATATTTAGCATAATTGTTTAATGTTAATGTTGTCAATGAAAATAGGAAATGAAATCTCCAGTCATTGACTGTTATATAATGCCCTGCTATCTATGAAATGTTCAAACTCAACATTATTGGCCATACAGAATATTTTCGCATAGCCTTGACAAATACATTGTTTTTAAAAGCAACATACTCGAAACAATCAATTTCGAGTAACTATGCAGCTTTCAAGTGTTCCCGACATTGGTCTATTTTAATTTGACATATTATCTCATAATTGCAAAGCAACAATCGCTGGGAACACAACTTTAAACTAAATTCAAAACGTTTCTCAATCGGCTGCAATGCAACGTAATATTCTACTTCTAGATTAATTCTATACACACAGAATTCTCACTGAATTATTTTCAACGTGAAGTTACGGTCTTTTACCTCGAAAAATACAGCTATTTCAATAAATTCAATTTCAAAACATTACGTGTAGTTTAAATCATGCACACGCATCGTGAACTTGGAAACAAAATTATGAAATAGCCGCTGCCACGCCGTTTAATTGGAAAGGGCATTATCGATTAATCTGAACATTTCATGGTCTCTAGAAAACACATATGGTATGTATGTAATAAAATTAGAACTTCCTTCCGTTCGTTGAGGTAGAGAAATAGACAAGCAAACAGTTCATGGTGTGAACGTATTTAACCTCTTGAAAGTTTAGGAGTAATTGTAATTTATATAATAGTAATTTTGCGTGTAAATGGGTATCTGTCTTAAACTTTTCTCAGATAGAGGTTTAAGAAGTGTTGAAGAGGGTCAAGAATTATACGTGGTTTGATATCAGTGGTTTGTTTTTGGATTGGGAGAGTTTAAAATGAACATTTATAAGACAGAGTGAGGGATGATCAGTGTGTAAAATAGCACATTGCTTGCATTGCACGATAAATATTGGTTGAAATATCAAAGTACATTTCTTTTATAATATGAGATGATACAGAGATGACCATGCATCATGAAATTAGTTGAACAAACAAGTCCTGGCCAATACTATATTTGCAAAAAACCTACAATTCAAAGTCATTTCCTGGATGCGATTTTCGCATATACATATCTCTAATACATTCAAAAAGTAATAATAAATTTTCATTGGATCATTACTATTCCAATGCTTGGAGACGAGAATAAAGTTAAAATACAAACTCAACATTGCTGACGTCATTGTTCACGTTTCTGGGTACTGAAAAGTTGTTGAATATTCGTAATATATTCGAAAAAAATCCATCTCAGGCGTAGTATTTACACATAGTCACTACCAGTTGACGAAGTTTCATTTGCAATTGTTCTCTTACACATGAATTATGCCGAAACGAAAGAAGAAACTGCTTCGATGACGATATTTGCGTATTGATAGGGTTTGAGACGTGCAACGTTCATCATATTTCGCGAACAGAATGTGTGTTGACGCTGTTTTTGTCTGTTATTACAACAGCGATAATATTGGTTCGTTTTTTTGACTGTATTTCACTTGTATGCTGCTTTTTATTAGACTACTGTCAATCCACGTGTCTAGACCTGTTTGAGTAATCGTGAACGGTGTATTGCTCGGTTGTAACCAATATCGATTAGTTTGAAAATTTGGCATGAAATTTCGAATTGAGTTCTTCTAAAAAAAAAAAAACAAATGAAATTATATAAGATATTCACCATCATATTGAAGTGATAAGCTACATTAATATTTACATCCAATATTTTTTATTTCATCTGGAAGAAGTGACCATAAATTGGATAGGAAGAGATATATTAGCATCTAAAGATGAATATTACCACAAAATTAGTTAAACTTAGTCATGGGCATTCTTAAGTTACAAATAGTCTAGTATCTTCATAACGCGCATTTACTTTCATCCCCTCAACTACTATAATTGCCCCCCCTCATGTCAATTTCAGTACATCTGAACATTGTGCTTCTGTGCAAATAGTTGCAGATAGTAGTCCGTATTACACCGATGATTTTTTAGTCATCAAGATATCTTAAGAGCGTGTTACAGAAATCGAAGACTCCGGATTCCAGAGATTGGAACAAGCAAGAATTGTTTTGAACAATCATATTATTTCACAATATTTTCTGGAATGATGAATCTGAATCGAATGGGTCACTGTTCTATAAAAAAAATCGGAATTAATTATGTGTATGTAAAGTATGGGAAATTCGGATTAATTTGTAGTGTTTGTTTACTGAGGGTGGTAACTAGCGCTTAAAAGCGTCAAAGCTAATCGAAATTCAGACGCCGTAGCCATGACACATGATGAATCGAAGGAAAATAATGGGATCGGGTGATAGTTCCAAAGGTTGGCCACCTTGCTTCTAAAGTACGGCCTGCTGCAATTCTTTTTTTTTCCTGAACTCTAACTCGTCTCACAACACGGATCAAACTCGTTAAAAAGGCATTTGAAGTAAGAACAGTGACTTATTTATTTATTTAGAATACATTTAACAGACGTACATCCAATCATAAAATGGAAAGATAAAGATGCATACATAAAAAAGATTAGCTTAAAATAGCTCTAAAAATAGGCAAATATATATGAAAATTCAGTAATCCGAAAACTAGAAGCAACGAAAATACTCCAATATAGTAGATAAAGAAAAGGAAACAGGAAAATAATAGAAATAATAGAATAATAATATTGAAAATGAAAAAATAGTAAATAATCCGAAAATAGTGAAAATGAAAAATAGTAATAACTAATAGGGAAATAAAATTGAAGCAAAAAAATTATAAACGAACAGGTTCTAGCAATATTAGGTCTAGTCTGTGCGTTGTTCTTAAACCAAAGGAAAAGTACAGAAAAAGAACCCAGCTGATGATCATTATGATTCATTAGTATTCTCAGTAATGAGGTGAAAAAGACGGATCTGATAGGTTCGCACATTCGGATATAGGAAAATTTATGGAATAAAGGCCAACAAAAATCGTGTACAAGAAACAATCATCAAGGAACAACCTGCGGTCGTGCAAGGGCAAAGGTTTAAAAATTTTAGGCGTTCGTCGTAGGGACAGTAGGGGAAAATTAAACTTATACAGAAGACGAGTAAACTTACGTTGGGGAGACTCAGCTGCATCTGACAAGTGTACTGTTATCACGCGAAAGAAGTGTTGATTAATTCGTTTATGTTTGATTAATGTAACACCAACTAATCGCTTTGTGTGACCGATATGCATTTTTTCGCATTCCGGGCAAGTAATCTAATAAATGCGACAGTTTTTTCGTCCTTGACCTGATCTTGTTTAGAGTCTAATTTATTAGCCTTTTTTGTTCGAAAGCCGGAAATTACCAAAGCGACAGGCCAGAGAATTCTGGTTCCGGAGATCCTGAAGCTGCTTAGCTTTATCCAAAACAGTTGGCTCAAACGGCAGGAGAGCCACTCGGAAAGGGGTCCATCGCCTGTCTGAGGGTAACGTCCGAGGGGGAATCAGGTGTGTAATCCCCGTATGCTGATGGGGTTAGCGTCGGAACTATCTTCGAGTTGGATGGCTGCGTGGACCTCTTGACTCTAGTTAAAAAGGAAGGGGCCGGGTCAGCTATTATGTCCGAGGAGGAGGACCTCGACCTAACCCTAATTAATAATGGTGAAGGTACTTCAAATTAACCTTCACCATTCTAAAGCCGCATCAGCTACCCTGCCGCTTCGCTTGTTTAGGACAGGGGAGGAGCTGATCTGAATCTAAGAACCATGGGGTGCTGTTTGCGGGCTACGGACTAATGAATATAGACTGATAACACACGATGGCTTCCAGAAAACACGAGTCCGTATTCTTGTTAAGAAAACCATTAATGTCCTTATTCTTTACAATTTCTATAACAAGGATAAAATGGCGGTTGCAGCGGAAATCGATCAAAGATCACGCTGGTTTGTTTCTTGCTACATGGCACTATCCCTCCCTGCGACATTGCCAATGGGGTTGTAGCTGAAAATCGGTGTGTCTCTTCTTCTGGGAGCTCCAACACAAATGGCCGAAGTGAGGTACTTTTTCATTTCATACTGACCCACGACCTATTCATCACCAATGATGGCAGTGAACCGACTTTCCTCAAACCGTAGGGAGGTTCTTGACGTTACTCTTGTCAGTGGATGACACTCGTAACTTCTTCGTGACTTTAGGGTTTTATAAGACTGTTCTTGTTCTGATCATACATAGGTAAATATCTTTCAACGTGCAGCTTATTGGACAGGTAGTCTTTATTAACAGAAAGAGGACGGACTGGAAGTAATTCCAATCCCTGGTACATGTCTTTTAAGCGGAAGTTATAGATATTTTTCAGGTAATCGACTGGCTTCTTTGTAATTGAATAATCGGAGTCAATATTGGTATTTTCACAGATAGTCAAGCGGATATTAACTCTCTTGCTGGTCCTTGCACAGCATACATGATTGTCGCTGAATGTCGTGCATCGCTCAGCGAGAAACCAAGACGTTGGGCAATACAATTAATTTGGGTACCTGGACATAGGCCTATGTGCGTCTGTCAATCGGCAACCACTTAAATCTACCTATCCACATTTTTTTTTCAATTTTAGTTATCACCATTTTATTGGAAATATTATGTGCGTCAAATATTTCAAAAAGACATTTGAGATTCCGCGCAGTATGGAAGTTTGAAGAGTGCGATATTCCACACTGTTACGAGGAAAATATAGTTCACTTCTGCTTTGTCATCTTCGAATATCTTAAGGCGGTGCAAATAGATATGAGAAAATCAATTGTTCTTGGATAATTATTGTTGAAATCGCCCACTTCACCATTATGCTCTATATTGGAAGCACTATAACGTAGAGCCCAAACTTTTCCTTTTAATTTTATGCTTTCACCGAATATTGAATTCATGACTGTCCTGAATTAGTATTTTAAGAAATTCAAGAAGGCTGCACAGTATAAGCAAAATTTGTGCTTAGTCCACAATAGCTTAGAAAGACAACAAAGCCACTGCAGAAAACGATTACACATCATTTTGTACCAAGTTGAGACGTAAACACAACGTCATCATCATCTCATCCCACCATTGCTCATTTTTCTTTTGATGTCAACAAATTTCACCTTCATCTGAATCTCTAGGCATCATCAATACCATCAATTTAATTTTCAGTCGAGCCAGCCCATACACAATCAACAAAAAATTCGCAACAATCTTTGGTTGGGAATGGGCGGTAGCTCTCTGCGGGTCCTCTCTAAATGAATCACCTTTCTACATTTCCAAATTCCTATTCAAATTTTACGACCGCTACAAAGCTGGTCATCTTATCGTATCGTATACAATCTGAGACTGATGTACGAGTATATTTCCTCTTTTTCGATTCCGAGCTTCTCTCTTCACTATTGTGAAGACTACTTAATCATCGGCGACAAACTGGTGTTTGCCACTGTTGATAAGAGACAGTGAAAAAATATGATTCGTACATGTATCTATCTACACACATGAGCGAATGAGGGAAATAATATGATTCGGCACGATAAGAATGCTAGCTAAACAATACAAGTGTAGTATCATCTTACTTTTTTCTTTTGTGGACTTTCTATACAAGATACTATACAATATGCTGTAACTAACCTACAAGCGGCGAGCGTGTCTGTCGCCTATTTCATTGAATCATACGAAACGTATGAAATGTGAAGTGATTAGTTTGCGAATGCCGCTCGATGGAAAAATTTTCGCGCACCAGTTTGTTTTAGATGATTATTATTATTATTATTATATATGTAGGGCGTTCGTTTATTGGGTCGTAGAATTGATTTAACCAGTGACACGGCATTAAAGCAAATTTATTGCCACCGAGATTGGTCGTATCGCTTAGCAGAAGCTTTGTATACTTCAAATCGTTTAATTGACACTATTTTTCGGATTATTATAGCTTTTATTGAACATTTACTCATTTGCCTTGATTTTTCATGCTTTTATTTGCTGATAAAGTTTATGGGCGTGTTATGACTTCAAACTCATTTTTTCTAAATTATTGTAGATTTCACACGTATGGCGGCTTTTGTTGCAAACTATTGACCATTTTAAGATTCAATCGTGTTGAACATTCATTTGATTTGGTTCTGAATACTAGATATGAATACTGATACAGCTCAATGCATTTCATTTTCAAGTCAAATTTCTTGTTTGACCATAAAAAAATACTATTAAATCTAATCATATACATTATTGATATTTTTGTGGTAGGAACTTAAGTAGTCGAAAATTGAGAAAAATCTATTGTAAAATCGAATAAGCGCGGCATTCAAATTTTCTTTTTTCGAATAGTATAGGCTAGCTCTGTTCTCGGTGATATCTGCAGGCTGGCTCTCTCGCGGTGAGATCAGCATCATTTCGATGCTCTACGTGACTCTCATTTAGAAAATAGAATCAAAAAATTAATTGGTTTCTCAGATCGACGAATATGTACAAAGCAGTTGTGCAAATGCACGGTTGGTGTGCAAATAACAAAGAAAAAGCAGAAATATAGAAGAGAAAGCCAAATATACACTTAGAAGAGAAAAACAGAACACAGAAAAGAAACAGCCAATATAAAAGTAGAACACTGAAAAACACAAATAGCATATTGTTTTTATTGTGTACCAATTCTTTCCCCTAGCTTGTAAAAATATTTTAATTTAAACCAATTTTTTTCCTTTTGAAGCTAGATTTATTTTAATCACACGACATATATCGATATTTCGAGGATAATCTGCCCCTCTTCTTCAGCGAGCGAAGAAAAACTAAATGAGAAGAAAAAAACTAAACGCGAAGAGAATCACTAAACGCGAAGAGAATCACTAAACGCGAAGAGAGTAACTCAACGGAAAAAGAAGAACTCAACGAGAAGAACTCAATGGGAAGAGAAAAACTATACAAGAGAAAAACTATACGAGAAGAGAAAACCTATACGAAAAGAGAAAAACTAAACGAGGAGAGAAAAATTAAACGACAAAAGAAAAACTATGATCTAAACGAAAATACATAAGAGAATTGAAATACTATAAGAGAAGGGAAAAATGAAGGAAAACGGAACAAATACAAGAGAAGAATGAAAATATATAAAAGAGAATTTATAAGAATAGAGACAATTTATAAGAATGGAGAGAAATAATAGGAGAAGAAATAAATGTGGAAGAAGAGAAAAACTATGAAAGAAAAGACAAAATGTAAGAGCAGAGAAAAAAGATAAAGGATAAGAAAGAATATGAGAGAAAAGTAATTAGAATATAAGAAAAAAGTAATGAGAATATAAGAGAAAACTAATGAGAATATAAGAGAAAACTAATGAGAATATAAGAGAAAACTAATGAGAATATAAGAGAAAAGTAACGAAAACAAGAGAAATGGTTTGAGAATATAAGAGAAAAGTAATGAGAACATAAGAGAAAAATAATGAAAATAGGAGAAAAATATAAGAGAAAGAAACAACTTGACTACGTGATCCCTATAGCCGTTTTTGTAGTTGTGCTTGCTTTTGGGGGTGTTTTTGATTGTTTTCTTATATTCAGTGTGTTGTATTCTCGAGGATTTTTTTGTTTGTTTTTGTGAAATATTCTTCAATTTTTGTTCCCAGCTCGTCCTTTGTTGGTATCAGGGGCATAAAATTGAGAAAAAAACAGTACTCAGAAACAGACAGAAACCAGACGAGAAGACAACACGATCATGATAACTAAGCAAACACACAACCACAAACATATCAGCCAAACATCTGTCGGTAAAATTATCTAACAGCTACAGAGAACAGGTTTAGCCGAAAAAATATAGTAGCAAAAAGAGAAAAAAATATAGGAGAGAAAGAGAAAAATTATCGGAGAAAAAAATATATAAGAACTGATATGAGAGAAGTAAAAAATAATTAAGAGCTCATTTAAGAGAAGGGGAAAAATATACAAAGGTAGGGAAAAAATATAAAAGAAGATAAAAAATATTAGAGAAGATAAAAAAAAACAGGCAATCACATCCCGAGAAAAGAAATCGCGAAAAAGTATCAATAGGACATATTTTCATTTAAGAATGAAATATTATCGGACCGCGGTAGTGCGTTAACTAACCAATTTGGAATGATCATTCCAAAAAGGACATGCATTTAGTTTCAAATTTATGAAGAGCGGACCGTATTTACCGAATTAGACTGTTCCGTCCAGAACAAAAAAACTGAAAGAATTATACGCAAAATAACGTCAGCTTCTATCCTCAAGATATGGAAAATTATCCAAATCTTGAATTTCAGATATATTTAAGGCTTTTCAAATCCTGACGTGTAATTCGAAATATAATTGATATTATATGGTGTTACCTTATTTTTATTAAGGAATCAGCAATCTTATGTCTTTTGACCTTTTGAAATTCAGACTCATTCACAAAAGTAATTTCTTTTGAATGATTCACATGAAAATTGTACGCTGAATGAGCAACATCAAAATCATTCCATCCATCGAAAAAATACTGTCTAGTGACATTTGTCAATTCATATTCACATTGTCAAATGTCACACCCATTCCAACTTCGACGAGTTCAGCATCAGCCTCCAAGAACCACTCAAAAGGACCGAATCAAGATGTCTATACCGATACCGGTATCTTAAATGTGTGGGTGAAAAGAAATTTTCAACTTCGTTCATTCGATCATTTCGTTTTATTTAATGTGATGAAGTAAGGACGAAGGGATGATATTTTATTAGACTAGAGAATGAATTTGTAAAAATAGACCAAGAGTCCAATAGACCAAGGGAAAAATTAATTTATGTACACGGTATAATCATAAGAAAAGGCTAGACTATTGTCTTGAAACTCTTAAAGGAGGATACGGCTTTCTCGTAGGATTTAACAATTATATATGCATAAAGACTGATGTAAAGAGAGCAAAGGAAAATCAAGGTTGAGAAGTGATTTTTGGTTTTTATAGTGATTTAGATTTATTTTAATATATATGAATATAAATGTTTGTACTTGAAAAAAAATTGATTTCACACGCATTGTTCGATAAAGAATTTGCTGGTAATACCAGCAAGAAAGATATCGAAAATCCTTAACCTTTCGTGCTGGTAATATTTTGCCAGCAAGAAAGGTTAAGGGTTTTCGCAACCATGAAACTAATTTATTTGTGGTATATTAGATAGAACTAAATAGGTGGTCGAGACCACACATAAAATACACAGCGTGTAACCAATCTACAACTTATTCGAGCTGAAAATTTTCATCAATTCATTTCATATCAGACGGTCGATTCCTTCACTCTAACCAGAGCTTCATTACTTAAAAACAACTTTGATCTATTAATCAAAAACTTAGAGCACCATGATGGAGAATCTAGTAGTCTAATACATTATATGAAACTAAAAATAATTTAAGATTCAATTTTATCTACTATAAGTGTCTAAAACTTTGCTAGAATATACAATTTGACACTCTGGAAAATTAATTGCCAGGAGATAAAAAAAAAAAGATAAAATGAAAGAAGACTCCATAGCTTTTCGAAATAATACTTTGGGCTTATCAAGAGCAATAGAAAATCAGTACGACATGACTAATCGTTATGTCAAACACATAATGAATAGGAAACATTTTACTGACCTCGGATGAAAGAAGTTGAGTTAAAGTAAGTCGATTAAACTGTTAGTAAATTTAATCATTATATCCACATGAAAAGATTATTTCAACATAAAAAGTACTATAGAGATTATTGTTTGCTAGGTCAAAATTAAATTTAATAATCAATTCAATACTATATTGTACATACCTTACAACACTTTTAGAGTGAAGTATGTTTCACTAATGTTAGCATAGAGATCATAACTAATGCAGGACGACATACCTGTAAAGAGAAATTTTGGTTCATTAAATATTAGCGACTTTTTTATTTGAAAAATAATTTAAATTAGGACATATATAATTATAAAATCTTATAACTTTGACAATTCAAACAAAAAACTTGATTGTTCGACGTAAAGTGACCAAGTGATTTTTACTATTCATTGCGTAATTTCTTTTGTGGAGGGGATACCAGGTCTGGTCCCCAGCTCCAATGAGGACTACGACAGGACGAGTTCGCGCCGTCTTTGACTATGCGTCTAACCTGACCGCAGATATAAAAGGCTTATAGGAAGGAACCCGGAATAATAAACTAGCGATGGAAGTAAAGGAGGGAAAAAATTGAGCGGGGTCCAAGCGTCAGATGTGCCGTGACTTGCTGGAAGTCGTCAGCGGACTCCAACGTTAAAAGAGTGGGACAGCTTGGCTCGTGCAACGTTTCATACCAAATCACAGAACATCAGTAGGCAAATTGAGAATCCGTTTCAATGTAGCGCGCTTCTACTTCGATCTCTCCCATACGAGGACTGTGCACTCTCAACTCTCAGTATAACTTTTCTAAGGACTCGCAACGGATGTGTGCCAAAACAAGGGCCGCCTAATTGTCGATCTAATGGTGTATGTAAAGCAACGTCTTAACGTTCACAGCTTGATTACGGATTGGATACGGGCAATGAGACCTACTTACTACAAGATCGTCGAATGTGCGTTACTTTAAAGGTAACGCGCATTCGACGGACAAAGATGAACTGCCTGCGGCCCCGAGCACGATGATTTCAAGAGAAATATTGTGGCCTCTCTTGATGAACAGGCGAAGGTACAAGTAAAGTGTCATGGACCATGGCCACTTTACATCTTGATGTTGACCAAACACGTAAGGTCTTGGCAGCGCGCAAAATCCAAATCGGGTGGCTAATTTGTAGCCTACGGGAGCAGATTTCTATAAAGAGGTACTTTAAATGCCTCGAATTCAGACATATAGTTGCAGGAAATCGCAGGACCGATCGAAGCTATGTCGAAGATGTGGATAAGCGGATCACATGAAGCCAAAAAAAATTGCATTATGGACCCAAATAGTCTCTTCTGCAGGAAAGCTGGTGATTGCGATAACAAGCTCGTAGTGGGTAGCAGCCGGGGCCCAGTTTTCAGGATGGCGATGAGCTCAAAGCAGAATAAATGTAATGGGGAGCCATCATCTTATAGGCCAATGTACCTGTTAAAAATACGATGGGGAAAGTTACGAGCGACTGCTGTCTGAAATCGACAGCAAAAAGGGATTATCGGAGAGGAGGTTCGGTTTTCGAAAAGGGCGATCAACTGTGGATGCTGTCAGAATGATATCGCCAAAAATAAAGGAGACTACTGCGCTGTAGATACTCTGACGTAGGGAAAGCCATCAACTCCACGAAGTAAAGCCGTTTTGTAGGCACATTGGTCGATAACGGAGCATCATGCTATTTCGCACTTATAATCGTCGAATACTTCAGGGAAAGAACCTTATGCTAGAACTTGAATGAAGGATCAAACTTTATCTGATAACGGCAGCAGTACCACAAGGATCTGTCCTTGGCCCCATGCTGTGGAACATAGTGTACGATGGGATACTAACGCCATGTGTACCCAAAAATGGGGTTGTAGTAGGATTCACCACCGACATTGGCACCGTGATTCCAGCCCGTCATCCGGAAGAAGTCGAAATTAACGCAAAAGAGGCAATCTGGGTAGTTAAATTTTGGCTTGGTTGCATTGGACGAATTCACCGACCATAAGTCGGAAATGGTACTAACCACGAAGCGAAGGAAATTAACAGTATTATGAATCAAGGTTAGCGACTGGATAATTACCACGTAACCTACTATAAAATACGTGTGAATTCGCTCGCGGCAGAGTAGTTGAGAGAAGGCACAAAACGGCCCTTGGACGCAAAAATTAATCCCTAACGTGATGCGATCTTCAAGGAGCCACGGATAAACGAGCTAAGATATGACTCAATTTTTAAGTGGACATAGCGGATATCGTAATTATCTGTACTGCTTTTGACACAACAGCTCTTAGGACTGTGCAGTTTGTAAAAATGTACCCCGAGATGTGGAAAATGTTATGTTCAGTTGTCCGCTGTTTGAAGCATACGAAACTAGACTAGAGACGATACTAGGCACAACTATATCACGGGAAAATTTCGTACAATGTTTGCTGAAATCCCAAACAGCGTTGAATGCAGGAAGAAGGAAGAAGCAAGGACCGCGAGAAGCAGCTAATGGCTCATCCAAACCGCGAAGTAATGCTGTATAAGTAACCCCGTGGGGAGTGTGGAAAAAAGAGTTAGTTTTATTCGGTAACAATTGCAGTCTCGACAGAGTTGCCTTGGCTATGTTCCAGGTTAGGAGCCATGAAACATCATCAACAGCGAACAAATAAGGAGATAAGCTTGTTGCAAGAATATTAGATTGGTTGGCAAACAATGAACCAGCACGAAAAGCGCCTTAGTAGAAGTGGTTCGGAAAGCCTCGCCGAAAGTAATTCCATGAGAAATGTGAGCCCATACGATGATTCAGCGTGTCAGTGCTCGGATTAGTCCAGCTACCGTCAGGGTTCTCAATACCCCCACTTGTAACTTTGAAGTTTTTCGTTTTATTTTTGTTGCATTTTTTTTTAAGTATAACTATCTAAGAATACGCCCTTCAAATTTCAAGTCAATCCAAACATAATTAACCGAGATATGAGCGTTGAAAGAGAAGAAACTGTTGCTTAAACAACCGTTACTTATACTTATAAACGCGTTTTTCTCGAAATGACATCTTTGAAGTCGGTGACCAAAATTACTTGAAAACTACTGAACCGATCTTTTTGAAACTTAGCAGGCTTATTTAATGAAACAAACTTATTTAATGAGACATGAAAATGTAGTGTTTGATCGTTCGATTTTTTTTTAATAAAAAATGGCCGTTTTATAGCCAAAAGACGACCATTTTTTTAAGTGAAAATCGAAATATTAACTTTGACTGTCCGCCATTTTGTGAAAAATGGATATTGTTTTAAATCCTTCGATCAAACACTAGTTTATACTGTTAGTCCATCGCTAGTTTTTGTTTCAGATGATCCACTTCGACACAATTTTGGTCACCGCAAAAGGTGAAAATTAAAATTCCATTGTTTTGACGGCCATTTGTAATTAAATCATGTAATATTTTTCAATAAAAAAATTACTGAAAGGTGTTCAAAGTATGTACTTTAAGAAAATATAACAGTCGTTTAAAAACATTTCGTAGTTTTGTCAAAATAAATTCATGAAAATTACCTATTTTATTGCGCTACAAGTGGGGGTAACCCCTTAAGACCTTGCAAAAACGATTTGCGTCAATGATTCCCTCTATGGGGCTACAAAAGGATCTCCACGAAAGGATCTCCTCCTTGCTTAATGTATGGCATATTCCAATGCCATCAATTTTGTTCAATAAATAGGAAATATAAATAGAAGATAATATTTATATCAAAATTATTCGGCAAGCATTTTAATTAAGAAAAAAATTCAGACAAGTCTATCGGGAGTGCACTTTCAATAAGAAACATCAAATTCATCAAATCGATGGAAGCAACATTTTAAATGATGTCCAAGAATACAAGTCGTATTCCTTATTGTACTCGTACTCCCATTCCTTATTGTATCCAACAAGTTGTTTTTGAATAATATTACACTGGTCTGGAAATGTTTGAGTGCAATCGCCTCTGGTTTTCATTTAACAAAACGTGTATTGTGCATATGAGTTAACAACCATCTGATCATATGTGTTTACTTTGCGAACAAGTGCAGCTGTCAAGTGTTTAATATTGATGCAGGTGTGACGTGTACTTTCGATCGATACTGCATGTAGCTTCATTTTGTAGTAAAACGCTTACTTTCTGTTTTTATTCGAAAAGAATATTTCGTAGTTGTATGCATACAATCGACTATAATTCTCAATAGGATAGACGAACCATATTATTACGTGATTTCGTGCCGTTACTCAGTTTGAATATTCTCAATTAATAAACTTATTTCGATTTCCAGCTCGTGTATTCATACTTTAGCACAGAAACGTTAAATATTTCATGTTTGCCACTATAACTCATCCATAAACTAACAATAATTCAGTCTGTGTTCCATATTTTATCATTCACACGAGCTCATTGATATAATTAAAATTGATGGCAATTCCATTGTAAGTTGTATCTTTGTAATTTGATTATATCTAGATGCCATTAACGCATAAAACAAAGCGAAATTCAGAATTTATGCAATAAATTTGGATTGTTTGCCAAGTGCGTGCGTGTGCACAATAGAATGTGTTCACATATGCAATATGCTAGCGATCCAAACATATTATGGTTTTACAAATACTAAAAACCTGAAAGACGCACGAAGCACAGTTTCTCGAAATACGTTTTCAATTGCTGTGTACTGAATAGATACATTTTTGTAGATATCCCTTCAGTGGGAAACAAAATAAGTATATTTTCTTCTCTTGCAGGTACAGATACAATGGATAGTTGATATTTAGTTTTAATCCCAGAGTAAATGGATTATAATTCCTGGATAAATAAGCTCTAATCAACTGGGGCATTCTGACTCTCAAGTATGCAGAGGTCTATTGATTGTAGTTCGTTGTGGACTGAAAAAATTCGAATATTTTCTGATCTTAAATCGTCTTCATTTTCCCGTATACAGTTCTCTCGATTTCATTGATTTTTGTTTGTTGTATACTTGGCTGGCCCATAGAACCAGCAAACAATTCGAATGAATGACGAGTATTACCTTTTTCTTTTGCCTCTCTCTTGAATAACCTTCGATGGAAGCTTGAATAAATTATAACTCTATCCTCAATGAGATATTTTGACTCCTTTGGCGCCCAATAGAGCAGTAACACATTGAAAATTCACGTGAAATTTATTTCACATAATTTTTCATGTTCTCCCAACTGTAATACAACAGAAAGAAATACGAATCTAAAATCTGCATGTGCACTTTCAATAACACAGTCACTCATCGTCCGTCCGAAGTGCGCGTGACACAAAAGGTTTTGTGTATGCGCGACAGTTTAGAGAAGAAGAAAAAAAAAAGCGAGAGGTAATCGGAGTGTGCAAGTATCTGCGTACATATTACATCATATGAAGAATAATGGGTACAGAGCTGCTACACCAATTCACACCTCGATTAAATATCGTGGCCAACAAATGGCAAAGACCTACAAAGGCTAAAGAGAAAAACGTTGTATGGAAACTGCCATTTGCACGAAATGTATGCTAACTTTGGCATACAATTAAAATGAACAGAACAAACACATATAGCGTTTTTAGCATTTATCTCGGACGAAGGAAAATTTACCGATAAATTTCTACTACAATTAAAAGAATTGTGGCTGCTCTGCTAAGATGGAGCTCCAACTACTAGTCTGCAAAACCATGATTTGTATCTTTTAGAACGTTTCGCTGAAAGTCGATTTTCGTAGCTTCGATTGGATTCCATTAGCATGTTAAATTTTGAGGCGTAGAATGGCAACAAAATAGTTTCACGGTCACAATTTTCAAGGGTACTGTAAAATATGAGTACAGCAGCCATTTTATAAATATTCATGATTTATTTATTTATTTATTACCCATTGCGCTACTGATATACTCCAATTACAGCGTCAAGAATGAAAATGGGGCATAGTGAAAAAAAAAGAATTATAAGAAAGAACTAAGAATTTAAAACTAACAGCAAAAAATTAAGAAAATTAAAACTAAGGTTAAATTGGAATTCAAGATAACATTTTCAATATATTCTTGAATTCCAAAAAAAGATTGCGGGAGAAGACCAAGCATAAGAGCATTGGGGAATCTAGGGAAACGCAACAAAGGCAAATAAAAATAGACTTCCGTACGAGCAAACGAAACAGAAAAAACCTGTCAAGATCGACAATGATGACTAGATTATTATCTGGGAACCAAGATCTGACCAAAGAATGATTTGGCAAAGTTTGAAAAGAAAACATTCATCGAGTAACAATCTACGCGATTCCAACGAGGATATATGAAGAATGGAAAGACGCGAAGAGTAAGGACACTAGGGGATGCTGAATTTAAAAAAAACCACGAACGAAAGAACTTACTCTGAACAGCTTCAATGGCGTCAGATAAATATTGAAAGCGAGGAGACCAGACCTGAAAGCGAGGAGACCAGAATGACATCTGGTGACACTTTGACAAATGTGTAGTGGTAAGAGGTTGTTTAGGCATCAGTGATTGAGGGCAATCAAATCAGCTTGAAATTGGTGATAATCGTCTGCAGACTTGATTGCCCTGTATAATTTTAAGTCATTCGCATATAAAAGACAAGAGGAGTTCATAACAAAAGGAATGTCATTGACAAACAAGATAAAAAGTAAAGGACCCAGGATAGAGCCTTGAGGAACTCCAGATGTAGGAAATATAGGAGGATAAGGAATCGTTTAAAATGACTCTGCAAAGACGACTATGAAGATAGGAGGAAAAATACCAAATCCGTTAAGTTTATTGAGCAACAGGCGATGGGTCATAGAACCAAAAGCCTTCGAAAAGTCCGTATCAACTTGACGTTGATAATCGAAGGCAGAACCAGCAAAACTAGTGAATACCATAAGATTGACCGTAGTAGAGCGGCCCTTTACGAAACGGTGCTGCTTAGGAGAAACTAAAGGCTGTACAGACGGAAAACTCTATTATAGACAAGACGTTCAAGGAGTTTACTAAAACAGCAGAGGAGCGATACAGGCCGATAATTGGAAATTACAGAGGGGTCACCAGATTTGAAAATTGGGAATATATTGGCGGATTTCCATAACGAAGGGAATACACCAGAAGCAAGGCCAATGTTGAAAAGGATAGCTAACGGAACACAGAGAGAGGATGAGAGGGATTTGACAAGCATATTGGGAATACCGTCAGGACCGGAACTAGCATTGGAATCTAAGGTGTGGATGAGAGTTGCAACTTCCAAGGGGTTGGTACTAAACACGGATAAGAGAGGAGAAGAACGAGGGGAAAATAAAAATTCTAGAGGTATTTAGTGTATTCTCCTTAAAGGAAGAGGGAAAAAAGGCAGCAAATAAGTCGCAAATAGCCTGAGGATTAGAGGCAATAACATTAAGAACTGAGGAATAGGACCTAAAGGAACGGATATAAGACTAAAAGGATTTAGGTTGATTAGAACATATTGAAGCCTCGATGCTCGAGAAGTAGTCACGCATAGCCTGCTTGAGCACTCTTTTAGCATCAGAACGCAAACTACAGCAATCCTACAGATCAGCGAATGAACCCGTCTTCTTCGGCCTTTCTTCCTTAGCTTTCCTTAGCTTTTAGAGCATCAGAGACTTCCAATGTGAGCCAAGGAACATTATTAGGTTTGAGTGGCCGTTTAATGGGAGTAAAGCGATAGATAAGGTTAGAAGAGAACAATCGACAATCGACATCCAATCCCTTGAAAAATGAATACCAGTTGATAAGACTGATTTCAGCGGACATTTTCTGAAAGTCAGCTTTAAAGAAGCTATAACGCAGAATAGAAGGACATTTATTCTTTGCATGGAAGTTAAGGTCAACATCAACCAAGAGAGGAGGATGATGCCGATCAGGTTGCACATATGGGAAAAGAGCAGGAGAGAGAAAAAGTTGTTGTTGGTATTTCGAAGATAGTTAATTTGAGAACAAGAACAGAATGAAAGAAAGGAAGAAGTCGCAACAGAGAGGTGATTTTTGGATAGTACACTGAGGTTATTGGAGTCCCACTCCACATAAGGTATATTAAAATCACCAAAAATTAGGAGGGGAAATTGTTTGGGATAACTCAATTTGTCAGAAGACAACCACAAGAAAAATACCATCAAGCATGCATGGTAAAAAGGGTGAACCATCCTCTCTTAGTGATGATATGGGGTTATATAACATTCATAGCATTTTGTAGAAGAGAATCTTCGTCAAGATCAGTGTAAACCATTTTACGGGATGAACTTAAACCATTTTAGACTCCTTATCTCTCGGAATATCAGAATACACGTTTATGCAACACGAAGCACCTTGCCATACAGCGGCATCCATAAGAAATATCTTTGACGAGGGGGAAATCATAGTTTTACCTTTGCTGGCAATTCAGCGGATATGGATCCCATAGAAAATTGTTGGGCACATCTGAAAGCCTTTATGTATCAACGGCAGAATACTAATATTCATATATTAAAAGAAAACATTAAAGATGTATGGGTTTAATAACTTAGATTTTAAGAACTTAGTGATAAAAAATATGACATATAGAATTCAAGAGTCAAAAAATTGCACGTACAGTACCCTAACTCATAAAAACTCTTCTATTTATTAAACAACAAAAAACTGATTTTCATTCTTTAGATATTTATAAATTCTATACTGTTAAAGCTCGTTAGAGCAAAACAGTATTTTGTTATATTAGCTTTAACTGTCACAGTACAGCAATAATAAACTTAAAAAATTTGCACGTACATAAAAAAAAATGCACATACACACAAGATTAACTTACGATCTAATGCAAAAGAAAAGTAGCAGTACTTAGTTTTCAGAGCAGATTTACACACGATTCTCATTTATTGAAGATAGTAGTTGTAAATGCTCAATAGAGCTTTGCAGTAGTTCTTGTCAAAAGTTTTTTTTTTCTAAAATGGCCGAATCACACCGCAAAGTTCCTGTTGAAGTGAAGTTATTAATTGTCAAGCTTAAGGAGGAAGCTAAAAATTATGCTGAAATATCAAGGATCATTGGCAGACCACGTTCGACAATACAAACGGTTATAAAAAATTTTAAAAGCAACAAAGTTTCGAAATTGCCCAAGAAAGGGGTCGGAAGAAAATTATAGATGAATATTTGGAGAGGGAAATTCAGTGCATTATTAAGAATGATCCAATAACAAGTGCGCCCAAAATAGTAGCAGACCTCAAAAAAAAAAAAAATAAGGAGTATCGTTAAATGCGCAAACAATGCGAAATTTTCCCTATAAAAATTGATGCAAGGAATGCATTGCAAGCAAAACAACCGTTCATTTCGAGAAAAAAATGTTGCGACAGAGTATGTAACAAAGTCAGACCAATTTTGGGAAAATGTTATTTTGGTAGATGCAAGTAAGTTTAATCTTTTTGGTTCTGATGGGCGGCGATTTGTTTGGCGCAAAGTCAATTCAGCGTTGCAGTCAAAAAATTTTCGACCCACTGCGATACACAAAGGAGGAAATATTATGGTTTGGGGAGCTTTTGCAGCAAATGGCGTTGGAAATTTGGTATTTGTGGAAAACACTGTGGACAGGCATAAGTACTTGGAAGTATTAAAGGTTAATTTAAGAGCCAGAGCTTCAAAAATTGGACTTAGCGACGAACTTTCACTAGTGCATAACAATGGTCCAAAACATTCCTCGCACCTAGTAAAACAGTGGTTAATGTATAACGTGAAATCTGTGCTTGCTTATCCATCCCAATCACCAGACCTTAATTGAATCGAACATCTTTGGGATGTTTTGGAGAAAAAAAGTACGGGAACATCATATCACAATCCGAACACACCTGAAGGAGGTTATTTTGGAGGAGCAAAAGGACACCAGACACGCTATTAGAAGTAGAAAAGAAAAAGTAATTAATTTTCTGAATGTATGTGGACATTTTTGATGTACGTGCAACTTTTTTGAAATGAATTATAGCTTAATTTAAAAAATTAACGATAATATAACGGAATACTGTTTTGTTTTAGATAGTTTAAGCTGTGTAGAACTTATAAAATTGATAAAAATAAAGAGATTTTTTTTTGTTTAGAAGATAAATGAGTTTTAATTAGTGATAAGGTGGTGTACGTGCAAATTTTTTGACACAGTGTAGACCCAATAGCATGGCCTAACGCCATTACAAACTTAAAACAAACATAAAATGATTTACAGAAATATCTTCTGTTTCAACGAAACTGAAACTCTATCCCCTTTTATATACATTTTCAACTAATCCCCTCTGTTTGCATTCACCCGAACCATAAACAAAGCAAAATCATCGAAAAATTTCGTGCCTATGTTATAAATTGTTGATTATGCGATGAAAACTAATATCTTTTTCTAAAGAATCTACGCTTAACTATAACTTCGTATTATCCAGGACATTCATCAAATTCATGCACAAAATGAAGAGTTTTGCATATCTATTGCAAAAATTGACAAAACAATAGGGCTCTTCTTCCACTTTCTTTCGTGCCCTATCTCCCCCTATTAGGATTGATTTGAACTTGAAAACATTTGCATTAAGTAACTATGAATATAATAAGCTGAGCGAAAGATATACAACTAGGTCAAATGAAATAGATCGTGATTTGGAATATTTCCGTGCAAGTATTAATAGTTTGTAGGAAGCATTTGAATATTCATTGTGCACGTTTTATTTAATGCTTTTATTTGATAGCTTCGAATAGTTAGTAACTCTAGATTGTCACTAGCATTATACACCTATTTAATACAATGGCGCACAATAGGTTGTTTGAAGTTTTACTATTTCAGTACAAGGCGCAAAGTTTTTACAGCACACTTAAATTTAAAAGAGTTGTGCGGTTGATAATTATGAACGTCCTTCGAGATACTTATTGCCACTGGGCGGATCCGACGACTTTTGCTTCGGCTATTACAACACAATCTTTGATAAGACCCCTCTCTCTCGCGACACACTCATGAATCATTTTCATCAACCACGCCATTACACATCTATTCACCGACTACTACTGATATTAGACTGAGATCCTGCTGAAGCGAATCGCGTGAAACATTGCCAATTGCTGACATTCTTCTCAGGGATCTTGGGCAACGTGAATGACTAATACGTTTTTATCGGACACCAAATTGTACTCTCAAGTCGCACTGTAGCTGTGACGTGTTACAAAATTCAACTGCAACCATGGAGACCGATAGAACTGAATGAGAATCGGATCATGGACGCGAATATGGGGCAGATGCATACCACTCTGTGCATGAGAAGTGGGTCATCAGCCAATGCATTTAGTCGTACCGTATCCGGTCACTTGCAGGAAGCTATGCTAGACACAAAATTTATATTTCCGCAAGTCGATCAACTCACAAAACGTCACAGTTGTTCTGGAACAAGTGTTAGAAGCACTGGCTAGAACGCGTTGTTCTCGTCGTCTTGATAGGAAACGATAGCACTTTCGGTCGGAACGATCATAATATTCAATCACACAATATCTGCCCGCTACGGCTCGACGCTTCGCGAATGTCCACACATTACGGAGCGCTAGTCATCATCGTCGCCGTCGTATTCGTAATCAACATGCCGTCACCGCTGCCGCCGCCGCATGCTCCATCCGACCGAAATCAATCACGAACAGGCCACTCCGTACTACCAACACGGTATCTACGCTACCTACTGAACAACCAGCACGGCCTAATCTGCCTCCAAGCCGCTCGAGCAAAATCGCATTGAATCCACTACCGAGCGATAGACCACGAACTCTCCACTACAAGCACACATTTAGACTAGAGTCACTAGAGAACACTGCGAAGCGAACTCTCAATCCCGCTTGCTACAACCCAATCCACTAGCATTGGCATTTCGTGCTGCTTCTGCTGATTTTATAATAATTCGCCGATTTTCGTTACGATTTCCCGAGCGATGCATGCGCACAGCAAGCATGTTCACAACAGATCGGAATGGTGCCATCACCATGCCAGCCAGCCAGCTAGCTTGAACTGAACTAAAGTACAATCGTATCCATCTGAACGGAACAGCACCACAAGTGTAGCAAGCAGGCGATAGTTGTGAGATAACAGGGAATTGATTTCGGTGTAAAAATAGTTTTGTCAGCATTCGCTGGTCCGTCTAGTCGATATTGTTCTAACAATGGCTAAGCATAATGATGCGAGGAAGTTAGCTAGCGTGATTTGATAAATAAGTCCAGTGCCTATGAGAATATTTTCGGTAAAGAGTGCTCTCTGATAAGCGTTCGGTGTGAATTTATCGATAAGACTGGACCATTATGAATTTAGCATGGAATTGTTTACCGGATATATGTACTTTACGACACTGACCACAATCGAATGGATGTGGTTTTAAGGATGTATGGACCACAATAATCAGCGGACAAATTTTATGTGAGAAATATACCAAAATGGAAATGGCAAGACAACAACCAAAATCGGAATTGGGCAGATTGTCGCAAGAAATTACAATTGAGAAAATTGTTTTGAGAAAGATTAATGTTACACGTAACGACAAAAGTCTTCATACGCCTCGATTATGAAGTTATTGAATAATTGTGCTGAATAAATATACATTAAGGAACAGAAATTGTTTACAACCAGTTTAATGAATGTGTAATTCTACAAAAGGAGCAAGAAATTTTTCAGTAGTTTGCATTATTAAACATGTACAGTTTTTTCAGAAACTAGTACAAAACTCTATGACAAAAATCTACATACACTGCAGGCAAAAAGTTTAAGACTACATCGCAGAAATGAAGCACAATTAGATTGATAAAACTGCAAGTACCTTTTTTGCAGTAATTGCCTGTTTTAAGGAAGGTTGCTATGAAGGGATTTAAAATGTACATGGGATTTCCAAATTCTCAGTCAGGGTAATAAAACACGTTGGGTTTTTCCCACTTTAAAGACTTCAGGTGTCTACAATTTTTTAAAGTAATTAAAATAAACCTTTAAAATTTCTGGGAATATGGATTTGAAATATTGTGAAATTCCTATACATAGGTACCTTATCCTCAAAATATTTCATTTGTGAGTTTTTGTGCTGACAAGTAATACGGATTGTTATTTTCAGCAAATTTTATTCCGTGCACTTGTGATATTTAGTTATTGGTACTTTTTAGCAAAGTTTTGGCAAAATTTCTGTTCAAAATGGAAAAAGCGCGCAGTATTAAGCCGGAAGTTAGAAGTGTGATTGTGGCGCTTCATAAACAAGGAAAGTCAGAAAGAGAGATCAATAATGAAGTAAAAATTTCAAAGACTGCTGTACATAATGCTATCGTTAAATTCAAGGACTGTGAAAGTTATTGTGATGCTGTAAGGAGCGGACGACCCAGAGTGACAACAGAAGCAGAGGATAAGACTCTAGTGCTTATGAGCAAAAGGGATCGAAAGTTAACTGCACCGGAAATTCGAGCAGAGTTCAACGCGGGACATTCAAAGTCCAAAAGCTTGTCAACTGTAAAAAATCGTCTAAGGAAAGCTGTACTCGTGGGGCGTGTAGCAGCCAGAAAACCTCTGCTTCGAAAAGGTAACAGACAAAAGCGGTTAGAGTGGGCACGAACTCATAGCCAGTGGACAATTGAAGACTGGTCACAAGTACTTTGAATCAAAGTTTGAAGTTTTTGGCTCCAAACGGAGGGTTTATGTCACGCGATCTGCTGAAGAAAGAATGGCTGCGAACTGTGTAGTACGAACAGTAAAGCATGGAGGTGGTTCTCTTATGGTTTGGGGGTGCTTTTCGCTTGCTAGAGTGGGTGAATTAGTTCGAATTGATGGCACGTTAACTAAAGAACGTTACAAAGAAATCTTGCAGAACACGGCCATACCATCAGGTTTGCGGTTACTTGGGCGAAATTTCACCCTTCAACAGGATAATGACCCCAAACACAGTTCTAAATTATGCAAAGGATATTTAGCTGAAATGGAGAATGATGGAACACTATTGAATATGACCTGGCCCCCATAAAAACCTGATTGTAACCTAATTGAATTATTATGGGAGGAATTAGATAGAAGGGTACGTGAATGCTGTCCGACGTCAAAGCAACACTTGTGGGAGCTTCTTCAAGAAGGGTGGAACAATATCTCCCAAGATACTGTAAGAAAATTAGTTGAAAGAATGCCAAGGATTACTAAAGCAGTAAAAAATGTCAAAGGAGGATATTTTGATGAATTTAGAATTTAAAGTAGAACAAAATTCTTTTTGTTTCTTTTAAATTTTGACTTGTAAACTCGAAAAACAATAAGCCGACATTTGACAATTACATAAAAAGTAATCAATTATATTTTATCTAGAAATAAATAAATTCTAATTACCACGAAACTTTGTTTATTTTCTCGATTCCTAAGTGGTCTTGAACTTTTTGCCTGTAGTGTACATTTGCCAAAGGCGAAACATTTTACCGTTATTTTCCCATAATTAAGCGCTTGAAGTCGAAAAATATTTATTCTAAGTGCGAAAGTCAGACGATTTAAGTGAGTTTGAGTATTTCTGTTAAAATGGTTTCGAAAAGGAAGACGATATCGCCAGAAATAAGGAAACTAATATCGAAGTATCATCTGAAAGGAAATCTCTGAGAGGTATTGAGAATTTAATTGACAAAAGTCACGCCTCAATCCAGACGATAAGGAATTACAAAGAAACAGGATTATTTATTTCTTAAGTCGTCTCGCACGAGTCAGACTCTGTATCGATAAATTCACGCTCAAACTCATAAATAGTAACTGTTTTGTTGCTCTAATTCGCATATTATTCAGCTTCCTCACAGACATATAGAAATCAGAATAACCCATTTGAATTCTAATCTCATTCCTTGCCGTTCTGAAGTTCCACAGGGCTCAATCCTTGGACCTTTTCCTCTTCCACTTCTTTCTTCATGACATACCAGTCTCTTTGTTTCCCCAATGAAACTAGAACCCCTCAAACCGGTGACGGTATCGACAATTTGTATATTCTTATTTATTTGTTCACAAAATCTTCTGTCCTGTTTAGCAAGAGAAAAAGTTGAAACTGCAGTAAACTCAAACTGCAGTAGACTCACACCAAACACATCAAAATTCGCACTTATATGCTTTGGCTACGCAAGCGGAAAGTGGCGCGCAGCGAAAGACAGCAGCTTTCGATAAATACTGGAGATGAATCTATTCCTCTCAAAGAGAATTTGAAATACTTCGTAGTCAACTTCCGCCACCGACTACAAGCAAACCCAAGCAAATGCACAGGCGAGAATAACGCTGAAAAAGGCCAAAGCAGCCACCTCAGTGCTTGTTCCGCTCCTTTCCTCCAAAACTGTCCAGAAAAGCACAAAGATTCTCATGTATAAAACTATAATCCGGCCCATAATATCATACGCTTTCCTGTTTTCTTCTGCTCCATTACGTGCGAGAGATCCACTAGACAGGGCTCACGGAAGCAACGCTGTCTGATTTTCCCCAGTGCCGGGCAGTGACACAGGAGATGCTGGATTGTATCTGAAACCCCCGCTGGTTAGGAGTCCCATCTTCATGGCGTGTGCTGCTACAAGACAGTGGCCAGTAATGATGCCGACCAGCCGTTTGCAGTCAGCCCGCGTTAAATTGAGCAGGTATTTAGTCGCTTCGAGATTTTATGACCCCTACATGATTTTGGTTGTCCTGCAGGTCTGAGTTGCACGCCATCTGCACATCGCACCTTGCATCATTTTGGAGTCGATAAAGTACTTGATTGTTTGAATAGGAGTTGGAATGTCTACCGATCCTGACAGGGGACGACTAGCCCCGTGCTTGGCTAACGCGACCGCCCTCATTGAACTTGTGACCGGGAACACCGAAAATTCTGACTCTTCTGTTGTTGCCCAGTCTCAAGGCCTGAACGCAGACTCTTCGATCTGTATGTGTAAGACAGCAGAGTGGGGACCCAGTAGTCAGTGCTATCTGCGTACCCCTGCTCAATATTGCTGTGACCAAAGGATCGTGACTCGTTGATCTATCGTAGATAATATCTAGAAAAGTTCCCAAAGCGTATTCTTTGTAATGGAATGCCCTTTCTATTTTGAGGAATACCCAATGGAGAGTCGTTTCAACAGATTTCCCTTTCATACACGCATTTTGGGCTCTCGATAGAGTTTGAGTACCAAGGCTTTGTTTGATATGTAGATCCAGTTATCTTTCGAAAACTTTGAAGAGGATGGAAGTCAGGCTAATTGGCCTGTAGTCCTTCGCAAACGCATGGTTGACTTTACCAGCCTTGGGTACAAATACAACTTTATCGGCCCTCCAGGCTGCAGGCACGTGGCTTAGCACTATGCAACCTTTGTAAATTTGTATAAGCCAGGAAACGGTGAGCATACCGGTCTTTTGAAGCATGGCCGGTAGAACTCCATCCGGACCTGGGGTAGATAGGTAGATAAAAAGCACTTTATGGAGAGAACTATAAGAATGAGATTCATCATTCAGACTATTTTCTATTCGAAATACTTATAGTTGGAAAATAGAAACGTGCTACTTAATGTATTTGGTCTTAGTAACAGTACATACACTGGTGGAAAATGGGAACAACATTCAAAGACATTATTAACTAATTTATTCGCCGTTATAATGGAACAATATTATAATGTCACTTACTGCCTCAGTACAATAGATATAAGATCTTCTAAAATCAGCCACCGAACTTTTACTGTAACCATTTTAACTTTGAGGAATTTCGTGTCGTCGGACTAGAAAGAGTATGGAAAGATGAAAAATAATATTTTTTTTAGCTAAATTTGCAATTTTTTGGGCATTATGGGACGTTCAAAACAATAGATCAAAGAGTTTTCATTAGAAAACTTCGTATAGAAGAACTGACCAACAGGAAAATAGCATAGATTGTCGGATGTTCTGTTAATATGGCAGAAAATGCTTTGAAAGCTAAACAAATCATCGAAACCAGAGGAAAAAAGGCGAAAACAACAAGGGATGACAGAAAAATAGTCTATCTATCATTGACATGCAGATGAGATACCGTTATGGTGGTTTCAGTAGGACTATGACGCCAAACATTAGGCAGAGAAGACAATTCTGGGATTTACTGACAACAAAATATCTCTAATGGATTGGCCAGTACAGTCCCCGTAATCCTATAGAAAGTAAATCCGATAGAAAGTAAATCCGATAGAAAGTCTATGGGCCGAAGTTAATAGGGTTGTTGCGACAAACAAAAGAAGAAATAAATAACATTTATGGGCAGCCGTTTAAAAGGCTTGGTACCCCATACCTATAGAGACATGCCAGAAATTAATGAAATCTATGCCCAGTCATAAAAGATAAAGGGCACGTCAAAAAATATGAAGAATTAATATTTCGCAAATAATTTTTTTCATTTTGTGTTCTAACACAGAATGTATCTATTTTTATGTCCACTTTTAAATTACTATTTTTTGAATATATTTACTGTATGGCTGTGAAATGGCGTAAATTTTATTTCATTTTCTTTATTTAAGACTTCAAAATCAATTAATCTAATAATATCCAAATTATTAGAAGTAACCGAAAATTTGTTATGTGCCTGGTTATGTATCACTGTATAAGAACTTGAAGGAAAAGGAACAGTGAGTGGCACTAATTCAAGGAACTGGGGATCTATTAATAAGTGAAAAACAGGGCTGTGGAGTCGGAGTCGTGGCCCTGTATGTTTGAAGAGGAGTTGAGGTCGAACTAAACTCTGAATCCTCTTCAAATGTATGTACAGGGCCACGACTCCGTCTCCACAGTTCTGTTAAAAAGTCTAAATAAATATTAAGCAACGAAAAAAAGTTGATGGTAAATAACCACAAACTTTCGGTTCAAAATATTGAAGTGCATGCCTATTATTCTCTTCCAATTTGAATTTGGAGTTGGTCCGTATCTTTGGAGAAGCACCTTTGAAGGGCATTCTTGCTCCTTGTTTGACCTAGGTATCAGTTTCTTCGTTTCCTTTGTGCCTCTAATGGCAGGGAATCCATATCAACTCAAGGGTGTTATGTGTCCCTATTTTATTTAGTGCCTCTCTCATCTAAGAGTATAGCTGAATTTTTGTGATCGCGATTGATAGTCTTGAGAACCGCTTGGCTATCCGATAGGATCTTAATTCTGATCATTTTATTGTTCGTTATTTTAAATGTGCGGCTCTTAGTATGGCAGATAGTTATGCTGGATAGATGGTGGACTCCTTTGGAAGAGGGGAAAGATATTATATGTTAGTGGCATTAATCGACCAAACTCACTCGGTGGACCAGGACTGCCAGAATATATGTATCTTTCTTTATACCCGTCTTTTTATCACTGACCTCACTACTTCAGTGTATCAACGCTAAGTACACAGCTTCAATATTTCGACGACTTGCTCTTATTCGTGTCAGGACAAAACTTGCTCGAAGCTGGAACAAGTACATTGAAGAGTATATTCAAAATTATTTTTTTCTCCTTTCATATTTTATATTGATCCACTCGCAACTAGTTGTTTATCATTATTTTGGATCATTGAATTCCACACATATAGCGGAATGCAGTTCTTTTTTTATACTTTCTTCCTTTCAGACTTCATCACTCAACATTAGAATAAAACATTAGAATACATGGAGAGGAGATACAAAGAGTGGCTAGATCTAAATACTTAGGACTAATTATTGATGATAGATTATCTTGGTCCCCTCACATAAGTAATGTGAAATCTAAGTTGGTTTTCTGGGTTAGGCTGTTCAGAATGAAATATTACTTGGATTTAGAGCTAAAAAATATGATATACAACTCTTTTGTGCTGCCTAAGATTACCTATGGTATTTTGAATTGGAGTCAAACTTCAGAGATGAATATTGACTCAATTCATAGAATACTCAATAGGATAGTCAAGACAGTGCATGGACTTGATAGACTGACTCCAAGTGATATACTATACATACAAACAGATAAATTCAATGTAAGGGATATTATATTTATGGAAAAAGCTAAGATAATATATAAAATACTCAATAACAATATAAAATCTTCGATATGTCCAATAAAACACTGTGATTATCACAGCTATCACACAAGATTTAAAGATAATCTCAGGCTTGATATCGCTAGAACGAATAGAAAACATAAAGATCCTATTAGATTAGCTATGGAAATCTTTAATAATTTACCTAACTCTTTGAAGAATGCTAGGTCTTTTCCCGTCTTTAAAAGGCTGCTGAAGAATCACATTAGAACCATGTAAAGTAAATTACGTACTATTTAACACTAGTTTTTTTTTACTAATTGCTATTTTTCTTTTTTTTTTGCATCCCTCATACCAGCACTCTGTTGCTGACTGGGAAGCGCTTTCTCTCGCTTTGTTTTCTAAAAATCCTATAATTAATTTTTATTTATAATATGAAAGAGCTTCTTCTTCTTCTTTGCATGCTTTTTTATTATCCATCTTTTACACTAACTTCCCATCAACTAACTCTATCTTACTTTCTTTATTCTCCATTTATCCTATTTATGTTTTCTTTTTTACTATTATATAATTTAATTACAAATTGAATGTGTCGAGAGTGTGGTTTGGGATTCCTTTCCTATCCTATTCCCTTTCGGGGGATGATGATAATTTTAATTGCTTGTTTCTTGACTAAGTGGCTTACTGCTGCTAGGAAGAAGAGGCTCTGCAATGAAGCTGACCCCATTGTGTTATTGTGTTAAACAGTTTGCACTGAACTTATAATTTATTTTTACATTTATTAATATGATAATTTTTTAGCCTTTGATTTTTATGCTTCCATTTTTTTGGTCATTGTAGATTCCACCGGAGCCATGATACTCCCACTTCCCTCAATATCTTAAGACTGTCTCAAAGACTTTTTTCATTATTCTTTTATTCGCTGATATTTTTGATAAAATGTTCGACAACCTGCCTGACCATCAGTAATTTGATTTTTTCAAACTACCTTTTTTTGTTGAAATAAATCTCCATTTTCGCAAATTAATACGATAAATTGGTGTTATTGAAAACTAATCAAACAGTGAAATAAATCCAATAACATTTAATTCATAAGGAAAAAAAAACAAGAGTGAAAAATCGAATCCCCATTTTTTTTCCAAAGTATAAATCCATTTTTAGTACAATACCCTGTAAAAAATTTCAGTTAGCGCAACTTCGTATCGAATCCGAATTCGCAGGCTCGCCGCAACTATGGCGGGGCAGGCAAACAGATCCGATGTCTCGTTTCCTCCGACGCATTCGGTCGCCCGAAATGGCAACGAGTATTGCCGGACGAACGGGGAAAACAAAGCATCGACAAGTTCGCAGGCCGACCAGAGCACACAGTTCCTTCTGGAACACAATATTCGGAGGTGGTGTACAACTTTTTCGAATTTACCTTTGGCAACGAGGTCCTGGAACCTGTTCGAATGCATCGCAGACAGAAGCCACTACGAGTCCTCACTCTGCACTCTCCGCCCGACAAACACTTCATGTTCTATTCGCCCGTCTCGGTACACTATGCACTTCTCGTTCGTCATTCGAGCGATCTTCCACAGATTAGCAATTACATTATTCGAGCAAATCGAGGCGACGCGACGTACGGAAAACAAAAAGAACACCCCATCGCGCCTATGACTAATGCACACTTTATCGAATTTTCTGTTTCGCCAAGCCGCTGCAGCATAGAAACGACAGTTCTAGTAGCTTTAGAATCGAGACGCGCTCCATTGGGAGCCCTTGAGCGTGATTTTGCATATTTTACGACTTCCGCGAGACGAACTCGTCTTCGCCGATCTATCGAAGCAAATTCATTCTCGTTTGCTGATTTTTGAACAACAATTCCAAAAATTCGGGCCCACTTATCCCCACACGACACGAAAAAGACAAAATCGAAACGGAAGCCACTCGAGAAAGTGGGAAGAAATTTCAATTTTTTTTCGCACACTTCGAGTCGAGAGAAAAAACAGTTAAGAGATTATCGGACGACAACGATGCGTCTTGATTAAGCTGATTACTGAATCAGAACTCGGATTCAGTCTTCCAACCAACAAAGAACCAACCCCCAGAACAATGGGGACTCGGGCCGCAGCGACCGCATAACGACTCGTTGTTGAAATCTCGGAAATTTCATTTCGAACGCAATTAGTTTCCGTTCGTCGTCTGGACTCCCCATGCAAATTCTATGGCGAAATTTTCTCAGACCCGATGCCCCTTGCACACAATCGTTCGTGTGCAAGCACTTATTCTAAAATAATTTCAATTCTTCACTCACCGTTCTCAGATATTCTCGATGCACGATGCATTCACAAGGCTTTTCCTTACGCAGAAAATAGAAACTTTTTTCTGTTTCCCGACGTCGGAACTTGGCGAACTCGAAAAGAAAATTTTTTTTCTCACCCGACTCCGTCGTTTCTTACGTACCGTCGACTTTTCGCACAAATTTCTCACCGTTTAATCTAAAAAATCACAACTTTTTCAAGTTTATCTCACAGTTTTGATGCTGGCGTTTCAATATTTGGTCCTTTCGGAATTTATTATACGGTCGCGTGTATTTTATCGAATATCTAAAGCCCGATGACATCTGAAAATCCTCATGACAGTGCAGCCATTTTGTACGGAGTGTCAGTCGTTCAAGTCAGCGGTCGCGCGTGCATTTGTAGTGGAGTGCGGCAGCAGCGGTTCAGTGGAACCACACACGAGCAAGAGCCAATCGAGCTATACGCGATACGACTACGAGCGCGCCGCGAAGTTCGCAGTCCACTGCCTGGCAGGCGGCGGGTGTCGCCGTCGTTTCATCGAAAATCGCCGCCATCTGACCGTCTTTTCGTCGCTGCTATAAAATACGCTATAAATCGATGGTGTGTGAGTGAGCTTGGAGTCGTCGAGATAGGCGAAATGCTATAAATTTTTAGATGTGTGCGGTAGCGGATTGCGGCGATTTTTCTGAGTAGGGCATAATTTCGGCATGCCAGATTTGAGACTGAATTTTTCGATTTCCTGCTATGATTCGTTGGGCGGGAAAGCTATTTGAAATTATATATAATCATTGGAGTTAGTTTATGACTATTGACAAGTCTCTAATGGACACTACGGGCTTTTACTTGCATTATTTAGCAATAAATAATTTCTTTTTGAAAGTTTTTTGTGCAGTAGATCGTTCACAAAGTCTTTCATGGGACTTTGAAACGAAATGAATTAGCTGTTTATCCATGTAGGCATAAGTAATTTACACATTAGTTAGCAAAAGAACAAAAAAAGGACAAATATTTACAGATAACGCATCCAAAATTAGATCAATCTCGGACTATACAGCACAAAAATTATAAAATTATTATATGTAAATTGAACTTATTTCACACTATTTATTAAGTAGTTTAATCATCCAAAAACAAACATTGGAAAAATTATGCTCTCACAAATATGAATATTTAACTTATATTTATAATAAAAATATGTGTTGTACCTATATTATTCGATTTACTCCAAACAAAATAGAAATTGAACTGAACCACACTTATCGAAAATATCAACTTCATTCTTGTGGTTCTGATTCCCACTTTTATACCTTTCTATTGTTTATGAAAAAAACGAATTCAGTTCTCATTATTATTGCTCATAGTTTCCAAATCGATTTTCGTATAACGCCCGTTGCATTGCATAAGCAGTCTTTCAGATGACCACTTGAAAGACTTTGTTTAAAATTTCTTAAGTGGTAATTTGTTTATTTTAGTACCTAATGACTGAATATCAAATTGTGTTTATATTATGGAGCTATTGCTTTTAATGATTGGGACTGTTTATGCTTATTATTGATGACAACTCTATCTATGCATTAATTAGATTGCCGTTATAGTAAATGGTTTTATTCTGGGAAGATCTTTATGCTCTTAAACACAAATATTGTTTATTTTGAGTTAATTGATTAATGAATAGTTTTCTGCTAGAACGATATACGCACTGAAAACAAAGTTTGTTTATGTTTTGAAAATACGGACGTCGCATTTTTACTAAGAATCAGCCGCATATCTGCAGCAATATGTAACAAATGACCATAGCACTATTTTTTTAAGGGAAACGCATCGATAGCCATGTCAAGGACAAAGGTTTTGTTGCGAATTGGCCTAATTATCGGCTCTTCATACTGAAATTGCAATGAATTATTCAAATTGATGTTACGTCACTGTCGTATCAGCTGTCCCGTGTTTTTTTCAGTCATCCACTACATGACAGACTTTGTGATTTCTGACATTTCCCAATTTGTGCCGATTTGAGCCAGTAATGAACAAAACCTCTCATACGTAAACACAAGTCGGAAGCAATGGGTTTTCGATTGTTAGCATCGATTTATATTATATTTTCGGTTGCTGCTGTAGCAAGAGCAAATCAAAACGAAGAATTCCATGAAGAGCTCTACGTGAAACCTTTACCCAGTGGCCAAATCAATACGTATTTCCAGTTCACAACACGATGGAAATTATCAGCCGGAGAAAATTGTGAGAGCAATCTTGACTAGATTTATTGATTGTGTGATAACGATAAGACTTCATTTATTTCTAGTACATCATACTCGTCTTATGCATCGAACAATAGCCGAAATATTACAGCAATTCGATGTGAAAGAGCTACATATTAGTTTAACGCAAGGCTTGTGGCGCTATGAATCGTGGGGTTATCCTGTCGTTGATTCATCGCCCGGTGCCGAAATGTGGGCCTGGTTCAGCAGGAATTTGACTAGAAATGAGGTGGATTCGCAATGGAAGCGATTGGCGAGTACTCTGTCCGGTGTCCTCTGTGCATCGTTGAATTTTATCGATATGACCAATACTGTGGAGCCGAAATATGGTTTTCGGCCGCAATTCGGTGCGAGCAAGATGTCGCCAGGAAGAAATGGTCATGTAAGGTAAGTTGGTTTAATTGACACAGACAAATTATTTCGTTCGTATAAACTTATAGTTCGTATAAATTGAAAGCATAAGTACCAGTTGCGGTTTTGATGGTATCCCGAATTTGCTTGCGAAGTCACCGTAGTCGTGTCTGTATTTTTCCCCTTATTTTCAACCTTAGTTTCTCCTCCAGCACCTCGTTCCAAAGCTTATCTCTTGCAGATTTTTATATCTGATGACGCAAGCTGCATTTCTAACTACAGGCCAATTTCCCTTCTTTTCTGCTTCGATAAATGACAAAACTATTGGCTTGGATATACGTTGTTAATGCTGATTTATAGACAAGAAGGGAACCATGATCACAAATCAATAACCTTTATGAGTAAATTATGTCGATAAATATAAGTCGTAGATGTTAAAATTTGTCACAACTAACGTAAATAAAAATTAATGATTTCCAACTGCAAGTGGTCACATCAGTCAAGTATGCAATGTAAGCTGGTGTCTGATGAAAATCAGTGCATACTTTCGAAACCACTTTGTCAAAAAAAAAAAAAATTCAATAAAATTTTTCAATTTTAATCATCCCGCAAAAACAATTCCACTTTGAATATATAGTAGAGTTTTTTACCAACATCAATTTACCAATTTTTTCTTTTATACCAATTTTTAAATTGTTTGGGAAGTACTAATTTTATAATAATATATTATGACATAATAAGATGCACATGGACCGTGCACAGTGATCGAGTCATACACGTTCTTTAATACACGTTCTCTGTCAATTATGCGCAGAATACGTTTAGCTTATTTTCATTTTTGTGATTTTTATTGTATTTACCTTTAATACTATCAGCATTATTATTTTTATTCCTTTGGGATTGATCTTGTTTTTTATTTTTAGATTTATATATCATATTTTTCAAATTTTATATTTTTGTGATTGGGCCCGGCCAGAAAAAATAATTATTAAACATATAAATAACACCATATGAATCTGTAAATACATGTTGCTCCGTATTTTTTTGATTGCGTTAAGATAAATCTGAGTTATAAATCCAACTAATAGCGAAAATATGTCTTTTTTGTGCTCCTATCAAAGAACCGATGTGTTTTCATATTTAAAGCTGGCATTTTAGTTGTAAAACGTCTCAACTCCTTGCTTTTTTCATACCTAACCATCTATCACATTATCTTACTCCATTCCTCATCTCCAACTTTCAGATATTCAACTTTGCCTCGTGAAATTGTTTGCACAGAGAACTTGACGCCATGGAAGAAGCTCCTACCTTGCAGCAGCCGTATCGGTTTCGCATCACTTTTGAATTCTGGCCATGTTCACAACACCTTCTACCATTCCTTAGCTCTGAAACTGCGAACACTTTGTGACGATCAGATAACGGAAAACTGTGTTATTGAACTACAAGAGACGGCAAATCTTGTCTACGATCAAAAATTGCTCGGTGGCTCGGACTTCTCGCTGCGAAAGATGTTCGGACAAGGATTGAACGGTGCCTGTCCATTGGCCGCGACAAGCCTTATCTACGTGGATGTGACAAACGGTAAATACACTTTGACTCCCGACCCGAAGGAAATCGTAAATTCTCAGCGTGGCGGAGTAGAGACGAAATTCGCGATCTACAACATCAAAGACGCAACCCAGGACAGATTGTTTAACATCGCCTGGGTGGCAAAGGAACGGAACAGTCTGGTCCCCATTACTCCGGCACCTCCGTTATATGCGCATCGTTACATTCTGAACCACGGCCAGGAACGTGGTAAAGTTGTAACCCAGATCACAAACACGCATTGGGGGCCATTGAACATTATTCTCCAAGAAAACATTCCCTGGTACGTACCAGTCTATCTGCACACACTTTCGGTAAAGGTGAACGGGGAGCCTACCACCCCGAAACGTGTCCACTACATCCCAGGCGAACAACGTGAAAGGCCATATCACCTTGAATTAGCCCTGACCATTCCGCCCAAGTCAACAATGGAAATTTCATTAGATTTCGACTTCATATTCCTGAAGTGGCTTGAATATCCGCCCGATGCCAACCATGGCCACTACTTGGGCTCTGCTGTCATCTCCACGGTCCTGCCCAACGCCAAAAACTACACATCGATCCCGGTCGATGGGTACCTATTTGCACATTCCATCAACGCCAGCCGCTCCGAATACTTCTTACAGATCCGAACGGAGAGTTTGATCCTGACGCTTCCTACGCCCGATTTCAGTATGCCTTACAATGTCATCTGCTTGGCTTGTACTGTAGTGGCGTTGGCTTTCGGGCCTATTCATAATGTGGCAACAAAGAAAATTATTATCGAACGACGGGATATATCGCGTTCGATCATAGCCAAGCTGAAAAGGAAATTGTTTGGGAAGAAGAATAGCAAGAAGGAGGATGTGAGTGAAGAAAAAGAAGTGGCAGAAGAAATTGAAGTGGCAGAAGGAATCGAAGAGGCTGAAGAAGCGAAACCCGATGAAAAGGATCCGACGGAAACAGAAGCCTAATGAATTTAATGTTAATTTTCTATAGTATTTTGTTTGTATTTATTTGATCTTTATTTTTGGAACAATTCAATCGACTTAATAAAATATGTTTTGTACGGAAAGTTTTAGGATACTTTTTTTGGAACAAGTAATGCCCTCATAACTGCGGAGTAAAATAAGATATCCCTGTGGGGGCCTATTTATGATTCAAATTCTGGTATCGAAAACTTTTACGATTCGCCAGGGGTCGGAAATCGGAGGAATTTTGTCAGCTTTAGGATGTCGGGAAAGCACATTTAGACCGAATTTTTTTTTGCAATACTGTGGGGCCTATGGAGGGTATCATTTTGGCACTCAATCCTTAACCAGGTTTGCTTCTTGCTCAAACCTGCCTATTCGCATTTCCAGATTGTTTATTCGTTGAATTTTTAAAGCACTAGCTTGCTCTAGTGAATTGATCTTTCTATAAAGATGTTGGATTGCGCCCATCATTATCTTAAGTTTTTTTTTCTGCATCTTCCTGTTGCGTAGCCACCAAGTTGCCACTTTCGATCAGTTGTTCGATTTTACGCACGTCTTGGTGCTCAGATATTCGTTCGTTAAAAACCGCAGCTCCACAGCTTTTAATTTGTGTGTCATTAGAGCGCGATGGATTTAGTTGTTTGGTGAGCATTCCCATCTATTGTTCGCCTAATTGTTTTCTTCTGCCTCCGTCGGAGTTATGGGTTTGACTCAGAAAGCCATAGTAGATATTTGATTAGGGGATAAAAACCATATTTGAACCCAAAAAAAAACCGGTAGCAAATGAGCTGATGGATTTAACCAAATTTAACTCCTCTTCTTGAGAATTCACATTCATAAGTTGGCGGATTCTTGTGGTAATATCAAATCATAATTTTTTAAATCATAATAAATATAGAAATCAAACAATCGCACGAAGAAAATATTATATCGGACTTTGAATCATAATAGACCCCCAAAACAAGAACCAACACCAATTCCGTATAATATATTTATCATTTATTCAATTAGTTTGAAATAAAAAAAAAAATCAAAGAGCATGACTAAACAAGATCAGGAGAAAACACAAAAATTACAAAAAGAGCACAAATATCGCATATCGAATATATTTACTTCCATAACTTCTTAATCGACATATTCTTTTCAGAATCCTTCTGCATAACTTTCGCCACGGCCATTTCGAAATCTTCCTGTGTTACATGCACACGTCTTTCACGCAACGCATACATACCAGCTTCGGTACAAACTCCCTTCACTTCGGCACCCGAAGCACCAGGCATCAGTTCCGCGATTTTCCGCAAATTGATTCCACGCGTCAGATTCATTTTTCGCGAATGAATCTTCAAAATGTCCAAACGAGCCTCCTCGTTTGGTGGCGGAAACTCAATCTTCCTGTCAATTCGCCCAGGACGCAATAAAGCCGGATCCAGAATATCAATTCGGTTCGTAGCCATGATGACTTTAATATTTTTCGTGGCTTCGAAGCCGTCCAGCTGATTCAGAAGCTCCAACATAGTACGTTGTACTTCAGAATCTCCACCGGATCCGGACTCAATACGCGACGACCCGATCGAGTCGATTTCGTCCATGAAAATGATGGACGGCGCATGTTCGCGAGCCATCACGAAAAGTTCGCGCACCATACGCGATCCCTCGCCAATGAATTTCTGTACCAGTTCCGATCCCGAAACACGGATGAAAGTACATTCGGTATGATGGGCAACAGCTCTTGCCAGAAGAGTTTTGCCAGTTCCGGGCGGACCATAGAGCAGCACACCTTTCGGCTGAGCGATACCGAGCGCATCGAACAATTCCGGATGCTTGACGGGCAGTTCAATTACTTCCTTGATCTCCTTGATTTGTTTATCCAAACCGCCTACCATTTCGTACGTCGAATCCGGCACTTTTTCAACCATCATGAGCGAGACCAGAGGGTCCACTTTGTTCGGCAGAATCTTGTGGAGTGTGTAGCTTTCGTTGCGTAGAGCAACACGGCAATTGGGCGTCACATCATTAATATCGATATTCTTGTCGATGTCCACAACGAATTTGCCTTCCGGGTGCACTTTGACGAGAACTTTTTTCTTGTCCATCGGTTTCACTACTTCGCCGACATAGCTGCCTTGTTCTTGCAAGAGTTGAAGTTCTTCGCGAAGCATACGAACTGAAAGTAAATTGTGGAATGTTTAACAAGCGATATCTGTTTTGGCTCTATACTTGTGTTGTGTGTATGTGATTTTAAGAGATATTTAAGAAGAGAAGCCTCCGAAACTGTATAGTTTTAAGCCAAACTTGGAGGTTAAATGAATTGACGACAATCAGTCATCGAATGACGACAATTTTTCTTACAGCTCTGTGATATTAATACGCTTTTCATGTGGAAGGTAAAAATCTTTTGGGAGCTAATATCAAGTTGGAACTAACGGAAATCAATGACTAAAAAATTAACATAACCAAGAAATCCCACAACTCGCCAATACAATCCCCATACAAAATTCGCGATCAACTTACCTTTTGCATTAAGTTCATTACGTTGTGCTTGCAATCGTCTCAGATTTTGACTTTTCTCTGCAACAATCAGTTGCAGCTCCTCAATTTTCTGAATGTAGTATGAACGTAAACCTTCGCCAGTTGGCTTGGCGATGTCCACGTCCATCTGCAACAACGAAAATACCAATGAAATCAAAGGCTTCTGCAAACATTGAATCACGAGCAAGTTACCTTATTTGATATAGTCATTATTGAAGTATTTTATTCACTCAGGCACCCGTACTTTTGCTGGAAATCACTTTTCAATGAACAATCCCGTTTCCGTCAAATCGACAGCTTTGTGAATTTTACGCAAATCACCACTCGATGACAGATGTTTCTTCTTCTTCGTGTTTGAAAATGGTGTAAGCTAGCTTTGAACGTTGAATGTACAATTGGAGATCTAATTGGCAGACTAGAACCTTTGACAGTTTTGATATTTCCGCATGTTTCCAGGGCAATGCAATTCAGTTTTTGCCATTGAATGGTATTATGCATTTTTCTACTCCTCGATGGTAAATATAATTCAAAATAAACTGCTGGCGACATATTTATGATTATTAATTTGACAGGCCTTGATTTGACATTTTCATCGTAGCAGTTATTGAACGTACTCAATGGCGTCGTTTTGACGATGTCTTTTAAGTGGATTTTGTCCGGGAAAATACTTTTCTAATTACACGTATTTCATCGTATTTTGAATAGGTAGCTTGATCAAACTTTCTTTTGCAACTAACGTTTCAAAATTTCAGTTTCAGCTCTCACCACCAAAGCCTACGCCGAAGTGTAAAAATGTCGGTGGCATACTCCCAACAACAGCAGCAACAACCACCTCCTTCGCAGGCACCGCCGCCGCAGTCTGTTCAGCGCGGTCCGCCCGGACCACCACCGGGCCGTGGAGTTCCGCAACCGCCAAGCACGGCACACATTCAGAAATTGCTCGATGAAAATATGGGTCTGATACAAACGATTCAGGACTATCAAAACATGGGCAAAGCACATGAGTGCATGTCCTACCATCAAACCTTGCATCGTAACCTAGTGTACTTAGCACAATTAGCAGATTCGACGCAAAATGTTGCACAAATACTGCCGGTAAGTTTATTTTTCTCGAGTAATGTTTGGCGAAAAAATGAAGAACGTTGTTGTAGGCACCGCATATTTTGCAGCAGAATCAGGGTAATCCGCACGGAATGATGCCAGGCGGAAATCCACCTCAAGGTCCAATGCCACCCCATGGCCATGGAAATGAGCCTGGTGGGCCAGCTCCCAATCAGCCTATGTCGTATTCGAATCAACCGCCGCCGACATCGCACCCGAATATGCCGCCATCGACGCCTCAAAGTCAACCGCCTACTTCATCTCAACCGAGTAGCGTAATGCAGGCTCCACCGGCTCAACAGCAATCGGCTGGTGGTCCTTATCGGGGGCCGCCGTCGGCACAGCAGCCACCTAATGCGCCTCAAGGTAAGCAAACGAGTAAATGCATTGTGATGTGAGTGTGTTTTGGAATAATTGTGTGCGACTGAATGGAAAGATTGAACAAACTATTAAAAATTGACCGAAGAATGACAAAGTAGTGTTCTTTGGTTTCCTGACTGAGTAGTACACGCGAAAAACTGATTCTGTTTCAGCCCAACCGCCACAACGACCGGGCGGCCAACCACAACCTCAACCGCAGCAACCGCCGCCGCCTCAGCCGTATCGGGGTGGCTATCAACAACATGGCCATTACCCCGGCTATCCACCACAGGGTCAACCATACCAGCCACAGTCAGGCTATCCTGGCTCAATGCCGCCTTATGGACCGCCCAACCAGGGTTACCCTCCTAACTCGCAGGCCTATCACCACGGTGGAATGCCACCCGCATCTTCTGCAGGTGGGCCTCCGCCTCCGGCTGGTGCTTACTCAAACGCTTCGCAGCATCCGAATTCAGGTGGCTATCCGCCAGGTCCAAATCCGCAGGGCTCACAGCCACCACCACAAATGTACGGGCCGCCAGCTGGCGCACAGGCACCACCCGGACAGTACCCGGCTCAAGGTGCAGGAGGTCCGCCGCCTCCTCCAATGGGATACGCCTACGTCCCGAATGGTGCTCCAGCTAATTATGGCCAGCCCGGATCCCAGCCTCCGCCAGGACAGCCAAATTATCCTCAACCGGGCAGTGCTTCCCAATCAGCGTATCCGCCTCAACCACAGTCGCAATATCAACAAAATCCGGGTTACCCGTCATCTCAGCAACCTCCAATGGGAATGCCCCCATCTTCGCAGTCGAATCAACAACCCCCTCCACAGCAGCCTCCCCCAAATCCTGCTTCGAATGCTACGAACAATTACAATTCCTCGCCAGGCCCCGGTCAAACTCCGCCACCAAATCAGGCTCCCGGTGTGGCAAACAACGCTTCCAACGCCCCTCCTAGCAACGCATCAAGTCAGCCTACAGTTTCCCAACAACAGCAACAACATCCACCAACCACAAGTCAACAGTATCCCACAGGACCTCCACAGCCCATCACCACAGCTCCTCCAAACCAACAGCCACCATACTCGTCTCCTCCAGCCTCATCTGGTGCACCCACAACATATACTCAGCAACCACCCCAGCAACAAATCCCGCCTCCAGCGAGCACGTCTGCTAGTCCAGCACCGAACGGCGCCCCGGTACCAACGCAGTACCAGCCTCCGCCTGGGTCGCAAACGTACGTTGCTCCGCCAACAGGACAGCCCTATGCACCATCTGCCGGGCCGGCCAGCTACCCGTCGCACGGCTACCATCACCAAGGCTACGGATCGATGCCCCAGGGACAATACCCGCCGGCCCAGGGCTATCAAGGCTACAGACCGCCAGGTCAAATGCCTCCTCCTGGACCACAGGGTCCCCCGGCCGCCAGCTACCCATATAGCTATCAGCCACCGCAGTAATTTTACAGCAATTCAGTTTCAAAACTTTTTAATCAACTCAACGCCATTTAACCTATTGCGATCGCGTAGGATTTTAACTAGCGACATACTTTATGAAAGAAATGAAAGGATGAAGCGACGAGACAGGAACTCGACTTTGATGGAGAATTTGCGAGTGCGATTTCGTAGGCATTGATGCATTGCAACTTGCCTGCCGTAAATCGGAGAAATAATATTGTCAAATGAATTTCACTTGCATGCATAGCGTAATATCTTATCTTCCTGGAAACCTCTTTCGTTTCGCAGAAGCAAATTGTGAACAATTTTGCATGCTTTCCCGATATCGCACTTATTTCTCCATGAATTTTCAAACAACAAAAATACAATGAATTCGATCTAAGTGTTTTTTAGCTCATAGTTAGCCCTTTCAGTATTTTTAAGATAAATGCGATGAACAACTTTTTAAAGTAAAACTTGTAATGCAACAAACACACTAATCAAATCAACAACGCTCGGAATTCAATCTACTTCGATTTTTAACTAATGACTTTATCCGATCGTTGTTCAATGTTGTGTGTCTAGTTTCAACGGAAATCTCGTTTGATGTCTAGGTAAGAACGACTAAGTGTGCGGCAAAGAGCGTTTTTATTTCGAGATTAAACTTGTAGGATGATTATGAAACGGTTCTCTGGATCTAGTATATACTTCCACTTGCAACGTAAACGTTTAGATGTTTTTTTGATTTTTTTTCCCTGACGTTTCCATGTCTCTTTGTAATCTCAATTAGATTGAAAATTGAATAAAGAAAACTATTCCGACGAAATTGGCAACTTTTTAAGTGATAGTAAAATCGATTTAATCATTAAAAGCTGTTTCCAAGAATTGTAATTGTAACTATGTGAAGATTTCGTGAAAGTTTAAATAAAGATAAAAGAAAATGTATTATCTCTAAGAAAAAAACGAGCGTTTGTTTTTCTTTGCATGGATGTCTCCCTGTGAAATGCAAGAGGAAAGTTAACTGGAAGCGAGGTTAAGGTATCAACAAATGGTCGACAACTTGACTGCACAGAAACCGTACGAGGGCGGAAATGTTCCTCAAACTAATCATTAGACTCGTGGAATGAATTCATAGCGAAATTGAGCCCATACATGGTAAATTCTAAAGATTTACTCACTTCAATTCAAAGAGAAATATCAGGACACATAGTTTGCGGAGATGAAACCACCTATAGTGGAAAAAAAGAATAAGAAAATCTTCAGCGGAATTATTAAAAAAAAAAGATTTTCTTCCAGTTGGACGATAGACATTATTATCATTAAAAGTGGATACCATCATAGGGGAACTTATTGAAATCTCACACACGTATCTTCGGAATATACTCATCTTCGCAGCGACATAAAGCAATTATTTTCAAATCGTCAACCACAAATATAGACAGAGAAATGACCTACCAATGGGCAGTCTCCTAGCTCCAATAATGGCTGCCATATTCATGGACAATCTTTTCGAAGAATGCTGAAAATAGGCGGATAAGCTAGAAATTATTCATCGATTGAAATAAGCAGATGAAATACGTGATTAACAGCATCCGAAAATTTAGATATGCCCTTGAACAAAAATCCATGGTATTTTATGTTCAATTTAAGGGCAGTGGTAAGATTGAATCCACCATAGAATATGAAAGCATTTAAAGAACCCTCAGCTATTCTGACCTGATTGACTTAACCATCATGAACTATATAAAAAACAATACACTATTCACAGACTGGTCAGAAAAAGATATCGCGTCAGACTACTCAACTGTCATTTGAACCACATGCCAGGAAGAGGAATACTGTAGTAGAGTAAATTTTGAAAACCCTTATTAGCAGTAACATATTTTGGATTTGGAAATTGCAAATAATCCGTAGTGTAATCATTATATCCGAACCACAACAGAGAGTGTCTGGAAAAAAGCGTTAAGACAACTTAACAGTTCCTACAATCCAAGCTTGACTCTCTTGTTCAGTGGTGCAATATAAACAAGCTCTCGCTGAATATTGATAAGTGCCAAATTATAAGTTTTAGCCGTAAATGCACGGTTACGCAGAACACCTACTTTCTCGGCAGCAACTTATTAGCTCACGTTGATAGCGTTATCGATCTCGGTGTTGTCATGGATGTGAAACTTCGTTTCACCTTGCACTACGACAAAATTCTTTCCCGTGCGAATAAGCAGCTCGGCTTTATTAAACGACGAGCCAAGGAGTTTAAAAACTTGTGGGCCACTAGATCATTATACACTGCACTTGTACGCAGTGGCGGCTCGTCAGGGTGGGCCCGGCCCGCCTGGCCCACCCTGACGAGCCGCCACTGGGCCCGCTCGACACAAAAACACTATTATAAGGTATATGCGGATACCAACAAGAAATATTTACTTTACTTTAACTCAGTGGCGGCTCGCCAGGGTGGGCCAGGCGGGCCCGGCCCACCCTGACGAGCCGCCACTGCTTGTACGCCCTCTTCTTGAATACGTCTGTATTATTTGGAATTCAACCTTTGAAATCCACAATAACAGACTCGAGTCCATTCAAAAACAATTTTTACTTTTCGCCCTAAGAGATCTGTACAACCCTTGCGACTTCGAAAATTTACCCCCATATGAATTTAGACTGGGGTCATTTAAACTTAACTTCACTTGCATCCAGAAAAATGATGATATCGGCCTGCTTCACATTTGACGTCATTAGAGGCGTTATTAAAGTTGAATTGTTTAATAGTAAATTTTTGATAAATATCCCCTTAAGGAACACCAGGTCCAATCGTTTACGAAAGGAGTATCCACATTCCACCATATATGCAGCTAATGAGCCGGTGAATAGATGCTGCAGGGTCTTCAATGGCTTTAGCAACCTTTATTCCCCAACGATTTCCAAACTATCCTTCAAATCTTCCCTTATCGAAGCCATTTGTATAACATCATTTTTAAGTTTTTTTTTTTAAATTATCGTTTTTAATTGTTATTCTTTTATTTCATTGTTATTTTACTTATTGTCTATTTCAAACTTATTTGTTTACTCAATTAGTTATATATTTATGCGTTATTTATTTGTACCTTACACTTTTTTTTTTATTATTAGTGTTGTATTCATTTGTAGTTTTTTTAAAAAATAGTTTGATATTTCATATTTATATGAATATATATGTATTGAATTTATGCCTTGTTTGGCTAATAAATAAATTGAAATAGACGATTTTGTAAACCACATCATGTTCCGATCATCTTTATTCCGAACTCGGAAACAACATGACCATGCCCTCATGTGGAAAATAGCGGCAAATAATATTAGTATCATCACATCTATAGACTTTGGGCAGAATTAGAACAGGCTAGAGCAATAGCGATAGCATTACAATAATTAATTGCTAGAATTGCAATAGAGGAATTAGAATTACTATCAGATGAAAACTTTGATAATGATAGAAACACAACTTAGGTCCAGATTTAGATTCGCGTAGATTTAGAACTGGAGCCAATGGAAAATCAAGTCTCTAAGCATGATGGCACAATAGCAGAATTTGAAAGATAATAGGATATAAAATACAGGCGGTTGAAAAACAAGACTAGCAATGTAATAAATAAAGTCAAAGAAATTGCACCAAATAAAAGAGTTGACAAAGCGCATGTAAATAAAAAAAAATTATGGGATATTCTTGGGAGTGAATTGAACCCTGGGATCAATCAAAATCAAAATAAGGCTAATGTGTCTCTCCTCAAAGCGACGCTGCATAAAGACTTCTTTTCGATAATAGGCAGCAGAATAAATGATGAATTTCGGGCAAAGAATTAGAAATAGAATTAAGGGGTAACACCACAGTAGCCGGTTCAAAAAATCCAATTTTTTTTTATGGCTTTTTATAGCTTTTTTATATAGGCGAGCACCAACACGGACAGCCGAATGTATGGTGCAGGCATAGTTGTTAAAGGTGCATATAACATTTTTATGATTTAAATGCACATTAAACTTTAAATACGTTTTTCTCAAAACTACTTTTTCGACTTGGGCGAAATCATAACTCGAAAACTATTGCTCCGATCAGTCTCAAATTTTTTTTTGTAGCTTTGTAAATGCAATATCTTGAGCATCACGTAGCCGTTTTTTGATTGGATGTAAACTTTTTTTTTTAAAACAATTATAAACAATTACAAACAATCATAAATAATTATAAAAAATTCAAAAGTGCGCCATTTCTACAAAAATCACTTTAAATAAAAATGCCTACGTGATTCTATAGCTAATTGTATGTGAATAATGAACTTTGTTTCTCTTTTGATCCAGGTCTCATCGTTTGCGCTAAATCTTTTCGCCCGTTTATCATTTAAAAAAAAAGGCTTATTTGAAGATCGGCGCTATCGCCGCCATTTTGTATGAAAATGATAATAAAAAATTTTTTTCTCATACTTCAATGTGTGCTCAATAAAGCCCTTTAACGGAAATTTCCTACTCCCGTTCCAGGTTTCCGAAAAAAATTGTCAAAAAAAGCCTTATTTTTCGACCGTTACTGTGGTTTTACCCCTTAAGCAGCAGACCCTCTTCCTAGCACCAACTACGATTGAAGAAATAAAAGAGATTATATCATACCTTAAAAATGTAGCTCCTGAAGTAGATTCGATTAAGGCAGATGATTTAAAATGCATCAAGGATCTTCTCGCTCCACTCCTTACTTCTATAGTTAACAAGCACTTGGATGAAGCCACCTTTCCTAATGTTTTGAAAAACTCTCAAAAACAAGATCAGATACAGAATAACCACCAACCATACATAGCACCGTACCATCTACGACAAGAAAGACAGCCAAGTTGCAGAAATTACAGCTTAAACAGAAACGGAGAAAATAGCTATTAATATAGCAAAGAATATGCATCCGCCTGCATCCATTTGGATTGCGATTGTTACATCAGAGACCTGGGAGAGCCCATCAAATGATTCCTCAAAAAATACACAGGCTTCAATAACATCAATTTCTACGCCCCTCAAAACATCAAACGGCTATTTTTCCCACTGGTCAAAAATCGTATCAGTAAATTCGATCGTTGAATCTGCTAAAGGGGTATTCGAACGCAGTGATTGTTATAAGGATTGTCAGTATCTACGCGGTAGGCAGTAAGCCCATAAAACACTTCACCGAATCCGCCAATGAGGACATTGGCAGACTCCCCCAAGATGGGAGGGAAATTCGCTCAGCCAGTCCAAAATTCACACTAAGTAATTGAAATTTGGACACCGCATCACGGGCCTTAATGAAACGTAGCGTTTGAGGATCAAGTCACTACACCCGAACAGGATCATCATCAAACAAGTCCACGGTTTGAGATACTCAGAAATTTCCCGTATGATAAAGCACATCTTCAGCGCAATTATTTCTAAGCAACTACATTAGGCAAATCTGCATGATATATTGTCTCCCACACATTTCTCGCACATATTCTTTTCAAATATTCATGTTCTTGAATTATTCAGGTTCTTCATTCTTCAATCGCCTTGGATTATCCACCTTTCTTCGAATTTCCGGACCCTAACATTCCCCAATTAAATTTCCCATTTGGTTTACGTGACCTTACACCAACCGGCCAGCTTGTCTGGGTCATGGGATGGGCCCCATCCTCGGTCTCGCCAACACCCATTTTCAACATAACATCCATTCCTTTGTCCTAATTTTGCTGATCGCATATCGGAAACACACCACAATAAAAAAAAAACAAAAAATCTTTTAAAATCATGGGTTGAAGATATCACAGTTTTAAGAGAATATCTCCAATACGGTGCAGTTAATCGCGCAAACATCTAGTCTGTCCAATAAGCTACTTTACGAAACCAGACGGGAAAGCAGAATAAATGCTCTAAAGCCACTAAACTATAAATTAGGAGGCATACACTAAAGGCCCCCATTCACTAACAGTCCAAATGACCTGAGTCCATTTGACTTGAGTATGTTTGGTTTAACGCCAATTTAGCTCGCCACTCACGATAGAGCCTCGATCCAGGCAGTCCATTCTATTTTCTGTCATTAATTTCGAAAAAAAAATAAAGATAAACTTAAAGAAAACATTATTTTTAATGTATTAATGGATCCGAAGCATATGGAGGAGTTGTTTGCAATTGGAACTTGCATCTACATAAAGCAACGATAGCCAAAAAGGAAGTGGCAAAAATTGTAAAATTTGGTAAAATAACTCACACTTGAGCCTTCTGATTGGCAAAATTATTTAAGAATGGGTGATACGACATATAACACGTTGCTATAGTTGGTCACCCCATTTATCAAACGAAAGGATACAAATATGAGGCAAATTATCACTCCTCACGAAAGATTGACCGCTACTTTACGGTACTTAGCAAGCGGTTGCAGGCTTTGGGTCAAGTAATATAATATACATTAATGTGACCTATTTTTTTCGATTTCTTCCAAAAGAAAACCATCGATAATTATGCTGAATTTTTCGATTAAATAAAATAAACACAGAAACAGTCAATGAGCTTGTCACAGATCAGCGTGTGACGCAAGACTGCCACGTTGTTTGGACTGAGGCTTCAACACACACGACTAGTCCATTTTATGGATTGTCCAAACTCGGCCTACTATTTCCCCACACACGGTCAAGCCAAAAAATGGCCCGATGGCCTGAGTCCATGGACTTTGGATTGATTGGAAATCCAATTTGGTTCCTTGAGTCCATGAGTCCTTCCAAGTTCTTCCACACACGGCGAGATTTTGGCCTGGCCTCAGGTCATTTGGGCCGATGGACTGCTCGTGAATGGGGGCCTTAAGGTTTTAATTTTAATTTAGTTTTTTTTTTTGTTTTCAATGTAGTTTTAATTTCATACATCAAGTGTTAATGTTGTATATCTTAGAGAAAATAAATATAACTAATAAAATTGGGCGAAGTAAATAAGTCGATTTGTGTGTGTGTGTTGAAATCTTGGAACAAACATCTAAGCAATTTGAAGCCACCGACTCGTCTGTTACGTGTGAACCGATGAAGCTTTTGATATATACATTATCCAAGCAAAAAGAGCTGTGCTAAGTTTAGACACATCACCCAATTTTTTAGAACCGGCTTCTTAGACTCTTGGCAGCAAAATTCATTTTGCCAAGATGAGGATTCTGACGCAATTTTATCGACTGAAATGAATTTTAAAATTAATGTTTATTTGAAAATATTAGATTAATAGAAAAGATTTGATTAACTACATATCTGCAAAATTATATTTTCTTTCTTGCATTCTTTCTTTAAATATAATTTCTTCATTCTTCATTCTTTCTTTAAATATTTGAAAAAATATATTATATTAACTTGAAAAATTGTTTGAGCTAGATTCAGATATCATTAATAGGTGCGAATTTTGCGTCTCGATCAAGAGCTGGTTGGGGTAGCCAGCATTGAAAACAACAACTAAGGCAGGATTTTTGTTGTTTTCAATGCGACCTATCCTTATCGGCTCTTGATCGAGACGCGAAACAAACTCACCTAATGTATTTTTATACCAATGCCCCCTAAACCAGGCCAGACACGTGTTGTAAAACAGCCGACCTTAAGGAAAAGTCAACGCGTGTCTCGGACTCTTGCCTTTATGATTCACTGGTAACTGAGTGATATTTCCGTTGTATTTAACCGAGGCCCCCTCAACCAGGCCGGCCCCAAAAGTAATTAACGTGCGAAATGACGGAGTTAAGGAAAAATCTTTAACCAATCCGTACAAACTTTTTTTCTGCAGCTAAGAGAATGTCCGGCACTGAGAACTGGCTAATGCATCAGAAATACCAGTGAATCGGCACGCGCTTCAGCTGTTTTTTTTTTTAAGGATTAGCTATTTGCAAAACGTATCGGGGGCCTGGTTCAGGGTGCTCCGTATCGGACATTCTCTCAGCTGTAAAAAAAGAGATTGTGTGGACTGGTTAACGATTGCTCCTCAAATCCGCCATTTTGCACGTTAATTACTTTCGTTGCTGGTCTGGTTTAGGTAGGCCTTGTTTCTACGAATCTTTCTACTGCAGGAAAACAACTCATTTTCTCTCGTTATCTTTATTTATTTTTTTTAGCTATAATATACATACTTTCAACAATGGTGTACAATACAATCAAATATTGCAAACTCAGAAAAGAATACTTTGCTGAACACATCGCTCTCTCTTACTAAATATAAGTATGCTTTATTTTCACTTCAACATAATATCGTTTTGTGCAGTGTAATAGAAAAGCATCTCGAAATTTTCCATATTTTCATTGTGTATAAATAATAGTGTAAAGTGAATAGCGAATCAATTTTTTGTTTGTTTAGATTAAATTGTTACTTAGTTTAGTGCCATGATAGAAAATGCGATTTATATTTTGCTTGTCGGTTTATTTATTCTTTGGTCGAGCATATGTTTTGTAATGCATAATCGACGTCATTTATTTCTATTTTATTTATTTTCAAATATCGATTATACATGGATACGCTTACACGGTACGTTAGCTGTTGATTTATATTACTATAGAGATATGTTTAATGCTTTGTTTTAAATTGATTTTTTTTGTGTATTTATTAATTTGGTAATTCTTTGTGTTATCTCGAATTTTGTGTGGAATTATTTTCGAAATTTTACTGCTTTCATACTACAGCATTTTCTCTATTTGTCTTACTGAACATTTATTTTTTATGCTATTTAAATTTAATTAATTATCGGGTTGTTACAATAGAAATAATATGAGTTTGGAGGCATTATGCGTTGGCTTTTATTTAGTTTTACATGCTTTTTTGATTGATCCTCTACGTAGCGAAAGTCCCATTCAAGAAGTATTTTATTTACTACTCAGGTGCTGTGATACTTTATCATGCTATACATTATAATTATCAGTTAGGTTTATGAATAATATATGAGAATAGTTTGGCTTGGCACGTATACTAGCGCAATAAACTTATTTTCGGGATATTTTCCATAAATTATTTCCTGGATTTTTAGCTCTGAGAAGAAAATGGTTTCGAGGCGATGTAACTTAAAAACTGAGATATTTAATACCTGATAGAAAGAAGTAAAACATTTCAAAATGTAATGATAATTGTATGATAGGTCCGTCTAGCAGCATATACGCGTGACTTTGGCAACTTACTAATAATTTAGAACACGACGAAGATTGCCCCGAATCGTAAGACAATTTAAAGTTAATTAGACTACATTCATAGCTACGTTTTTAACGGTCAGATACTATGCAAATTATTCGTTCAATAAATTTACACTATTACTAATCTTCTCACTCCAAAGGAACTATTGAACTCTTACCGTACTGCTGATTTTGTGATTTCATTTTGCAATAATTCTTGAATGGGTGATTCTTTAATTAGATACAAATATGTACGTGTACTTTTTATAATCTAATCAAGTTCATGCTTTTCGTGTTTACAAAAGATTACTTAGTTTCAATAGATGGCACTTCTCGCTAATTGATTTCACCACTTTTTCTTCGGATTTCTATTTCTTACTCTACAAACGCTTTACATATTTTAATTTTTTCGTTATTCATTTACTAGATTTATGCAACATAATTTTTATGGGTTGATTTACTTATTCTTTCCTTCATCTTGATGATAGTTGAAAGTATATTTACTATGATATAAATTTTTTTACAAGAATCTCGAATGTTTTTTTTTCGAATTTGTTTTTTTTTTCTTAAAATGGAAGAATTTCGACTAGAATTGAGTTTTTTCTATAATTTTTTTTCTCTCGATACATAATACTTTTCTGATGTTTGAGTTTTAGCTTTATAGCAGGTTCAATTGAAAAGAAATCAATTGATTCTCTGAATAGAATAATAATTTTAATATCTTTGTACGTATGATTTTAGTATTTTTTTCAAGTGACGAGTATTTTAGCGGATAAAATATTTTTTTTTAAAGTCTTAAGCAGCAGTATCAAAGTAAACATGCAAATCGAAAGTCAGCTTAAAGCTTAAATTTAATTTTTTGGTCCATTGCTTCATTTGACTCAAAAGTAAATAAACTTCAAACGAACATTTAGAGAATTCGCATGGAATGAAAATTGGATTTATTCGTGAATTGTAAGTACGCTTGATGATAAGTTTGACAATATTGTAAAATATTCAAAAGTGTTTCTCATTTTTTGATTGGGTCCAAATTGACTCAATTTGTTTGGTTTGATGATAATATTTTTACTGGCTGTGCCATTGCCAAATATTTGCAGATTGCTTTAGGTGACTTTAGGATTTTAGGAAATTGAGTGTATATTTTAAGAGTATACACAGTTTCTTGCATAATTGAATGCTTACGGACAGTAAGCGATATAATAAATATGAAAATAACCATAAACAAAATATAAATGATTGAGAGGAAAGCAAAAAGATACCTATAATGAAATTATATAATTTTTTGATATTGCTATCAAATACAGTATGCTACACTTGTATTCGTACAAATTAGGTTATCACCTTTATGTTTTACATTCAGTTTGCCGTAACTCACCCAAAAGGGCAAATCAACTATATCAGCTACACATAAGCTGATACAAATAATAGAAAAGGCATTAGAATGCAAGGAAATCGCACTATGTGCCTTCATGGACATAGAAGAAGCCTTTGACAATGCAAGACATGACTCGCTATACATCACTCTCCAGAGGAGGGATGCTCCTCAAGAAGTAGTGAAATGGGCGAGCAAAATACTAACGTATCAAAGTGTCTTTGCGGAGCTGGGGGAGGCGAAGCTAAGGGCGGACACTAAGAGGGGATAATTATTATCCCCCCTGCTATGGTCCCTACTAATTGATGACCTTCTCGTGACCCTCAATAAGGGCCTAACTGCTCTCGGCTACGCGGATGACATCACGGTAATAATAAGAGGCTCACACATGGATACCGTGAGATCCAGAATGCAAAAAGCCTTAAATGAAACAAACCAATGGTGCGAAAAAGAGGGTATATCCATTAATCTTCAGAAAACTAATATAATACCATTCACAAGAAAAAGAAAAATCGAAATAGAAGCCCTAAATATTAGGGGCACATTCGTGTGTCTGCAGGAACAGGTAAAATATCTAGCAATACACCTAGATAGGAAACTCACCTGGGACAATCATCTAAATAAAACGACAATGAAGGCCACTAAGGCACTCTGGGCGACAAAACAAATGCTTGGATGCAATTGGGGACTATCTCCAAGGCAGACCCTATGGGCATACAAACAAATGGTGAGACCTATGCTCCATATGGGAGTGTGGTGGAAGAAAACCATACAAAAAACTGCTATTAATAGGCTCAACAAGCTTCAAAGGATAGCCTGCCTGCTGATTACAGGAACAAGAAGCTCCACCCCAACAGCAGGAATGGAGGCCCTTCTAAACCGCGAACCGCTGCACCTCAAAATTCAGGAGGAAGCAGCGAAACAAGCCGTTAGCCTACAAAAAGCCTACAGGTATAAATCAGGGGACCTTAAAGGCCACCTAAAAATCCTGGAGGACGTCAGGCCCATAATGGAAATGTTAAACTTCAGCGACCAAATAGAAACTGAGGCAGCATTCGAGAAGAGGTTCAAGGTCACAATTCCATCAACGGACAAATGGAAGAATGGGCCACTTCCCTCGTACAAAGGAGCGCAAATGTGGTGTACGGATGGTTCAAAAATGGATTGTGGAGTAGGAGCAGTGATCGCAGGTCCCAAATGCAAAATGTATTTCCCTCTCCCAAAGGAGGCCACGATCTATCAAGCAGAACTATCTGCCATACTAAGAGCCTTACAAACAATAAAAATAAGGAACACTAAAAGGGTCAGAATTAAGATTCTATCGGATAGTCGAGCGGCTCTCATGGCAATAAATCGCGATCAAATAAATTCGGCTATTCTCCTAGAGGTGAAATGGGGCACAGAACAGCCTCGAGTTGATATGGATTCCCGGCCATGAGGGGCACCGAGGACAGAAGGAAGCTGATACCAGAGCTAAAAAAGGAGCAAAAATGCCCGAAGACTCCTGGCTTAATATTGAGGGTTTAAAACACTCAAAAAACACCTTGGCTTCGATAAGAAAATAGCAAAAGAAGCAGTGGCTCTCTGCAAAAGTGTCATAAGAACCCTATGCGGCGGATTGACAGGACACCTTCCATGCAAAAAGTACCTCCACAGCTTACACAGGTGAAAAAGGATTCAAAAATTATTGCTCCTAAGCTAGTGAAAATGTTATACAAAGCAATGAAAAATTCATATGTTCCGAAACGGGACGTAGAAGTATTAAAATATTCATGCTTTATGGCTGTAGAAAATATGGCATCACCGGCTAGACCAGCGAGCGAGGAAGAAGAAGGAAGTACGAGTTCAGAAGAAGGCGAGGTCGCTCTGGTCGAAGCTAGAAGCCGCATTATCAAATCAATATAAAGTAGAATGTAATGAAGTCTGAATTCTCAATAAATACACGATCAAATTAAACTGAACAAGCAGATAAAAACGAAGTAGGCGATGCGATTAAAACGTGTGACAGGAAAAGAATAAAAATAAATGAAGGAGTCAGAAAAAATAGTTGCAGAAGAAAAGAGGCGAAAAAAAAGAATTTTGTAGCATCTTAAAACATCTTAAAATATCTTAAATTATTGAAAATAAATATAGTGATACAAAGTTCGAAGTATTTAAGTTGCGTTAAGCGCAACATTTCTACAAAATTCTGATAGATAATCAACTTGACGTTGCAAATGGCTGAAAACGAAAATTTCTCAACAAGCACACCACGTCGGTCAAAAAGGAATCGGCCTAAGGCTGCCAACAACTATGCGAGCAGCCCCGTTGATAAAACAAGCTGTCCCGAAAATAAAAAAAGCTGCCCTGTCAGCCAGAATGCAGACAATAACAAAATGGTGCAGTGTGATGAGTGCAATACGTGGTTTCAGTTTGAATGCGCTGGAGTCTCCAGCGAAATAGAAAATTTAGATTGTATGTTCTCTACATGCTCGTTAAGCAAAGACTGCAGCAATCAGGATTCACCAAGCAAGCCAACAGAAACGAATGCGACTATATCAAAACGAAAAAGGATTAGATTACAAATCCTGGAAGAACAAGTAAAAAGAGACGAAGAGTACTTGGAAAGAAAATTCAAGTTGCTCATGGAAGACAGCACAAGTGAGAATGAAGTTCCAATGGTTTCTTCGGAAAGTAAAATCCGGTCGGAAAACGCAAATCAAGATCAAAAGCAATTATTATCAGCAAGCGCCGACAAAACGGAAGTGGCAAATGCTGCAGCACAGCATAATGACTACGACAAGCCGAAGATTAACTCACATATATCAAAAACCGAACAACTATCGAGCTCAATTGTGAATTAAGTTCACCAGCGCGACGTTTCAATACTCTTCTCGGTACACCATGAAGGCTTAGTCCTGACCACGAAAACCGATGTGGATCAAGAAACTTCAGAAATTTCATTGCAACAAATAGCTGCCAGGCAGACTCTGGCAAGAGAGTTACCTGTATTTAATGGAAACCCTGAAGAGTGGCAATTGTTTATTAGTATGTTTGTTAGTACTAACAAATTGTGCAGATATAATAAGGAGGAAAATTTAGTTCGGTTTCCAATGTGCATTAGACTTAGTGCGAAGCAGGTTATTGCGACCAGCCAACGTTCCGGGTATAATAAATAGTTTACGTATGTATGATATACGGACGCCCGGAAATAATAATACAATCTCTCGTGGCGAAAATGCGAAGTGAACCTGTGGCTAAAATGGATAAATTGGATACAGTGATTACATTCGCGTTGTCAGTTGAAAATATATGCGCTACAATGGAAGCGTCAGACATGCAAGCACATATCGCCAATTCTGCTTTATTACAGGAATTGATAGACAAATTGCGCTAAAATTGAATTGGGCAGAACATAAAAAGAAAATTACTGATGTCAATGTGTCAAATTTGTCAAAGTGGCTAATGATTTTAGCAGAAACTTTTAGTGATATTTCACACACCCCGTCCTTTTATAGAGAAAGGAAAAAATTGAAAACGTAATGTGCAGGACAAATTGTACCTAAATTCACACATCGAAATGGTGGCCAAAACGGACAAACCTTACAACACAGGACAGCCACAGTGCAAAATTTGAAGGAAAGGAGAAGGAAAGACAATGAGCCAGCTGCAACAAAGACTCGATTAGAATGGGTAGTATATGGACAATGTCAACAGCTTAATTCTAAACACAATAAAGACTGCGACGCATCCAACTATATTCTACATACCTGTTAGTGTGAAAAAAATGACTACATTTTGTAGAACATGTTGAAAGATTATTTCTCTCTCGAGAGAGCCTAGGAACTTGCATGATAAGTAAAACTATCAAGTCAGTGGAAGAAGAAGCACTCTCTAGGAGGATTTGAAATTAGAAATTGGATTTTCAATTCACTGAAAGTTCTAGAAGCGCTGGGAGCTAAGCAAGATGAAACTTGAAATCTCATCAGTGGCTCCGACCAAGCATCAGTCGAACGAGTTTTAGGCATGTGTTGGTGCACAGTATCTGATTGCTTTGTTTATATTACTTATATTATATTAAACCGTCAATTTAGCAATCACTAGATGGAAATATTCGCCCGACAAAAAGACAAGTGTTGCGCGTATATAAGACCCACTAGACCTCATTGCACATTTTTTAATCCACGTCAAAATTATTATGCAACACATTTGGAGGACATGTTTAGAGTGGCATGAACCGATTATAATATGAAAAATATAAATGACATAAAAGTTCCAAGATTCTATCTGATTCTATCTTAAATTCGGTGAGCATGATAATGTACAGCTACATGTATTCGTAGACACAAGTGAGGATGCATTCGCTGCAGTGGCTTATCTCAGAGCTTCAAAAGGAAACAATGTCGAGCGTCACATCATCGCATCGAAAACACGAGTCGCCCCAATCAAATTAGTGTCATAGTTGAAGCAGCAAGACTTGGAGCCCGTCTCGCGAAAATGATTACCGAAGGGCATTCAATATAGTTTACACAGCAGTATTTTTGGTCTGATTCCAAAGCCGTGTTGATCAGACCATCGCAGATATCGCCAGTTCGTCGCTTTTAGAGTGACTGAAATATTGGAACTAACGGATATGCAGCAACGGAAGTACGTACCTACTAAACTGAATGTGTTAGACTACGCCACTAAATGGAGCAACAATCTTGAACTTTCTTCAATCAGTCTTTGAGTTCGTGGTCCACTATTTCTGCAGCAACCCAATGATATGTGGCCTATTGATATATCTCAACATGAATCATCAAACGAAGAGTTGAGAGCACATATTTTATATCATGTCGAATCAACGTCAAACATTATACAAATGGAAAGAGTCAACCAAGAAATTTGTTTCACGTCGAATAGGATTCATCGAACGACATAAATATAAAGAAGCAGAAAATTACTTGTATCACCAGGTTCAGGCAGACAATTACTGTGAGGAAAATAGCAATTTTAACCTACAACAAGAATCTACCCGTCGGTAAACAGAAATATTTGGAAAAATCCAGTGCCTTATACAAATGATCTCCATACCTAGACGATAATGAAGTGTTACGATGTCAAGGTCGAATAGATAGAGCGTTAGACGTCGATCCTACTTCCCAGATGTCATCATACAACTTATTTAACAGTACGATCGTATCATCAGCGCTATCATCACCAGAATCAAGAAACCGTGATGAATGAAATGCGTCTAAAATACTACATTCCTCGATGTCGAGCTGTCTTGAAAAGTGAAATAAAAAGCTGCCAGCAATGCAAAAATCGTCGAGCGCTGCCATGTCCACCGGAAATGGCAGAACTGCCTCTTGCTAGACTTGCATCATTCACACGTCCATTTTCGCACGTAGGAATCGACTATTTTGGCCCAATGAGTGTGGTCATAGTGTGGTCAGAGTGTGGACAGAGAAACGATGGGGATTTGTAATAATAGGTTTAACGACACGAGCAATCCATATCGAAGTAGCGAACAGCTTGTCAGCAGACTCCTGTATTTTGGCTATTAAACGTTTCATTGCCAGACGTGGAATTCCAATTGAGATACGGTGCGATAACGGTATGAATTTTCATGGAGCTGAAAGAAAATTACGCGTTACTATAGAGTGACAAAATGCTCAACTTGCAAAAGAACTTTCCAGTTCAACCACTAAGTGGGTCTTTAATCCGCCTGCAGCACCCCATATGGCTGGGTGTTGCGAAAGAATAGTGCAATCCGTAAAAAAAACGTAAAATCGAATTCTGCTAACACAGAACCTAACAGATAAGACACTTTACAGTATGCTGCTCGAAGTTGAATAGACCATCAATACTAACTAGACCATTAACATATTTGCCATTGGAGAACGTGAATGAAGAAGCAATAACTCCGAACCATTTTCTACTTGAACCTTCCAAGGGTGAAAAATCAGATGGAATATTGTGCGACGATAGCACAATTCTTAAGCGAAGTTGGCTTAAGGCTCAACAATTTGCAAATAAATTTTGAAAACGGTAGGTAAATGAATATTTACCAACTTTAACTAGGCGGACCAAATAGTACCGCAAGACGAGACCAATAGAAGAGGGAGATGTGGTGATAATCATAGATGAGGCAAGCACTCGAAATATGTGGCCTAAAGGAATAGTTATTAATGTGACAAAAGGAAAAGATGGACAGATACGAAAGGCAATAGTACAGACGAAAACTGGATTCTTTGAAAGACAGAACTGAACATGCAGCTAAAAACGAAGTAGGCGATGGGTTAAAACGTGTGACAGGAAAAGAAAAAAACCAAATGAATTAGTAAGCAAAAATAGTCGCAGAGGAAAAGAGAAAAAAAAACGAATTTTGTAGCATCTTAAAATATCTTAAATTATTGAAAATATAGTGCTACAAAATTGAAAAAGTCTTTAAGTTGCATTACGCGCAACAATTTGAGTTAATTTCTTCTACAATAGCCACCAGCCGTTGACATTAGATAGCAGATTTGCAGCCTGAACAGAAGAAGGTTAAGATGAAACTGAATTGTATTCTTTTTCAACGAAGACTAAATAAATAGCATCGGTATTCTCTGCGCCCCGTACTTTTGACTGAATAAAAAACTGTATTTTGTATCCGGAATCAAAATATTTTTATCATCAATGTATAATGATGCGTTCAAATAACACAAGGGATATCGATATGAGGAGAGATAATAAACAAATAGAGTAGAAGTGTTATCGCTTTGACCATTGTCCCAAAATATTGTGCAAATATTGCTTATATGGCTGTAACTACGATCAAAGCCGGTACAAATATTTTATCTAATGTTTTCAATCATTTAAACAAAACTTTCTAAAGTTTGAAATGTTGGCTTTGAACATTGGAACACCAGGCGTTTAACTGCACATAGTTAGTTTATTTAAGGCAAATGAGTTTCTGAAAATGATTCTGATAGAGAGCTACCCGAAACTCCGTCCATCAAACAATGGTTGGATCCAGTTTTATGGAATTGTATTGACTTAAATCAGTTTCCATTCCATGTAATATGTGGAAAGTACAATACTTTCTAGAAACTTGATGAAATAACTAAATACAAAATTCAAAATTAAGTATTAATTTCCTCATTTGACTTTCATGATCTTTCTTTTTTACTTTGATTTTGTACATGACTGGGATTGCGATTGCATAATATATAAACAAAAATACTTGTTAGTTTTGAAAATAAAGCATTTTCATCTCACTCGAAACGAACAGTATTTATTTTTTATTTATTAATTTGAGCGCATTCAAGGAAAGATTCTGAATTAAAACATTCAAATAAATTCATGCATAAATGACAATGCTTCAACATTATTTACATGGAATACTAATGCATTCGTTTAGAACATCGAATTATATTAGATCATCGCTAGGTTTTCTACAAAATAATTTACACTATATAAAATTCGCTTGAAAATGGCTAGAAAGGAAACTGCGATGCCAAAAATTAAATACATTTTTCTTTAGTCTTATGTATGTATATGAATGAATACTTAAATTATGTTAATACTTTTCTCGTGTGACTAGAAACGTTTTTTTTTTCTTTCTTCTTTTCATTCTTCACTTAGTCCTAAAAAGAGTATATTCTAATAATAGTTCATCAATTTTTATAATAATTTTTTTTTCATTTTTCTTGTTCGTGATTTGATTTTTTCAAATATTTATAACAGGATTTACCGAATTTTGGATGTTATGAAAAACGAAAATTAATGAAAATCTTACAAAAGGCCAATAAATATATTTTATTTATATATTTCGTTTTTCTTTTGTGTTTTGGTTTATCTTATCTGGTTTCGTTATGTTCATGTGTTCCCAAGAAGACGTATGTATTTCAATAAGCTTAGTATTAAATTAATAATTTAAATAAATATCCAATATTTCAATAGAGAGATCAAAAAATATGGTTCATTTATCTAGAAAATAGAATAATCAACTTAAATAGTTATGTACGTGTGTATGAATACCAGTTGTAGAGCTTTATTTGTTTTTGCTTAATATTTCACTAATTAATAAGCTTCATGATGAGTTTTTTTGAGTTGAAAATGAAAAAACTTCATCCCTTTTCGACTTATTTCAAATAAACTTCAATTTTCCTTAATCACTAGGAATATGCTCTTGGGGGGGACAGAGAGGCAGAAGCTTATCGGACGGGATATCACATAAGAATTATTGCAAGAGAGTGCTGGAAAAAGACAGCGCTGAGCAGCGTTGGAAAATTGTAAGAGCCAGCCGTTAAAATGCTAGGTAATTAACAAATTTTAATACAGTAGAGGCATTTATAATTGATATGTCCGTTCGACAGTATCCATCTCTCAGTCCAGATCACGAATGCATTTTCATCTTTATGCTTAGGGAGCATGGAGTTTAATGATAGTGTGTTCAAATCAAAACATTTGATTGCGTCCATTTCAACTAATTTTACTACTCTAACGAGTTACTCGCTTTTCACCTCTCGCTGAGAACTATTTTTATCTTTCAATTTGTCAGCTACACCGTGTGCAATAATGAAATGTTCTGACGGAAAATCTAACATTGTTGTGCAGTGGAAAGCCATATTGGCTGATGCGATAATATATTCGCAGAGAGCGAACCAACTAAATGCTGGAAGTATGCAGTAAGAAATTATTTTAATCTAATTTAATTTCTTCTGATTTTTAAAACTATATATTTTTTGAAATTTCAGACCAATTTTTCTATTGAAGGATAGATATATTTCAATTTATTGATATGCATAGAGATATATCTCAATAGAGATCTATCAACAGAGATCTATCTGTAGATAGAGATAGTGGAGTCTGGGCAATGGATGCAAGTGGTAAAGCAGCAGTTTCGGCGTGTGCGAATCGGGCGCTCCAGGATGTAATGCTAGCTGTTACGCAGCACTGAGTTTAACATTGGCAGAATATCAACGGATGTTGGATAGCATAGCAATGGAGGCAAAATGGCACAATCCGATGCTAATAGTCGGCGACTTCAGCGCTTGGGCTGAGGAGTGGGGAAGCAAGAAAACCAACACTAGGGGACAAGCCTTATTAGAAGCTTTTTCGCGCTTAAATATCGCCCTCACAAACAATGGCAATGCCAACACCTTCAGTAGGCGAGAGCTGGGTTACATTGTAGACCTCACTGTTGTGAGCCACGCTCTAGTCAAGGACTTGCAGTGATTGGTTAGCAAGCACTACACACACACAGTGACCATCAGGCCATAATAGCTACGGTGAACAGCGTACGTAGCTAAAACACAATGTGTGCGAGTTTCCAGAAAAAAAACATGTTTGACTGGTCATCAAAAAGGCTAGACAAACAAACGTTTCGGGAAATGCTACCCCCTGATATGGAACTGGACGAAACTGCGTCGACGAAAGCCGCGCGAATCGTCAGCGAGATACAGCGGGCGTGTGATGTTTCCATGCCACGACGTTCTCTCCATAAGTCCAGGAAGACAAATTATTGGTGGAATGCAGAAATCCAGGAGCTTCGGAAAAAATGTCTTAAAGCTAGACGATGTCACCAGCGCCACAAGAATACTCCAGATAAACCAGTACAAATACGCCTCGAAGAACCTACAACTTGCGATCACTGTTAAGAGCAAGAGGGATCACTTTCGAAAACTGTGTAATGAGGCCGATTCCAATCCATGGGGTGGAGCGTACAGCGCCGTTATGACTGTAATAAAGCGAAAGAATTCTCGTCAAATAAAGTGTCCAAAGATACTCGAGGAAATAGTTACAACGCTATTCTCACAGAATCGAGGCGATAGCCTACCAGTAATACAGGTAGACTCTCAAAACGTGAAGGCGGTAAGCAGAGAAGAAGTATTGGCAGCCATTCGAAAAATTGGTGACGAAAAAGCGCCCGGATTAGATGCGATACGGAATAAAGCACTTAAGCTGGCGGTACAAATGTCTTCGCTGATACATTTACAACGTGCCAACGGGAAGGCGTTTTTCTCAAACAATGAAAGCAACAGAAACTGGTTCCCCTGCTCAAGCAGGATAAAGCTATTGGGGAGGCATCATCTTATAGGCCAATATGCCTGCTAAATACGATGGGGAAAGTTTTCGAGCGGGTGATATACGAACGACTGTTGTCAGAAATCCAAAGCAAAAACGAACTATCGAACTGGCAATTCGATTTTCGGAAAGGACGATCAACTGTGGACTCTGTCAGAATGGTGTCGGACATGGCAATGAACGCGAGAGATAAGGGAGACTGCTGTGCCGTGGTCACGTTAGACGTAAAGAACGCATTTAACTCCGCGAGGTGGAGCCGTATTGTAGGCGCGCTGGTCGATAATGGAGTGTCACGCTATTTGGCATCTACAATCGTCGACTACTTCAGGGAAAGAACCTTATGCTACAACTCAGACGAAGGACCAAAACTCTATCTAGTAACGGCGGGAATACCACAGAGATCTGTCCTTGGTCCTCTGCTTTGGAACGTAATGTACGACGGGATAGTAAGGCTAAGAGTACCCAGAAATTTGGTGGTGATAGGTTTCGCCGACGATATTGGCATTGTGATTCCAACCCTTCATCTCGAAGAAGCGCGAAATTTACGCAAGCGAAGCAATCGAGCCGGTTAAAACATGGTCTGGTTACGCTGGGTTTAAACTAGCCGACCATAAGACGGAAATGGTACTAATCACGAAGCGGAGGAAACTACCAGTAGTACGGATAAAGTTTGGTGGCTGCATAATTACTCCGCAGCCTGCTATAAAACACCTAGTCGTAACTATGAACAGTAAACTGAGCTTTAAACATCATCTGGAGAAAGCAGGAAAGAAGGCATTCATTGTCGGTTCAGCACTGATCTCAAGAGTGGTGACCTCTATTCTAATGTTCGCAGCACCAGTGTTGGCACCAGCGCTGCAAATAAATTCGAATCAGCAAAAATGCAGACAGTCTATCGACTGATTGCACTTTGAACTTGCTGCGCCTTGCGAAAAACGTCTTACGAGGCAATGTGTGTTATAGCCAGTATGCTGTCCATCGAAATTCTTGCGAAATTTAGAATTAGAGAAATTTAAAATTAGAGTCGAAGTGCGCTCTATAAAAACGAAGCACAGGCAGCAAGCATGCGGGAGATTCAAATACTAGTTAGTGTCAATGCGCTCATGACAGAGTAACTGGGAAGAGGCGCAAAACGGGCGTTGGACGTACAAAATAATCCCCGACGTTGTGCAATGGGCTTCAAGAACCCACGGAGAAATAAGCTACGAAATAACCCAATTTTTGAGCGGACGTGGCGGTTATCATTATTATATGCATCGATTTGGACACGACACCTCACCGGACTGTAGAGTCTGCAAAAATTTATCCGAGGATGCGGAAAACGTTATGTTCAGCTGTCTGCGCTTTGATGCATGTAGAAGTAGCCTAGAGACGGTACTAGCACAAGAAAGTCAGCGGTAAATATCGTAAACTGCATGCTGAAATCCCAAACTGCGTGGAATGCCGTCGAAACAGCCCTTAAAAATATTCACTCCAAACTGCGTGACGCGAAAAGGGGCAGAAAGAAAGAAGAAAAAAGGATGCTTAGAAGCAACTAAAGTTTGATCCACTCCCGTGAAGTTATGCTGAATAAATGGTCCCGTGGGGAGTGTGGATGAAGGAGGTGGTTTCGTCGGTAAAAATCCGGCATGTTCCAGGGCAGGAGCCATGAAACATCTTTTAGAAGATTTCCACCTTTCAGCAGAGATATATCTGTTAATAGATAGATACATATCACTATCTATCAGACTGAACAAATTTATAATTGAAATATACCTAGCTTCTAAATGAAAAATTGGTCTTAAACTAAAAATTATTTAGTCAGATATTATTTTTACTTGGACCTATCACATCACTGGACTAAACGACAATATAATGTTCACATATATATATTTAAACAACTTACCCATATCATGACATAACAACCGATGCTTCAAGAAAAACAATATTAAACCAATCGTGCTTGCAATCGATACAGCAAACAATCGTTTCTTCCACATCAGAGAATTTTCCTCTTTTGGTGTGATTGTTTCTGTGGGATGAAGCAGTTGGAATAATTTAATTGTGGCGAGCATATGACACAGTGATACGGTCATAAAAACAATGAAAATTTTCTCGTGAATAGCTGAAATAAGAATACATTTAGCACATTCGATTAAAAACATCGCTACGAATAATATTTACGATAATTTTCTCGATTCGAAATATATGTTACGCCGCATAACGAACTGATTTCAATGATATTCAAGCAGAACACAAGATTGATGAGAAAGTTTCCGCTTTGGATATCTTTAGTGGATTTTATATTTTTGAGTACAGTGCGATAGTAGCTTCTATAGACAGCAGCGATTGGAAATCTCGGACCTATGTGCAATGCAATACAAATCCGCCAGAAATATCGTTGAGGACTTACACCCGTAATTGCACTTATCGATGGAATTACATTGTAAACCTGAAAAATTTGGTTTAAAGAAAGAGTGAAAATAGTTTATGAGCATTTTTTCGGCATTTAAAATGACAATAAGGATAGAAGTGGTAGTATATCAGAAAGTTTAATGATTAAAATGCAAATATCAATTGAATTTCGACTTATGTAACAGAAAGCTTGGTGTCCATGAATAATTTTCGGTAAAACTCGACTACATGTTCCCCATAGCCGTTAGACAATTTCACCGATAGATGTTGGGCTGGTATGTTTGTGTTTTTGTGATTGTGTGTTTTTTTGGGAGTGTTTTTTGAGCATTTGTTTGTTTATCTTCAGTGTGTTTTCTTCTCGTGTATTTTTTTGTACGTTTCGGTGAGTTATTTTTGAATTTCTGACCCCTGCTCGTCCTCTAGTTGTTCAATGCGATAGTAGCGATGAGAACGATCCAAACTGATTTTGTGACTTGACACCCGCGTTGCTCCGGTAGCCCGATCCTTGCATATTACTGCAGGTATTTGTGGGTTGTACTTCCCCATGCTTACCGCAGATGAAACATAAATGCCTTTTAATTGCTTATGGTCTACATAAATTTTTACTTGGCTAGTCTATCCTTTTACTTTTATTGTCTATCAAAGATGAGCCTAGGAGCCTTGATTTTGAAGATTTCCTTATTTAATGGAAGAATTTGCAGAATTAAGATAATATATTTAATTTTCGAGGCTGAAATAATAGAGCTGATGATCGGGGAGTTAAAATTCGGGAGAGAAGGGACTGCGTCACACACGACAGCTTTGAGGTGGCGTATGACGCGGGGCTGTTTTAAATTTTCATTCTTCTTCTGGTGCACTTGAACCATTAATTAAACTAATCTTATAGGGAAATATATCGTGAAAACAGTAAAGTACAGGCATCGGACTGGAAAGGCTACCGAAACGGCCTTGCAGCGGGACTTCAGCGCCTACACCTGCATTTCACTACGAAGACACTATGGGCAAGACCGCCAGAATAACCATCGAATCCTACCACGATAACAGGACTGACAAAATTAGTGCACTCGAAACGAGGGTGCCATGTTAGAACAGTGTTTAGGGAGACTCAGAAGAGCCACAAAAACAGACTTCAACAGGGCCAAGAATATATTTAGCTTGAAGGTTTATAAAAAAGAGCTCTCAGAATGGAGCATCCAAAAGAAAGATTTGAGGTATGAAAATCTCAACAGCATCACAGAAACTGTCAGGACACAGAAAACCCTGCTCAAAGGCCACCAGCGGCTTATAGGACTACTTTGAATTCCAGATGAATGAATGACGACCACCTTTGGAGTTTAGAGCACTCTTTTCAGGATGAAAAATTAGTAATAATGATGAGGCTGACGATAAAGACGAAGGGTCTGAGCGGACAAATCATTATTTATGAAAAAGTTGATAGAACAATAAATTCTTTCAAATCGTTTATATCACCAGGACCAGAAAAGATAGAGCTTGAGTAGCCTAGTGGGTAGAGCACTGGCTTCTTGCGTGTGGGGTCCCTGGTTCGAATCCAGGTTCGGACGAGGGTCCGCGCACCAAGCTTTGAGTTCACCTAGCTCTGATTAGGTACCTGAATTAAATCAGGGGTAAAGTGAGTCGTGGAACTAATCACTCCACACTCGTATGCACAATGATTAAAAAAATTGTAATGAAGCTCTCTACCAGCTTCAACCCCTAGACCCGTACAGGGGTTGCCGTGGGATTGCTTTTAGAAAAGATAATTCCGGCTCTGCTACAGAGAATCACAGGAAAATTGACGAAACATTCTCACAAACATATTTAGAGCGAGCCTGAAACTCAGCTATATTGTGGAATCGTGGAGACTATCGTGGGTGGTTTTCATCCCCGAAGATTGTAACAAATCGCTTGACCTTCATATTGAAACCCACGGAGAAGCTGATAGACCAATAAATAAGGGGTGATCTTCTTATAAGGATGCCACAACATGAATTCCAATTTGCTTACCAAAAGCGCAAATCAAACGCAGATAGGCTGGTAAAAATAATAGAAAAGGCATTAATAGAATGCGAAAAGCGTACTATAGGCGAAGAAGGAACCATTGAAAATGCGAGATATGACTCGGACTCGCTGCACCATGCACTGCAGAGGATTGTTGTCCCTCAAGAGGTAGCAAAGTGGGCAAGCAAAATACTAAGGTATCGAGATGTGTTTTTGGAGTTTGGGGCGGCGAGGCTAAGGGCGGGCACTAGAAGGGGATGCACGCAGGGAGAGGTATTAACTATTTGCTATCGTTCCTACTGGTTGATTACCTTCTCGTCATCGTCAACAGTAAGGGTCTAACTAATCTTGGCAGCGCAGAAGACATCGCGGCAATAATAAAAGGCTCGCAGCTTGATACCTTAATAGCCAGAATGCAAAAGCCCTGAAATGAAATACTTTGACAGTGCGAGGACAATGATTTATCGCCAAACTCTCAGAAAATTAACATAGTACCATACACCAAGGAAAGAAAAATTGAGATAGGGGCCCTAAAAATTAGGAACACAAAGGTGCGTTTGCAGTTATAGGTAAAATATTTGGTAATACACCGGGGGTAGGAAATTCATCTGGAACTGTCATCTGAATAAAACAACACCGAAGGCCACTAAGACACTTTGGGCGAAAACCAAATGCTTGTACGCAACCGGGGACCATTTCTAAGGTAGAAGCTCCGGACGTACAAACAAATGGTGAAACCTATCATCGTATAATGAGTAGTACTGTGATCGACGAAAAACAACACAAAAAACTGCTGCTAACTGATTTAATAAACTAAAAAAATGGCTTGTCTGCTGATTACAGGAGCATTGAGCTCCACCTCATCGTCAAGAATGGAGGTCATTCTAAATCTACACATCAAGATTCAAGTAGAAGCAGGCCTACAGATATGAATAACGAGACTTAAAGAGGGCATCTTAGAATATTAGAGGAAGTCAGGTCCGAAATGAAAATGCTGAGCTTCAACAATCAAATAAAGACTAAAACCGCATTAGGAAAAAAGTTCAAGCTCATAATTCCGTCAAGGTACAAATAAGATGATACACAGCAATTTATTAAAGAATATGACACTAAATATCACTAAATATCACGTTTTTAATTCAAGTCAAATGTGAAAGTCAGCTAAAAAGGTCCGTCATTGAAGCATTTACCTCATAGAAGTAATAACTGGTCCACATGTACCGTACTCTAATGGTCTAGTAGAGCCCTTAAAAATGTTATAAAGAAGTCGCAAGACGCAACACTTAAAAACACAGTTAAGATAAATCGTTCATAGATATATTCAAGTGAGACAAATTTTTAGTAGATATGGGGGGAGTATAAAGCCGTTGTTGGCATTCGACTTAGACAACTTAACTTTTCACTTTCCCACCGGATTTTATATCCTTTGCATCTAAATTGCAAACCTGCACTTATAGTATTCTTTATGTACTTGGACCACGTTTTATTTTTTAAAAAAAGGACTTGAGTGTATTATGTGATTTTTAAAAAAAGCACTTGAGTGTATTATGTGATTTTTAAAACTCACACAGAAAATAAAATAAATTGTTTATGGTTTTCTGAGATCCAGATAATTTTAACTAGTACGTTCATACAAAACGCTATTCCTGAGTTGTTCAACTCCGAGCATTTCAGTCTAAATATGAAAAATCACCCCTGAAAAATCCAAACGAAAGTGCTTACTTACGCGACAGTGTGTTTCATGTACTTCTTCTGATTGGAAGACATACGCCGTTATAAAGCACAGGGTAAGTGTAACAAGAGGAAGAGCAGCCGTAACGATACAGATTTCATGGAAGCCAACCATTAAATGCACCATAAACTGCAATCACAAAAAAAAATCACAAAATTAATTACGAAACACTAGCCAACAGTAGTATAAAATAGAAAAACGGAGCAGTTATGTAAAAAGTCACATTTCCGTCGTACCTTTTCTTCCTTGGCATCATCCTCCTTTCTCTTCTCCTTGTACGTATCTGTCTGTTGATCCATTTCGCTACGGCAACGAACCGAAACAAATTTATCTCTACAAATTTCACTGAAAATAATCAAAACATCACTCAAATCGAAGATGTATCGATCTGATTCTGCTTACCGTGATCGAGATTCGAATCAGCACACGAGACTATTTTGGCGATAGCGGCTGCAATGCTCGTCTAGTTTTACGGTCACTTCAGCATTGAGTCGACGAGGCTCTATTTGGCATTTCGGCAAATGTTTAGAGAATAATTAAGTTGCGCAATGACCTTAACGCTCCACGTACCAACGAGATCTGGATGGGATTCGAAAAAAAAACCAGAACCAAATCACTCGATTGCAGCTGATGGACTTGGCAAAGGATAATGAGATTTTTTTCAGGATCGACTGGTGATTTTTTGTTGGAAAGATATAGCGACGCGGCGGAAGCCCTCTTTCAATCAGGCTGTCAATTTTCACTCGTTTGGAATGTCAATCGGACATACGACATGCGATACCGTAGGTGTATGTGGATGTTGTAAAGGACATGCGCACAGTTTGATGATGAGGAAGAAAAAAATTTGGTAACACTGCCAGATGATTATGTATGAAATGTTGAATTTTAGGTCTTGATTATTTTTTAATTTGAGATTTTCATATCAACGTCTTGCGGATATAGGTGCTGGGAAGTGGTGTAGTTTTAATTTACAATCTAAAATAAAAAGAGTTTTGAAAGAATTAATTTTAAAAATCATATTATGTAAATTAAATTAAAGGGCAACAGAACGTCATAAGTTATACACCGAGCAAAATAGGTCAAAACTGAAGAAATTTGACTATCTGAAAGCAAAACATTTCCTGTTGAATATCGAAACTCGTTTGAGAAATCATTTCTTTTGAGATTGCACATTTTCTTTGTCATGTTAATGTGATAAAGATAAATTTCTTTTAGGTAGAAACACACAAAAATGTTGTTTTAAATGACCTTGTTGCAATAAAGAGGATTACTGTTCAAAATTACTGTTTGATCAACCAGATTACTGTTAGAACATTTAATTAATCAGAAAAAAAGAACATAAAAAGATGTATTATGAGGAATACGATGTATAAATAGGGAAAAAGGAATGCCAACAAAGGCGCATCGAAATCAACCAACCATCACGACATGATCTTTATAGTTTTTGTAAAGTCCAAATATTCACAAAAGGGACCTAAATATAACGTAACAAGCTTTTTTATTTGCTCATAATTTTATGTCCTTTCTTTGTTTTTTTGTATGGTATTATTTATCATTTAGCCTTTACTTAGTTACTTTTTGATTTTACAAATGGTAGGTGGTTTGAGACTACAAATCTCAAACCACCTTGTCATGTCTTCATGTCTTTAATTTAAGATTTTTTCTCGACTAGTAGGTACGCTATCAGGGGGTATACTAACTACTTGACTAATCCAATTTCAAGTTTATGGTGACCATTTAAAATTTGCAATTTACTTCCATATTTTAAATATACAGTGGGTAACGTTCATTATTTTTGTTGCTGAAGTAAAAATTAATGTTTTTGAATCTGATGGGCGGCGATATATTCGGCGAATGCCTAATACAGAGTTTAGGAGGAATCATATTACTCCCACTGTAAAACACAGCGGAGGGAACATTATGCTATGGAACTGTATGGGGGCATCTGGTCCTGGAAATATAGATTTTGTGAACGGTACGATGGTTCAAACGTGTTGCCTGGGTATTCTTAAAAGAAATATTAAACAAAATGCTCAAAAAATTAGGCATTTGATACAATTTTGGCCTGTATTGGGACAACGATCCAAAGCACAATTCGGAGCAATGTCGGCTTTTGGGCTATTTGTAACTCTCCAAATGCTATTAAAAAACCCCCCTCAGTCACCGAGCTTAAACCCGATCGAGCATTTACGGCATCATCTCAAAACCAGAGTAGCATTGCGAAAGGTAAAGTATAACAAAGGGCTCCAGGATGTCATTATTGATGAAGCGACCAAAATTTCACCCACTTTTTTTTTAAATTTACGAAAAAGATGCCGAAACGACTGCGAGAAGTAATAAAAATGCGAGCAAGAGCTACAAAGTTTTAGCGCTATGTAAGTTAATTGTTTTGAAATTGATCACTTTAAAACAATTGAAATAATTTCAGATAAAACTGCGCGGTGCCTTAGCTTTTTTGCACTATTTTGGTACTTCACTGAAAAATTTTACGTTATGTTGTGAAAGTTGCTTCGTTACCAGGTTTTTTATATTGTTTTTTAAGTAAACATGCAAAAATTTCAATTGAAAACACAATCATTTATTATTAAAGTCGCATTAAAAATAGGTTTTTTGTTCTTACTCAGTGTTCGTGCCTTAACTTTTTTTACTCACTGTACACTTGATTTGAACGTATTCTCTTGATAATATTATTTTTGTTTATTCTATATTTGATATTTTATATGTAACTTTGTACCTTGTTTGGTGAATAAATAAATACAGTCTATTACTTCGATTCAACGCACTTTTCGTCTTAATATGAAAGATGCAGTCCGTAACTTAAATTTCTTGTTACGAACGAGCCCGTTAGAACTCGAAAGCTAATTTAGTAACCATGATAGTAGCATTAGCTCCGGTCCTGATGGTATACCGCATTTCTTTGGGAGTTCACTCTTCTCATCCTTGTGTATTCCTTTATCAATCTTTTTAGTCATAGTATTTTACATAGTATATTCCTTTTTTTCTGGTAATTTGCAAAGAATTTTCCTATCTTGAAAGCGCGGGATATTTCTTTGAACTTCCAACTAACATCCAATTCATCTTTTCGTTTATTTCAGTAAACTCCTCGTACAGGTTTTCTACAATAGAGTATATCCGACAGTTGATCCTTTTCTAATTTCCAGAAATTGATTATATGGATTCATCTCTAGGTAAATCAACAGTATCTACCTTATTATTGTTTCGGATACTGTTTTTTCACTAACGACAAGCAGAAGTAAGTCGATATACAGACTTTGATATAGCTTTCGCTTTATTGAGCCTTAAAATCCTCTTAAAAATGGATAGGGTCGATGTTTCGGATCCATTTCTCTCCTGAGTTTCTTCTTACTATTGATTGATGTTCCTCCTCATTTTATATACGTTATCCTCTTGCTGTAAAAATTTACATTTAATTTCTTCGTCTTTTATATGCTGATGATCTAAAAATATTCGGAGTGATCAAATCAGCAAATGACTGCTTTCAATCACAGGAAGATGTGAGCGAGTTGGGCAACTGATGCTCTGTCTTTTATACTTTCTAAGTGTTATGAAGTGTGTATGTTGTCATCTGAGTTGTTTATAATTTCTAGGGTTTTGATGTGAGATTTGATTCCAAATTAAATTTTACTCTTCACATGTTTAGCTGTCACATCCAAGTCCTCTCGATTATGCGGCTTTATCCTTAGAGTGTGCAGGGATTTTGTTTGCATTTCCTTCTATGTACATTTGCATTTTTCTTTTGAACGTAGTGTCCTCAAATTTGTTGTCCTTATTATCGATACTTAGTTGATGTAGCTGAGTCTATACAACGCATATTTACTCTTATTTAATTCAGAATTCCCTACTATAAGTACGCATAATATGGGTCTCTCGGTACTGGAAATTCCTTCCCTCGTGTCATCATGAGGATTGCGTCATGAATTGTGGTAATGTGTGTCATGAAGGTTGCTCCTTTTTGACGAATGTTACGATTACTATCCCCAGGTTTCAGTTTTACATTCGTGATTTTACTTTTACATCTTATGTTCGCGAATTTATCCTTATTTTAATTAGCCTCACTTACGCTTGCGACGGCAACATAATTATCAAATTGTGGACATTCTTCCACATGGGTTGTATATTTATACAAATGAATAAATAAACAATAAACAAACAAACCAGAAATTAGACGTAAATAAACTATGCATGGATGAAAAAAGAAATAAATCAATCAGAATCAAATAAATTAGCAATAATAAAAAGTACTTGAATTGAATTGATATGCTTTCGACGGAGAGGAGAGTTATAATATCCTATTTCTAATGGCTAGTACTAATTCTCCCTCAAAAATTCGCGGAATATTTAACACATTTAATAGGCTAAATAAAAAAACTGATTCATCTTATTTTTATGTGTCTATCGAATGTTGCCGAATAGAGCTTCTAATACAGGTGCGATAACTAGTGTCTCACACTCCATCATATTACTATATACCGACTAGGGGGTGCGATTTTTTTTAAAGTTATCAAACAATATTTTGTGCTGTTACCTTTCATGTGAACTACACACAACCTTGAAAACAACAATTAACTGATTTTTTTCCCTCTTTACCGAATTTCGTTAACACCACCGTTGCTTTCGCTCAGTTCACTCAGTGTCGCTCAGTGAAAGTAGATATCAGCTGTTTGTGACATTCGGTTCAAATGCGAATGACAATTCATAGGTTATATTTGGTATTGGGTTCAGGTCGAAGTAGGTGATGTCGGGTTTAATTAAGCAATTATCAAAGCTATTAACGACAAGATGTGTTATAAATAACACTCGGCAAATATTGGCAGCCCAAGCATTTCACACATCAAACATCCTAGAGAAAAAATGGAATAGGGCCAACACTGGACCGATGAAATGGTTGCAATATAATAAGGTGTTATATCCACCGCAGGAACCTCATGCGGAACCGCGAAATGCAGTAAGTAAAATGATTGTAGCATGTAAAATATTGATTCAACGTGAGAAGTGTATAGTGGAAATATAAATATATAAATTATAATGAATGAATCTAGTATGATTTACATCATTAGGAGTATAAATCTGATAACCAAGCAATTTTTGCCGGGAATATTTCTCGTAGATAACTGAAACAGTAATAAATTGCAGCCTCTAACGATGAATTTTGGTTTTGCACATATTTCGAAAATTTGGAAAAATGGGTCTATGGCTTATTTCTATTGCAAAGTGCTTATCATGAAAATTTATTGGCAGCATCTTTTATTGCAAAAGTTATAAAAATACATTGTGCTGGCAGATCTTTGCCGGTACTAGTACGACCGAAAATGTGTCGACTTTGCTTCATGTTCATTGTAGAGTGATTACAATCTAAAATCTTATTAGTAGCATCTTCTAGTAAAAAACGATCAAAATCATTGTAGTTAACTACTCCATTATAATTATGCAATTAAAAACCTGTCAAATTTGGCTTTCATTAAGATCAACCTTGCATTGGCCCTGTTTTTAAGATTCTCATTAACTATTGAACTTATTTCGATTTATGAAATTTGAATGCTTCATTTTTTTCGGCTCACCATACTTATACCCCTGGCTGGTCCTACTTAAGGCCAATACACACTGTAAATTCCAGGTCGTGAGTTATCACGAACACAAATTTCGGGTGCTCAAAAATAGGTAAATTGGAGAAGGGTACCCTTCTTGCCTGACGCGGGATTTTTTAACTGAATAAGGCATCAAAATAATGAATCGTTTGCACTTTCTCTCAATTCTCAATTTTCTGAAAAACTCAATTGTTTGAACAATTTTTTTCACGTACTTGTAAGTATTGTGTTGGCTGGCTGCACATTCATCTAATAACAAGCATGCCTATTTCTATTTCATAATCGTCTGATGTTTTTGTCAGAAGCTATCACAAATAGAAATTTGATTTGTGACAGCTTCTGGTTCACAAAAAGGCGATAAGTGAGACAGTATAGCGAAGGGGCGGTGCTATAGTGTTATTTCACGATTTCGCATCATTCACGGGACACAAAAGGCATTGTATCATGACGATACAGTCTATATCGCGTCTATATCTATATCTACAAGCTATACACTAGTTGAAAATTACAAAATTATCACACTAATAGGACGATATTTTTTTTCTATGATCATGCCAATGCTCAGGGGATACTCTATTAAGCTATAGCACAGCCTTGACGGAAGGAAATTGAAGGAAAGGAAGAGAGGAAGGGTTGGAGTTTGCAGGAGATAGCGATGCACGATTCTCTTGATAAATTGTGGCTCATAGACGTCGAGGAAAATAGTAGATGGTAGGCTTTTCCATAATCGTATTGAACTAGATAAAAAGGAATCGTGAAATTTGACGGTACGACTGGCACTGATCGAAAGACTGCGAGAGTGAGCGCGTTGGGAGGCTCAGGTGTTGCGCGTAGAAAGTGCTCTACAAGGAAGCAGACTTGGTATTTCATTAGATCAAAGACCATATTAATAGCGATAAAGAAGAGCAAGACAACCCACATTACGTTGATGCTCCAAGGATTCAATACGTTAGGTAATAGTTTCATCGTCAATAAGCTTGAAAGCTTTGCGTTTGACTTTGTCTAGTTCCGCTAAAGCAGTGCGGCATGTCCCAGCCCATATATGGAAGTTATTCTCAAGTCTTGGTCTTACGAGAGTCTGAGACCTGAGAGAGAGAAAAAGAGTGCTATGTCTGAGGATGTAAAGTATTTCTTGCCTCTCTGAAGGAAATCCAGGCATTTCATGGCATTTTTCGCAATTTGAAAAATGTCGCCGGTCCAGCTTAGATTGCTGGAGATGTTAAATCCTAATAGATTTAGCGAAGGTGATTTAGAAATACCCACACCATCGACGGAAATAGTGTGTCTAGTAGGAGGAGGATAAGGCTTAAGCGAAAGACGACAGCCTTGGGTTTTGGACGCATTAAACACAATAAGGTTCGCTGAGTCCCAAGCGATAATGTTTAATAGGTCCCTGTTTAGCGATACAAACATGTGATCTCTACTAACAAAAGTTGCAACTCCGCGAGAGTCGAACACTCTGTCAAAATAGTATGCGAAGTCAAGGGTACTGTCATCGGCAAAACTATGAATAGGATTGAAAGTGGAGGAAAGGAGGTCATTTATAAATAAAAGGAAGAGAGTTGGTGAAAGAACAGTACCTTGCGGAACCCCGGCATTAGTGGTGTGGACACAGGATCTGAGTATACCCAGAACAACTTGAAAGGAATGATCTACGAGGAAACTTTCAATCCACTTGACGAGGACGGGGTGAAGAAGTTTGGTTAATAGGGCAGGGTGCTAGACTCTGTCAAAGGCCTTCGAAATATCAAGAGAAACGACCATTGCTTCTCCAAAGTTATGGTGACAACGGCTCCATCTCTCAGTGAGATATGTAAGTCTCCAGTGGACCGCCCAGAACGGAAACCATACTCGCGGTCTTTGATTAGATGATTCAACTCAAGATATTTCATTAGTTTTGAGTTTACGAGTGATTCAAATACCTTAGACAGAACCGAAACGATTGCGATAGCCTCCGCCTTTTTCGGTATGGGTTTGCAAGCTTCTAAGCGGGAAGAAATATTCCAGTCGAATATGACAGGTAAAATAGTTTGCGCAGAGGTTTGGCTAAGGCGGAGGCGCAGCACTTTAGTACGAGGGGCGAAATACCATCAGGTCAGGCAGATTTGAAACGTCAATCTTGGAGAGAATTTTCAATACCCTCTTGTGCGGAGAAATAGAGGGAGGGCTAGAATGACTTAGTGATGAAGGTGGTAAGTAAGAGTTTGTAGCGAAAATCTCGGCAAAAAGATTAGCTTTATTCAATGACTCAGTAAATACGCTACCACCACGAAGAAGAGGTGGCACGGAGGAACTGGAGAAGTTGTTTTTAATCCTTTTAAAAAGCGAACAGAAGCCTTTGCTTCCTCTCTCTGTTTAATATTCTGGTCAAACTGGAATTTAACTCCTCTGATAGTGGTTTTACAGGTGTTGCGAGCAGTTTTTTTTGACTCCGCAGACGGTGATAGCTTGTAAGTTCGGAATGCCGCCTACTTAATGCGAATGACCTCTTGACATTCGTAACTAAACCATGAAGTGGTGGTTGGCTTAGTGTTCTTGAAGACATGCGGGATAAAAGAGTACATTCCACACCCTATGACAGTATCTGCATCAAACATGTCAGGGCTGCGGTATAAAAAGCAAAAGAAAATGATGTGCTTAGGAAATTTGAATCTAATCTAGAGATGATTAAACTCTGGATTAGTAGAAGTAAATTGGGTAAGAGTGATAAACGGGGGAGAAGCGGGGCACTAAATGAGAACCAGGTACGTGATACTTTACTAATAATACTGTACTAAAAATTAAAAAGAAAACAAAAACAAAGCACAATTGAAGAACAAAACGTGCAACACGCAACAGAAATTCATAGTTATACGCGAACAAAACAAGTCACGACAAGCTGAACAAAGTCAATAGTAGTTATGCCTACAATATTGACCTTGAGCGAATCAAGCGTTACTTTCGTTTCGAGCACGGATAACCATCAATTGGTGAAAGGATGGAAAGGGCTCACCAAGGGTATAGGGCATAAAAGCCCTTTACCATAGTACATATCAGGTAGACTTGATTACACTGCCGAAACTAACTCTGCTTAACTCAGAACAAGAGATCAGTCCCGGAGCACGACTGTCCCCGTTGACTTGCAAACTGCAACTTGGCTGCAAAAAATGGGAAAAAAATGATTGAGGAAGTGCGGAAATATGTTTTTATGATTACTTTTTATGCCTGCATCCTTTTAGAGGAATTAGATGCGAATCTTTCCTCCCTTAAATCATCCCTACCTTGTTTTTGAGTTGGTTTCACGATTATTTCAAAATTTCGTTTTTATCATTTTTATTTTAGGCCTGATATCAATATCGTCGAGCACAATGGTATGATTTGGAAAATGAAAAGTTATACTGACAGCTTAGTAACGAATTGATTAGAGTTTTGTTTGAAAATAATTTTAGATAGTACTAATTGAGCATATTTCCAAACATATTTTACAAGATGTCGAATCAATTCATGCACTTACCCATAAACTATTCCATAGCTGAATATATTACATTCAAATAGTTTTATCTAATTCACTTTCTCTTTCAGTTTGTATGCCATATGAAAACCAACATTAAATACAGTCCCGATAAAATGTGGTACATTGCATCATTTGTACGTGGTATGACCGTTGACGAGGCTGTAAAACAATTGAATTTCGTCTTTAAAAAAGGTGCACAGTATGTCAAAGAAACAATCTTAGAAGCACAAGATATGGCTGTACGAAATCATAATGTCGAATTCAAAAGTAATCTGTGGGTTGGTAAGTTGTATTTTTCAGTCAGAAAATCGTCGTTTTTCTTGCGTAACCTCAAAAATTCACATTCCAGCTGAATCATTTGTCGGCAAAGGACGATATTTTCGTGGAGTTCGACGTCACGCTCGGGGCCGTCAAGGTAAAGTAGAATACAAACATTGTCATTATTTCGTTCGCTTAGAAGAAGGAAAACCACCTAAGGACTATTATTTGCCAGCAATTAAAACGCCTCAAGAACAATTCGATCAATGGATGACAGCAATGCGTAGTCGCAAAATAACACACACGCTGTAGAATAAGTCTCTAGTTTTATTTAATAAACAAAATTACTAATATGATTGACCTCATTCCACTTCCTGTTTGACTTGAACATGTAACCTCCTGGGTACAAGAACTCGTTCGCCGTCGCTATCACTTGTCGTTACAAAGCTACTGTAGTCAACTTTCAGGTCTTCACCTTTGCGTAGCATGAGCAGTTCGTTGGTTCCGGCATCCAAATTGATTCCTGCCAGAAGTGATATCGCTGAAGTCTTTTTGATGCCCTTGTCCTTCCTAACACTCTGAGGTTTTCGCTCCACTACAATATCCTTTGCGCCGTGCAGTTGCAAGTGTTCTTCTAGGTTTTGCTTCGTAGTGAATGTCTTGTCGCAATTTTCGCTACGGCAGTTAAATCGAATACCTTCGTGCGCAACTTTGACATGAACATTCAGGTTCCGTCTGTGCATATAAGAACGTCGACATCCATCGTGAGGACAGTGGAACTGAACGTTCTCTTCCTTCTTTATATGACTATTTATATGTGCTTTGAGGTTCTTTCTCTGAGTAAAGTTCCGGCCGCATATTTCACAAGTTGGCCGATGAGCTTCTCTACGATGGTTAAGAAGTTCCGACCATTTCGCGAATTTCGTCTGGCAATTTTCGCAATTATACTGCTTAGTATTTGGTTTTGATTTATTCCTGTAACATGAAAATTAATTCGATTAAGCATTCTTTTCATATTTAAAGTTTTAGTAAACTTACTGCTCGTCAGTCTTTGAATGTCTCGCCATATGTCTAGCAAAATGCACTTTGTGTCGTGTCGTGAATTCACATTCTGTGCATTTGTGGACTTTTGGGTTTTCATGATATTGCCGTATGTGTCGATTGACGTTAGTTTGAGTATTGAAGAATCGCTCGCAACCGAGTACGGTACATTTAAAACGGGAAACATGTCCTTCGTGTTTTTTCTCATGAAACGTTCGAATGTGTCGCTTTAGATGTGTAGAAATTATGTATCGTTTATCACATCCTTCAATTTCGCAGGCATATTTTTTCTAAAGCAAAATAAAATATATTGCCAGGATTTATTTAACAACGTATGGATACTATGTAAGAATGTATGAGCGTGAGCATTTAATAAACTCTGAAGTCAAAATTAATAAGCTTAACAACTTTTTACGCAAAGCAAGAATGGTATTGCTGCTATAAGCAAATTGAAGGCACGTGGGAGCTCCGCTGGGGGTGTGGTTTATAGGCTACCCAGTATGGAATGTTATCTGCAATGACCAGAAATCATTACCGGATCTGGCGCTTGCCTAGGATTAATGTAATAATGGGATGTGTCGTTAGCACATTTTTCTACCTGGACCCGGGAAAATGTGGCTTTATATGGAAAAGCATATAGATAAATGCACATTCTATCAATAATGAAATTGAGCTCATAAATCAAATAAAACTGGTAGTATAAATATACGATATTGATTATGCAATTCATAGTCGTGTCCTTGTTGGGCTGACTGGTGAAGCCTTCATGGCAGATACAGTCATAAAACTTGAACCAATTGTCATCACGAAAATCCCGCAATACGATATGGGGGTTGTGAACTAAATATTAGGTCTGTTCGCGTACTTCAGCAAACTGCAGTAGTAACGGAATTTGGCAGCTGGCTTCTTTTTGCTGCAAAATTTGGCTTGCAGCAAGAGTAAAACGACTTGCTGCGAATCTATTTTAATATATTATAATAGATTCAGGTACGCGAACAAACCTATTTTATCCAAAACAGCAGGAAAATGACAATTTATTTAATAGCTCTAATTTCATATCAAAGTTACAGGACATTTAGTTTACTTACGAATAGTACTTACAATTTTTGAATGGCACTGATAAATGTGTCTATCTAAATACGTATTCCTTTTAAAACGTTGGTTACAGTTTTCGGCTGTACATTTATAACGATCTTGACGTTCTGTTAATTTAGTTTCCTCCTCATCTGACGAACAACTCGAAGAAGAATATACTATTATTGGAATAAATTCGCTTTCGGATGTTATCATTTTCGCGTCTAGCGCTTCAGAATCCAAGAACAGTTTTACCGTATAAATGATATAAATCAATTCTACCCCCGGTTATCGAGCACACATGTGCTTATGTTTATTACTGATTAGTTTATTATTGTAGGGCTGTACGCTGTCAAAAAAGAGCAATGGTGGGACTTTTTTTTAAGATGTTTTGTTTCTCTTTGTTCTAAAATGATTCTAGTCTCCGATTTCACTTCCAAAGCTTCTAAAAATGTGTCGTTTTTGTACAAAAAGGGCTGAGTAAACGACGCGGAAAGCAGAAAACAGAGGCCGAAAAATGACAATGGAAGAAATTTTTTTAATTCAACAAACAAAACTTAATTTTAAGCTGATTACAAAATGTTCTAATTACAAAATACGTAAATGTACTGTGGTATGGAGTAAAAATTATATATCAGCGGTAGTTGGTAGTAGAACGCACAGTTTAAACATTTTCACCAACATTTTATGAGGGCTCCTTATTGAATCCTGGTCGTTACATGAGTTCCTATTTACATAAAATACTAATTTCAAAGAATTATTCAAAAATCCACCAAATTTTCAATCAGCTGTACTTTTAGCACAATACTCAGCACTCTTTTGCAGACACCACTAGTCATCTCTTTCTTACAATATCACCAATGCGCTGAATCGCCAACTGTCAAAAATCTGCATAGCTGTCAATCGTGACGAGAGAACTCTACTGTCGTCGTTGAACGAAGATTATTGTTTTCACTTGTGTCCGATACGACAAAGTAAACAAGATCTCATTCGAAAATTTCGTGAAATAAGCTAACGAGATGGCGTCAGAATATGAAAGTGTGTTACTTGTGAAGCCTGAAGTGTTTATTTATAAAATTCCGCCACGAGCAAGCAATAGAGGATATCGGTAATGTGTGAAAATGATTGTTAATTAGTCTGGGGGGATTTCGATTTGACTTGCATGCAGCAGCAGTAAAGCAGCATGATGATGCTGCTACTGCTGCTGCTGGACAAGTTGGCGACGACAAAATAGCAAGAACGGGTGGAATTTTTAATTTCATTGCACTTTCTACTTTTTTTCGTATGTCCGTTTGCTGGATGGTTAGGTTGGTTGGCATTGATAATGATGTATGATTTCTTTAGTAGTGTTTTATTGTTTGCATGTTGTATTGTCAGATCATCTCAGGAGATGTATATTTACATAAATGGAAGTGCAATGGAAGTTACACGCCCCCGGATGCTTCTTATCGTCTTTCATATGAATAAATTGTCTCATGAAAATAATGCTGACGTTTATAATTGTTTTCATGCGGGAGATCATATCAAATGAGTGGTTTTTTTTATCATTTTGGCAAAGTCATCCCTGTTGTGGAACATTTCCTATGGTTTTATGGGACAATCCTTCCAAAGTATGGGCTAAGACAATGTTTCTATAATACAATTTTTCCTTGGCGGATGCAAAGTTTGTAGAAATATTAGTTGTCCAAAAGGAATAAATTTGCAAATTCTTATTATAATGACTAAATGACATTGCAATTTCTTAATAAGCTAAAAGCGAGCAATCAATAAGGAAAAACAAAACAAATCTCAAAAAATATACCAACCTTTTCGTTTACAGTTGATTCACGCAGGCACAGAAACAAATACAAGTAGTCATGACCCAATTTTTGTATGTTTTGCTAAAATCCAATTAAATTTGAATATTCGTTGAACTCTTTTTGGTGATGGTCTCTTTTCAATATCTATCGTATATCACACAATTTCTGAATGAGTACGTTGAGGGTTTTGGTTTCGTCCCTGACCAGTGGTTATTCATTTCGGTGGGATATTCACTATAATCTCGAATACCGCCCTGTATTACGATGCCCATTTTGTTCCAAATATAATCGAATCGAAGCCTTGGTTTCTTGGAGATGGCGCCTCCAATTGTCTCCTTCCAACAAAGAAATTCGAGCAGCGATGCGAAGTCTTCGTCGACAGGGTCGGAGCAACGTTTTCTGGGTTGTTCCACTGGCTTATGACCCTTTATTTTTTATTAAATCGAATGACTTTTTAGGTGCTCGATCCACTTGCATTGACTGCACGTGATCAGCCCATTGCAGCTTCCATAGTCTGTTGATAGTGGCGACCTCAGAATCGTCAACTATTTCGTACAGATCTTGATTGTACCTAATTCGCCATTGGCTGCTTTCCTGTTTTGCTGCAATTATTCGCCTAATGACCCATTTTTCCAAGACGTTCAACATTATTGCGGATGCTTATACGTGAGTCTATATTTTGTTTCTTTCAAAATAAGTACCACAGTGTCTGTTAACAAGGACTTTATTTTAAAGACACAATTACAAACAGCAAGTGTCCAACGGTGGGTCGCTTCCTCCTTTACTCACTCGGCAATCATTCTGTTAAATATTAAGGGAATATGTGAGTGACACCCTCAGTGGCTGCAGCTAACTACACAAACATATACATATGTATATAGTAGGTTCGTTTTCAAAACAAGTCTCGTCCTCCTGTTTTGGTCATCGCCAGTTAAATTCTCCTCTCGTCTCGTCCTCCACAGCTTCTTCCTTTAGTTCTTCAATGTTTTGGTCATCGCCAGTTAAATTTGAAGAAGAAAGAATTGATCGTTTCTCTAAATGATCGCAACTCTTCGTCACGGCTAGAATTTCTTTCTGTTATAAGCCTAGCTAGTGGAATGATGTCCTCTTCATCCCACTCTTCTTGCGTGTTGCGTGCTATTAACGGTTTCCAACATTTCATTATCATTGCTCTTTCTAAATCAACAAAAGCATTGGCCAAGAAGAACATTGCTTCTTTTAATGATACAGTTTTTAGAATGGTACAAATTTCACCTTCCTTCACGTTGACAGCATATGCAAGGATATTCTTCTTGTATCTCATTTTTAATATTCTGATCACATTTCGGTCCATCGCTTGGATCAGGGATGTGCAATTTAGTGGTAAAAATATTGTCGTGATATTGCCATCTTTAGATGTAAGTTCATTTGCTGGCGGATGACTCGAAGCATTGTTTAGTACAAGCAAAGCCCTCTCAGCAGTCCATTATCACGCATAAATGCCCTTACCTACAAAATTATGGCATACATTTTTGTCATTATAATACATAAACTCCCTTACTTGGGGAACAGATGACTTAAAAAACCAAGTTTTAAAAATTGTTTTCGTCATCCAAGCATTCGCAGTAGAATCACACTCTACAGGTATACTAGACCAATCCGAACCAAATAATCGTGGGTCTCTTTGATTTTCCTATTACCAAAGGTTTCGTGCAGCCTAAAAATGTAATGCGTTCTTTGCTTGTTTTTCGTCCAGGGGCTGTTTTCTCGGTAGAACCTGCTAGAGTTTTATCTGGGAGTAGTTTCCAGTTAAGTCTGCTTTCGTCAGCGTTATAAGTTTGAGTAGAAGTCAGATTTAATTCCGCTATTTTGTTGTTAAAAATATCCCGGAAAGGCAAAACGGATTCTTTATTTGCGGATAGAGTTTCTCCACAGATTTGATTTTATGATTCCATGACATTTTCTAAACTTTGCCATTCAATCTCGGCTTCCATTAAACTTGCGATCTGAACCATATATCGTAGCAGGTAAAGGTCTTATTATTGATTTATAGATAGAACGTTGTTTTACGGTGTACTCAGCCTTCAGTAATAGTCAAAACGGAAGAAAAATTTTTACTAGAGAGCTGTATTCTTCGCTTTATTTCGTAAGTTTCACTACCTGTTGTTGTCAATTTTGCACCTATGTATAATAATTCGTGCAAATTTGATAAATTCTAGCCGTGAAGAGATATATTATGCTTATTTCTATTAGGTTGCTGCAGATGAAATTGCCGTTTAGTAATAAATTTTTAAACAGCTGTAACTTTTTATAAAGACAATTTATTCAATCAAAATAGGTACCAATAAATGCAACACACTTTTCTCAACGAGATACAAGTACATTTATTCCAGTTTTGTAGAAGACCGAGTTTCTGGTTCGAAGAAACTCGAAGGCATTTTTGGCAGCAGCTTCATTATTAAATCTTTTTCCTGTCAAAAAGTGATCCAAATGTTTAAAGAAATGGCAATCTGTTGGTGAGAGGTCTGGTGAATATGGAGGGTGAGGAAGAGTCTCATAGCACAACCCGTTTAATTTTTGGACCGTTGTTCTCGATACATGAGGTCGTGCGTTATCATGAAGCAGTATCACTCCATCCCTGTTGACAAGCCTAGGTCGTTGGACTATTAATTTCTGATGCATTTCATCCAATTGAGCACAGTATTTCTCAGCATTGATGGTTTCACCAGGTTGCAGGACCGAATAGTGGATAACTCCAGCTACAGACAACCAAACAGTTACCATTATTTTCTTTGGATGAAAGCTTGGTTTCGGCATGTGTCTTGGCGCTTCATCGGCATCTAGCCATTGGGCTGATCGGCGACGATTATCGTATAAAATCCACTTTTCATCGCAGGTCAAAATTCGGTGCAAGAAAGGTTCCTTTTTGTTGCTAGAGGGAAGAGAACTTGAAATCTCCATTCGACATGTCATGTTTTTCTCGGTAAGATCATGCGGAACCCATTTGTCAAGCTTTTTCACTTTTCCAACTTGTTGCAATTGGCGACAAACTGTCGAATTGTGAACGCCTAGTTTCTCGGCAAGATCCCTTATGATTTGGCGGGGGTCAGACTCCATTAATGCACGCAGCTCGTCGTAATCGATCGATGGTCCTGGGTGTCCACGTGGCTCACTTCCAAGGTCCATATATCCGGATCGAAATTTTTCGAACGTTCGCTAACTGTATCAGGTCCAAATGCGTTGTTGATATTCCTCGTTGCTTCCGTTGCGTTGTGCTCTAATTTAAATTCGTGTAGCAAAAGGAGCCGTTTTTGATTCTCTTCCATGTTCACTTTCTCTTTTCGTTTTTACGATCACTATGAAGTGCAAAACAAAAATGACTCCATAAACCAAGGTAGCAGTATTTAAACTTCAATATGTCATATCATTTGCGCCGGTTTGTCCCAACATAATACACTAAAATTTCAGCCAACTTTATGTCATTGCTAAATCGGCCATTTAATCTGCAGCAACCTAATAGTTTGCGTCACGTATTTTTCTTTTCTTGAGGTTGATTTTCAGGTCTTCTTCTTTTGCTTTCTACTTGTTAGATTGATATAGAACCGTACCATTTGGATCGACAGGCAGCTTTCTTATTACGTAGTGAAATGCTATGTTGAACAGCAAGGGGGTCGTGCGGTTTGCACTTCCCATCCACAATGAGTGCCACTACAAATTCACGGCTTTCTGCAGGATTCCCACTTTTGAATATTTGGTGCGATCTGATGTCTTTTACGTCGCTGCCAAAGCATTACGTTTCCTGAATTGCCAGCACGTTCAGTTTGTACTTACTAGCTTGTTGTAATAGCGCCAGGCTTATTGTGTGATCTACCATTTCAGGATCGAAATGTAAAGTCCATATTTCGTTTGCAGGGTCGTTCCCCTTGGCTCAATTCTATGCGAGGCATTTCGGTCGGTTCTGGAATCGTTTAAAATTTTGTAGAAGACATTGCTCCAACCCCCAAACCTGGATGACCGGATTCTCTACCACTCAATATCTTTTTTTCCACCGGTGTCTAATGTCACGAAGATATAGCTACCCGATCTCCGATCAAGATTAACAGTACACCCGCGAGAAAACAAGTCGAGGGGGCGAAGAGTAAAGACGAGCGGAGTCGTATCAAAAGAACCAAGAAGAATTGACCATCAACTTGCACATCACCTTTCGCACATTCAGATACAGATACGAAAATCAGTTTTATAGCTTCCGTTCGACACTATCAATTTTGTTTTGTTGGAAAATCCTTGGATCTTGCGGCATTTCCTATAACCAAAGGCTTCAACTTTTCTCAATCTGCACTGCTACAAAATAAAACATTTAGCCGATCTTTTCTAAGCTTGCCAACTTTTCATGCTCTTTTACTATAAGGTGGCATCGAAATAATCTTGCTTAATACATTGGCAAGGTGATGTTTCCAATCGATAACCGGTCGGTGCTTGGCATGCTCTTCTTCTCCACAGAGAGTTTGAACTGTATATTACTTCTAATTTGAAAATATGGTAGCTTACATGCGTAGTTGTCCAACTTCAATTCCTTTGCAATTTATTTTGCTACCTATTGTATTTAAAAAAATAGCACTGCATAAAAAAATAGCACTCATATCTTCGAAGCAAGTTTTTATCAGTTTTCATCTTTTGTTCGATAAGTTGCAATCCAAAGGTTGCAAAATTGACTCCTGATGATATTTGATATTTTTCCACTAATGCACTATGCAAGCAGCCTTCGTTCAGCGTTCTAAGTATTTTTTTAAGGTCAATTCTTTCAACACCTTTTTAGATCCTATAATAAATCCTTCTAATCGATCATTCCCTCGATTTTACAGCTGGGTGTTTTCCTTAATCTCCTTCCACCAGTTTAATCAATCTTTTGTTGCCCGCGTTTAAGCTACAGTCTCTAGGTTATAGCCTTTGAAATGTCAATTTTTGTCTGAATTTGTGCATTCAAGCACCTGTTTTACTGAGATTAGTTGATCGATCGGAGATCGTCCTTTTCTGAAACCACCTTTGCATATCTTTTCTCCTTCAATTACTCCATTTCAAGATCAAATTTTCTCATATTCTAGCGCTGCTGATTGGAATCTCGGTGAACCAACATGGACGGGACGCATGCGACTCGTAGCCAGAGGAAATACATGCGTTCTTAAACTAGAAGATAAAACGAACGGAACATTATTTGCAAACTGTCCTATCGACACATATCCAGGTGTTGCAGTCGAATCTGTATCAGACAGCTCACGATATTTTGTGATCAGAGTACAAGATGATAATGGTAAGAATTTTTCGCCACTTGATTAATACAATTGAAAAACACCAAATTTTCTGATTTCGTTCGGTTTAGGCCGTTCTGCTTTTCTGGGAATGGGATTCGGTGATCGGTCCGATTCATTCGATTTAAATGTAGCACTACAGGATCATTTCAAATGGGTAAAAAACCAAGAACAAATTGAAAAGGAAAAGGTTGAGCCTAAGAAAGAATTGGATCTCGGTTTTAAGGAGGGCGAAACTATTAAAATCAACATGAAAATAACGGTAATAAAAATATGGCTATGATAAAGAAGAAGACGGGTTACATATTGTTTTGTTCTTGCAGAAAAAAGATGGAAGCGAAGTAAATGCGCGTGCAGCGAAGAGTAGGCCAAGTACGGGTGGAGTTTTACCTCCGCCACCGGGTGGCATTAGTAAGATAGCTCCTCCGCCAGGAGTCGGTGCACGACCAAGCCCACAAGCTTCACCAGCACACAAACCACAACAACCGGCCGGTACCGAGTGGGGCGATTTCGCATCAGCTAGGTAAATTTTTTTTAAATATTTGTAAGCTAAAACGTAACATTAAATGAATAACTTTATATTTTCCACATTTCAGTTCACAATCATCCGTTCCAGCTGCCGGTGACCAGCAAAATACAACGAAAAATGCGAACTGGGTACAATTCTAATTTATTTCATTTATCTCATGTGCGAAGAAGATGTTGAAAATCTTATCATATACATACATATATGCAGAAGAAAAGAAAACCTAAATAAAACGCTAATAGTTGTTGACCTATATTTTTACAAATTTAAATTGATAAATAGGACTAAAAAGTGAAAATAAATAATACATATAGCACTTGCTAGAAAAACAAACAAAACACCGAAGCATGTAAAAAAAACCGCTAGTTTTTATCTTCGGTTGCAGTAAATAAGACAAGAAACAAGATTCAAATAGAATGCAATGTGAAGATCATTATGAGAGTAGTGTATAAACTGTAGCGAAACATAAATAAATATTTAAAATTGTATTCAAATTATAAAATTAATGAAACAAAACAGAAAATATCGATTAAAGATATGGAGAGAGAAAAAAAAAACAGCCAAACGAATTGGAATCAAAAAAATAATGGCATTCTTCGATTGACACTTTTTTGTCAAGTATTATTGTGCATAAGTTTGTTGTTGGACGTGAATTATAAATAAATCTTAAAGTAAACAAGGAAAATATCTTTAGAAACGTATACTTGCGGTTAACATTTCCTTAGAAATGTTAAATGAAAATTTTGGTTACAAGGGAACAACTGGGTCAAATTTCATTTTTCATTCATACAAATTTTTATTGAGCTTTGATTGATAAAAAGTCAAAATGTCATATCATAATATAATCGTTTCTTGATGACATAGGACTGATACAAACTGAAAGAATGTTTTTTTTTCTTCTTCTGTGCTTTATTTAATATCGAAAAGAAATTTGATCGAATTGTTGCTGGAAATTGAAATGTAAAATTATTCGCAGAAAAATATAAATTACGAAATCTATTCGCTTACACAATGTAATCAATAATTGTTGTACTTATATCTCTTTCTCCTCGACATATTATTGAAAATAAATCGAAAGTTGTTATTAGTTTGTTTAGTTTTCAAGACTAGAACGCATCAAGACTATTAGCGACTAACAATGAAATTTTGTTTTAATCATAGAAATATTGTTACTATGCTTGGTATGCTGATGACCACACGTTATTGTAAAGTCACTGTAGTTGAAGTTTGTTTAATCATTCGATTGTGTAAAGTTGTATTTAATGCCTCATGAACGACATATTTGTTTTTCTTTTTTTTTTTTCAAAGTATTCAGAGCGAGTGAAAACAAGCGAAGTGGAAATGTGCTATAAATTTGAAACTTAAGACATACTTTGATGCAGTGGTTTATTGCAACAAACAAAACAATCTTTGAAATCTTCAAAAACAGCTATTAAATCATTACAGATGAGATAGAATACGTATTCCAAAGAAAATGAAAAAGTATTTTATTCCAACTAATTTCTTCAATCGATATATGTTATGTTCTTTAGAGCGATTTATCAATACTTGTTGCATCTTTAAGTTTGTTAATAAAACAGTAGTCTATCTTCCGCCCTGAGAATTAATTTGACCGTTATTTTGCTGTTCGCAGTCTTTCGCAAAAATAATATCTGATCAGTTCAAAACAATTGGTTTCGAATTCCCGTTCCTTAAACTGTTTTACTATTTAAGATTTTCCTGGATAAAGATATTGTTCAAGCAACTCATGCCACTGATGAATCAACCACATTTACATCAGATGAACTAAATTTTCAATCAAAATGATTCCTATTTGATTTATCTAGTTTTACCTGAAAATTTGATTGAAACGATAAAAAAAAACACGTGTGATATTTTTACGGTTATTACAAGTAGCGAAACGGAAATGCTCCGAATAGCACATGCATTTATCAATTCTAAAGTACGTAAATTTGAAATAAAACCTTTTGGCGCCACATTATATTGTCGGAAATGGTCTTAAGACATCCTGGTCATTTGATTTCCGTTTTTGATGAAATAGCATATGTAAATTTTTTTTGTTTGCGTTGAGGTATTATTAAATAAATGAATAATTATTTTTTGATATAAATAAATTGAATAAATTACAATGATGATTTAGAATTGATTTGGTTTTCTGTAGGAGCTTCGTCCTGAATGATGTTTCTCTGTTTTTAGTGAATCATTTAGTAGTACTATACCATACAGTAACCTGAGAGGCAAACTTAAGATACATGCGAATTTTTCCCGACATAAGTCCATGCATCCTAAGCCATATCTCTTTACGCAAAACTAGTTTTTAGAAGGCGGAAGTGAAGTGGAATATGTTTTGTCTTATGCTTCTTCGCTCCTGCCTTCTAAAAACTAGTTTTGCGTAAAGAAAAATGGCTTGGAATGCATGGACTCATGTCTAAACAAACCTTAATCAAATTTAATAGCTTTTCTTCCATTGGGAGCAATCTGGAAGAAGACGCTACCGTTTATAAAGCTGTCGTTGAAGATAATTCTTCATACTTTCAGACAAGTTCGATATTTCCTCTATTAATGAGAAAACCTTTGTAAAGATATACACTCAGCCACAAAAGTCTACATACAATTGGAAAATCATCAATATTTCCAAAACTACGAATATAAATAATTTAAAATATGCATTATTCCAAAGGTTTTAGTGCTTTAATAAATATTACGCAACGAAATAATGTTTCTAAAAAATGATACCAGAAAATCAAAAAAACCTTGAAACTTATGCCACTAAAGTCTACACACAGCAAGTACATTTCTAGGAATAACGGTTCTCTAGCATCATTATTCCGATTCTGCGGAACATTTTAATGGTCAGTCATTGCTATTGTTTCAGTTTGCATTTTGAATTAGTGCAGTTAGAATATTTAAATACAAAAATCGGTGAAATGGCTGCTCGAAAAGAGGTTTCGTTCGAAATTTAGTGATAAAATTAAAGCAAGAGGATAAATCGCTGGTCAAAATAGCAAAATAGTGAAAAAAAACCGGGCTACTGTACAAAAAATAGCAAAAATATTTAATTTAACTGGCAGTTTAACAAGTAAAGCTCGATTTGGTCGTCCTAATATCTTGAATGACCGTGACGTCAGAGCAGTACTACGAAAAGTTAAGGAAAATCCGCAAAATAAGTGCACCAAATATAAGCAAATGTATTGAAATCCGCAGGATTTCACGGACGCGAGCCAAGAAAGAAACAAATTTATTTCTGAGAAAAACCGAATAAAACGATTAGAGTTTGCGAAAAAAATACCAAGATAAGGACCACAGCTTTTGGAAAACAGTGTTTTTTACGGACGAAAGTTGCTTCAACATATTTGGCTGTGATGGCCGTGGAAAGGTTTGGCTAAAAATAAATGCAGAGATGCAGAAAGAAAACGTTATCCCAACTGTCAACCATGGAGGAGGTAACGTAATGGTTTGGGGTGGGATGGCAGCAGCTGGTGTAGGAAATATTCATATCATTGAAGGCTTAATGGACCGTCACCAATACCTCAACATACTGCTAGCTAACCTGAGACCATCTGTTGAACGCTTAAAGCTCGGACCAACCTGGATATTTCAACAAGATAATGACAGAAAGCACACTGCTTTGGTCGTTCGACAGTGGATCCTTTACAACGTCCCGAAACAGTTGCATTCGCCACCACAATCCCCTGATCTGAAACCAATTGAGCATATTTGGGATGAACTTGAAAAAAAGAGTTCGAAAATATAACGTCAGTAACAAGGAGAAGTTAAAAAATGCGTTAAAGAAGGCTTGGAGTAAAATTAGTCCAGTTAGAACAAAAAACCTAGTCCTTTCGATGCCTAGGAGATTGGAAGCTGTTATAGTGGCGAATGGTGGCCCAACTCGATATTAAATTTAAAATTATCTATTAACTAATGGTATATTTTATCATTTTTTTATAATTTTATCTGCTGTATGTATACTTTTTCTGTTTATATACTTAATTTTAGAATTTTCTTTCGCAATATGTATGTACAGTGAAGGAAATATTTATAAACGCAACCATGAAAAATAACAAATTTCGTAAGATAGCAATTGCTGTGTTTGTATGAGTGTCCGATCATGTTCTTGCTCAATGCGATTTTTCGTGCTTTTTGTGTAGGCCGGGCCGAAATAAATAAATATAAGTGATTGTATTTTATAACAAAGTTTATTCGATAAATCGGTAATATCTGCTCATAATATCTTTGAGGAGAGGGTTTTAAATAATTTCATTTTGTTACAGTTGCTTTTCTTTACTCCAGAAGAAATGCCGCGTGGTTACAGTTTAAGTGAGGAAGAATAGGTAAAAATAAAAGCATTTAAAGACTGTGGCGTCTCTAACAGGGAAATAGCTAAAAAAAATAGGTAGCTCCCACTGCGTCGTGAATAATTTTATAAATTTCGAGGAGAACTATGGCACAAAACTCGATCAGGACGTAAACCAACTATATCTGAAAGGGACAAACGCCAGATATTTCCAAAGGCAACGCAGTTACACCTTACAGCTGCTCAGATTAAGGCTGAATTGAAGTTGCCAGTGACCACCAGACGCATTAGGTAAATTATGCATAAAAATAAAAATGGGGTCTTGACAAAACGTGTTAAAAAATCAAGGCTAAATGAGAGACACAAAACGGTCAGAATGGATTTCGCCAAAAAATTTATAAAATATGACGAAGAGTGGAAGAAAATTGTGTTTAACGACGAAAAGAAATTTAAAATTAATGGCCCAGATGGTTGCCAATTTTATTGGCATGATTTAAGAAAGGCGCCGGAAATAAGAATGAGCCGAAATTTCGGGGGTGGCTCTGTTATGGTACGGGGAGCGTTTTCCTATCATGGTAAACTCCCATTGGCATAGGTTCCCACTCGTATGAATTCGGCAATGTATACAGAGTTATTAGAAGATATGCTAATCGACAACGCCGAACAGATTATATGACCGGATTTTATCTTCCAACAAGACAACGCGGCTATCCACGTTTCAAAATATACCAAACGTAGGTTTAGAGAAAAGGATATACCTGTGCTTGATTGGCCTGATCTAAATCCCATAGAGAACCTACGGGGCATTTTGGCTCATCGAGTTTACAGAGACGGCAAGCAATACAATACTGTCCAGGAGCTGAAGACAGCAATTAAAACAGAATGGAATTAAATTAAAGAGAATATAATAGAAAAAATTAATTTCATCAATGCCAAATAGATTATTAGAGGTCCTCCAAGAGAAAGGAGGACACACCGAACATAAATTAATAATAAAGAACTCTACTTTAGTAGATATATCGACAATACGAAAATGGATTGATATTTATTTCCTCCGAAATTAATTTTTTTTTTGATTTTTTCCCCATATATGAATTATGAATCATCGAAATAAACTAAATTTGAATTAATTTTTTTGATCAGTTATGAAAGATTTTTCGGGTGTATATAGACTTTTGTGACCAAGTGTATTAATGCTTTATAGACTTGCCTCTTGTTGGAATTATTCGTTCTTTTCTGTTTGATCATTTCACTTCTTGTCAAAGATATTCATATTCTTTATTCCCAAAAATACGTCCCCAAAAAACTTTGTTCATCTTCGATTGACAATGCACGAAATGTGTAGATGGATCCGATTTACCTTAAATTTTCCCTTTTTATATTTTAATCAATGATTTTATCCATCTTTTCGAGCGGCAGCACTATTAGCGAATCAGCTCAAAAGTCGACAAGCAACAACTCGCAATCGAGCAACATTTGGTTCTACGTCCCGACCACAGCGAGCGACAAAACAGGTTTGGCAGCTTTTCTACGTGAACGCGATTCGGTGCCTGCTATCTCGTATCTCCAATTCACTAATCAATTAGCTTCCAACGTGGGCGCTATCGCTATATGCCTTGCATTGCAGCCCCAATCTAAAACGAGAAACCAATTAGAAATTAATCCGATAGAGCAGACCAACCGCATTGATGCAATCGAATCAGTCCCACACGAACACCTTTACAGACTCCGGTGAATCACCCTCCCATTTTACTTTTCCGACAAGACAGCAAATTCGCCGCGGTCTCGTTGTTGCGCGACGGCGTTGTCTGCATTCTGGAAATATTTTTGTGTGCCATTCTTAGCATTCCGGGGACACTTTTGTGCTGCTGCTGCTGCGATAAATTTCCGAAACAAAGACAAAGCCGTCGCGTCCGACACGTTCACTTACCGAATCTTTCGTACGAATTCGCGCCGCTGATTTCCGTAGTGGTAGTGTATAGTTTGCATCGCGGATATTTCGCGAGATTTCCCGCGGCTTCAGTGCTTTGGCCAGACGTTTTCCGGCCTGAAAAGTGCGGAATTTTCGGTCAGTTTTAGTTTGTGGCGGTGATTTTTGTGTGGACCAAGACCAGGAATTGCAAGAGGTAAGCATAGTTACTAACACTTTCGAGCTACACGAACACTGTAAAGTCTCCGGCCGTGCACGCGTCGTGTACGTATATGAGAAACGTGTTGCGTTACGTTGCGCAGTGCGCATATGCCACCTTCAGGGCATGCTCTATCTCTGTTTGGCACTTGGCAAGCTGTAGCGAGAGCATTGTGCCAGGTTAAGGCCGGGCATATGTGTCGGTGTGGCGTGACGGCATGATGCTTATTTACCCTATGAAATGCGCACGGCGAAAGCGAAATATGAAAAGAATGTTCGCCGCAAAAGTTTTTCGAATTATCCGAATTTTTCTGGTAGTGAAAATTTTCTAAAGCAGATGGCGTTCGCAATTGTTTTGTTTACTTCCTTGTCTCGGGGTCAGAGAGTGTTTGCGTGCGATCTCTTTTTTTCGTACGTTGCTGCGGCACAGCACGGGCGGCCTCTTTATTTTTCCGTAGTAGCTGGCTGATATGCCGTGCATTTACAGTTATATCGTCGATACACAAGGATAGGGAGGAAAATTGAATGTAATGGCGATACAAAACACTACGAATATTCCCATTTTCGTTGCTATTGCTTGTTGGGATGTTGGAGAAGTGGAAAACTTGCAAGCAGCTGCTGCTGCACCGTTGAAGAACGAACACACTTTGACTGTAATTGCTGTGAAGAGTTTTGCTGCGGTGTTAAACTGTTCATTGTTGGCATATTACAATTGATATAGAGGACCTAGTGTGAAGAACTGAATTCTTATTAGGAACTGATATGGAGCTCTGAAGCTTGTATGCTTCGTTTTTCGCTAACGTTATAATTTAAAAAAAAAAACTACAGTTTTCAGATATTCAGTTGCGAAATATCTTCAAAACCAGTACAAATGCGCTCAAAGTAGCACAAGCGCGCCCAGTGTGGGTCTTGAAGCATGCAAATTCGGCTAAGTTTCATCCTTTAATTCTATTGGTGACTTGGCAAAAAAAAAGTTGATTAACCTTATCTACTTTTTCTTTTTGTCTGTTGTTTTTCTTGTTTCCGGTTTTCATTCATTTCGTTTATAAATACGCAAAATTAAATAGAGCCCATAGGTGCGCTTTTTGCTTGTGTAGGCCTCACAAAGACCACGACGGGCTAGATTTAAGCCCTAAAGCAAGATTTAGGTCAATTTAGTGTGAGTTACTTGCAACTAAATATAAGATAATAAGCAATTATCACCTACCAAGATAATTCCAGCTTCTGTACAGGCTGGGTAATATTATTAACGTGTAAGATAAAAAAAAAATTTAAAAACAAATGTTAAATATAAAACCTATAAAAGCCAACAGACCAAAACAGTACGCCGCCAGATTTTCAGTTTTTTTATTGTTAATTTAACTCTTAAGTTACATCAGGAAAGTACAGTTAAAAAAATGAAATAAAACCTTTTCAATTCAATTCGAAATGCATGCACTTGCGAGCAAATTTAGGCGATTTAATACAAGTCAAAAGTAGTTTAATTTATTTAATTTCTGAAAAATATAGGCATTCTTGCCGGTGGCCAACTCTTCACCTTGCGCAAAGCAAAACTATTCATTATTGAATCTCACATCTTTTATTTTCCTTGAAAAAATAACAAAATTTTAATAATTCCATAATTTTCATTCGCATACATCTAAACAAAATATCTAATACAGTCATTTACCTGTTAGAATTTATGCTCGCATGTAGTGTATAATTCAGTTCTAGGAAAATCGAATCAAATTAGAATATGAGGCACGAAACAGCAACAGTACACGTACTAGAGAAGAATGACTCAAAAACGTCCCAGGCTGCACACCACCACCACTACTACTATCTTGTCCCTATACTATCTTGTATCTCGCAGACTCGTTCAATACTTTCTCTTTGTCTTGCCAAGTAAATTTGATTTCTTATTGCATTTCTTGGCAGAATTATACTCTCGTTGATTTTCGTTCGTGTGTCATAGCACACTCGAGACGAGATGGAATCTTTCTTGTCTCAATTCTCAAACTGATTTCAATTTACGCATGCTCTTACTGTGAAGAGAGATACTTTGCAAACGCATAGAGGAAGTAATAATATAACATCCTGTTTTTAAGTTTTCTGTGTACAATTGGCGTAGAGGTGTTTATGAATGCTCCTTGGAGTTGGGAAAATTGAATCGCCCGGTTGAATCACAGACAACAGCCGCCGGAAAACGAACGTACTGCAGACAGTTGTATCTGTCTCCGCAGCACACACACCGAAAAGTATCTTTTCTCAATGTAGGGGATAACGGTAGGTCGGCAGACATATTACTATTTCCTTCTTGAATCCAATCAGGATCAGGTAAAAAGTCGCGTGGAGATGAATCAGATTAAGTGTGTGTTCGTATCAACATCACTGGGGGCACGTCAACTTCATACAATTGAAGCGAATCCGAATTGGGAAAAATTAATTTTAAGTAGGTATCTTCAGGGAATTCTCTTCTTTGGCTTATGCTAGTGTGTGCGGGGAAATAAGAGAATAAGATTGAGCTAGTGAACTGAGCTGCCAGCCATGATTTATTACTCATTAACTTGCAAAATGCCAAGAAAAATTAACTTTTGATAATGAAATATTTTTTAAAAATTAAGATAAAATATTTCAGGATGACTGCATAGAAGCTGAAAAAATCGATTTTTTAATGTACTTTTCGCTTGGATTTTTTTATCACATATAAGTGAATCTGTATGAAATCAAAGAATATTATATAGCTACTAGGAATTTTGTATGGATAATTTAAATTGGACAAACTCATTACGGTGATTAGCTCGTTTACTATTATTGCATTTCCGTAAAAATATCTTTGTTAAACGAAATTAAATCTAAAGTACGACAGCTATACTATTGATTCATATTTCTTGTTCCCCATGGCGGCACGTAGAAACTTTCATTTTAATTATTGAAAAGTCCCGCCAAATTGCCAAACAATACCAGAAATGCAAAATATAGGTACATTTCTAACCTTGTAGCACCTTCAGCACCTCAAAATATACATTTCTAACCTTATAGCACCTTCAGCAGATATAGCACCTTCAAATTGAAAAAAAAACTTGTTTTTTTTCAAAGGTTAGTTTTTAATTGAATGAAAAGACATATCTTAATGAAACTTTGTACATATACTTTATTTGCCTTCTACTACATAAAAAAACTGCTAAACATTTTTTGTGGTCGTCTGCTACATTTTTTTTGAAAAAAAAAACACCAAAAAAAAAAACCTGGTGTGCACGATAACTGCCCTCAGAAAAGGCTGAAAAAAAACAAAAACGGGGTTTTTATCAGCATCAAAGCGGCCTTGGAATGAACTAAAAAAAAAATTGGTTGAAAAATAACAAAATGGCGGCGTTTTTTTTCGAAAATCGTTTTTTCCCCCAAAAATCGGTTATAACTAAAAAAAATTAATGCTGATTTTTTCATCCGTAGTTTATTCTGAGCATTAACATGTGCGAAATAACGTGTTAAAATTTCAAAATGATTGGATAAATACATTTTTCTTAATCATGCACGCCAACTTGAAAAAGGTTGTTTCGAGAAAATCGCGTTTAAAGTTAAAATTCAATATTTTTTATAATAAATCTTATCGAAATTTAATCTGCGATGCCTGGACCATACAATATACCTTCCTCTTGCTCATACTCCTCCTCCTCTTCCAAAGATTTTTGCTCCCTTCGAGCAGTTGTGGTCTCTTTAGATGCCTCAGTCGAGTGTTTTTCCGTCTGGTTGATTCTTCCAGCATCTCTATTTTCTGCATGTTCCAGCGCACGTTGGCCAATTGTCATTCCCATTACTTGCATTATTTTCAAGATATCTATAAATCCTTCATTGAATGTGCATGCAGAAGCCAGCCATATTTATGATATTTTTTCCACAAAAAGTATGTTTCGGGGCAAAATTCCAAATACAAGAATTATATCTTTCGTTATTATTCTGCGTAAAATTGCCCAAGCAGCGCTTTAATAAATCTTAAGGCCATAATATGTTGATAAATTTTTCATTAATTTTAGTGTCAGTTGAACTTTTTTCGGACCTTTTTTTTGGAGTTTCAACACTTTTTTTAGAAGCATCTTTGCCAGTTAATTTTGTTTGTTTTTTTTTGCCAAGGCTAACTTTATTTTTTGCTTCTTTTGAAGGAGTTGACTCACTTATCTTTCTCTACACTTTAGCCTAAGTCGATGTAGCGGTATAGCGAAGTGAACGAATATCATAGAAAAAAATGACCTCGGAGCGCTTCGCTATATATACTCACAAAATGTTTTTCGTTGACTTCGTAAACATCAATCGAAAAGCTTCAGGCTAATATGTGTCGATGTAAAACACGAATTTGTTTCTTTTAGACCTCGAGAAATACCAGGTATGCCGGTTAATAACTTTTAATTTTTGAGTTGGATAGCGCTGGAAGCTAGGGTTAGTTCACAGTGTAAATTCGTGTTATTTTGTTGCTATATAAGAGTAGCTTGAAAATGCCATAAATGTTTCCGAGTTATTGCCATATTTTTTGTGGTAAACATGTCTAGTTTCAAACCAAACAAATAGCATTTGCGGAACGTATTGGTTTTATTGCTTATTTGAAAGAAAAATTTAAGTTAGAGTTCTTACATGGGAAGACCAAATCAGAAGGAAAATCCTTCAACATAACCGCAATTTTTACACCCTGCAAGGTTCCGCTATAGGTTAGCTGTCGCTGTCGTTGCCTAGGTTGAAAATTTTTTAGGTTCAAATCGGTGCCCTTTATTTTATTTGGCTGTCTGTCCTCAGGAGCGCCATTTTCGGGGCTGGGCCTTTTCTTATTGGCCTCTGGTGTCTTTTCAATAGCCTCATATTTGGATATGTCACTTCTTATTAAGAATTTTACGCACTTTCTGGCTGTGCCGTAATATTCTTCTCTTTTGGAGTCTGCTTCGATAGCTCATATGCAGTTATGTTCAGCGCTTCCATGCTTCGGGATAGGTCCTTCGTGATTTGTAAGAAGGATCCGCCGTCAAAGCTAGAGGACAAGAAGGTCTCTGCAGCCTTTCCTTCTTCCGGTCTACCTCTTCATTTTTGGTGAATCTGCTTGGGGTTTTTGGTCCGTTTGGTCCTATTTGGTCCTCTTAGTTTGTCCCTTCTTGTGCTTCTGTCCTTTAGAGTTTTCTTGGGATGTTCTCGATTGTTCCCTTAATCGGTTTGAAAATTCACTGGAGAGTATGGAAACTCCACTGCGAGAAGGCTCTGGGGCATTTAGGTTTGGGACTCTTAAGGCAGCCCCTTGTTTTTGATTATTACACTCTCGATCTTTTTGCGTTTTTTTTTCGCTCGGGGCTAATTCCTTAAAGCGTGAACATATTGTCCAATCAATCTTTCATGGGCTTGTTTCCATCCGCCTGAATATTTACGGAACGTGGTTATTTTCATATACTACATACTATTCTCCCTATTTATCTGATGACTGTGAATTTAATTTATTACGTTACATATTTTTTTCATTTTCAATTATTTTTTTCATGTTTCTTTTCGAAAAAAAATATCCCAAGTGTTCATATCCCCGAAAAGATTCTTTTAATTCCAATAAGAAACAAAACTACTAGACTGGTAAGACTATTTCAATCAAAATCTTGCCTCTCATTCACAAAACTCACACAAACACATTTTCTCCCCGTTCGTTCGTCGTCCGGTTAATCGAATGAAAATCTAAGAGAATCTACACAACTATTCGGAAAATGTATCTCTCTTCGTCGACTTGAATTTATGTGACTTTTCCCCTTTGAATCTGTGTTAATTCCACTCAGTGATGTTTATACCGCCGAATGTGTAATAATTGGGATGTGTTGTCTTTGTGCGATCGTGCATATTACATAGCGGAGTGTAATTAGAATTTCAATTTATTTCAGAATTTATTGAGGGAAGTTTTTTTCTCGCAATAACGGAAATCACTTGGAAATTATTCAAGATAGTTCTCGGCAAGTGGATTTTCTTTCGTAATAAACTCCATGAATTTGTGCTTTTGAGAGATTTGATTTTGTCGAAAAGGCGGGAGTTTAGTGGCCGCGAGCTCTGCACGTTGAATGCTTTCGTTGATTCGAAGTATTTATTTCTTCAAAAAAAAAAATAAGATAGTATGTAGTTGCGATTTTTTTTCCGTACGTGTGTGCATAGTGTTAGACAAAAGCATTTGTGAGTTTATAAGTGATTTGATTTGTGTCCAAGGTGAGGAAGCTGAACAACTCGCAAATGACAGAAGGACAACGCAACCACGACAGTAGTGATTGATACTGATAAACGATACACGGCAGCTTGCGATAAATCGCGCGCGATATGATTTGATTCAGATGCGTCCCGGCGGGTGGTGAATGATTCGAAAGATTTTGCTGTCAAGTTCGGAAGTGCAATACTAAGTGAAGTGAATTATGTGCAGTTGTATGAAAGTATCAAAAGATTAAATGTTGCATATGAAATCAGTTCTGTAGTGCACTGAAATGTGAAATGTTTATCAAACATAGTGTAGCAGCTGATGATTTAATCGCGCAAATAAAATTTCAATCATGAATCCTCGTAATGAATGATTCAAAAAATCGAATGAAATACTGCAAAAATCTTACGATTTCCGTGGAAAACTAATTTCAAAAAAGAAAATTCAATTTCCCTCAAGTTTTCGAACATAATGTTCCGTGTTGTTCGGTGTGTGTGAACTTTGCTGTGAAGTAAAAAGTTATTTTTAGTTTTTATATCTTCTTCTTCGGTTGGATCTTTTTTTTTTTTTGATGTTCTTGTACAACACTGCGCGGCTACTGTTGCCGTAGCTATTTCGTTGGCTCGTTGTTGTATTTATAAAGCAAAATAATATAAAAAAAAACCCGAACGAGAAAATCGCGCCGCGAGAAGTGATGTTTTGAGACGGCCAGACGACGACGGCGACGGAATCCGATCCGAAACGAACGAAATAAGAAAATTAAATTTAAAAATTAACGAATACAAAACAACGGCTAGAAACAAAAAAAAACCTCACGTTTAATTTATTTCAAGTGACAAAGATCTATGAATTTGGAATTAGAGAAAGAAAATTTCGAGGGAAATCCTCGGCTTTAGTGAGAAATTCTGAAATAAAAAATTAATTATAAAATAATTTAAGAAGTGATTTAGATTCGTTAGAATTTGAGTGTTGTGTGTTGAAGTGTGAGAAACTATCGTCCGATTGAAACTTTCCGCGACATCAATCCGTTATAATTTTTCATCAAAACGAGGAGAACATAAATCGCCCGTTCATGGATTGCGATTATTCGAAATTGTTTTATAAACGTAAGTACGTAGATATATCAAGTATTTTCCGGCCGATAGGACGGACATACCTGCTCTAAAAATAGGAAAGACAGAGGAAGCAGTTATTTTCCGCATTTTCATTATGATATTTATTAGTAATGCAGCGACTGAATTTTTTACGACTTCTCTGCACTGCAACTGTGAGTTAATGGTTTGCCCGCCCTGTCTGCCCGGAACCGTCGGCGGGACATTAAGAGGAATGTTTTGGTTTTTGATTGCAGTTGGCAATTATGATTCTAGCGTGCACTATTCAAATGCACAAGTGTTGGGAGCGCTGTGGTTGCATTCCTGCAGCCGAATCGAATAACAACGATGTGTAGTTTTTCAGTTTTTCTGTATTATCAGCGGTTTAGGAAGTAGTACTCGTACTTGTTCAGTGTTCATACTCGTGAACGTGCTTTTGCGGGAAATGATAAATGAAAACATAAACTTGCTGTGAAAATACCAAACAGCATGAACGTACGTTGTCTGGATAAGGTGAATGTTGAGAATTTCACATTTTTTAACTATCCGACTGGGGGAGAGACCAGATAGTTGGAATAGAGTTTATTTTGTTTGTGAACTCATGTAGCGGGAAGTTTTTTTTTGTATTAGAGGTGGTTAAACAGTCAATTTCCGAACTTAATTTGCATAATTCCGTACTAGTTTGACACAATTCTTTGATCTACTTTTCAATTCATTCAAACAATTTGCTTGCGGTCGTAACATTTTTTTGTTCTCCGAACAATTCTGACGGCAAATCTCCACATGTACTATGAGCATCAAAAGTGAGCTTCAATAAAAAAAAATACCGATTGAAAAATATTTCTGATTGAGTAACATCAAACCTTTATTTGTTAAAAACTATACAAAAACATCAATTCCATATATTAACTAACAAAAAATTTACAGAGGAACAAAAACAAAATGTCAACGAAATATGAATCAAAAGTAAGTGCACACGTGTTCAAACGTTGCTAGATTCTAACTGTAGAAAACAAAGTCACGGATCTTTTACTATAATGGAATATAACTTCAATTTACTTTGTAGGAAACAGCAATCGCAAAAATTCTTGGTTAAGTCATTTTTGAAGGAGTTAGTTCGATTTAAAACGTGCTAGAAGAAAGGTATGAAAATAAGGAAAGAAACTGAGCCAAAAACACGAAAAATTATAGTGAATTTGCATTGTGAAGGAAAAAGTTTACGGGAAATTGGAAAAATGGTAATAAGACCACACAGTGTAGTCAAAAAAAATTATTGACTAATACAATAAATTCAAAATATTGGAAAATTTTAAAAGATCTGGACGGCCAGGGAAATTAAATAGAAAAGAAATAAGAAATATAGTGAAAGAAGTTAAGAGTAATCCACGTTCAACTGCAGCAAAAATAGCTGAACATTATTCCGCAACACACAATCAATTCGTTTCAGCCTACATCGTTCGAAGAATATTGAATGAACATGGGTTACATGGCAGAGCACAATGACGGAAGTCGTTTATTTCTAAAGCGAATAAGAAAAAAACGCAAAAATTATGCTAAAAAATATAAAAACTGTACTTATAATTTTTGAAAAAACGTTTTATTCTCTGATGAGAGTAAATTTTAAATATTTGGTGGGCATACAAATAAAAATTTTTTTGGCGAGCTAAAAATACTGTGTTCCATGAAGAAAATGTTTCCGGCACAGTGAAGCATGGCGGAGGATCTGCTATGGTTTGGGGGTGTATGGCAGCATCGGGAGTGGGAAACCTTGAATTTATTGATAGTACAATAGATAAACAAGTCTATCTTAATATTTTGCTGCGAAATATGGCTGACAGTTTTGCGAAATTGGAATTGCCTAGGACGTGGATCTTCCAACTAGATAACGATCCTAAGCACACTTCCTATTTAGTAGGGTTGTAGTTGCTTTATAGAACTTCAAAGGTATTAGATCATCCGCCCCAATCCGCAGACCTCAACTCCATTGAGCATTTATGGGATTATTTAGACAGGAAAATTCGGCGACGTCTAATCACAAGCGAGGAAAGTTTGAAAAATGACCTTAAGGAGGAATGGGATAATATACCAACAGAATTTACCAGAAAATTAGAAGAATCCATGCCTAGAAGCTGGAAGCTGTTTTAGAGGCAAAGGCCGGTCACACCAAATACTAGTTTTTCTTAAAAATATTATATGAATTTCTATTATACGAAGTGTGCACTCACTTTTGACTCGTATTTCATTGACTTTTTGTTTTTGTTGTTCTGTAAATTTTTTGTTAGTGAATATATGTAACTGATTTTTTAGTATATTATTTTTAACGAATAAAGGTTTAATATTACTCAATCAGAAATATATTTCAATCGTTTTTTTTTTATTTTGAAGCTTAAAAACAAATTTGTAAGGTGTGCACTCTCTTTTGATGCGCATAGTAGATATGTAGAGTTAATGCACTGCAGGATACGAAAGTAGCAATTCTTCGAAAAACAACATTTATTTTTTCATTGATCTACACAAATGCTTATACTACACACAAATTTACATAGATACACAAATACACTTTTATGTATGTTTTGTCTTTTCGGGGCAACCCTTAAGCTATCATACAAATTTCTAGACATTAGCTAAATTGCCGAATGGAAATTTTTCGAATTCTTTGCTTATTTTTTTTCCTGGGAGGAATATGTTAAGCTGTTTTTTCATTCGTTTATTGATGCTTATTTGTCTTAAAGGCAATTTGGATAGGATTTGAAACTAAAATGTTTCGGTCTTGTGTAGATATAGTTATATGTGTTTGTTAAATTGATACAGGTTATCTGGTATTATCTGGTTATTTTGCTTGTTTCATCTTGAATCACGTTCCATTTGAAGCGAAAGAATCAATTAATTAATGGTTGTTGATGTTGGAATGTCGACGTTTCACTCTAGACGCAATTCATTAACTTTAATTACTTTGTTGCAGATAATTCTATTGGACTCTGATTCAACATAAGAAAATTCAAATCGGCATTAATTCCATAGAGATGAAAAAAATTTTGACAGCCTTAATACGCTGATATGATATTTGAATTTTTCAAATCGATTTGACTATTTGCCGAATCAATTAAAAGATCCGGATCCAGTTCTGAGGCAATGATAACAAATCTAAAACCACCATTTTTTTTTCCAAATCTTCGAGAACTCTTAGATTATTGACTTTTATTCAACGAATGTTTGTTAGCGAAATTCAAAAGACATAAGGTGCGCTTTTTTGAATAGCGTTAATGCACGCGAAAGAATACGAATACTTGTCAAATCAGTGAATTTCATACTCGTGTACTTTGTGGAACGTAAGTAAGTCATATCAACTGAAACAGTTAGCTGCAGTGATAAATTCCCCAAAATTTGTGTGGTATTATGGTTCCAGGAGCTATATTTTAGTGTTCAGGCTATTACGTGTAAAGTGAACGCTATCGTAAATGAATTTTTTTAAACTGTAAGGCATAAAAAAATCGAGTGAACGTCCATTTCATATCTTTGACTTCTGTATTAATTTGAAGGCAGCTGTGGTATTTTCTACGATATTTGATTTCTTGACCTTATCTCCTAACAAGCTTGCCAAATTTCCCTAATTGACAATATCACTGACGATACTCGACGAAAACCCTATTTATGTTTGTACTATACGAGGCCTGTTCAAAAAGTATCGGATATTTATTTATAAAGTCAACTTTTAATGAGATATAATATTTTAACTCTAATCCCCTTCAAAGTAGTCCCCTTGGGCTGCCATACACTTGTCCCAACGCTTCTGCCACTGTTGGAAACATAGTTGGTACTCCTCTTTTGGTATGTTTCGCAATTTGCTCGTCGCCTTCTCGATAATATCCTTTGTGATCAGAAATTTTGTCGCTTTCAGAGACATTTTTAGCTTGGGCAAAAGCCAGAAGTCACAGGGAGCCATGTCAGGAGAGTGGGGAGGTTGATGAACTAGTGGGGTGTTGTGTTTTACCAAGAAATTCTGAATCAAGTATGAAGAATGGGTGGTAGCGTTATCGCGATGGAGCTGCCAATTTCCCGCTGCCCACAGTTCCGGCCGTTTGCGTCTCACTGCAACACAAAGGTGCCGCATATCCTCTTGGTAGTATTCCTTGGTGATTGTAATGCCATAGGGTGCATACTCGTGGTGAACCACCCCACTAGAGTAAAAAAAGACGGTCAGTATAATCTTGACATTGCTGCGAAGCTGTCTAGCTTTTTTGGTCCTCGGGAATAACGAATGCTTCCATTGTGTTGACTGGAACTTAGTTTCTGGGTTATACCCATAAACCCAGGACCCACCACCAGTAATTACAGTGTTCAAAAAGTTTGGTTCATTGCTTACAGTGTCCAGTATGTCCTGTGCGATAAGACGAAGTTGTTTTTGCTCAATTGTTAGCAGTTTTGGCATGAACTTTGCTGACACCCTTCTGAGAGCCAAATCGTCAGTCAAAATAGAATGAGTGGATCCAATACTAATGATCACCTCTTCTCCAAGCTGTCTGATTGTGATTCGACGGTTTTGCATCACCAGGATCCTTATTTGATCCATGACACCATCATTTCTGGAGGTTGAGGGCCTCCTAGAATATGCTTCACTCTCCATTGACGACCGGTCATCTTTGAAGCGGTTATATCACTCCTTTGTCCGATTGGTACTCATTGCTTCATTTCCAAGCACTTGTTTGATCTTACAAATTGTTTCTGTTTGTGAATCTCCAAATTTTAAACAAAATTTATAAAATTTTTTTTTTCGATCATTTTGTAAAAAAGAAAAATCATACGACACGCACTATCACTTGATCAGTCATGAACATACTACCAAAGACAGGCTTGAGATAGGGACCTAAAAAAATTGAGCATGCGCACTAGGTATGAGCTCCACCCCGCTAGCTTCAATCGTCTGGCTAATAAAAATTGCGGTCAGATACTTTTTGAACAGACCTCGTATGTGCCTTTTCGCATATGTATTGAGGCTAAGTGGAGTGATAGTAGTGTGGTTTTAAATTTTGGCTTTTTCAATTTCAGATTGAAGATGAATGTAGCTTTTGTTGATTTAAATAAAAGAGGGAGTGTTGTAGGTTTAAAAATTAAAGGGATGCAATGCACGGTTTCTTAAAATTGAAATGGGTTGTTGCAAAATAACAATCGTAGTTCGAACACCCGATTCAGTGTAGCTGTGATCAACTGGTATGGAACATAAGTCAATCGCCTTCAATATTCAAATTCGTCAAATGTAAAGCAACCATTTTTAATTCGTTTGGCCTTTTGCCTTGATGTCCAAAGGTTATAGTGAACTATACGATTTATAAGATCCTTCAACCAACCGAGCCCTTCGCACAATGAAATCTATCGAATACTTCCACGATGAAACGCCTCAACGATTTCTCTTCTTTGTCCAGTAATCATTGTCATATCTCGCAAGCCTTCCTTTTGAAAGGAGTAAAACCAGCGAAAATTGGCACAAATTATTACACCATTACAACTGAAAACCTGCCGTAGTGCATTAGACATTTGGTCTTTAAGTTGTTCTTTATTACTTCGTGTTTTCTTTTGGAGCTATTTTAAATTTTGCGTATGCTGACTTAATGTTCTGGTGCGGCTCATTATTGGTTTGCAATTTTCGACTTTAGTATCTATGGATTGATCGACTTTGAAAAAGCTTGCAATTGATTTATTCGTAAAACCGAATTTTATTGGGATTTTCCACTAACCTATTCCTAGTAGAAAATTATTTATACTAGAAAACGTCCGCCAAAACCAGCTTCAAGTTTCTAGCTTAACTTTTAATCATTTTAGTAAGTCTTTGAAATATGTTCAAAAGCATTATTACTTGATAGTCTTCAAATAAATTTTATTAGCGGTGTTGCGTTGAAATTCCTTCTTTATTTAACGTAAATAGTCATTGTCTTGTCTTATAAAGTGCCCCGCCAAAACCATGCAATTAGTGCCGCTCCATTTAAACACTTGAAAATTGAAATGCGTAAATTGTGGAGAGCCTCATCTCTCAAGAAAGTTTAAATTTCTAAAGTGTGTTGGGAAATTGGTTTTCGGTTATAAACAAATTTTTCTGTGCCACATCTCCACAAATCTGTCATTGGTGGTGGATTCCTGTGTACCAACCCGGTCAGTTTCAAGAATACATTGGGTAATCAAAGGATCGTAACAAAATGTATTGAATGAACGAAAAGCTTAGATTCAAAATTAAAAGCTTGGTTCATGTTATAAGCTGGTTTCGTTAACTGTTACACCAATAATTTGTATTCTACTGGCTCTACTTTAGTCTGTTTAGGCCAAAAGCTCACGTAGGAATTAGGAATAATTTGTGAATTCTATAAATCAGTAAATGCTGGCAGGGGGCCAAGTTGGTCATCCAGCGCATCCTAAGTCATTGGACACTAAATATCGCTATCGCTATATCACCAGGGACACAACACCAACAGCGTTACCAGCAAAGTCCGATCCTAGAACGTCCTCGTAATGGCCAGCGGATGTGGAAAGCGGACCCAGGAAAGCGAGCGCAAGCGTCTGGCGTCTAAAAACCAGACGATTCAGGTTGATCATGATGGGACCAACCCGCCCCCTCTTTTATGAGAGTAGCAGGAAAAGAGCCCAGGATTGATTCAATGACAATGAACTTGGCAAAGAAAAGAACACCAGGATTTGCGCATTCTCTCATGGAATGTCTGCTCTCTGCATGTATCGAATGCTGCAAGCATTGCACGGAGCACGGTGGAAAGAGACTGCTATTATGGAGAAGATTTAGTGACTCTCGTCTACTACAGTTGCCATCCGAAGCACCACATGCTCGACACAGGTTTTCTAGTCAGAGATAAAAAATGAAACATGTGGTCATCGGCTTTACAGCGATAAATGAGTGGCTATGAACTCTGCGGGTGCAAGCCAAATTCTGACACTTAATAAGTGGAGCGCTGGTATTATGCCCAGTCGCCGGCTATTAAGACAACATAAGACGAACAAATACAATCATGAGTAAACAGCGGGATTCGAACCCGTGACCAGTAGATCGCTGCTTTGGACTGGCGTCTTAGCGAGCAGAGCTACCGATCTTTCAAAATAGATAACTTTGATGAACTGCTAAACAAAAAACAGTAGGCGATCTGAGAGAGGCCCCGTTAACTGATAACGGACGAGAGTTTTCACCATCCACTATCGAAGAGACTGCCAGTGTGACCTAACGGTCGAGGTACGTTCAATAAGTCCTTAGAAAATCCAAGAGAAGAGCAGCACTCCTAACTAGTCAGCTGTTAGAGTTTCAGCGGCATCCATCACATAGTTTCATTGTTTTCGTCGATTGAAGTAAACTAAACAGCTTTCATGTGACTATAACAATGGATAAAAGTGAGTTTCGAGCGGTGATTAAACACTAGTATATAAAAGGGTTAACGCTGAAAGAAATCAAAGATGAGTTATTAGAAATTCATGGCACATCTGCTCCGGTGTTTGCAACTATTTACTATGATGTGAATGAATTTAAACGTGGCCGTACATCCACAAATGATGAATATCGTTCCGGACTGCCTGGGGAAGTATCCCCCCAAAATGATTGACAAAATCAACGATATGGTTTTAAGTGAACGGCGAACCAAAGTGCGCGAAATAGTTTAGGTCACAGGTATATCGCAAGACACAGTCGCTTCAATTTTGCTCGAAACATTATGTGTGAAAAAATCTCGGCAAGATGGGTGTCGCATTTGCTCACAGTGGAGAATAAACGTAATCGTGTGGTCGACTCTGAGACTGTTTTGTCGCAATCCTGAGGAGTTTCTGCATCGATACATAACGGTTGATGAAACATGGATACATTACTATACTCCAGAGACAAAAGAACAGTCGAAACAGTGGATTTTCGATGGCGAACGGGCTCAGAAGAAGGCGAAGTCGGTGAAATTGGTCGGCAAGGCTATGGCCAGGATCTTTTCGGATGCACGTGGAGTCATCTACATCGATTACTTGGAAAAGGGATCGGCTGAGCGAAGATATCAAGAAAAAACGTCCTCATTTGAAACGGAAAAATATCCTCTCTCATCAAAACGAAAGTTCCACTTATTACAACATCCACCGTATTCACCAGATTCGACACCCAGTGACTTTTTTTTATTTCCTAACTTGAAGAAATGGCTTGGCGGACAAAAGTTTACGTCTAACGAGGAGGTTATTGCCCAAACAAATGTCTATTCTGAGGAGATTCTGAAATCCTACTTTTTGGAAGACTTAAAAAATTGGGAAAAACCCATAGAAAAATGTATAGAGCAGAAGGGTGATTATTTTTAAAATAAAAAAAATCTTCCCCGAAAAAATGTTATTTCTACTTTATTCTAAGGACTTATTGAACACCCCTCGTAGTTTACAGAACCTGCCGAATTAGTTAAATATGGAATCGAAAAGTTACATTATACTATAGAACCGGTGTGGTCCACTGCACCTACATCTGACAAATGAAATCTTGGACTGATCTGTCCCAATGACAAGTAGGGAGACGCCATGGAGTGCAGCAAATATAGGGATATCGTATTGCTGAGCACTGCCTATAACGTTTTGTCCTATATCCGGTGTATAAAAAAGAGTCAACCCATATTAGCGAAGCTCCAAGCAAATTGCCAACAGATAAGATGTGCTCTCTGTGCCAGTCGATAGAAAGCCTTTTATAATACGACCTGAAGCCAATGCACATTTTCATCAATTTCAAAGCAGCCTGCGATAACATAGCTGGAGTAAACTTCAGATGGCCATGATAGAGTTCAATATTCCAAGGCAGCTGGATCTTTATCACGGCCATTCACAATCAAAAATGGTTTAAGGCAAGCGATCGCCTTGCGCTTGAAAAAATGATCCGGAATTCCGAGTTGGGCGTGAAAGGTAGCATCCTCGTTAAGTCCACTCAAATTCTGGCTTATGCTAACGACGTTGATATGACAGCGAAACGAAATATTAACCATTAAACGGACCAACATCACAACGGCGGCAACGAAGATCCATACACCGAAAATATTATTTTATCATAGGTCCAAAATCATAGTCGATACCAACTACGACGAAAAAATCCGCCCACGGCTATTGGCAATCAATGACGCCCTCTTCAGCCTATCAAAGCTATTCTGCTCAAGTCTCTTCAAGGAATCTAAGCTTTCCTGGTGTACAAGATCATAATTTTGACAGTCCTCATGTATTTGTCGTAAACAGCTTATAAAAGAACACCAGTAAAATTATGGTGAAATTGCTCTTAAAATTGTTAGACTCCTTAATGAGTAAATATTTTTTATAATAATCGCGTGAAATTAGAAAAGAAAATGTTCGTGTTGTCCGGATATCGATTGCTTGTGTAGTATTTGGCCATGCCTTTCCAGAAGCAGTTTGTATAAAGTTTGACTTAACAAAAATATCACATCATATTATCCAGAGTTGATAGTCTTTGCATAGAATTGGCCGAGTGTCCTCCATGACAATTAGCGCATTTGTGCTTGGAATCGTTCTTCTTGGGATTGGGAAGGCTCTATGGTACTACCGCGACATAAGTTTATACAATTTTCATAAACTTTTACAAGCATCTGCTCGTGATTATTAAATTTTAGCATTTTTTTATGATTATATAACATTAAATATTAAGCTTTATGTATGAATTCTGAAAATTGAATTTCAAAAAACTCCATTTAAATTTTAACGAAAAAATTATAAATAGAATATTAAGTATATCCAACTATTTGAATTAGCATACTAATCATCTGTCTGCACAACTGCAGAATCATCTATCAACCCGAACTAATATTCATTCAAAGCATTATGACCATGGTACAACTAACGGTTAATTTCTAACAACTTGTAACAAATTTTTTTGCGAGTTTTTGGATCATCTATTTGAGTATTCTTTGGAATAGTTAAACTAGCCTTGATGCAATTTTTCAAGTCCATAGTTTAAAGTATACTATAGCCCGCAACCTGTCACCTCGACTCTCATCATTATCTTTTGCTCGTTAACAACAGTTTTCAATGTGAAGCGCACTTGAATTGAAGTTGAGTTTTTGCAGAGTGAAACTATTAATTTTTCGCAAATTATTTTAGTCTCAATGGCATGTGTGCTAGTAAGTGAAATATACATTTAGGGATGATTAATGATTGTTTGGGTAGATTATTTGCCGACATTGATGGAAAAAGGTTTGAATTATTGATTAAAACAAATAGATTCGGATAGATGATTCATATAATTGGATAATTTATGGAGAATTTGAGAGTCGTGTGTCCAGTGTCAGTAGATGCAAATTATATTTAGGATCTTAATAAGTTATTGATAATCAATAACTATATTTCCTTTTCGCATTAGCTACATCCCATATTAAAACTATTTCCATTCGCCTTAGCAGCGAGAGGCAATCAGCAGCTTCCCTATTGAAAAACACATCAAGCATCTTTTATATCCTTAATTCAAAAAAAAAACCAAGATTGGAATCCTGCAGCGGCTTTCATGATTCCCGTTCATTTTATAAGCACAACAAGCTTCTTTCGAATTTTATGACAATCACCATAAAATGATACTAACAAAGACCATTTAAAATCGTCCGAAAGAATGCACAAGATTTCAAATGGCATCATCGTCGCAGCTATTTCGATTGGAATTGGCTAAAATATAGTAAAATGCTTAAAAATAATGTTAATGGCAACGATCACCGTGATTATTGTTGATTTATGTAATTGGGTGTTTACGGCACGTTTAATAGAGGCAATTTGTAGTTTATTAATCTTTGCGTTTTCATAGAAGAAAATATGTGAAATTGAATATATTTATGCGAATATATTTACTTGAATATATAAGACGGATTTTCTTGCGAATTTGTGCTAAAAATATCATGAAAGGAGAAGTTTAATTTAAACGTTTTTTTTTCAATTCGGAGCTTTAGTAAATAACCGTATTCTTGATGATTTTTCGATATCAATTCAAATCCACATCGAAACTCTTAAATCTATCTATCACGTTTCATAGAATTTTAGAACTATCTCGCACGCAATATAAACGTTTTGTCACTTAACGATGCAAACCATAAAAAAAAATCGAAACAATATTTTCTCTTTTGCTACTTCTTGCACTTTTTACTGATAAGGTCGTATCAGACAAAATGATTGCCAATTCTTATCAGCAATTTCGATTAGGTATTTATTTAATTGGAGAAGTCATGATGTCATATTGTGTAATTAATAAGACGAAGAAGCAACTCTTTACTGAGAATTTAGATAAAAAAAGCAACGTGTGAGCTTGTTTGTGTGCACAGTTGTACATGCATGCATTGATGTGTCACGAGTGCCGCGAGTTTTATTGTTTTGTCATTGCAACAATATTTTTCGGTGGATGTGTATTGTGATTTTTAATTGTTTAGCTGAAATGAAAATTTCCGGGCATTTGTTAGTTCGATGATATTGTTCGTAAGAAAATTATGTATTGGTCTTAGTAACAATTTTTCCAGTTGATAACATACTCCACTTTGTGAGATATTGTCGAAACAGCTTTTAAGATTCATCATTCATAAAGCGAAACAAAACTATTGCTAAAAACTACTCTCTTCGCTCTCAAATATATCAGTTTAATTGTTCTTGGGATTTTTAATCATGCATTTAAGTAAAATAACGTAATTTCGAGGCGGAATGTGTTAAAAATGAACTGCGCCCAGTGTGGGCAAGTAAAGTATTTATTCCTATAATATATCATTTTTTACCAATTTATTTTCCTAAGGAATTCTATCCCTAGTGATTTCAAATGCGCTGAAAAACTTGATTTTATTTGGGGATTGTCTTAACAGTCGGCGACTGGGCATAATACCAGTGCTCCATTAATTAAATGTCACATTAAAGCTTTAGTAGCGACTAGGCATAACACTAACGCTTTAAAAAATAAGAAAAAATGTGTGACACTTAAAGTAATAATGGAATAAATGATATCGGCTTCTCCCATATGTGTCTCCCTACCGCCATCGCTAAGCATTCGCTTCAAAGTGCAATCCCCTGAGCTTTGGCATTATCATAAAAAAAAACAAAAATTGTAATTGTTGTAAGCTAGCTCGCCTCCTTGCCGTGAATCCTGCCAAAAGACCTTGACTACTCACCATTACAACGACCACTTTCGTCTTCGGACTGTAATTGTCTCACTGTTTTATCTCTTGCGTTTGGGCTGGTGGTTGTACCATTTTAGACCTAGTTGGCTTCAGGCGTGGTAGCGACAAAGTGAATACTGCTCGCGAACGGCTCTGGGCTATAATAATCACCTCCGTCCCGTTAAAAACCCTGTCAGCCCTTAGAGTACATTCTTAGTTTCATCGCCATTAAGTTGGTGATGTAGGTTCAGTTGAGGCGTACTCCTGATTAGTTCCGATCCGGCTCTGAGCACATGTTTCCATAAACGCTTGTGCCAACCCACGCATAGTCTCCCTGCTTGCATAGGTAACCATGGGATCACTATGGTGACTAAATATCGAAACTGAGGTAACGGCTCTAAGTGGGGACCCACATAACAATACAAAACTCGTCAGGCATAAGCCTGGCTCCAAAACGACCACCTAATCACATTTTAACGCTGAGGGAGGGACTTGGATGTCGTCTGTCCTCTTTTGGTCAAAGCGACGGCAAGCGGAGACACGACTAATGAGTAAACTCCATTAACTTCCAATACTAGCTTTGTTTCGAAACCCTGCGTGTCGAGAGCTCCCGGGTTTTTTTTTTGTCCAAGTTTTGTCCGGGGAAGTCTCAGAAGCCCGCTTGTGGCCAGTGTGGCGAACAGGTTACGCCGAATGAGCTGACCCTTCCGTCCACTTGTGACACTCCTTGTTCTCCTCCGTCTTCAGGCACCTCGGCATACTCTGATGTTTCTTCCCGATCTTCTTAAATAGGCTACGAACATTATTGAGGAGCACTCGTTCCCTTTACACTTTGCAGACTCTTCTCAGAAACGACAAATGTCAGCAGTACAAATAAGTCAGACCAGATAAACTGAAAAGAAACCGAAATTGATGGCGTCAACTCCAGGAATATCTCGCCTTTTTAATGAAATGGCCAAAGAGGGTCTTATTTGGGTTGTTATTGATGGCAGTAAAAGATATGGTAACATCTCAGCGAAGAACTAGCTGAAGGTCAGACAAGCGATGCTTATGGCATGCTATAAATTGCAAAGAGCCATCTCGAGTCCCCCATCTTCGGTGAATGACGCGGGGCGAGCTAAAGGAGTCAAGCTGGTAGTGGGCGAAGATTAGCGCTCGACGATTCTATAAGCAGGCAATATCTCAACTGTGTGAGCTTTGGCCAGGCGCCAATCTACAGGTTGGTTCGAAGGATATCCTATATTTGATCTAACCCAGAGGAAATCATGGAGATAATTAGATTGTTCAACTCTAATCTCTCTACGGGGGATTGGAGGGCTATTAAGATCGACTTACCGGTTGATATTCGGAGGGAGGCCATCTTTTTCCTGAATGCAGAAGCACGGTCGAGAAATTGACGCTGACTGTCTACGGAGATGATACGGAAATGATCAAGGTCACCGGATCAAAAAAGATGGTCAAGGCCAAAGTCACCGGATCAAAGGACTTAAAGGTTTTTAGCGATAATCCGATGCAGAAAGGTCTAACATTGGAAAGATCAGCCTGGAAGGGCCTTATCACGCTCACGGAGGTTGCATCGACGGAAGATTCGGATGCCGAATCACCTTCTATTGATGAAGTCAGGGTCGGTTCCTCTGAGTTGGGCGGCGGCGTCGACCTCCTGACCCGGGAAACAAGCGATGAAAGTTGTGCAGCTACTGCGTCCGAGGAGGAATACCTGGACCCAGACACCACCTTAACTGGTAAGGTTAGAGTTATTACAAATTAGCCTTAATTCCAAAGCACCGACGACTGTGTTCTGCTCCGTTTGTCAAAGATAGAGTAGAAGGTTATTTTGTTCCAAGAACCATGGGTTATAGACAACCGGGTTCGCAGGTTACGCACTGATAGACACAGACTGATAGCACCCAGTGGCCTCGAGAAAACACGAGTCTGCATTCTAGCCAATCTATAAATATCCTTGTTCTCGTTAATTTTTGTGATAGTCTAGCTATTACAGGCGGAGATCATATCCATTTTTCTGGCAATCGACTCTGATTCATCTTCAAGCAGAGTCTGGTGGCTGTTAAATTCCTGGCTGGTCATTGGAAATTACTTCCTGAAGCTCTAACATTTTTCCCATCTCCAAATTGAACTTGAAAACGCAATCTAGCTTCTAACTATTGCCCTATCACCATTCTTCTTTTCTTTTCAAAAATTTGGACTGCCTCGATTTCAATCGTAGCTATGACACCATCAACTGTGTCTTTGCAGCGCAACAACATGGCTTTGTAAACGGCCGCTGCACCTCTACGAACCTTTTCGAGTTTACTCATGTAATTGCATGCAATTGACTGTAACAATCAAGTTGATGTCATTTATACTGTTTTTGTCAAAGCTTTTGACACTCTTAATCATACGTTGCTTCTTGTCAAACTAATCATTATTGCATGCGTAAAACCTTGCTTTCCTGGATCTCATCTTTTTTAACTGATCGCACTTGTGTTGTATCCCACTTTGGCTTGTCGCCCTCACCTTTATCCCATTCATGTGGTGTATCTCAAGGTTCCATCTTAGGATCACTTTTGTTTAAACTATTTATCAATGTTTCGAAGGGTTTTGGTTCTGTGAACCATAACCTGCTGCTCCTTAAGCTTAATGGTTTCGGTGTTTTTGGTCCCCTCCTCTCCTGGTTTTCCTCCTCTCCTGGTTTTCCTCTTATCTTCATAGTCGTCCTTGCAGACTTACTTTTAATGGTTCCATTTCCTTTCCTATATTTCCCACATTCGGAGTTCCTCAAGGTTCTATCCTAGGTCCCTTACTTTTTATCTTGTTTGTCAATGACCTTCCTTCTGTTATCAATTCTCCCTGTCTTTTATATGCAGATTACTTAAACTTATACAGAGCAATCAAGTCTGCGAACGATTTTCATCAATTGCAAGCTGACTTGTTTGCTCTTACTCTCTGGTGTCAAGACAACTTCTTGCCGCTGAACATTTTGAAGTGCCATCAGATGTCTTTTGCATATAAAAATGCTCCTAATATTTTCTCTTATAATTTGTCTGGTATTTCCCTGTCAGTTGTCCAGCATTTAAGAGACCTCCTGGGTGTGGTGTTTGACTCAAAGTTAAGATTTGATGTTCATGTCATTAATATGACGTCCAGGGCATCTAGGATTGCTGGATTTGTCTTGCGTTCTTCGTATATGTTTACCAACATTTCCTCCTGTATTCATTTATTTGTCTCCTTAGTACGCAGTATTCTAGAATACGCGTGCCAGATCTGGTCTCCGCGTTTTCAGTATTTATCTGACGCCATTGAATCTGTTCAGCGCAGGTTCACTCGCTCGCTTCCTTACAAATTCAATACCCCCTATTGTCCCTATTTCTCTCGTCTTACCCTCCTTCGTATGTCCTCGTTGCAATCTCGGAGATTGTTTCTCGATGAGTGTTTTCTCTTTAAAATAATTCAATTATTTTTGTTATTTCTTTTCCTTTTTTTTATGTTTCATTCTTTTATTTTTGCTTTCTTGACGCTGTAATTGGAATTGTATTTGTAGAGCAAGGGATTAATAAATAAATAATAAATAAATAAATAAACTTAAGATGGTAAGTCAGCAGCTTAAAACTGGGAAACAGTCCTCAGTATCAGTTCCCGTTGTGAGGTAATGTATGAGTCCAAGATTGACCTTGGCTAAAGATGTCACCATGGGGGTTGGAACTCGTTGAGTCGCAGAACTAGGTGAAGTAGTTCCTCCTACTACCTGTATTCATAGGATGCCACTTCATCTGTAGCTCGAAATGCTCTACGTCACAAAATACCGATGGTCCTTTCGGGACAGGTAGCAGAAACTTGTTGCAAAAATACATAAAAATTAGACACTTCTCAAACATTCAAAAAATTTCCAGTTATTCCTTCACTTAAAAATAAAAAACTACAGAAATGAGATTTTTACAGCTTCCGACTATTCCGATGCCAAAAAATATCAATATCATTTGTCTAGCAGCCATAAAAACTTTCACTAAATCTAAATGTTTTTCAGCACAAACTACAGCTACATGGGTGCAAAAAAACCCCGAATACATTAAAAAAATGTCCTTGCAACTAAACAATTAGAAAAAGTTAACTCCATAAATTCAGATGTGCTTAAAAAATGTTTATCATAAAGAATTGCTGCGATTTATTTATTTCTTTAATTACATCCAAAACTCTTCTAGGTGAAAATCTTTTTATGAGGAATTAATTAGTATAACGAATATGCCATCAATATGTAAATGCATAGACGCAGATACTTCTGAATCACTAAAACCAAAATTATCTAGAAATAAACTGATATTAAAAATTCATAATCAAGTAATTAGCATAATATTCATTTGTTTCAACCAAGATCTAGACTCTCAGCTAGAAAAAATTTAACGACTTCCTCTAGATGACATTTGCAATTTCTAGAAAAAAAAACCAGTCCTGTTTACCTTTCAAATCTCATCAGATATCATTCGATACTTTCGGATATTTATCTGAAATGCACCGAAAGCATCTGCATACCGATGCACTTTCGTTTTTTGTGCTTTACCATACATGTATGTACATATATTCTGGCATGCATCTGTTCGCTGCAATCATATTAGATTAACACAATCTATCTTACAAATCCAGCATACGCAACAACGTCTTAAGAAAGTCCCTCGCTTTGTTGTTTTGCCTTTTACGTCTGCTTCAGTTTTTCGCATTAATTTTCTTCTTTCAGTTCATTTGTTGCAATAGCAACCTCGATCTTAAGCGAATCTAAAGTAGTCCACGACGAATCGCCGATTATCCGCTACAAAATGAAGACCTATCAATGTTCCGAAGATATATGCACACATATGGAATCAGCCAAATACACTAAATCCAATCATTATTCCAATTCGGATAGAGTGCAGAGCACCACGGTACGTAGAGAAAAGACCCGAAAACCAACCTAAACTCGCTCGATTCGATGAACGGAGCGAAAATAAAGAGTTGAAATGGCGCGAATTTGAATTATGCACGCGAATAAGTATCTATGTAGATTCGCGACCGGGGCCTGTGACGCATGATGTGTGTAATCTTGCAAGTTGCCCGAGAGCGTGTGGAGTAGGGTGCAGAGTGCACCTGTTCAATGTAACCGCCAGTAAGTAACACACGACGGTAACACACTTGCAGTCGGTTGTATTTTTCGCAGATAATAGATACCGTAGCGACTGCAACAAGCAAATAAATGCATTGCGATTATCATTATTGCCGATTAGATTCGGTCCCAGTGTTTTTTTTTTGCTATCTCGTGTCTTTTCTTTTCGGTTTCTTTTGCTTACTAGCGCGACGACGTAATCAACCTTTGAATTGGATTTTGTCGTAGCTGCTGATACGAAAATAGGTTTGTTTTAATTTTTTTTTTTGGTCTGCAAGATTCCTACTGTTTTTTTAATTCGCTTTGAATTTTCGATAAGATATCGCAGGAAGATTGCGAAATTTGAGTTTAGTCATTTGATTTTTCGTAGATATCGTATTATGTATTTCTAATTTGCAAATCAAGTGCAGATAAGAAATTATTTGTTTGGAATGAATGAAAAATGGTTTGTACAATTTTTGTGTCCTAGCTTACTGAATAGCTTATTGTACACGGTAGCCTTTAAATTTAGTGGCTATACTATTTTGGCTCCCATTGTTGTTTGATTGATAAGAAGAGATTTTTCCGGCGAAAACGCGAAATAAGAATCCGGGGGTATATTTTTTTGTGGCACTTTATCTAAACAATTTTTTGGAATTTTTATTCTGTACGATGAACATAAGATTTTTTTTCTTATATGATGCGATTCGTCGAAAAAGTTTTTGTCTTTTGAATGCAAAATTTTCATTTCAAATTTTTTATTTTTCTTTTTTCTGCTGTATATCAAGCTTACAATGGACTTACTCAAGAAATTATATTTAATTGAGATGATTGTGATTTTTATTGAAATATGTAAAAGTTTTTGGTTGGATCAGCTCTTACACATCAGATATGATATGCACAGTGGCGGACAAAAGTCTACGGCAGCGCCTTATATTGAGGTTCTGGTTAATTGGAAGCTAATTGGAAGCTTTAATCAAAAATCCATTGATGCGCATTTTTTTAGTAACGTAAATATATTTATAAAATCACAAAAAGAAAAACTGTTCATAACAAAATTACAAATAAACTCATAAAAACATAGAAAATTGAATGGATAAAAGTCTAGAGCAGTCAATGCTGGTTGACTTATTCACAAAAAATGTCCAACTAAACGTATCGGAATTTTTAAAATTATTATTATTATTATGAGCTCCAAAAGCAGGAATGGAGGCCCTTCTAAACCTAGAACGGCTACATCTCAAAAATCTCAACAGGCACAAATCAGGAGACCCAAAAGACCACTTTAAAGTCTTGGAGGACAGCTGACCCATAATGAAAATGTTGAACTTCAGTGATCAAATAAAGACCAAATCAGCTTTCGGGAAGAGTTTCAAGGTCACAATTTTTTCAACGAAGAAATGGGAGGATGGCCCAGCCCTCTAGGTACAAAGAGGGTGCAAATGTTGCACACTGATTACTCAAAAAATAAATTGTGGACTAGGAACCCAAGCGCAAAATGTGTTTCTCTCCTTCTCGTAGGAGGCCACTATCTATCAAGCAGAACTATCTGTCATACTTGGAAAAATTCTAAAAGGGTTAGATAGCCAGGCGGTTTTCAAGCCTAATAATTGCCATCACCTAAATTTATCTATACTCTTAGAGGTAAGAGAGGCCCTAAATGAACTAGGGGTACGGAGCAGTCTCCAGTTGATATTAATCTCCGGCCATAAAAGGCACCTGAGAAACAACGAAACTGATACCAAGGCCAAAACAGCAGCAAGAATGCCCTTCACATGTCCTTCTCCGTATTGGAACTTTACAAAGGCAGACTAGGACAAAGAAATTAAAACACGGAGCAACAAAAAGATCGAAAGCTAGTGGATTAACCTTTAGGGTTTGAAACACAAAAAAAAAATACTTTTACTCGATACTAAAAGAGCAAAAAAAGCAGTGGCGCTCTGTCAAAGTGGCATAACACTCCTATGTGAAGCATTGACAGGCCACCTTCTTTGAAAAAAGAATCTCCACAGAATAGGTAACGAGCGAGATGACTACTGCAGATAATGTGGAGAAACGCCAGAGTGTGTAGAATATCGGCTCATGCACTGTCCAGCACCTGCAAGACGAAGACTAGAGTTCCACCAAGGACATAACAAATATCCCGTCATGGAACATATCCAGATTCGTAAAAAAAAGGCCTGTCTAGCACTTGGCCGTAACGCAGAGGACGCTAAGTGAATAAAGATTCGTGAAAAACTATAGCTTTCGAAATGATATGTGTATGTGACAACTCGAAAAGCAGTATTCGAGCCCATTGGAACAAATGAGATCGAATAAGCGGACGAAATAAGTTTTCAAGGTGTGGGTCTTTGGAGCCGACACAAGTCATGTGACTGTTGAAAAAAAGAAATAAATTCACAGTCTTTACAGGAGGGAAGCTAGAGTAAGGGAAGTGGGAAGGGTTGAGAGTGAAAGAGGTACCTGTGAACGTTCCGCTTGAACACTTAAGGGCTGTAGATGTCGGGAAAGATAGTAGATGGAAGACTGTTCCACATTCGTATTGATCTGGATCAGAAGGAATCATGGAATTTGACAATGAGACTGGCACCAACGTTAAGGGTTTAAAGATGTGCGCGAATAGCACGCTGCGTGTTGCACAAGGGAATATCAACCTCAGGGATTAGATTGAGTAATTCATTAAAACAACGGCCGTTGAAATAGCGATATAGAGGTGAAAGATAGTTAACATTAACGTCTGTGGGCAAGAGATTCAATAAGCTGTACTTTGCACTTAAACTAACGCGGACAGTGCATTGCGACCTGCTCCTGCCCAAATATGGGAATTATACTCAAGTTTCGGTCTAATATGAGATTTTTAGATACGCGTAAGATCAGTTGGAGTAAAGTATTTCTTAGATCTTTTCAGGTAGCCCAAGCATTTCGTTGCATTTTTCGCAACTGCGAAAATATGATTGGCCCAGTTAAGTTTACTGAAGATGTTGATGCCCAGTATATTCAGCGTGGGCGAGTCAGGAATACTTACTCCATCGACCAAAATGGTTTGTCAAGTCGATGGAAGCACAAAGTTTATTGAATATTAAACAGCATTGAGTTTTGGAAGCATTGAATTGAACACGGTTCGCTTAACCCCAAGCGAATATTGTTGAAATGTCACTGTTTAATGATTCAAACATACGATCTCGATTGATGGCGATAGCGTTTCCGCGAGCGTCAGCCAACAAATCAAAGGAGTACGTAAAATCAAGGATGCTGTCATCAGCAAAACTATGGATTGGATTGAAGGTTTTAGATAGCAGATCGTCAATAAATAAAAGAAACAAAGTTGGAGAAAGGACGGTGCCTTGAGGAACCTCGGCATTAATGATATGGATATTTCACACAGTTCTATCAAGCACGACTTCGAGTGAGCGGTTGTTAAGAAATCTTTCAATCCACTTTAAGAGATTGTAGTCAAGACCGAAAGCATAGAGTTTGGCTAAAAGGGCGGCATGCCAGACTCTATCAAAAGCCATTCAAAAATCTAGAGCTTCGCCAAAATTATGGAGTCATCGATTCCACTTCTTAGTGAAAAATGTCACCAAGTCCCCAGTGTAGCGACCACAACGAAAGCCGTACTGTTTGTCATTGATTAGCCTATGGGAATCTAGATCGCTCATTAATTGGGAATTAATAAGTGTTTCAAAGTAAGAGCAATTGGTCGATAGTTAAAGGGATCGCAAGCCTCTCAGTTTTTGGGGATGGGCTGAACATGAGCAAGTTTCCATTTCGATGCGGAAATTCCTTTTGAATAGGATAAGTGAAATAATTTGCGCAAAGGTTTAGCTAAAGCTGCCTAAAGGGGCTGTAACAGAGATTACACATTTTTTGGGGTGAGATGCTAAAAAAAATATCTAACAGATTGGAACTTTCGCCTGGTATATCCGATATCCTAGTAAGGCAATCCACTTATTACTGTAATTTATGAGACTCGCAAAAGAACCAAACCTCTCTAGTAGAAGAGTACTAGAGCCACTAAACGTTGTCCACATTAAGGTTGCCAGCGAGAAGGATTTCGCAAGAGGGAAATGTCTCCACAAGAGCATCAATATTGGCAGAAATTGCTTCCAAAAAACGGTCCGTATCGGCGTAAGACATATTGGGTCTGCGATATGGAAAACAAAAAAATATGATGTGCTTATGAAAGTTAAATCTAATCAAAGTATAATAAAATTCTGGGTTAGAAGAATAATAATTGGAAGAGGGAGTAAAGAAAATTCATTAGTATACTTTCTTTCATGAGCTGGACATAAGTTAGATACTGCCCTTTCGTCTTTTTACACTTTTATTTCCAACTTGATGTCTATACTCATTGTACACGTTCCCTCAAGTCCTCTAGTCCATCTTGGCTCTCAGTTGATATGGGAGTGTTGAAACTGTTTCTAATTGTCGACCTATTTCGCATCTTTCCTGTTTTCCGAAATTGCTCGAGCGAATCATCTATAAAAGGATATATGGTGCCATTAACCATTTGCTCTCGAGGGAGCAGTATGGATTTTTTAAAGGTCGATCTTCGTCAATAAACTTGGTAGAATCAGTCAATTTCGTTGCTGGTTCGTTGGATTATGGACAACAAGTTGATGTCATCTACACGAATTTTGCTATGACATTTGATAAAAAGTAGACCATACTGTATTGTCGGATAAGCTGCGCAATTTCGGTATTTCCAAAATTCTTCATTCCTGGTTCTCCTCCTATATTGTTAAGAGTACTTTTTGTGCTGTCTTGAATGGTTGTTTCTTCCTCTTTTCATCTTACATGTGGTGTTGCCCAAGTTTCCATAACTGATCTGCTCCTGTTCGTATTGTTCATCAATTACATTCCCAGTTGTTTCAATTAAGTTTCCATCCTTTACGTGGATGTCCTTCAGCTCCTTTTTTTGAAGACTGCTTTCATCTTCAATCAGACCTTGTTGCTTTGAACCATTAGAGTGCTGTTAACTTCCTTTCCCTCACTATTCCTAAATGTCTTATGTCCTTTGCATTGCTAAAAATTGCTGTCCACTTTGACTATACCCTTTCCGGTAACTTGTTGGCGCATGTAGATCAAAAAAAGGGGCTTCGCGCTATCTTTGGCTCTGGTCTGAAATTTAAGTGGATGTTCAATTCATCTCAACAAAAGCATCAACAGTGGCAGGATTCGTTCTTCGTTGTTCCCTTGATTTCTCTACATGGTTCATCTATTCACATCGCAAGTGTGGCTTCCTCGTGTTGTGTACGTGCGATACGCAGTCGAGTCTGCCCAACGTAAGTTTACTCGTTATCTTCTGTATAAATGTAATTTCCCCCTCTGTCCTTATGATGAACGCCCAACATTTTTAAACCTTTCCTCGTTACATGTCCGCAGGTTGTACCTGGATGAATGTTTCCTATACAAAATTCACGTTGGTTCTTATTCTATATTAGTCTGTTTTCGAATTTGTGCGGGCCTCTGACCGACCTATCAGATCCCAGTCTTTTTCCATCATCCTTTTTGCGCTTTCTTTATTCTCCATTAGTTAGAATGTTTGGATCTCTTTCCGTAATTTTTCTTAGTTTAAGAAGTGCGATGTTGCTCTTCAAATATGTTCACCTATAATGTTTATTTTTCAATTTTCATTCCTAATTTGTTATTACTATTTTTCATTTTAACAATTTTTTTTTTAAATAACTAATTTTTAATAACAGAATTTTCATATATATGTTTTCTATTCTTTTAAATTCATCTTTTCTTACTGTATGTATATATCTACAGTTTCCATTTTTTAATAATAATAGCCAGAAGTTGATTTGTATCTGGAATTTAAATTATAATGCACACTATGAGTACAATTTCTTTCTCTAAATATCTAACTAGCTGATGTGCTTCGTTATTTTTATACCTTGGCCATTTTTTAAAAACTCAATATTTTCACTTTATCTCATTCACTGCAGTTAGAAATGAGGGTAAGTAACAAAAAAAACCCTAGCGCATCAGAACCGCTAAAAACACTAATGTTCGAAAAACAGTAGAGGATTTGTGCAGATTTTGAGTGTGTATTCTACCACTAGCTACTTAAGGACACCCTAAGTAATAATAGACCCTAAGCCAATTTAATTTCGATGAATTCATCGAAAGTTCCAGCGATAGAAAGGTGCTTGGGGCTGCCATCCAAAAAATGTCCAGGCCTTAGAAAATTTCAACATTGGTAGGGTGTGACCTGAACTATAGCGCAGACTAAGTGAATTTAGTCCTAAGGCGTTTACATCGACTTGACCTAAAATTTGGTCAGGTCGAATTTAGTCCTCGTTTGTACGTGACAGCTGTCATTTAGTTCAATTTTAGTTCATACACTGTAATTATCTTTTCATTTGTCTCTCAAACATGATTATTTTAATGATTTTGAGTCAAACGTACATATATTATTAATAGTCGCGCGAAAATCAACATTTAGGTCGGGTGTGTTTACAGCGATATAGTCCACGAACTCGTGTACTGACCTATTGGTTGGGTCGGGTACTGAGTGTTTACAGCAGGTGGACTAAATAATAAAGGTGAAATTTGGTATATAGTCCGCCGACTAAACGTCTGCTGTAAACGCTATCATTGTTGACTTATTTTCATTGCAAAAGTTTATGTAAGCATTTATTGGCACGGAAATAACAAAAACGCATCGTGCTGGCAACCCTTTGCAAGCACCGAAACCAAAACTACGTCACATTTACCTTACGTTGAAGTCAATCTACTCTCTAAATTTCGTATTGGTCTGATGACTGCAATGGAAGTTATAGGGATACAAAGAAATTTAGGGCTACCACCCGTGAAATTTTTCAAATTTTCTAGATCGTAATATTTGTTGTTTACTTTCACTACAAGATCACTACGATTTGAAAACTTCATGATAAAATCGCTTACAAAAGACATGCAAAAAATATACAAAAGCAACCATAGCTGGCAACCCTATCATTTTTTTCCAACTAGATTTCTGCTGAATATTATCTACAATAAATTCAATTTGACATATGAACTAACTTTCTACATATGAACTTTCTATGACAGCACTGGAAGCTATAGAGCAAAGAGCTTTATTTTCCTGAGCAAATTTTCAAAATTTAAGACACTAAAATTACCGTAGCTGGCAACTCCAACCTAAATTTTCAACCAAATTTCTACCAAACGTGGCTTCGAGTAAGGTTCAGCTACTGTGTGTATTTCGTCAAAATCTGGTGACTGAGTCAGAATTTTTAGGGGTAAAAGAAGTTATTTTTCTAAGTGATTTTTCAAGATGGCACCACTGATACAGAATTGTCCAAATTTCAAAATCGCTTCTATCAGACCTGGTCCTACTTAAGGCCAATATATTCCGTAAATTTCAACTGTATCTGGTTATCGGGTCGTGAGTTCCCGTGAACAGAAGTTTCTGATGCTAAAAATATAGGCGAATTGGGGAAGGGTTACCGTTCTTGTCTGTTGTAAAATTTCAAATGTTTTACTTTGTGTATGTAGACGAAGCATAAGGTTTATATATGAGTTTGTTTTTTTCCCCAAAAAGCGACAATTTTTCTGGAGAGTCGATGATTTGAAGTTTTTCACTTTCAGCGCCTGCCCTAGCTACATGCTGATTAACACAAATTTACCACTTAATAATACCAATATGTCCTGAAAGTTTCATAATGATTTGGTAGCTCTGTCAAAAGTTATCGCAATTTAAAAATTTTCAAATTTTTCGGATCTCTTTTTAGGCACCTAGCGCCCACATGGGGTTAAAAAATTCTGTAACATTATCCGATTCACATTTAAAACACGTTCGAAATTCATTTTGCTAACTTAATTTTTGCAAAAATTATTTGTGGACGGAATAATAGGTATATTCAAAATATCACTAAATTGGCCGTCGGCGCCAAAGGGTTAAAGATAATGGACATTTGGTGAGACCTGGACCTATTCTGCATATACACCAATGTATCCTGAAAGTTTCAGCTCAATCGGATGGCGTGTTCCCGAAAGATAGTCACTGAATTTTTTTGATGAGACAAAATACATATTTCAAAGCCATTTTCAAAGGATCCGACAAAGTGACACCAATCAAAAACAAACTTGTTTGACATTTCATTTTTTCGCTAATAAGCTGATTTTCATTTAGATTGATTTTACCAAACAAGCTATAATAAAATAATTTCCGGACCATATATCTCGTAAAGTAACTTTCCACTCATAAATTTTTGCAGTCATTCTATCGAACATTACTCACTTTACCTTATTCAGATTCACTTCAATTTAATTTGTAAATTTTGACATTTAAGGCAATAGCCACTACCCAAAAATGATACCGTCTCGAATCCAATGTTCCGTTCGAAATCAAAATTCAAATGAAATTCTCGAATTTTATTCTTTTCGATTTGCATATGATTTCTGGAATAAATTTAAAGATACATGCATATATTTTCCCTCAAAAAAATAGATTATTTCATATACCCGATCATTAATAACGGGCTTTCGAATTTTCAAAAGCGAAAAAAATCAACATCCCCTCAAATCAAAGCTATATCCCGCAAGTTCCATAGCACACATTATTAATCAAACCGATATTAAATTGATTTAATGAAAAGTTCAATAGGAAAACATGTTCATCAGACTAATTAATAAACTAGTCAGCCAGTAGTCAGTTCGTAGTTAGTCATTCATTTATTGACCGTTATCAATAACATCTATTTGTGGTCGCAGGTACTCTCCTCGGTTCTATGCGCAATTAAATATTCATCATTTTTTCGTGGTATCGCTTTGTTTTCGTTCGGAGGTATTTATTTTAAATACCGTGGGGTTTTTGTTTACACAGGTTTCTTGATCTCGATGTTTTCTGTTTCATATAAATGTGTTCAATATTTTTATCTTAAATTTAAGGGGGTAGTACCGGTTACAATTTTGAAAAAATCAGTTTTTTTGTTATTTGCATTTTTCAATTTATTATACCTTCAAAAATTACGTCTCAAAATTTTGTTAAGTTATTCCCAAAAATAAAGAAGTTACGGCAGTTTACGGCAGACCGCTGCTTTTAATTACTGCGAAAAAAAGGTGAAGGGCGCATAAGTCAGACAGAAAAAGCGGCAAAGGAAGCGCGTTTGGCCAAAAAAAAATTGCCCAACTGCAAGAGCAACTGGCTTATGTGGACTCAAGAATACTTATGTATGGACCAAGGATTGCAGACTGAGCAATTGTAGGTGATAAAAACATATTTTTTAAATAATATTCAATAAATAAATAGAAAAAAACTTTAAAGGCGTTTTTCTCGAAATTACGTTTTTTCAAACTGCGGACACTTATTCTCCGGATTGGCCGAACCGATTTAAGTCAAATTTGGTGCACTACTTTATTCAAGTATCTTGTGTGGTAATCTACCACAATATAGGCCAAAAACCAACCCAAACAAATTTGGCAAGGGAAACAAAGTGACAAAAATGACGATTTTTCGAAAAATATTTTCAAACAACCGCCATTTTTTTGGATCATTTTTTTTAAAAATATTGTGGTAGATTACCACGTAAGAAACATTCCTCTTTAAAATGCGGTTTAGTTTTTTTTTGTTTCAGATTCTTCATTCCTGAGATTATCTGTCCGCAGTATGACGAGGCATTTTTCGAGACGTCAACTTTGGCGCCCTCTATAAATAAGCAGAAAAATGAAAAAAAAAAATATATTTTTTTTTTGTTATCTTCAAAACGTGTATTTTACCCATGCAAATTTTAAAATTTATACAAAATATAGGAGGTTAAAAAAAATATTGAAAATTAGGCTGTTTTTTTATTATTCTAACCGGTACTACCCCCTTAATAAATTTTGAATCTTGGATTGTTTTATTTTTATTTGGTTGAGCTATGTTACATATCGAAAAATTCACGAATTGATCACTCGTTTTCGAATCTTTTCTGAGCAAATAAAATTATTTAAAGATAAAGTGAAACAGTATTTTTATATATTTCTGTGCATTGTAGATTACAATAAAACGTTATTGAAACATTAATTATATATTAACGAAAATTGATTCTTGTGTTTTTGAATTTCCACACGCAATTCGAAGTGTATCTGTTTCTATATTTTGAGTTCATCGCAGAAAACGATTTTTTCCAACAAAACAAAATTAATCCCGAAAATTTTTTTCAAACTACTGAACAAGATCCCCCCGCCGACCGATTTACCTTACCCGCTGCGATGGAAATGTCATCGTCATAATTTTTCCTGCGATTAGAATTCAAATTCACTAAGTACAGATACTAATGTGAAAGAATAAAATTCATACGAAAATTCAAGAAACGAATAGGAAAATTGAACGGAAGAACTAGACAACAATTTAAGATTCGAGATAATGATTTATACAGGTGCTTTCGGAATTCTATTTTTAGGAATGTTGCCAGCCAACCGATAAATTCAACTTGACTCACGTTAGTTATGTGCAGCGCGCAAGCTGTGGGCCCGGTGCGAACAAACAAAATTCGAACAAATAGAAAATTAGAGGAACAAAACACAAAAAAATTAGAATTTATAAAAACACACATAACTAAAATAATGTATGTAGGTATGCAAATGAGAAATAAAAATAGAAATGAAAGAATTCAAAAGAAAACTATGACGCTGTACGATTTAAGCGTATAGCATATAGGAGCAATAAAACGAAAGCGACTTACATTGCTCGCGAAAACAATAATGTACCTACCTACGAAAAAAATTCGAAACACCTGACAAAAAACAACGAAATAAACTTGAACTGAAAGTATTTGCTGTGTATAAATATTTACAGACTATTAACGTGCGTCGCTGTGTTTATAGCTATATACTGTATGCGGCGAGTGTAGAAACAATTGCCCATATGCGATAAAACTGTAAAAAAAACAATGACTTCTGTGTTTCAATTATATATTTTCAAAGTCAAGTGGAACTTATGCATTATGAGTAACTGGTTCGGTTTTTTTTGTTTGAAGTGGGAGTAACTTCTACGTACGCGGTGCTTTGAATATTATAAATAACAGCCGATATATGTACCTATTGAATGGGAATAGAATTTGAATTATTTTTCGAGGTTGGAAGCGAACTTTGAGATCGTTATACTTCCTAACCAACGAAATTTTTGGTATGCTAAGAAAAATATGGTTTATTGTCATCGAAAATAAAATACTGCTAAATCGTGGGAATCCGGCGGATTTGGAAGCTAAATTGGACTGTTAGACTGTTAGTTGTAGGAGTTGTTGTCTGTATCATCTCTTTACGAAGATGGCTTGCGTCTTCTCGGCGTTTATTTTGATTTTCCATACCTGGAAATAATCCAGTAGCTTATCTATGTAGGTTTGTTTGCTGGTTAGGTATAGAACATGTATATTAGGCGCGTTTTATTATACATCCAGAGTAGTGCAGGATATCGATTTGCACACGAAACAACAACAACATCCAGAGTACAAACACCTGTGAATTCAGTGGATTTCGTACTCGTGCTCTCTGTGGAACGTATTTTGAAAAGTTATATCAACTGGAATAGTTGGAATTTTCAAAAATTTTCCATGTCACCCTGGCAACCAGGATAAATAGTCATACATTTGAAAACGGCGTTGGTTATATGACAGCTCAAATTTTGAAATGACAACTGTCTGACAGAAAAAACTCGCGTGCTACTCTGGATCATTTTATTATGCATCCAGGATACCTACTACACTCTGGATTATAATAAAACGCAGCTATTATCGGCGTACAATTCTATTTTTGCATTGGGCATATCGGGGATGTTTGATGTGTACAAACTATACAAAATTGGGGAGAGTGGTGAACCTTGCGGGACTCCAGCTTCTATTGTCCGCATTGTCGAGAGGTAGCTGTTAATTCTAACACAGAAAGTTCTGCCCTGGAGAAATGATGCAATGAGTTGCATGGTAGGTAGTGGGATTTGCAGACTTTATGAAAGGAAGTCTGCATATCAGACTTTATCAAAAGCCTTGGCCACCTCAAACATGACCAAGCCCGTTGATTTCCTTTGGTTGAGCCCTGTACGTATGTGTTGTACCACTCTTTCAATCTGAAGTTCAGTGGAATGTAGTGGCTTAAAACCAAATTTTACCTCCGGGATTGTTGATTTTCTCTCAATTATTTCATTTAGCCGGTTGAGAAGAAGACGCTCAGCGATTTTTTCTACGGTGGGCAGGAGACTTTTTGGTATCCAGCTTTGTGAGAATTGAAGGTCTTTGCATGGCTTAGGCACCACAGTAATAATCGTTGTCTTCCATACCTCTGAAAAGATCCTCGTATAGAATATAGCGTTGATTATTCCCGTCAAGACCTTCAGTGTGTTGTCAGGGAAATATTTTAGCCATTCGTTGCCAATAGAGTCTGGCCCATGTGATTTCCGTTTATCTAACCCATTTACGATTTGCTTGAGCTCTCCGAAGTCAGTTGGTCCGATTCGAGAGTCTCGTGTTGGCACAGCAGCAACGAGCCGATCAACAGACTCAGAAACTTCCTCTTCCCGGTTAAGGTCATCCTCCAGAGAACGGTTTTCTTGGAATTTAAGCTCCAATATCCCGGCGAAAGCTCCCGCCTTGCCATCGTTGTCAAACTTTAACCCACGTAGTGCATGTATGCGGGCATGACGATTTTATTTTTGTGGCGAAAGTATTTTGTCATGGTCCAGTAATTGTTGTCCCCAGACTCCATGCTCTCAAGAAATTCACCCCACTTCTCATTGTGGAATTGCGAGATCCAACCGCTGATTGTATTTATAAGCCGATTTGCTTCCGTTATAGTGCTAGGGTCACCCGTGCACCTAGCTCTTCTCCGCATTTTGTTTCTCCTCCTTCGCTCCTTTTATATCTCTTAGGAGTTCGTAAGGGTCGCCCCCGTTGTCCTCTTTTGCCTGCTTGATTTTGGCTGTCAGAGTGCTGATTGCTCTGCCTATGTTGCAGGCGGTTTCGAGTGTTTCTTCGAAACTTTCATTCGCCATTGCGTCTCGGAAAGCATTCCAGTTTGTTCTCTTCATCATTCGAAGGGGTTCGTCAATGAAGACATTTTCTATGATGAGGACTATCAGCTTGTGGTTAGATATTAGTTCATCGAGGACAGTCAGCCGCAGATTGTGATGCGACAATCCTACGTCAAGGACTCAGGCACGTCAACGAAAGGGACTATCGTCACCAAGTCCTGCCAGATACTGGCTTACGCAGATGATATAGACATAATCGTAAGATCGGAACTAGCTGTACGAGAACCCGTCATCCGAGCGAGCGGCACAAAAACTGGGGCTGCACATAAAGTAAGGAAATACTAAGGACATGGTGTCAGGAAGAACACTTAGAGTTGGTCACACCTTCAGGGTAGTTGAGCATGAACCTGAAGTAGTGCCATCATTCAACTACATTGGGTTAACTGTAGCAGCCGATAACAACATGGAGGAAGAAATACGCAGGCGGCTGCTCAAATCCAACAGTCTGTCAAGGCTCTTCAAATCCCGAAATGTCACTCGAACAGCAAAGCTCCTGCTGTACAAGACCATGGTCCTGCCAGTACTCACGTATGGATCCTGCACTTGGGTGCTTAGCAAAAGGCGCTCTGACCTCTTAGCCGCATTCGGGAGGAAAGTCTTGCGGAGAATCGTTGGGCCCATATGCGAAGAAGGGCGATTCCGGAGATATAAATATGATATATTGTATAATTATGAAAATAAATCTCGGCAAACTCCGGTGGGCAAGAAACCTAGCTTGAATGAGCGAAGAGGATCCGACTCGGAAATCCCTTTGCGGCAGATTTTACGGCAGACGACAGCGTGGGAGACCTTGCCTGCGCTGGAGGGATGGCGTTGACCAGGACGCTCGGAGCTTAGGCGTTCCAAATTGGATGACATCGGCTCGCGATCGCGTCCGATGGAAAAAAACTGTTGACGGAGGCGAATAAATTCATGAAGGAAGTGAAGCATTGATCTCAGCAAAACGGGCACATTTTTTTAAAGAAGGAAAAGTTAATGGAGACCAAATTTATTTAGACCAATTGTCACAATTACAATTTCAACAAATATCGATTGATTCTAATTTCTCTACTGTAATTACAAAGAGATTTTGAAGTTAATTAACGCACAGATTGAAATCAATCGTAGAAAGACCTCTACTTTTTAGAGACTGCGAGATTGATCATATCCTCTTAACAAATGAAAAGCAATAAAAAATTACTTTTATCTGTGACTTAATTAAAACACTTTTTATGTGACTTTCTCTAGAATGGTGTTAAGTAGAATCACACCGAGTTGCACAAAAAAAAAAATCTAGCAGCTCTATATATTCGCGTTCTTTACAGAACCGTTCTTTTTCTTGTTAAGCCACTACATTTTTATGGGAACAAAAGTGCTAAGGCTTTCCATGCAAACTTTCTTATTGCGGGAGATATACAATGATTTTATTGCAGCTAATAAAACTTCGAAAACAGATTGAAAACACATTTCTTTGTCATCCATTCACTACTAAACATTAAATCCATGGCCCATGCGTCTATACCTGCTAGTCTGTGATTAACTTCTATCTTAGCTGTTCATTAAGCTACCTGTCATTCTAACTGCACCTTCAACCGCTCCGCCGCCACGATCATCAAGTTCCCAAATCGGTAGTTAGCATGCTAGTCGTAAAAGAAGCACTTCGCTAAATGGATATTTAACTATGTTTCCGGCGCCTGACCACCTTACACAACAATTATCGGTAAAACAACCCAGTCTCAACGTCTGCGTAGCCTACTGCCACCGGTCTCGATCACTTTCTTCCAAAATTTCCTTCAAACGTATCTTTTTCTTTCTCCGCACCGTTTTCTCGATTTTCCAGAAAAAGAAAACAATTTTCATTCGCTGTCATTGCCGCCGGCGTCTCAATCATTACCGCTCTGCTCATGTACGACTTCACTTAATGACCCTATAATTTTCAATGGATTGCCTTATGACCTGTTTTGTTGTCGTCAATTAAGACTTTGATTAGGCCGGTGCTGTTCGTCGGCTCGAAGGGTTTTCCACAAAACTTGGGTACTCAGACTAGATGAGACAAAGCGAACTGCTTCGAGGGAACCGATTTCAACAAATTATGTTTATTGTTTGCGTGTGATCGCGCCTGCGTATTTTTTTTTTCGGATGAAAAGGTCAATGAAGTCACAAATCATTTTGTTTTTGGAAGTATGGTTTTTTTCTGGGGCGGATCATTATGGTAAGACGGCAGCAAGTTCGTGTAGTAATTGGAATATCAAATCTTGTAATTGAAGGGCTATGCCAGAAGCGATAAGAAAATTAAGTTTTAATTTTGGAATTGGCTATGATTGTTTGTTAATTCGGAGATTTTTGAATTTGATTTAATTTCGATTCGTCGGCTCTTAAATTTGTTTCATTCGAAATAAATCGAAAGGGTTAAATCAAATTTCAATTTCATCGAAGAAAGAAAACCTTTTACCATAATCACTTCATTCAGCCAATATACATATCTGCAGTGTAAAATTGCCCCTAGTTATTAGTCACGATTCGTATTCAATAAAATTCAATTTGGGCTTTTGATTGATGGATCGATAAAGATCAGTTTTCATTTTGAAAAGATCACCATTACTGTAGCTATGTAGCTCGGCGATCTTAATCGTTATGATTGCCTGCATCATAAATACTCGTATCATCATCATCACATCGGATCCACCGGTACGAACATGGTCGCGATCGTGCCAATCGATGATCATATTGTTCTGAGTTTTTGTATTAGCAAAATGGCAAACGTGAACGCTCTCGCGCTTGAAGGAAATAATGATAACACCTTATAAACTGTTTTATTTAGTGCCGATTATCGGTGATATGCTACCATTTTGGAACACGTTCAAAAGTTGAGTTTTGTTAGCAATAAACGAATTGTGTGATAGTAAACTGTAAAAAGAGCGATAAGTCCGTGAATTTTCCCATTGATTATTTTTGGCTTGTGCCAACGACGTCGTTATAATCGTGCTCGTCACTGTTCAGTTGAGCGTTGAAATGATTCATTTTATAGATAACGGTCTGTAGTAATAAAATTGTAAACACTGAAGTAAAAGAGTTTGGGGTATTTATACGTTAAAAATGAAGATTTGAATCTTAAATTTGATCTGGTGAGTAGGAAGTGATATTATGTGAACATATAGTACCTCACAGGTAAAGTCGGTGAAATGTGGCGAGCACATTTATTTATTTATTTATTTATTCACCAAATAAGGTGCAAAATCACATAAAATATCAAATTAAAAATAAAATGGAAAAGTAAAGTAAAGTAAAGGAAAAAGTAAAATCAAACAAGTTAAATAAGTAACAAACAAATTAAAAAAGTAACAAATAAATTAATAAATAACAATCAATAAATAAAACATTGACATAGAAGCTAAAGCTTAAGGTTTAGGGGTACGGATGGCATGAAAAAGAGAGGATTTGAAGGATGATTTGGAAATCGTAGGGGAATATAAATTGCTTATGCTGTTGAATACTCTGCAGCATCTATTTACTGGCTCATTAGCTTCATATGTGGTCGAATGAGAATATTCTTTTAGGAAACGATTGGACCTGGTGTTCCTCACAGGGATATTTATCAACATTTTATTATTCAGGAATTCTACATTAATAGCGCCTCTAATGACGTCGAATGTGAAGCAGGCCGATATCACCATTCTTCTGGAGGCTAGTATCGATAAGTTTAAATTACCCAGTCGAAACTCATAAGAGGATTGGCTATTAAAATCATAAGGGTTGTACAGTTCTCTCAAGGCGAAAATAAAAACTGCTTTTGTATTGACTCGAGAATGTCACTGTGGGTTTCAAAAGCGAGATTCCAGCTAATGCAAGCGTATTCGAGAATAGGACGTACGAGTGAAGTGTATAAAGATCTTGTGACCCACAGACTACGAATTTCTTTGGCTCGTCTTTTGATGAAGCCAAGTTGTTTGTTTGCACGAGAAAGTATTTTATCGTAGTGTAAAGTGAAGCGGAGTTTTTCATCTAAGATAACACCGAGGTCAACAATGTTATCAACTCGAGTTAGCATATTATTGCCGAGGAAGTACGTATTGTGTGTGACCGTGCATTTTCTGGAAAAACTAATAACCTGGCATTTATCAATGTTGAGAGAGAGAGAGAGAGCTTGTTTACATTGCACCAATGATCAATTGAATCAAGCTTGGATTGGAGAACGAGGGCATCCGATTTGGATTCAATGGTCTGATAAACTTTGAGATCGTCTGCGTAAAGTAAATGAGGTAGGTTTCTCAGAAAATAAAAAAACTCCCAAATTCTTTTTATTGCAAAATTGTTCTTTGTTATCTGTATTATTATAATCAATACTAAAAACAAAAAATCTCGAGCCATAAAAACAATTATTGAAATTTTACATGAAATTGGCAATTTTTGTGCCTTCACACTTAAAGGCGGAACAGTTAAGCGGCTCTTACAAAGAACCTTTTTTTTCGTTCTGAAGCTATGAAATGAATTTATTTATCATTCTTAGTTCGACTTCTTGTCTGAAAACACATACAATGCGAAAAGTAAAACAAACTACAGTTTGTTAAAGAAAAATTATTACCAAATTATAATGGTCTTTTTTGTGAAGGAAAAAGAGCGAGCGATATCGTGAAAATTGTGCAAAAAAAAGTTATTCGACTGTGTGGGATGCTATCAATCGCTATAAAACAAGAGGGCCAATTGAAAATAAAACCAGAAAACAACGATCCGACAACGGCTATAACGAAAAATTTCTATTGTGAGAAATCTAGAAAGATCCGCATTTGTCGTCTACAAAGCTTGTGTCCTTACTAAAGGATCGAAAAGGTGTCTCTGTTCACCCTGAAACCGTGAGGAGAGTTTTACGGAAGAACCCATTAAATGATAAAGTTCCTATAAAAAAGCCCCTGGTATCAAAAACAGAACCAAAGGCACAGAGTTAACTTTGCGATAGATTATATAAAGAAGGATGCATCATTCGGGGATGACATAGTATTGCTAATTTGTTTAAAATAGCTGTAATCAAAATAATTTAATTTATCTTCAAGTCCTTTTCACTGATGAGAGTAAATTTATTTTATTTGGGTTCGATGGGTAGCGGGAACCCAACACCCACTTAAACAAAAGAATTTAAAGCCAACTGTGAAGTATGGCGGATCAGTAATGGTCTGGGGTGGTATGTCAGCTTTCGGTGTTGGAAAACTTCACTTTATCTATGGAATAATGGACAAAAAAATATTAAATGAAGAAAAATGTGAGTCAAAGCGCTGAGAAATTGGTAATTTTGGACCGATTCCACTTTTATCAGGACATTGATCCGAAACATTCCGCGCTCATAGTCAAAGAATGGCTCCTCTATAACTGTTCAAAGGTGATTAAAACCAAGTTTACCAGCCCAATCTCCAGAGTTCAATGTTATTGAACATTTGTGGAAGAGAGTAAAAGTTGAAGTAGCGGCAAGGACTTATTCCAACATGAAAGAAATGAAACAAATCCCGCAAGAAGAATGGGATAAAATTGAACCGGAATTTTTTCGAAAGTTGGTAAACTCAATCCCAAATCGTTTAAAAAATACAATTGAATAACATGGATTACCAACAAAATATTAAGCTCTTTTGTAAAATTAAAATTTATAACTTTTTCATCGTGCTCCGACTTTAAGTGTAAGGTTGCGAAATTGGCAATTTCATGTAGAATTTCAATAACTGTTTTTTTATGGCTGAAGAACTTTTGTTTTTATTATTGATCATAATAGTATAGATAATGAAGAACAATATTCTGACTAACTGAATTTGGGTAACTGTTTTATTTCTGAGATATCAGCCCTCAAATATACTCAACACATTTTATCGACTTTATCTGTCAGGTACTGTATGAACAAGACGAAAATTTAAGGAGAGCGATATTTTTAACTAAAGGCTTCCTTAAGTATTATTTTTCAATTGATAGGTATAATATAACTTTGCGCGAACGGTTTTCACCACACTATATGCGCCCATATCTACCACATTGCAAAAATTTATAAAATGTGAGACATCGAGCACTAATTTTCATTCTTTTATGAGCTTTCTCAAGAGCACTTGACGGTCCCTGAGATCTCCTGTTAATTAGATACTTTTGACATTATACATTTAACATTCAATTACGATTCAAATCAAGCTATTTTCAGATCCACATGCTCTCTTTGGTATCGCTATAAGTAATGTGATCTCAAAGTGTGGTTTGCAACCCCATGGATATCGCGAAATGATCTTTCAATACATTGAAAAGACATTCACAAAATAAAAGGAACATATTCGATTACAAAAAATATTTTTTTGATTAATAAACCTGAACTGATACTTTAGTCAATTAGACTATATGAAAACACAAGTCTCTATTGTGGGTACACTTGCAAAAATGCACATCTAATCTTGCGCTGGGGGATCGGCAGCCTTCGCAGTTGCTTCGTGAGATGAAACAATTAAGTAGCTTGACGGTTGCAGACGACCTGCTGCAACCTTCTGGCTGCAGCGGCTTCCGGAGCAAACCCAAGCTGCTCTAGGCCAGAATAGCTTATTCAGCCTGGATAAGTTGGCGGAAACGGTTGACAAAATATTGTACAATCTCAGGTAAATGGTAAATTTGTGATTTTAGATCAATTTTAAACAGATATCTTAATCAACCTAAATTTCTAACAAAAAGATCAGTGATAGCTGGTAATGCAATTCTTATTGGAATAGTGACTAACCATCCCCAATAAGAATCGCATTATCCGCTACTGCACTTAATTACAACGACAATTCAATTGCCCATGATTAACTGGAACTACAAAACAGAATGCATACTTCAGCATTCACAACCGCATCCATTCAATTTATTGAAACTCTCGAGTGCGCTATCGCGTTATGTTCAAGTATCTACGATTTTTATCGATCCTTATCAGATCGCGCAAGCGACCCAAGCGAAACAAGAAAAATGGCAAGCTCGCGAACTACTCCACTCAACCACTCAACTCCCCACACTCTATCTTGATCGCTCGATTGCCAGTCGGTCCCATTATCTTCGTATACAACACGCATTCATGAGAAAATTCCTGCCATGAAAATATCTGTTAGCTTCCTTGAAATATTTTTACTTAAGATTGTTTGCTGTTTAAATGTTGCTCCGATATTAAGTTTGCCGCCTGTTTTTTTCTCGCTACTCATGCCGCTACTGAGGCTACTTGCCTAGTGTTTCTGTTAGTTCAGCGGTTGTTGCGGTCGTTGGGGCTGCAACGCGTGTAGCGTTTTAACTCTTCTTCCCAGTGGTTTCATTTTGCAACTCTTTCAAAAAAGCATCTCGCAACGGGGACCCATCCCGTCCCGACTCAGATTCCAAACAGATATGTTTCTTTTGTCGGAACGAAATTCGTTTGGAGCGAACCGATTCGAATATTCGAGGAATGTCACGTCTCTTCATTCCATGTCGATCGGACGAGAAGGTTATTCCTCATTCGTGGTTGTCGCTTGAAACCGAGATGGGAGTGAATGCTACTGCGAGCGGTACACATGAAAACTCTTCAAGGAAAATAGTTTTGTGATAAAGTCGAATGGATTGCCCAGCCTGAATCCACGGATGGTGAGTGGTTGAAACAACTGGCGGCGATGGATTTCGGTTGCACTAAGGTGGTGGTCAATTTTGGGAATTTTCAGTTTACGAAAAGTTCGACGCCCAGTTTCGGAGTGAAACGGTCTTGTAAGCGAGACTGACCAAATAAACTTCAGGCTTTAACATGTGAGTGGCCTTAAAGGCTTGCAAACCAATCGTTCAAATATTTCTTCACTCGAAGGACCTCTTGCAAAAAAGGGTCTGTTATTTCGATAGCTACATCCAAGCACATACCCTTATCGATCTCCAAAAAGCATCTTACCCGAGTTCATCGGACTTAAACTGAACCTCGGCACAGTAAAAAAATACTGATCATTTTTCCGTTGCTCATTAATTTCGAAAATTGTCGGACTTTCGAATTCCTCAATTGAAAATATTGAAACAATACAAGTTATTCTCGAGATCATAACGAAAAATACTGATCATTCTATTTGGCTCGATTCGTGCTATGACTAGGCAATTAGGCGTCTGTCTCTAAATCAAGCCACCGAAAGGGTTACGGACCATTCGAATGGGGTAACGTGCGCTCGTTTGGATCATCTGCATTGCTGCAAGCACCGAGGCCAATAAATTGCTCATCAACGACATGCGGACTTGGATTACGTTGACGATCGTCGTCGGTCAGACGCCAGAACTGCCTGAATAATCCCTATTTTTGGGGAGTTTCGAATTTTCCCGCGTCCACAGCGCTCGAACGTGCAAATGGGTAAATGTGTCTGGTTGGCATTGCGTCACATAAATCACGACGCTTGTCTAGAAGTGCTGCTGTTTTGGCTGTAATTAAATTGAAGTTGCGGTGAGTACTGTGCGCCGGGGACAAACTAAAAGCTGAAAGCGATTGTCAAATGTTTGCGTGTCTGGCTCGAGCTATGCGCATACATAAATCGTGAAAAATCTAAAATCAGTGAGTCAAAGGACTTGCAGAACTGAAACACTTTGTCATAGTACGCAAAGAGAGACGAGCGGGAGCGGCAGAAATGGCCCGGCATTAAAGATTCACGTATTTTTAGATTGATCAGAGTAGTAAGCAGCCGAAACGGATCACATCTGCCTCGAGATTCGCCAAACATTGCGTTTGCATCGTTATTTTGCGATTCGGCTGGTTTTGTTGATACCGAAACTTGAGTGACATGTCGGTGCTGGGGCCAAAAGATTTGTTTGAAATAAATCGGTTCATGGTTTCGTTTGCCAAGTTGGATGGAAGTGGTGAAACAAAACATTGATGAGGACGAGTGATGAGTTGTGTATTCATTGAAACCTGATTTTCACAATTTGATTTTGTGATGTCTGTTTCAGTGTGAAGATTTTTCTTGAAATGGAATTATTGGTAAATTAATTACTATTGATTTGCCCTTGTGTTTATGGGAACAATTTTGGCATTTTTTTACAGTTTGATGCACAACAGCTTCCAACAGCGTTTTAGCAAGCTTGAGTATGCTTGCATTTGGACTGCTTACTCTGTATACAGAGTGGGCCAATTAAAAGTTTCTTTTTAAAAATACAATAACATGAAAAATTTTTAATTTTTTCCATGTATTATGGCTTTATTAGTAAGAGTAAACATTCCCATTAATGGTAGAACACAATTTCGTTCAAGTGGCTGCCTCGGCTAGCTTCGCAGTAGCGCATTCTGTCACTCCAATTTTCCAAGACCTTGTTGATGGTTTCGGGCTGTAGCTCATGGACTGCTTGGATGATATTGACCTTAAGTGCTTGAATCGTTTCTGAATTGTTGGCATAACATCGGTCTTTCACGGTTCCCCACAAAAAAAGTCCAAAGGGGTCAAATCGCAGCTCCGAGGCGACCAATTGACATCGCCAAGACGGCTGATAACACGATTTGGGAATTTGGCGCGTAAAAGATCGATTGTGGCATGGCGCGCCATCCTGCATGAACTAGAGGTCGTACAAATCCATGTCTTCAATTTCAGTAAAAAAAAGTCGGATAACATGGCTCTGTAACATTCACCGTTGACCGAAACGTTGTTCCCTGCCTCATTTTCTAAGAAAAATGGTCCAATGATGCCACCACTCCACAAACCGGACCAAACTGTCACTCTCTGTGGATGTATTGGCTTCTCGACAATAACGTGCAGGTTTTCCGAGCCCCAGATGCGGCAATTTTCTTTGTTAACGTAGCCGCCGATATGAAAATGCGCCTCGTCAGAAAAGATGATTTTTCGCCCAAAATCGTTGTCCGATTCAAGTTGCTCTAAGACCCAAATTGCGAAGCGAATGGTCGTGCGCCTTCGATTGCTGAGTCAATTGGACCTCATAAGCTAATAATCCGAGATCTTTATGCAGAATTCTCCTCAGCCTAGTGCGTGAAATGTTGAGCTGTTTAAGCTCTTAGCGATTTAATGCCCGTGGAGTGAGTCTCACGCTCTCGGCTACAGCAGCCACATTCTCGTCTGTGCGCACCGTACGACGACGGGGGCCATGAGTGTTGTCCACTTGCATGCCAGTCTCACGAGCTTTTTTCACAAGCTTGCGTACAGCAGGTGCGGTGGGTGCTTCTTTTCGGCCAAAACGAATTTTCAAAAAACGCACTGTTTGGGCTACACAGCACTCACTTTGGAAATAAGTTTTCAATATTTGCCAACGTTGTTCAAGCGTGAAGCGACTTATTTCGCCCCGCGGAGGTATGATACTGACTTTCTGTCAAGATTTCGAGCGGGAAACAGCTTTCAGTGTCAAAATAGCCTATGATTTAAAAAGAAACCACTAAATGGCCCACCCTGCACTGTGCTATTATATATTATACAAACAAATAAATTTACTTAATATCTAGTCATTCAAAATATTCAGAAATATACAGTTATCGATATACAGTTACTGATCACATATCTACAATGCAGCAAACAACAAAAACGTATCTAGTCAGCTTCATCGAGCACTGAAAGTCAGGGGAAACAAATCGAAGCTTCACGGGCTGTTAACATCTCCTATAAAAGCTGCGATGAAATATGAGTGACAAATCATTCGATCGGTGTAAGTCGCGTATGGTAGTCATTATTAAAATATGAACAAAAAAACAATACAGTAAAAGTACAAATAGTGAAAGCGATAGAAGATTTAAGTGTGATTTTTTTCGTGGCATTTTTAAATTGAATAGTGCCAAAAATAATTTACGATATTTCGTGTTTAACTTACATAAAAATTAACTTTTTTTCGCTAGTGTAGATGGCAAAAAAAATCTACTAGCCAGATCCTCGGTTGACCTATTACCACGGGGTGTGTGAGGTTTGATTCACTAAAAAAAGGACTATCTACATGCCCCCGAAGTTCCGAGTCGGGACCCGCCTAAGCACAGCTTCAACGCGGTCGTGCTGACTCACCCATCGGAGCCGAAACTACCACAGTTTATGGGCCGCCAGACCAATCGCACACAAAAAGAATGTGTGCTGAGTATCATCGCGCTCAGTCACACAGTACCGGCAGTACGGCGTGACCACCTTACCCATTCTGTTCAGGTATTTACTGAAGTAACCGTGCCCTCTCAATAATTGACAAAGTTAAAAGTTTGCCTCTCCGTGGCTCCGGTTAAGCCAAAGCTCAATGAGACCAATTAGCTTAGCCGCCCAGCGTCCTTAAGCACTTTCACTCCAACGTTGTTGCCAAAGTTGGAGGGTAAGCGTACGCGCAGGCGTCAGAGCCTCAGTTCTGCCCAGCTCTGAGCGAAAGAAGTACCCTTCCTTGCGTTTTCGCGCCAGTAGGTCGATCGAGATTGCTCCCGATACCACCATCACAGCCTCTTCTGAGACCGTGCGGTAGCTGTAGGCGATACGCACTGGCGCTGAGCACTGGCAATGTGCTTCCGGAACTTCTCAGTTCGGAGCGCATCTTCCCAGATTTCGGCTGTATAAAGCAAGATAGAATCGGTCGTTATCATCAGCAGCTTCCGTCGCGTCTCACTGGGCCCACCGACCTTGGTCATTAGCCTACCCAGAGAAGACATAAAAATTAAATTAAACCAAACACGCGCAACAGTATTATGCCTATTCAAAAGGAAACTGTATATTCACATAGTATCAAATTTTGACCTGCTCATAAACAGCCTGAGTGACAACATAATCAGTAATATTGGAACGCTAAATTCAAAACAAATCATTTTATTTCCAAGTAACAAGTCTATACGCGATCAAACGATGAAATTTTTCCTAGAAACAACGCATTATCATGGTCGTCAAAATTTAGTCTCTAGAAACGGTGAAAGGCAGAACAGATGCCTTAAACGAAACAAATATGATTGCCTCATTTCTTTTCAGTTCTACATATTACAGGTAAACGATAAGGACTTTCTGGACAAAGCTGAGTTTAAGTTGACACAAATGGTAACAAAGCAGCACCTAAAGCGTTTTCCCGAAGATTATTAATTGCCGTTCAACGTGGATTCCGCTCGGTATGAGCGGACCCTCTCATTAATATTCTTCGGATAATCTCCGTATAAGTCGTGCAGCCACTTCTTCCCTATCATTAGGCAACGTCGTTGTGGAAACGGTCCTCCATTGACTTTATCAGCTTTAACTACAGAATGAAGTATCTGCCTCATTTATCCACCCGTGTCAAAATTGCTCAAGTCAGTGACATATTTTGTGGTGAAGTTTCTCGGAAATTGTTAATCTAGGAATCGACTAGGATACCCTTAAACAAAAATAACATCTTATTTTTCTTTAAGCACCCATTCGTTATCTCAAATTTTGAATCGTCATCAAACCTATTTTCTGAATTCACGCATACCTTATGTATATAGTAGCCTCAGCTATAAAATATAGTAGTCTCAGCTATAGAAAATAGCTAGAAGAGTCATTTCAAAAATTAGGTTTTGCTTCATAACGAAAATTCCCATGCATTATGAGATTTTCTTCTAAACATATAGTATCGACTCCCATGCACATATTCTCGACTTCTATGCACATATTCCCGACTTCTATGCACATAGTCTTGGCGCATATTATTAACGCTGCAGCCTAGGGGATAGACCATTGGTCGTATCTAGGGTCGCTGGTTCGAATCCAGGTTCAGGCAGACGTGAATTTTTTTTTATCAGGGCCTATAATATATTACTTTGCCTACTCTTTTAAATTTTTCGAGTTTGCATTATGATGTCAGGCGCCATAATTTATAACAATCAAAAAATCAACTAGATAAATTATGGTCTATGGCGCTATGCTTCTTTTCCACCAAGGGCCTGTAAACCAATTTATTGGTTTACAGGCCCTTCAGTCATTCATTTTTTCACTACTATTCACTTTTTAAGAGGATGTGGCCATTTTTGTTATATTTGAGTCATTAATTTTTTCACATCATTTTAACTTAATTTTCAAATATTTATAAAAATTTTTTTTCCATCAAAATCATATACACTCAGAAAAAAACTTTGTAAAATTGGGGAAAAACATTGTTAATTCATATATTTTTCACTATGAAATGGCGCCATAGAGGTTTCTCTATGAATCAACTACTACATAGTAATACGTGCGTGAGTTGTATTGGCAACAATTTTCTCTATTAAATCAACAAGGGCTGCTTGTAATTTTGAAGCCGCGAATAGGAAATCCAACAACTATATTGGATCGTAATAACATGGAAAGGAAAGTGTGGCTGCATACTTAAAATATGAACAAAAATGTCGTAAATCGACTTAAAATACCAATGCAAAAAATACACTATTTAATGCTTTGAATAGTTGAAAGACCCAAGAATTTCAACAATTTATGATTCTTGAAATTCTTGGGTCCTTCAACTATGTAAAGCATTAAATAGTGTCTTTTTTGCATTTTTATTTTAAGTTGAGCTTTTTGAAACATCTTGACATTAAAATTGTGCTGTTTTGTGTCTTATTGCTGGTAAGCAACAGCTCTTTACAAGCTTTATCGCGTATATTGTTTAATAAGTATGGCGAGATTTTGGTCTTAAATGATGCCAATTTCGCAAGGAGCAAATTCTCATTTCCTGGGGCTGGGTGTAATAGCCGGAAGTTGATATGTATCTGGAATTTAAATTATAACACAATTTGAGTCTGATTTTATAAAAACTATCTACCTATTTGATGTCCTTCGGTATCTTTATACCCTTGGCCATGCTTTAAGATTTATTTCTATCTGCCTTAGAAGAAAAGAATTCTGCCATTGCTTTTTCACTTGTTCCCAATCACTGCAGCTATGATTAAAGGTAAGTAACAAAAAATAAACTATTCAGCACACCGAACGACACACACTGCATGCACTACAACTTACATATATGCGCGATTTGTGTCTCGAAATGAATGCTGCTGAGATTTAGTAATGATCAAACAAAACAAAAGAAATTGAAGTGCATCTATTCAAATCAACAGATCAAGTAGTTGATTTGTGTTTATGACTAAAATAACCGATAATGCATGTTGTATTTACAACATACGTATTGAATTTACATTAGTCGTTATAATTCTATAAAATTCGTTGTTATTATGAAAGAAACAGCAACGAATATACAAAGAGGCTGTACGTTTATTATGGCCCCGGCTTTTACATTGATCATTCTTGATTTTACTATGCGTCTTTTTTCTGAGTGTAGAGAACTATTTTTTAAACTGGTTTTGCTACTTCGAACTGCCTTCTTTTACTACTATGTTTTTACTGCGTTGAAAATCATTTAGAAATTATTTTAAAAGACTCTTTGATGACACTAGACATTTGAACCTGTGAGAAGCAATTGCCAAACTGACAGTCAAATAAAAATGTTCAAGATAAATAAAAAAATTTTTAATTTCAATCATCCCGCAAAAACAATTCCAATTTGACAGTATTGAACCTATCAGCTAAAATTTAATTTCAAAATTCGATTACAGTTTATTTTTCGCAGTCTTTCATCATAGTTTCACTTCCATAATTCTCTAAAAATTTGAAATTAAGGTCAATCTCAACCAAAGTTTTCGTAATTTATATGATTATGAAGTTACCAATTAGTTAAAAAAATATCCAGTCATTTGTATCCTTATCGTTTTTGACTTTTCATCTTTATGAGAACTCTAAAGTTTCCCTTTCTGCACGAAGTTGATCCCCCTCTTACATTTTTCGACTCTCGTCGCATATACGACGGGGAAAATACAATGAGCAACAGACATGACGTAGTAGTAAAACCACTATAACGCCACGCCATCCTCATCGTTACTAACTAGAGTACAGTATGCCTTTATTGTTTAATAGACGTTTTATCGCCCATACTTAACAGCCCCGACCTATAAGTTCATGCATGTAAATAATACGATGAGAACAAGTATAGTGACATGATGACGTTATATAGTACAATAAAGTTCATGGATGACTTGGAATGGCAGAAGGGAGCCGTGGATTGGTTTGAGTCGTTTCGAGCTCCTTCCCCCAAAATCTCATACTCCTGGATGATTTCTTGGTATCGTAGCGTGCATAAGCAATTGTGTGTCGCATGCAAGAATGTTTTGCGAAGCGGATGAGTGGGCCAAAAGGAATTTTCCGGATTGCCAAGCTCCGAAAATCAATACAACCCAAGGGGTACGGTGTGTGTGTGCGATGGCAAGCGAAGTCAAAAGATAGGATGTGACGGAACGAACGAGAACGAGGCGGGAAGAAGTTACGGGAACTGGACAAACTCCAGGGAATTTCTAGATATGTATCCTCCAACTTGGTCATAAACATGTCCTGGATTATATTCATTGAGTATAGTCGAGAGAGGATGTCTGTAGGTGGGTTCTCATTTCCGTAGAACTGGGCGCTTTCTATACTCCAACCATCGGTGCTTTGTCCTTGTTTCCTTGGCTCCCCCTCGATCCTTTTTCAATGTTTGCATGGATGAATGGTATTTCTCGAGTGAAACTAAACATCCGTTTTACGTATTCCGAATGATCCGTCTAGATGTCGGCATACACATCTATTTGCGTATAAGGCAGGCTGCTCGGGGCATTGTTATACGAAAAAGTGAATTGCTACGAGAATCGAAAGCTTTTCTGCCTGGACTATCCTGTGTTCGGGAACACAATACAGCAGGCAGGACATTGCGAAAGTGTATGAATAACCTCTTAAAGAAAGAACATTCTTCTTGTCGTCAACGTCATATGCTCAAACTTTCAATATTGTAAAAGCCATTCGTAATGTCATCGAGTTTTAAATCGGATGTGCTCTTAGACTTATGTAAGTATCTCTTTGTTATATATATTTCACATCTTGCAATAAAGTGTATGTCTTAAAGATTTGGATTTTGAATGCTCCGGATGATGGTTGAATGTCCTGAATGAATCTGACAATGGAAAATGGCATTTTAGACAAGAAATTGCCTTGTCGAAATTTTGACGTTTTGACAATTTTTCCTTGTTTTTGATATCTGTAATAGGAAATAGGAAAAAACAGGAAATTCGCTAATTCTTTTGAAATATTTACAATGACTTTGGTAATGCATCCGTCGAATAGCTGAAACAATGAAAACTTCATTATTCTATCTGGAATTTGTTAGAACATGTAATTCGTTTTTTGAAAAATTATCAATCAAAAGCACGTCCAATAAAGGACTAAGGTTTGAAGGAACCTAGAAAAAGCATGAAAAAGAGTGGTGGTGGATGAATTAATTTTCCGTTGACGACATGTGAGAGGAAGCACGGACGTAGATGAATCAAAATATTCCCGTTTCAAAAGCAATAAAAAGCAGTCCTCGGAGTCGAAGAGTTTTATCTACAATTGAGATAATGTAATCGGTAAAGACAACTCTAATCCATTTCATGCTTGAAAAAATAAACTGAAAGAACCCCACGAAATATTCGGAAAGTGATGTAATTATTATTTCATTGTAGATATTCATCTTCGCCATTATATGTGAAACACAGTATGGTTCAAATACTCTCCACGGGATTTCTCACAGGACTCAACCCTTTTGAGGTAATTTTCAATGACTTTCCGGCACATTGCGGGCAATATTTCGGCCATGACTTCACGAATATTGGCTTTCAGCTCGTCCAGAGTTTCGGGATTGTTTGCATAAACACGATTTTTCGCGTGCCACCACCAAAAGAAACCCAGAGGTGTTAAATCGCAGTATCTTGGAGGCCAATTTTCACATCAGCCAGTCGCAAAATTACACGTCCTGGAATTTGTTCTTGCAAAAGAGCTCGATGTGCCTTTGTTACGGGACTTGTTGCGCCATCCTACTGAAGCCACGTATCGTCAAGATCATAATCTTCGATTTCCGCCCAAAAATAATCGGTGAACATGCGGCCATAGCGCTTAGAATTGACGGTGATGGCTCGTTCTTGATCGTCCTCAAAAACAAAATACGGCCCGATCACGTCACCAGACCATCATGACCACCATACAGTGATTTTTTCCGGATGTAATCACCTGTCCACGACCTCCTGTGAATTTTCTGAGCCCCATATTCTACAGTTATTCTTATTAACGTATCCACAAAGCGAGAAATGGGCCTCATCACATTTTTCGAAAAATCGGCATTATTAGCCTGTGGTTCCATTTTCGTTGTTCGACTGTTAAACGATCCAATTTCTAAAATGGCAAACCTTCAACTAAATAAATGGCAGCTTGGTTGACATGTATCTTTGACAGAAGTCGGTATGTAGTTTTTTATTTTTCCAAGCAGAAAATGGATAGCCCTATATAAATACCATTAATACTAACGCGAACAATTGGGAGAAAGATTGAAATGTTTGTTCATTATCTTTTCTCGAATGGGACTAAAGGAGCAGGGTAGTTAGTATCGCTTTTTTGGGCAACACTACAACATCTTAGGTCTTATTTGAACCACAAATAGTCATTACAATAATACTTTTATGTAAAAGTAAGATAATCCCACGACAACCCTCGTACGGGTCTATTTAGAGCTAGGTGAACTCAAAGCTTGGTAAGCGGACCCTCGACCGAACCTGGATTCGAACCAGGGACCTCACACACAGCAGTTTATATCAAAAAAAGGTTTAATAATTTTCAGTGATTTTTGAAAATTGATCTGGTAACCATAATCAAGAAAACCAGAAAAACTATAAATATTTACGTTGCATTCTTTTCGATACAATTATGATCGCAATTAAAAAATTCAGTCCTACCAAATCATACTGCTCTCTTTACATTGCATCCATCATATAAAAAGTGTAATAAAAGCAAAGAAAATCCTCACTTGAAAAAATGTAGTAACTGTGATGAGAATCATGCTGCCAACTTCAGAGGCTGTGAGGTTTTTAAACCACTTTTGGTTGAAATTTAGTTCTCATCATCAAACAAAGTATACCTCACTATCTGCATGTTGGCATTAGAAGTGGCTTGATTTAGAATCCAGAGTTCGAATCGCAATTATCAGTGCACCAAATGACAGACATGATATACGAACTCTTGAACTGGTAACGTGCGAACTAATCAGTGAGACTCGCGCGATGGATGGCGCTTCGTAAATTGCTTTTTTCACCATGTTCAGAGACTTTAACACACAAAAAAAGGTATTTTAGAAGATGCTCTTTAAGAGTTTTCCCCGATGAAAGACCTTCTAGGGCGAAAGAGAAGGATATATCGACTCAAAATAACCCGAGGAAATTAATCACGGAAATGGTGGTCAGGTTGAATATAGTTGTGCTGGAACTCAGCATCCATGCATGAATTTAAATTTGATAGAACTCTTGTTTCGGTCGCATTGTCTGTACCTGTGTGGGCTTCGAAGCTAATGGAAGAGCATACTGCAAGCCGCCATAGTGACATCACTTTTGGCTGTCTGAGAGAAAAGTGCCAAGCTAAACAGCACATCTGTCATCGAATCACTAGTCGCTAGTTCGGTTTTTGAGGCCAATGTAAGTTACTGATCAAGCGGGGATGGATATGTTGGCCAACTTCGCCCTGGAGGGAATGCAGGCACGCGTTTGATGTCTGAATGCTATGCAGAAAATTAAGGGAGAAGATATGGGATTTAAAGTTATGAGCTCTAGCGTGTAGTTGCAAGGCACATCTATCCATCGAGAGACTAGAAGAATCTCAAAAGAACCGCAGAACCATAAAAGCATAAAAAAGAACCGGAATTGACTATAAATTGGAAGAAAAACATATGCAGCAAACATTGCACGATGAGTTGAACCAAAATCCATCGAGATGTAGTGGCAAACTAATATCTAATGCGTCACGTAGGGCCCGATCGATCGATGGATGGAGACGCCTTGAAGCAGATTTAACATCCGTATTTCTCAATAGATACAGTCTGTCAGTAAGATGCTCCTGTGTTTATAGAAGAAGAGATCTGCACCGATGTTACATATAAAAAAATCGGAAGGCTCCTGGATCCTAACAACATGCCAGCGGAACTGTTGATGAAGGTTTCGGAGAATCATCCGTTATACAAAGACTCTAACATGCTATCATACCTTTCTGTAAGCTTCATACGACAGATCAAGGTTACTAAAGTTACTATTGTCTATCAAGGTTACTAAAGCCCCGACTTCAAACAGCTATACGAAGGGCTGGTGGCTTTAAGATTGAGTAAAATCCTGGAAAACATCAGGATGTTAGTGCCCCCTACGGGTAATCAAATCGTGATGATCTGCATGAATGTTCTGAACGCTTTAATCTCAACGAGTTTGAGGCGAGATGTTGGAGGGTCTTCAAACGAAATTTTCAAATAGAAGACTATTTATTAGCCACTGTTCAAGACTACTGACATGAACCACGAGTTAAAAAGCTGTGCGCAAAACTATTACAGCTGAATCAAAACAAAAATAAGACTTAAGATTCATTAAATATTTTTAGCTTGATTTAGCCGAGTGTTCAGAACCCCGGCCGCTATGGTATGTGGTCCATGGTTCAAATCCAGCCATGATAGCACACTAAACTTTCATTTAACTTCGCTATTTGCAGGTAATTGAGTTAAAATAAGGGTGAAGCGTTGCTTAGAACTTAAAATTTATTAAATAAAATTTTAGTATTTAAAAAAGTAAATTGAATCTGCAGACCCTACAAGCCAATGGCGCAACTGTACTTAAACGTTTGAAGTTTTTGTCAAAATTCGAATGAATTACATAAGTATGCACTAGAATGAGAAATGCAAAGTCAATCAACAAGAGAACGAAACCTATTTATTAACCTAAACCTTAATTGCAAGAGCACTACACCATTATTTGGTTGAAATGTCCAGTTTATAGGGTACAAACATAAGCACTTTTTAATGATTCTTTTTGTACGTCAAACCAGTGATTGATTTTTATAAACTAAGGACAATTTACTATTAACCATTCTTCGTTCCAGTTTGTGCGGAACTTACCTTGATTTTTGCTTTGGAATCTACCCTGATTTATGCTTTGGTTCCTTATTTGAAAAAAAAATATCATAAAACAGGTTATCTAAATCAGTCAAAACCATCGTCTATTAAATTGAATTAGATTACCATCCCTAATTAAATTTATTTCAATTTCCTTTCAAATCATTATTTCGAATCATATGATCGCAATTCGCAAGTCCTGTGCTATATCACCTGTACATTCAAAAATTCTCTCAAATTCCTCGTCCTCCCACACTTTACACCTAATAACAGAGAAGAAAAAAAACAAAACACAAAAAAAAAATACCAATTTCCAAAACTAAACAACTCGCAAACTCAAAAACCCTGATCATCACAATCACCATATCATGTGTGTGTTTTGTACAGAGTCATTAAACTGAAAATAGCATCAGATTTTGGCAAACGTCCGAAAACTCGCCGTGTGAGCTCTCGGTTCGTGTGTAAAGACGGCGAATCTATGTGCGCACAAGGAAAATCCAAAATGTAATGACTTTTCCTCCTCTAACTGACAAAAAGTTCAATTCAAGTAGTTTTTCGAAAATACTTCGTAATTTACGCGAATATTCTTTAGTCGTATAGCAAGTTCCTGCCACGCGTTTTTGTAATGGTCTTCGGACTTTTTGTTAGTTCCTTTGGATTTGCCTATGCAACGAAATGTTGGAGTCAGGTCTATGAGAGTATTAAATAGATTTTTGTGGTCTGTACGTTTTCCCGTGCTAGACTTTTCATCGTCGATTTATAAATAAATTTCAACGAATTCGCACTCGCCTAGGCACTGGGCAGACACATATTCAGTGTCATTTGAATTTCCGTTGGTCCCCCGACGAGGGTGCAAATAAATATGTTTGAATGTGCAATTTGAACGCGATCATCAAATCATCATCATCATCGGAATTATCACGGTGCGAGTCCATTGCATGTGTATGAATGCAGGATGCGGAAAAGCGTGGGTATCGTAAAATTTATGTTGAGGGAAGTGCCGAGTTTTTTTTTTGTTTTTGAGAATTTGTGGTGAATTTAAGTGCCTTGCGCTTGACTGGGTGAGTGAAATAAAATGAGGATTTGGTAAAATGTCACTTGAAGCGAAGGAGCCTACCAGCTTTGGCTGTTTATGATTTCAGATAATACATATAAATGTGACAGCTCACGACCCATAGATTTGTATAATTTTATCCTTCATGTGCTCACTTGTTTCTGAATGCAACAAAAACAATGCACAATTCAGAAGTGCTATTCGCAAACATGTGTAATAAAAGTATTTCAGCAAAATAATATGAGTTGTCAGACGATGAATCAAACAAACAAATAAAGTCCCAATACGACATGGAAAATAATGTATATTTGCTTGTTAGAATCTACTAAATATAATAATCCCACGACAACCCTTGTTGCGTCTAGGGGTTCAATCGAAAAAAAAAATCAATACATGTTGATAAAAGCCTGTAAAAACAAAAATTCAGGGTTAGACTAGTAAAATAATTACACTTCATTTCGCTCCTAATCACCAAAACATAGAGTAAATGGTCATTGTATTAGAAAATGTGCTAAATGCGATGGCAAACATCTTGCGGCATATTTCTGGTAAAAAATTATTTCTATTGGGCGTACTATAGATTTACTTATTATTGCTGGCTATTGAAAAACAAGTATACCTCAACAGTAATTGAAACTCATTTTAAATTATAATTTACCGTAGTGAGGATTATTTTCGATACGAAAAATACATTAATTTCAAGGCACTTTTTAATAATTTTCATTATTATTGTTTCCATAAAAATAGGATAAATTTAAACTCAATAATTTTTCTGTGAATACTAAGAATCATAGCCGAATTTTTCGTCAAATTTATTGGATAATTTTCGAAACATAGATACTGGCTATGATTCCAAATATGCTCTAGGGTTTTATTGGGTATCGTTAATTTAACGCAATTTCCGGATCAAAAATTAATTTAATCGTCAAAATTAAATTAAATTAATCGTCAAAGTTAATCGACAAAAATTAAATTAATCGTCAAAGGTCGGTAATTTCTTGCTGTTTTGAGTCGAATGATTTGGTTTGATTCCAGAGTTAAGAAGGGACAACAGAAAAAAACACTAATCACCGATATATCTCACAAAAGTTTATCGAACCTAATTTCGAAATGAAAGAACTCATTTTATTCTGGGTATTTTCCCGGGTGTCATGAAACACGTCCAAAGTAATTGAGCTTCCTGAAAATCGCTTAATATTTAATAAACACGATTCTTTATTTTGTTATTTATTAGGCGAAACCCAATGTTCAAAACCGCAAAATTAAAATCGGTAAATATTGTCGCTAAATTAAATAGGAAAAAAACCTTGTTTTAACGTGATTTTTCCTGTAGAAGTAGTAAACGAACCGAACGCTTGAATCCGATATGCTTAAAATAGATACTGTGGTGTGGTTCAATTTCGCAATAATATAAGCCACATATTTGAAGTAGTCTATTTGTTTTTGTCGGGCGATAAATTGATTTCACGCCCTGTCCGTTGGACTCCCTGGCTTGCACTGCCAAGTAATCATCCCTGTACCACTCAGAACGTAGTTTGGAGCCGTTGAAGACATTAGTTCATCCCACTCAAGGAGCCCTCTTTTTCATTAAGGCATCATCCGATCAAAGTTAGCTTTCTTCCCCCGCAATATGACCTGCACATACTGCGCTAACTGGCTCTAGTTCGTCTGTTCTAGGAGCATAGACTTCGCTGTTGTGTCCGGAGTAAATTGACTAATGCCTATCGCTACCTGTACTCTTACGAATTCGTCCACCTACCACGTGGAAAGATATGTGTTCGGCTTAACCATCGAGCTCTGGGCAATGTAGTGTAGGAGTTTTGCCTACTTCTTTGCAAAGTACCGATAATACACGCGTCCGCTGAGAAATTGCGTTTTGTAGTATCCGTATTTCCTCTCCAACCAGAGCTTTTAATTTTTGATGAGACACACTGTCAGTTTCCCTCTAGTTTTATAATACCTTTTCATATGTATGTCGTCTCATACCTAGATTTTGTGGGTTTTTTTTTCTTGATTCACCGTCTCGCCTTTAGCCTCGTACCTCCTGAGGAATATCGCTTGTCGTGGAGACAATGTGAAAGGATCATCCCACTCTAAGTGTTCCTATTTTTTTGCACCTGGGCTAGTTGCTAGCGGTACTCCTGCTTATTCAATGCATCAGTCCTTATCTTTGCCCAATTCAAGTAAACGGACTAGTCAGCTGTCATCAACAGACGGCGCTCGCTTGAGCTGGGGACAAAAACATTAGCCATCAGGTTACTTAGTGCCGTGACGCTGTAAACTGCTTTCTCTGTTTTTTTTTCTCATTTGCTCAACGAAACTCAACTTAATGTCGAGCATCATCGTTACATAATTGACCTCGGGGCTACTTTCAATAACTTCTTCGTTGACATGTGATTTTACCGACATACTTTTTGGTTAGGACGACGATTTCTATTTTGTTTGGAGCTAATGACAGTCGATGTTCCGTCATTCACTTGTTGGTCATCCACATTGTTGGTTTAGCTTAACTTTCAACTAGTTTGAGTTTCGCCGCAATCAGCTCATCAGCATCATCCTCAGGCATTTGTCTTCATAGCAGACTGTAAAACAAGACATTTTAGAGGTTTGGACTTAAAATCAATCCGTGGACGCAATCGTTCTACTACGTCGATTTCCTTTCGTTTCGTATACGAGGGAACAGCTTTTTAGGCAATCATCCATCATCCACAAGGTATATTTTGGCACTTGAAACTGATTAAGCTCTTCAAGTATGTCACCGACCTTATAATTATAGTAGTGAAATTGAAATTTGTAATACTAATTTAAGAGGAAAACAATTGAATAAAACACCTAAAATTAATCGTACTATGAATTATCGTTTCAATTTTTATTTTTTGAAAATAAAACAAACAAAATTGGCAATATTTATTCCATTTTCGACAATATTCTTGTTCGTCTGACATTTTTGTTTAACTAAATTGTTTAGGCAAATTACTGAAATAAATCAACAAAAACAAGGCCAGCATGTTAAGTTGACCTCTCTAAAATCAATAGCTTTATGTACTATCAATGATATCTAGCACATCTAATTTCCCTACTAAAACATTTCCGTGATAAATATTCGATTTCCGCAATTTCCTATCATTCAAAATTTCATCATCGAATATTTCAAAAAAAAAACTGAAAAAAAGTATGACTCACAATCTCAAAACGAAATTGAGTATAACACAATGTCAAGAGCTGTTGCATCCTTCGTTCTATATCTTCCGCACTTGGAATCGCTCTAGATTTTTTTCCGCAGCACATCTGATTTATCTAGATCGACGAAAACGATCGACAAAAATAAAATAAACCAAAAAAGCACCATCGAGTCTATTCAGAGTCAAGAGCTAATTGCAATGACTTGTTAATTTCACTTCGATTTCTTAGAAATTCTCAAAAATACGAATGTTCTGAACATATTTCTTGCGCATGTACTTTGATATCATAAATAGGAAAATGTAAAAAATAACGAAGTGAATAAAATTTAAAAAAAAATCGAGCAAAAAGAAATTGGAAGAGTGAAGGAGAAAATGAACTGGGAAAAACGAACTTAGATAATGTATCTTAGCCTTGCCTATCAGATTCGATTGTGCCAGGCTCCCATTAGACCGATAACGAAGGCACTCTGAAGTCTTCCATATGTGCACACTTTATTCTGTTTATTTTTTCTGTGCGAGCTTTCAGTTCATTTCATTCAAGTTTATACTAGTATCTCACTAATTATCTATCTGATCTTAATCGAAATTCATTCGCATGTAGGCAGGGAATGGAGGAGATTGTATTTTATTTTTATTTCTAGAAAAGCTATTATTACGTAGAGGATGCAATCGGCCACAGTAGTTGCCTGGAATTAGCTAATCGGATACTAGTGCTAGTATGCTGACTCATCTGGCAAAAAATTTCATTTTTATTCCAGATATGTTAGTATGTGAGCGATTCGAACTGTCTGAACCGTAAAATGGGTCGATAATGCTTGTAATCATTGCAATATGTGCGTATCTTAATCTGTAGGTAAATTGTGAGGGATGAGAGTAATTAGGAAAAGTGAAAATAGAGATAGAATAATTGATTTTGGATTATCTGGTCGTTATTGAGCAATGCATGTAAATGATGTAATGGAAGTGATTATTTACACTTGCAGTTTCAAATCGCAAAATTCATTCGGTTCAGCAAGACTACGCGTGAAATTCAACTTCTTTTGTCTGCAAGAAATTTTTGATAGAAATAAAATGCTTCGGGTACAAAGACGCTAATATAGGCTAAGGACAATGCCATCCCGGAAACGGAATCGGACGCGCTAAAAGCCGAGAAACAGTCTTAACATCTACCTCAATATTGGAAAACAATCTACTGGCAAGAACAACCGCTTAAAAATGTACGGCTTGCACCAACTCGTGTATTCTCATTCGAAAGTTTAAATCCATCACAAAAAACACAAATCGATCAAATATTTCACCATATAGCTCAATTATCTATTGCGCTTGTGCTTCATTAAGCACAGTAAAGTCATTCTCCATGGGCTCTAATATCCTTGTTCACTCGAGCAGAATGTCAAAATCTTTGAGCTTAGTCACGTAAATGGTTGTTTCCTGATCAAGCACTTAGCATTAGTGCTCGATACTTCAAGCTTCCTTATGTCATTAAGCAAAGAAATCGACCTACCATTACTTGAGCACCACACAAGTCGGATCCACCTTCCAAAAAAGATCCATATATCGCTTATAACGTCCAATACGTATTTTTAAGATGTACATCGTACTCTCTATGTTACACTAATCTGTGTTGAAAGAATTACGAGAAATTGAAGATAACTTAAGGGGTTACATAGGTCTTGAAGGAAAAAAATAACTTTTTCAAAAAATTGTATTTTAAAAACCAAAAATCTATTTTATTTGAAATTTACACATAGAAAAGTTCAACATTTCAAGAATTTCAAAAAATGTTCAGCTAAAAATATTGAGAATTGTCGATTTTCCTGCAGTTTTCCTCGTCCAGCAGAAGCGGTAGGCAGAATATTTCGGTGCAGGTTCATCTGAAATTAAAAATTCAAAAATGTTCTTATAGTTTATACATTTGGCTCGTGATTGACCGAAAGAACTGAAAGAACTGATTTCAGATGAACTTGCACCGAAATATTTTGCCTACTGCAAAAAAAAGGCGAGGAAAACTGCAGGAAAATCGACAATTCTCAATATTTTTAGCTGAAAATTATTTTTACAACTTCTTGAAATGCTAAACTTTTCTATGTGGAAATTTCAAGTAAAATAGATTTTTAGTTTTTAAAATACAATTTTTTGAAAAAGTTGTTTTTTTTTTCCTTCGATAATGCAATCTGCTTTTGAGCACTATACAAAGTTTTATTTCGGACGCAATATTTAAGGACTCTCTAGAAAAATGTATTAAAGCAGGTTTTATTTGAGCGTCCGAGCTGCAAACATTCTAGTCAATTTGTCCAGAACGAGCTTTTCGAGAACTTTTACCGACTTCATCTTCCTTATAAATACTTTCAGTATTTTATGTATTAATTGTGCTCTTAGTCACACAGTAAACTATAAATGCTGTTTTTTTTGAAAATAATATCAAAGAAGATGGACAGGCAACCTTAAGTATTTTAGTCAAAAGAGTGCAGCTTGTTTCAATGCGGTCAAGAGATATCCTGAAAAAGAGTAAAGAAGAAAACTTAAAAGTAAGCATTTTTAACTGTGGCTCGTGCTGAATTCATTTGTGAATCAATTCAAGGACCATATTGTTTCACCTCCGATTTTCACCTTTCGTTTTGCTCTGAAAAAGTTTGCTCATATTGGTAAGATGGTTACCATTTAAATTGTCGTATTTCCTTCACTGAAATCGCTCTATCCAATTCAACCTGAATTCAAATATGGGGTATATTTTGAGAGTTCTGATTTTAAACCTGAATAAAACAAAAAGTACCAGTAGGATCGCCTTATATTTTTGGTTCATTCAATTTACTTTTTGAAAATGAAAAATTGAAAGGTCCAATTTTTGATCACTTTTTGAAGCAACATCAATGACACGAGTTATGTTAGCTTCTGAAGCGTCAATCGCCACTGATTTGTCTGCGTCGGCCTATGACTTCACATATTTCCACAAGAAGAATTTCAACGCCGCCAATAAAGCGGCGAAAGTTTTCTTCCAAATGGTCAAGCGTCTCGGGCTTGTCGGCGTAGACGAGTGATTTGACGTATCCTCACAAGAAATAGTCCAGCGGTGTTAAATCACAAGACCTTGCAGGCCAGTTCAAAGATCCAAAACAAGAAATTATGCGCTCATCAAATGCTTCTTTCAATAAGTCGATGGTTGCACGAGCTGTATGGTATGTCGCGCCATCCTGTTGAAACCAGAGGTCCCCTGCATTACGGCGAGTCAATTTCCGAACGAGAAAGTCAATTTCGGAACGAGAAAGTCATTGATCATGGCTCTATAGCGGTCACCATTGACTGTAATGTTATTCCCAGCAGGATTTTTGAAGACATATGGACTAATTATTCCACCGGTCCATAAAGCACACCAAACAGTGACTTTCTCCGGATGTAACGGTGTTTGGACAACCGCATGTGGTTGCTCATCACTTCAAATGCTGCAGTTTTGTTTATTGACGTAGGCATTCAACCAGAAAGGAGCCTCATCGCTAAACAAAATTTTCTTACGAAATTCGGGATCTACAGCAATTTGTTCTTGGGCCCATACACCGAATCCACGCCGTGCCTGGTTGTCGTTCGGCTTCAATTCTTGCACAAGTTGGATTTCGTAAGCCCGCAAACCAAAATCCTTCCGTAAAATCTTCCATAATGTGGATGGGCGGATGATGTCGAATGGACTCACTTGGGTCTTCATCGATACTACACACTACAGCTGCCATAGTTTCTTCATTACGCACTGTACGACGTCTGGATGGATGCGTATTATCAGTGATAGTAAATATGGTAAACTTGGTGCGGAAACCATCCATTGTTAATCGAATTAATTGTTCTGATGGACGATTATGTCGGCCATAAATTGACGGAGTGCGCGATGAGTTTCTCGAACAGAATGGTTTTTTTTTTAAATAAATACATTGTTGTATAATACTTACCGCTGCAGACAATTCTGATCCTCTCTTTGCTCCCTGTATCGAAATCGCCGTTCACAAAACGTTATAATCATTCTTTATAAATTGTATTCGATGAACTTGATCAAGTTTATTTCCTCAGCACTTTTACTTCCTGAAAATAATATAAATGCAAATGATACTTTGTTGGAACAGAATTCGATATTTTCAGCCCGAGTTAATGGAATACTTATTAACGGTTAGAACAAATGTCGTACACTAAAAATTGAAGTTTACTGTCACATCTGTCAAATAAAAGTGCTGCCAAATGCAATAAATCCAAGAAGCAGGAAAAAATGTAGTCATTTTTTTTTACATCATATCACCAATGTTAACAAAAGTACAATAATAATCAAACATTTCTAACGCACTAACCCAATTTTATCTTAAAATTCATTTCAATCTTCATTGAAATCACTCTCATTTATTTGATTTCCTCTTCGTTCATAGGCATTTAGTCGACTGCTATTAAAACCGGTTAAATCATTTCGAGCACTTTTTAAAACAAAGCTACACGTAATTGAATTTCAAATTTGAGATTCATGCACTTTCGTTTTCAAATTAAATTGTCCGTTTCTTTGTTTTTTCTATTTTCCTTCATGCACGCCACTTCTCAACGTTAGTTTTGTTGTTGTCTTATTATTCATTCGTCTAAGCATGTTCCAATTATTACTCGTTATATTCCTCTCGCATTCTCTCCATCACGGGCTCTCCACCACATCCACTTGGATCTTATGACTCGAAAAGAAGTTGTTGAATTGTTGGAACTCGCTACAAACAGAAACATTCTGTACCTTGGCCAGTTTTTTTCCATCTGTATGAATTGTTTTTTCGTTTGAATTCGAATTGAAACAAGCATTTGTTCATTTCAAGTTTGCTAGCGCAACAACTCCAGCTAGTCGAGTTTCAAAGTTGGTGAGCGGCTTATGGACTAGTTGTATGACGGCACAATGTTGATTGAATTTTCTAAGCTTGGACCGGTGCAGCCAGCATAGAGCATGGAACACTTGCGGATGTAAAAGTCAGACATGAAACGATATGGTGTAGTGTGCAATAATGCAGCCAGTAATGCACATGCTTGCAATTGATTAATATTAGTCATTTTGTAATTGCGCGATTGCTTCGAAACGGATGGCACGCGAGCTGACTGGATGGTTGAGTTGAGCATGTGGATGGTTTGAATATAGTTTTGATCTTATGATATATAATCGAAATCATTTAAATTCCAGCTAGATGCAGCTAGATGGTTGGTTGCTTGTAATAGAACCTTCAGCTTCCAACTTGAATGATAGTTCGACTCTCCATACGCGACCACTGATTGCCACAATAAGTGAATGTAGGCAGGCAAGCAGCCGTCAAACTAGAAAGACTTGCAGTTGCAGTCGACAAGCCGCTTAGCTTTTGCAATAATTGCACTTGGTTTACATGCCGCAAAATATTGCGCTCGTACTGCACACGCTACACGCACTTGCAACAATTCTAAACCCGACCAGACCACAATCGACCAGACCTGGCTAGACCCAGACTCGATGCTCGAAGTTAAGTCTCCTGAGGTTTTCGGCGTTGCATAATAATATTGTGGGCTTTGATTCTGATTTCATGCTATTTTAACTATCCGCTCTCGATATTTTGCCACACACACATACACACGGTATTCTGCATCAACGAGCCAATCAAGCCATCTAGTCAAGTGTGATATCTAAAGCTAGCATTTGATATCTACTGGAGCATAGTCGAACAGGAAAGCGACATCGTTAAGAAGAACACTCACTAGTCGAAGAGAATGTTCCGATTTGTATCTGGCGAGACCAATGATGTAATGCCAGTCGACGGCGACGACGACAACGGTAGCGGTCAATATCGAATATAATCCAGTGGTAGCTAAGAAGTGTAGACATAGGCAAAAAATTACGCATAATAATTTGCCAGTTATTATTACTGCCAGGTAGCATTGCACAGGATTCGATGTAGAAATGCTGACTAACAGAGATGAAAGTATCTGATGTGTGGTTTTATCTGAATTTTTCAACTAAGCTTTTTGTTTCTTTTGCTGCACAGGGGAAATTGAAGTATTAGTTTGAAATCAAATTGAAAATTACTAACTTGTAGGAAGTTTATCGAAGAAAAGGTAGTATTAGGATGGGGTACGAAACTTGTTTTCTCCGAAATGTAATATTCCTTGATTGGATCATCTGTCGAAATTGGAGAGTGTTAATGGGAAAATAAAGGGTGGGCCAAATACAAGTTTCTTTTCAAAAATGCAATAAAATGAACAAAATATAATTTTTTTCCATGTATTATGGCTTTGTTAGTAAGAGTAAACATTCCCATTAATGATGGAACACAATTTCGTTCAAGTGGCTGCCTCGGCTGGCTTCGCAGTAACGCATTCTGACACTCCAATTTTCCAAGACCTTGTTGATGGTTTCGGGCTGTAGCTCATGGACTGCTTGGATGATATTGACCTTAAGTGCTTGAATCGTTTCTGGATCGTAGGCATAACATCGGTTCTTCACGGTTCCCCACAAAAAAAGACCAAAGGGGTCAATTGACATCGCCAAGACGGCTGATAATACGATTTGGGAATTTGGTGCGTAAAAGATCGATTGTGGCATGGGCTGTGTGGCATGGCGCCCCATCATGTATGAACCAGAGGTCGTCCAAATCCATGTCTTCAATTTCAGTAAAAAAAAGTCGGATAACATGGCTCTGTAACGTTCACCGTTGACCGAAACGTTGTTCGCAGCCTTATTTTCCAAGAAAAATGGTCCAATTATGCCACCACTCCACAGTCCGCACCAAACTGTCACTCTCTGTGGATGCATTGGCTTCTCGACAATAACGTGTGGGTTTTCCGAGCCCCAGATGCGGCAATTTTGTTTGTTAACGTAGCCGCCGAGATGAAAATGCGCCTCGTCAGAAAAGATGATTTTTCGCCCAAAATCATTGTTCAATTCAAGCTGCTCTAAGGCCCAAATGGCGAAGCGATAACGAAGCGGATGGTCGTGCGCCTTCAATTGCTGAGTCAATTGGACCTTGTAAGCGAATAATCCGAGATCTTTGTGCAGAATTCTCTTCAGACTAGTGCGTGAAACGTTGTGCTCTTTAGATCGACGGCGAGTTAATGTTCGTGGAGTGAGTCTCAAACTCTCGGCTACAGCAGCCGTACGACGGCGGGGGCCATGAGTGTTGTCCACTTGCATGCCAGTCTCACGAACTTTTTGCACAAATTTGCTTACAGCAGGCGCGGTGGGTGCTTCATTTCGGCCAAAACTAATTTTCAAAAAACGCACTGTTTGGGCTACACAGCACTCACTTTGGAAATAAGTTTTCAATGTTTCCCAACGTTGTTCAAGCGTAAAGAGACTCATTTTGTTCTGCGGAGGTATGATACTGACTTTCTGTCAAGATTTCGAGCGGGAAACAGCTTTCAGTGTCAAAATAACCTATGATTTAAAATGAAACCACTAGATGGCCCACCCTGTACTGTACTATGTGTATTCTCGCCTTCTAATTGTAAATTGTGAAGTAATTGTGAAGTGTTTAGTTCCACGACTAACTTTACCCCTGATCAACTCAGGTACCTATTCAGAGCTAGATGAACTCAAATCTCGGTGCGACGTCTCGCGCTCGAACCTGGATTCGAACCTGGATTCGAACCAGGATCCCCACACAGACAAGAAGCCAATTAGACTACTCAAGCCACTGCGCTACTCAAGCTTGAAGGTGGGTGACCTTATGCAGGACAGCCAACGCAAAACGAATCTTGTGAACAGACGCGTTGTAGTGCAGAAAGAGGTCTTCTTAGATTAATTTTCCTTTTACTTTTTTTATTTTCCTTTTACGGTACTCGATTTAAAAAAAAGTATGAATGCATAGTCTATATCAGAGCCACCTTTAAGGCCATAGTCAAAGAAATCAAAATATATAAGAAACGGAAAGGCCGACATGATTGAAAATAGTCTCTTGAGTTTGGACGAAAAATAAATACATCAAAACCCATGTAAGATTCCAATAAAATTTTTGTAAAACTCTGACACGGATCTTATAAGAATCATAGAAGATTTTGATTATTATGAGATTCTTATGATTATTAGATTCTTTTAAGGATCTTATACGATTTGTATGGGAATTTTAATTTTTGAATTAATGTATGAATTTTTGAAATGCTAAATGGATTTTTGTATATTTTGTGACCCACATTGGGCGCAAAAACTTTTCTCGATTTGTATCATGTATTTAGCATCTTTGAATCATTCCAACATTGTGCGTGTCAATTTCGCTTCGATTTAAATAAGATTTGAGCATTTTTCAGACAAACCCACTTTTTTGTAGGGGCAATATTTTCGGCGTATGGAAAATGTTTGTCTGCAATATACTACCTAATATTCTGAATCTTAGAGCAGCTAGAGACTATTACATTTACAAAACAATCTATTTTCAAGTCAGCAAAATGATTCAGTGAGATTATATCTAGAATGCGTAGTTTGATCGAGCTGAAATTTCCGAACGATAACACTTTGGCGACTTTTTAGTGGATTTTCAGGTGTCCCTATATTTGTGAAGGAATATTTTTTTTAAAGAGCATATATGCAAAATGATCATTGATTTTGTTTCATGGTTGGACATTTTTATCCCTGTGTGTGGGTGGGGGATCAAAAGTTGACGAAGATTGTTAGAAAAATTTCGATCTGTGGGAAATTCTGTCGGGAACATCAATTCATTCTGGAAATCACTGGTCGTATTAATGTTTACCAGCAATAGTTAGGTTTGATCTTTGAAGAAGCTACAGTTGGTTTTTTCATAAGAAATTAACTGACTAAAAATCTGGCAAGCGGAAAAATTATAACTAAGACAGATGAAGCGTCGAATTTCAAAAGATAATAAAATAAAAACAAAAAAAACTTAACTAGCCGTAGTCTTGCTTCCGCGTTTTGTTCATAATAATATCCTCTGTCATTCAAATATGTTAAGCTCCAGGTTGATTCATTACGAAGAAATTTTTTAGGGTTTAGTCTAGTGCCAATTGTCATAAATGAACTCATAAAAAGTTAAACCATTGTTCTAAATTTCAATATTTTTTGCGAATATATCCACTTTTTTCCTTTTGGAAAAGTCGACCTGGAGTAGAAATTGTTCGAATTGAATCGAACGTATCCTGTATAAGACAAATCTATGCTTGCTAACCGGTGAACAATTGCTTAAAAGCATAATTTAAACATGCGCCCAACGTGGGCTATAGTGGGCGAAAACGATTAAGAAAAATATATATAGAAATATTCAGAAGACAAAACGAAAATTGCAAATTAATGAAAATTGGTTGTAAGGAACTCTCACTAGTGAGCTAGCTATAAAACCCTAATATGAAACATAAAGATTAAGTACCAATGCTTGCCCTATGAGCGATAGCTACTTGAACATAAACCAAAGCTCATACTTTCACATTAGGATACATTTTTAGTATCAAAATTCTCATGCCAAACTCCTTCATGGATTACTGATCCTTTTATCCTGTCATTTCGCAATTGATAACACAATACCTACTAAATGCCAGCTTCAATATTTCCCTTAATTATTTATTCTGTGGCACTTCGATCCACAAAGTTGCAAATTCAAAAATAATCTGAACTCTATTTCATGATGAAATGCGTATACGTGTATGTATTCTTACATTCAATCCACCTGGCACAATGCTGCACACTTTTTCACACTCAATCAGCAATCGAGCGAAATCGATTTACTAGCAATATACTGTGATAATTTCAAAAGAGGCTTCAAGTGCACTGAAAATAAGCACATCGGGTTTCGTCGACGATAATTGTGCACAAGATAGCAATTGCGGGGCAATGTTTAAGTGACTAGTAGCGCAACACTTCAGCTGCTTCTGGATGTTTTGATTTAGATTCGGATGAAACCGAATCTGAAATCGAATCGACTGTACTCGACGTACTCCGTGCCAGCTAGAAGGTACTAAGTATAGTTTAGTGCATGCTAGTACGCCTGATGCGATTTCATGAGCTCTAAACTCGACTGGGGCTTATTGTTCTTCGCGAGTATGTAATAGTAGTGCTAGTAGTACTGTGACGGCTGGTAAGCAACAAAAAGAGCGCTACGCCGCCGCTGAGCTAATGCGCCTGGGGAGAAGCCATTGACTCCATGCGGCGAGGTGTTAATTATAAATTACGTGTGGTAGGTATCCTTTTACCCACAGTAGTGCCATACGTCGGCTGCCAAATACTATAGGGTTAATTTATGATCGACTTAAATGTGCTTTTATGTTGCGTACATTAGCATTTTGAATTATTGGGTTTTAGTAGCTCTGGCTGATGGCGCGGAGCTGCTGCTCTCGAATCGGCCTTTGTTGTTCTACGATCTCAGCATTCGATCTGTTTGGCACCTACGTTCCATGTTGACATCGTGGCTGATAAGATATTATGACATTTTTGGTTTTTTATTTCGTCTAGCGCTAGTCGAAGTATTGCAGCATTTGCGGTTTTTGAATTGAAAGTAGTTCGAGTGTTTTGAACGTGAATAGTCATAATGGATGTAATGTCTGCTGGGTAAATTATAAGCTTACAATTTTTGATCACGACGAAAGTGATTTGAATGGAAACCGTTGTTTTTCATTCTGAAATGCTTATGGCAACGATTTGTTTCTATTTTATATTGTTGTTATATTAAACCGCTTTATATATATCTATAACAGCATTAATTTTATAGATCCGAAGAGGTGCATGTCTTGGCAAATCGGAAAAACAAGAAATACATTATCATGTTACACTTACATGGCTTGACTCCCAAGAATAAGGGTCATTTTTCAAATCGCTGGGTTTACTATGATTTTTTCTGGGCTTCGAATTATCAAATGCCTGAAAATTTTCTCTCCATTTGTTCTCATCTTCCCATTTGATATATTTTCATTTGAACCTTTCTTCTTGATCGATCTCTTCTTCCTATTTTGTGCTTTTGTCTTCCCATTTTGTGCTTTCTTCCCGTTTTGCAGCCATTTATCCCCATTTTGTCCCCCTTTCTTCCTTCTTAGCTCTTAAATTCTTTTTCCTGCATTTTCTCTCCTTTTACTTATTCTCTCTTTTTCTCATTCTCACTTCTTCTCATTCTCTTTCTCTTGTTTTCTTCGCTCCCATCTTCTCATCTACCCTTCCTTCTTCTCTTATTTGCTCTCTTCTGATTTTCATGCCCTTCTCATTTTCGTTCCCTTCTCATTTTCATTCCCTTCTCATTTTCGTTCCCTTCTCAATTTCCTTGCCCTCTCATTTTCATTCTTTTCATTTTTGTTCTTTTCATTCTCACTTTTATCATTCTCACTTTTTTCATTCTCACTTTTTTCATTCTCACTTTTTTCATTTCTCTTCTTCTCATTTTTGCACTTCTTCCCATTTTCTTTTTTTTCCCCATTTTCTCCCTTTTTCCTGTTTGTTTTTCTTTCTTTTCATGTTTTATTCTTCTTTTCAAAGGTTTTTTTTTCATATCATATGTTTTTTTTCACTATCTTTTCACAATCTTTTCGCTTTTTCACAATTTTCTGTTCTTTCCATTTTTACTTCATTCCATTCTTTCTGTCCTCCCATTCTGACTGCCCTCTCATTATTTATTTCCGTCCTTCCATTACTTATTTCCGTCCTCCCATTATTTTTTTCTGTCCTTCCATTATTTCTTTCATCCTATTCTTTCTTTCATTCCATATCACATAATTTCGTCTCATCTTTCATTCTGTTCATTCCAATATTCCCAGAAAGCAATATGTTCTTTCTTTTGATTTATTTCGCTCTCGCAATATCTTTCTTTCTCCTCCTTTTTGAGTCTAGTCATATTTTTTGTCTCACATTTTAGAAGTTTCATCTCCCTCTTACCTTTTCATTCTTCCTTTTCCTTCTTCGTTCTTCCTTTTTTTTCTTCGTTCTTCCTTTTCTTTCCTCGTTCTTTCTTTTCATTCCTCCTTCTTCCTTTTGTTTCTTCCTTCTTCCCTTTGCTTCTTCCTTCCCTCCCTCTTTTTTCTCTTTCTTGCTCCTGTTTTATCTACTGTCTAACAGTCAAGGCTAAATATCTATTAGACATAGCCTTACTTTCGTAAGCAGATTTAAAAGTAGATTTTAAAGCTTTTTCTTTTAATTTAAAGATAGATTTTAAAGCTTTTTAAATTTAGCAAATTTTAGAGATTTTCAGCAATACTCCAGCATCTACCTGGATCTAATGATCTCTTTAGGGACTCAAATTCTATGCTCTTCCTAGTATTAATTATTTTAAACGGTTGGTAACTGAGATTTTTTTTTTGTTCTATTTGTCAAAATCAAAGATCTCATTCAAAGATATCATTTAGGTTTCTAAATTTCACTGATATCGTTTGCTTTTCAAATTTTTGATTTAATATTGAAAATTTGACACAAAACTTAAAAATTATTAAAAAATTTAATTGATTCGTGCTTATGTATATTTCTTTTATTTTGCAGGTATGTACGCATCATTTGACTAATTTGACATCTAAAACTGGGTAATTCATTTGAAAGAAAATGTGTATTCTAAACAGGTGACTAGTACGAAAAAGGATTTTTGATTATTTTGGCCTTACAGGATTGATTATTTGATTTAACACTCAATTTTTGGAAACTTTCCGAATGTTTTTTGAAGAAAGTCTACTACTCTATTTATTCATTTATTTTTTTTATATTTCAATTTATTCTATTTCGATTCTCGATACTGATTCACTATCTTGTTACTCGTAGTGAAAGTGCATTCCAGCACAATTCAGATTGACATTGTGCGTGTTATTTTCAGGTTTAAGTATAAAGCCCAAGACTGAATTCTCCCCTTTAATCTAAATATATTTCAATTTCTTCACACCCATCGATATTTCGAAAGTAACCTAGCATTTTGCTCTGTGTCTGACTAAATAGCGAAATATTTAATATTCCTTGAAATAGCGAAATAGCGATTACTCTCGAAATATCACCACTGAGCGGTACAGTGTAATTCATGTGTGATTCATCGCTGCCATTAAGATGATAAACACTTTATAGTAGTTGACACGTATTCGCAGAAACGAGATGTGTAGAGGAATTTCGTTCCAAGTGATAATCTATTTTTCGAAACTTTCAAGGCTGACTCAGGCCTGAATCATCAATGAAAAGTTTCCAAGAATAGTTCGTTCAATGTGCTGATAATTCCAGTGAATGCTGCTGTTAAAAGTTAGAATCGGACGTCAGAAATTCTGGAACAAAAAACTTTCACATGACTCACGAATGTTTCAATATTAGTTCGAGTAACATGAGCTCTGATTAAGCTTATGCATTTTTTTTTTCAGGATAGTCAAGCGGCTGTACATTTTTGTGGTGTTCCTTGTATAGTGACCGGGGTTGTTGCTGAAAGCTGGGCATCTCAATAAAGACATGTCGAGACATTCGGTAGTGCAATTGATTTGAGTCCCTAGACTTATGGGTATTTAGGGCAACTGTGTTGTGTACTAACTGTCAAGGCTAGTACCTTGCTACCGAAGGTCTCATACTCTTTCAATATAGGTGCACCGATGTCATCGATCAAACTAGCTATAAGGCAAAAATACATTGAGGACGCTAAGGAGTCCTGAACTGAAGAATCATCCTCTGCGGTCGCAAGACAGTCCTGAATCTCAATCGAAGCACATCGCATGAGGTCGCTGTTAAATTTAAACCGTAGTGCTCTCACTGTGTAGTGACCAATTTCTGTCGGAGCTGTGGCCCAGAGGATGAAGAGCAGTCCATCCTTCATCTAATATGCCAGAGTCTACACCTCGTGAGGAAAATAATGGCCTGTATTAGGGTGCCCTTCCTTTCATGTCTGGCTGATCTATCCTTTATCGAAAGAAGGCGCTTTTGTACAATTCATTAAAGGAATCAAATGGTTCTTAGAGGTCAGTGACAAAGGCAGAGTATATTCGTGGTATCACAACGGGCCTCTAAAGTGCCTATAGATCTATGTAAATTAAATGACCGTTTTCCAAACGACACCAATAAATAGCATCAACTTTTGTTTTTGGCCCTATGGCTCCATATCAACCAATCGCCTGGAAAATTTATATTTGAGTAAATTTAACGTTTGTAAATCAAATTTTGCAAATAATAAGTTGAATATAACTCGCAAAAATTTTTCAGAGGCTCGTAAACAATTTTTTTTTCATTAGCGCATTTTACAAAAAAATAATGTTTTTAAAAATATTTTTGCATGAAAATTTATAATTATCTTCCTGAATAGCAACGAAATTGGGGAAAACAAATTTGAATAGGAAACATTAAAAAAAGGTATTTGATTCGCAAGGCGATGGAAGGAGTTTTTCAAACAACAAAAATCGGTGATTCTTAATTATGCATTTAAATAGATGTATTAATTATGCATTTAAATGTTTAAATTATTGTAATTTATTTTATAAAAAATAGATTTTTATGAATCTCCAGCACAGTCGTTGCACATATCAAAGCGATGATCGTCCACATTGGGCGCAAGCAACTGAGACACTGCATTTTTGTTTTCCTAACGTTTTGTAAGGGCAAAGTGAACATCTCGCTCTCTCAGCCAATTGAGATCTACCTTCCGATTTTGCTGGACATTGTACATCTAGAATCAGTTCTATACTTCTACGTATTTCTCTACGCAAGGTTGCATTTTTCAGCTTCTCTTGTAGGTACGGAGTAACCAAATGCATCACAAGTTGCTTTATAGCAGTTGTAGCAGAGAATTCAATCCTACGACTGTTAGCTTGAATATTTTTACATAAATATAAAACTCTTGCATTTACTTGCGCTTGATCAAACATGCCGAAGAAAAAATGCATAGGCCAACGGCTTGTTGCTCGGGCAGTTGTGGACGCATGACAAGGCTTATCAAAAACGTGTGTGCCTCCTTTTGTTTTATTATGAAATAATACCATCTCTATTATAAATGTGTATACATAAAAGATGGAGCACATGCTTACTAGATGTTCTTGTTCGCTCAGTAGTACTCCATTTTCTTTTATTTTTACTGCGTAATACAGTTTTCGGTTGACATCGCTGTTGCTGCTAGAACAAATGTTGGTTCAAAGTTTGATTTTCCTCATCCTCGGCTTCACTGTAATCCGAATTTGATATATTGCACTGACAAATTGTCTTCTTCATCAGAAGCGTCGCCATCAAAAATCTCCGAATCATCATGCAGAAGTATATTTTGAATCCGTGAACGTAAATTATATGCCATTATTCCAGTTTATTATAAAAACACTACAAATGAAACTTTATGTGGCCACACTTCACACTTTAACTAGAATAAAAAAATAATTTTAATTACTAAATTTTATTTCAATCAAAATAAAGCAAAGGTCACAACAGGGTCAATATGACCCTGCACCAACTTTGAACGACGCTCAACGACAACTGAGACAACGCTATACATGGGATGCATATAAAACGATAGTTAACACTTCAAACTACCGTCAGATGGCATACTAACGGCCAAATTTAAATTTTACTAAACGATATTGGTGAGCAAAGTTGAGGTATGGGTCTTTTAGACCCAGTGTGACCTTCGAGGGTTAAGGTAGGTTTTTCCAGAAAGGTCATTTTTTTTAGAACGACTTGAATATTGACACATATTTCTCTCAGTGTTAGTTTTTTCGGATCCATAGATTGGAAACAAATCATTCGAACCTTAAAGATATATCCAGACTTTTGCCAAGACTTCAGCAATGCACAGTCAAGATCGCAAGTTAAATGACGGGAATAAGTTACACCAAGCGAGCGTGTTGTCCAAACTATCATCTTAGTTGAGGCTCGTGATAACTCACCAAGAGTCTCACATAACGGTAACACATCCAAAAAGATAGGCTATTTTCCGATTTCAGATTGATGTTTTTTAAATCTTTTGATCAACAACTTGCAGCTGGTATTCCCACCACATTCGATTAGCTTTATGTCCGAAACATTCTTAATAAAACGTTGACAATGAAATGGCTAACTGGAATAACTCTATTCAGCATAGTATACAGCAAATCTGATGATGATGTCGATAGCGGTGGCTTTCCAAGACTATTCGCTCGTTGCTGGAATCCAGAAATTCTCCATATCAAGCCGTTTAGTTGAGCCTTCAACGGAAAGTAATACTGATAGTCATCATCGGTGCTGCATCACAAACTCCACTAGGACTATCATTGTTGAAAGGATGCAAATCAGCAACAATAACGGCATCCAGTATAAAGTCCTGTTTATTCTGAATCCTATGATTCGAGTTCTATGTAGATCCAAACATCCAAGAGAACAAGCGGCCAATATTTCACCGTTTCGCTGAAGTTGTGCAGAGCTCAAAATGCAAAAACGAACATATTTGGCTACACGAAATTCCATTTATGTCCATTGCAAACATATTTCTACGGTGGTTCTCGCGTACATGTTAATTAACAATTCGTTTGAATTCCAAAAACTGCTAGTAAAAGCTTTGCACTGCTGTGTGCATCTGACGTTTGAATATTTGTTGCTATTATAGAAAAGATAGGGTCGGGATGGATTGAAATGGAACTTTGAAGCTGACAGGCTCAATTTCCCTCGAAATGAAAATCTGTATGGAAAAGTGCAACAATAATGAAAGTGAGATCTGAAAATTCACTTGAAATTATGTGTTTCCAATCCGAGGTAATCGTCACAGCGAATTGTAGCTTCTGGAGTCGTAGAACCTCTTGTCGATTTAACTTGAATATTTACACAAACCGTTTATTTTAAAAAAAAGAAAGAAGAAGAAGAAATTTCAAAAGCATTTTTTTGAAATGCTTTTGAAATTTCAGAAATATTTTCTTCAATTTAATTTTTGATTATTAATAGAAAAACCAACTACTGCACAGATTTTATTCCATAACTCTGAATAGATTCGATTCGCCATTATCCGACACTAGAGTCCTCAGGTCACTGTTCACGAAAAAGAGTCATTATCATCGCAGACAATATCGCGAAAACAAAACCTGCCGAAATTTCAATGAACACAGATATCACAACAAGCCAACTGAAACCTTCCGAAACGGTCGAATCGCAGTGAATTTCGGGCAATTTATAATCCTCGGTAGAATTCCACACTCTTCTGTTGGTTCGTGTTCGTGTATGAACATGAAAATATTCGAAGAATGGCATGTTCTGGACAACTCGTTCAGTACTCGTACTCGGCCTGGCATCATCATTTTGAAGAACACATTCGTGAATTTGCTGTAGTCGTCCTGTTGCAACATTGCGAATTTACGGACGTCCATACGCATCGAGGTGAATCGCTGAAAGAGATGATGATGATGATGGCGATGACGATGATGGGAGTGCAAGGGTCAAGGCAGTAGACAATATTAATGGCCGCGGACATGCAAAATACCTTGTTTTGAGGAAAACATGCAAAATGTACGTACTTTGTGTGCTAAAAAATAACATACGGGCTTTCGGTATGTCCTGGAGAAGAGGTATTGTGAGTTGCTTTGTTTCAACGTCAATTGGTTGCTTGGCATTCGGTATGAAATTTCAATTGTAGTGATTTTTTTTCATGTAAAATGAGAACTGATGATGAAAATAGAATTTCCGATGAAAACATGTCAGGTATTTGCTTTCAACTGGCAGTTTTTTTGCTGTTGTTTGGGGTCACATTAGTACAGGAGTACATTTGTTGTTTTTTGCTTCAAAAGAAACAGGATACTTTATGAATAATCATAATAATAAACTGCGACGTGTTTTCAATTCTTATCTTGTCGGGTGTCTACTTTTTTGACGATGAACTCGAATGAGATTTTGACATTTTTTTTTTATTTTGATATTTAGACTCTTTACTCTATTGTTTGGTCTTTCGGTCCTCTCTTGTTTTGAATCGTCCTGGTTTCCTCTTAAGTTTTTTTTTCGTCTTTAGAAAATTTAATTTTTGTATATTTTCTTTTATTTTAGCTTTTTTTATCGTATATTATCCTTATTTTCGCTATTATTTTACGCCTGTTTTTTTTCTTATTTGAAGCTCGTTTTCTGTCTTATATCAAGCTCTTTTTCTCTCTTATTTTAAGCTTTTTTCTGTTACTCTGGTTTCTTTTCTCATTCGTCAGGTTTTTTTCCTAATTTGTTTAAGGTTGATTATTTCTTTTACTTTGGTCTTCTTTTTTTTCTCTCTCTCTCTCTCTCTTGTTTTTGGCTTTTCTCTTTCTTGTTTTAGGCTTTTCTCTCTCTTTTTTTAGGCTTTTCTCTCTCTCTCTCTTGTTTTAGGCATTTGCCTCTCTATTTATCTCATTTTAAGCTTTTCTTTTATTTTAGGCTTTTCTCTCCATTATTTTAGGCATTTTTTTTTCTTATTTAAGGTAACTCTTCTATTTTAGGTTCTTTTCTTTCTCTCTCTCTCTCAATCTAGACATTTTTTCTCTTTCTCTCTCTCTCTCGCAATTTAGACATTTTTTTTCTCTTTCTCTCTCAATTTAGATTTTTCCCCCCGCTTTCTCTCATTTTCGACATTTCTTCTTTCTCTATCAATTCGGACATTTCTTCTCTCTCTCTCTCTCAAAGTAGATTTTTTCTCTCTCTCTCAATTCAGATTTTTCGTCTCTCTCTCTCTCAATTCAGATTTTTCACTCTCTCTCTCTCAATTCAGATTTTTCTTCTCTCTCTCTCTCAATTCAGATTTTTCTTCTCTCTCTCTCTCAATTCAGATTTTTCTTCTCTCTCTCTCTCAATTCAGATTTTCCTTCTCTCTCTCTCTCTCAATTCAGATTTTTCTTCTCTCTCTCTCAATTTAGATTTTTCTTCTCTCTCTCTCTCAATTCAGATTTTTCTCCTCTCTCTCTCAATTTAAATTTTTCTTCTTTTTCTCTCTCAATTCAGATTTTTCTGCTCTCTCTCTCTCAATTCAGATTTTTCTTTTCTCTCTCTCAAGTCAGATTTTTCTTCTCTCTCTCACAATTCAGACTTTTCTTCTCTCTCTCTCTCTCAATTCAGACTTTTCTTCTCTCTCAATTCAGATTATTCTTCTCTCTCTCTCTCAATTCAGATTTTTCTTCTCTCTCTCTCAATTGGGACTTTTATTCTCTCTCTCAATTGGGACTTTTCTTCTTTCTCTCTCTCTCAATTGGGACTTTTCTTCTTTCTCTCTCTCAATTGGGACTTTTCTTCTCTCTCTCTCTCTCTCTCTCTCAATTGGGACTTTTCTTCTCTTTCTCTCAATTAGGACTTTTCTTCTCTCTCTTTCTCTCTCAATTGGGACTTTTATTCTCTCTTTCTCTCTCAGACGTTTTCTGTGAAACGTCACCTATCGCAAGAGTCTGCAAGGGAAACGTTTTGATGGTTTTTATAATGCAAATCGGGGACCTGGGCGAATTCCTATTCATTCGAAATCAGGACCATTCAAGGAGTCATTCTCTTTCTTTTTATTATTATTAATTTATCGGGCTAAATGAAGACTTGAGAACGAGTTGAAAAGAAAGTGAACATAAATAGCCAAAAATATTAACACGGCACTTGAATAAATGAATTATTGTTTAAGCGAATCTGTTTCGTTTTCGGCTTGTCAGTTTTGCGCCATATGCCCGCCAGCAAAACTATACGGTCGTCTCATTTTAATCATATATCTAAAAATTTCAGTTATATATTTCAAAAATTTTTTAATTTGCATCTTCAATAAAAATGTAAATTACATTGAAAATATTTAACTCGCCAAAAATAATAATCTCCAGCCTTCCAAGAGAGACAAAAACGTGCCAAACCTTAATAAATTTCGGACAAAAATCGTAAACTTTCTCATTTCTTCACTAATCTACGACTCAACAAAAAAAAAACAACATAGATATCAGCAACGGTTCTTTTGGATAGATCATCAGAAAAATTACCATCAAAACACACACGTGCATTAATTAAGAATTTATTCTTCGTCGATGTGTAAAGATCGAAAAACCGACAACAATAAATTAGAATTTAAAAACCAAAAAAAAAACAACAATGTCCGATGATCACAGCAAAAATCCAAACACACCTATGGAAATCCAGGCATAAATGTTTCATAATGAGATGGTAATTTTCATCGGCTGCTTTAGATACATCATCATAAAAATTAATCTGCGATTCTTAATGCGACGCTAGCAGATATCGCGAAAAAGTGTTGCGACAATCTCATGAAAGGCGTTTGCAATCATAACGCTACTAAGACCGTGCGGATTGATCTTGTTCTAGAAAGTGGTTCACGGCTAATGGAAATGCTAAATAGTGATAGTTGTGCAAAAGATACACAGAAGTGACGAATCCATGGGTGGTAGTAATAGAATTGGTTTATAAAGATGCTTCGATATTATGATAGCAGAGTAAAGTGAGATGATCTGCGGTGGTCTTCTAAGGCTATTTGTGATTAAAGGCTCTTTTTGTCTTCTTCTTTGATCATGATTTTCTTGACAGAGGTCTGGAGATGTTCTTTCAGCGACGGGAACTGGTTTCCATGTTCCCGAAGACGATGGGCACAGACTCAGACAGACGTATATAGTTTTATCATGTTAATGAATAGGTTTATCTATATTCTAACGGGATTACGGTTAGATCAAGTTTAGAGTTGATGTTTGTCAGGTTTGTGGTTGTTAGCGAAATGGATGAGTGGTTGGTTGTTATAATTAGTAAGCAGATGAAGTTATCAGAGAAGCTAATATTATTTTATTTTTATAGGAAGTTAATGAAGTTCGATTTCAGATAGACAGAACCGACACTTAAGTGGATGTGTTACAAATTTATTCCTTATGATACTGCACCAATTTCTTCTGATAAAATACTCTCAGTTGGATATCGAAAAATCTTAAATTTAAGAAAAGTAATGAATTGAAACTGATTCTTTGCGATGTCCTGAATCAAAGGATATATTGAGGAGTCGTGGAGAGATTGATTCTGATTAAGATACATAAAATGGCAAACGCAAATCCAAATGTTCCACAGGGAGCGAAGGTTGTAAACAGGATATTTATACGAAAGGAATACTTGTATTTATTCCAGTTTGATTTACCCGTTCTTGCTTGCTACTAAGGGCTCACAACGGCTGTGTATTTCGTGTCATGAGGAGTGTGAAATGAAGTAGCTAATCAAATATCTAAAGATGTCTCTGAGGAAGACTTGGTGCAAAGTACCTTCTGTGAGAGTCTCAACATCATCATAAAAACTACAAGGATACTGAAAACTCTGCTCAAAGACCACCAAGTGAATGTAAGGCTACTTCAAACTCCCTGTGGACTGATGGCGAATACCTTTGGGGGTACAAAACACACTTCCCAGGGTACAACATTAGCAGTCATAGTATTGATGAGCATGAAGACAAACACCCTGAGTGGGCACCTCACACACCGCTGCTTAAACAAATCATCAAAAACCATTTAGATCACAAGGACCAGAAGGGATCATCCTGGCTCTGCTACAAAGAGCTATATAGAAACTTGACACCATTCTGGTAGACATTTTTAGAAAGAGCTTGGAACTCAGTTATAAATAAGAATCATGGAGACTGGTGCAGATCGTGTTCATCCCCAATGGTGGCAATAAAACGGCTGACCTTTCAACTTCATACAGACCAATTAGCCTCACATCCTTCATATTGAAGACCATGGAAAAGTTGATTAACCTACACATATGATGTGGTCTTCGGGTAAAGAAACCACTTCTCAAATTTCCATTTGCCTAACAAAAGGTCAAATCAACTGTATCAGCCATAAATGAGCTGGTCTAAATAAAAGAAAAGGCATTAGATAACAAATATCGTATAACCCTCCTGCTTCCATGGATGTTGAGTCTATTATCTTCCGAACGGAAGTGATGGTACCACTGCTTAAATTGTCTGTTTCTCGGTTCTCTTATAGACCCACAGCCGAACAGGTTGTTAGGCATGTCCGAGCTAAAAAGTAAAGTAAACTAATCCCACGACAACCTTCGTACGGGTCTAGGGGTCATAATAAATTCGGTCATAATTCGTCTTTGTTACTGCTCCGGAAGCTCAAGGCGGGACAATCTCGACCATGATGCTGGATGACGTGGTCTACAAATTTGATTCCCTCTTATCCATACTATTTCGTCCTCCATCTCATGTGCCAGTGTTCGACTGTGGCGAGGAGAAAGGTGATGGCACTTGGTGCACCCTTCCTCTCAAATCTGACCGAACTGTCCCTGGTCAATTTAAAGAGAAAAGTGCGGTTCATCAAAGGAAGCAGATGGTTTCCTGACTTAGGTGCATAGGAGAGAGTTGAAAAATTACTGTGGCATCACATCGGGTCTCTTTTGTGCCTAGGTGCGTCTGTCGGTAGGCCTCTGTCTATCGGCAGCCACTTCAACGTAACCTGTCCATACTCGTTTCTATCGTTGTAATATAAGTTGCTTTTATAGCTAAAGATGCAGCGTGCCGCAAATATCTTTCGTTTGTGTTAGCATCAGCACTGGTGTTACTGATTTGGAACTTTTGGGTGATTCGAGTATTCGTTAAGGAGTTCCAGAACTCGAAAAAAGCAGGGCTTGAACGGACAACTGAAAATTTTGTATCAGAAGGTTCGCGGTCTGAAGGCCAGGAAAGTTCTCCTCTGTAATCGCTGATGTTGTCTGCTTAACAAAAACAATTTTCAGGTGAGAAAAGAGAACACTCTTTTTTCCACTTCAGGTGCTCCGTAAAGATCCATTATCGGCTCTTTATTGTTCCTAGCATAAGGGCCCTATGTGGAGCTTTAACAAGCGATGCTCGTTGTAAGAAGTACCTTCACAGTATAGGCAAGGAGAAATGGCAGAGCATATTTTAACACGCTGGCTCTGCTCTCCCCTGCATCTGTCCAATACGAGGATATATCTAAGTTAATAAGGACGTTGAACCCGCTCCATGCATTCAGTCGTTCATTAGACTTGCGCAAAACAGCTCCATAGATACACTACCGCTAAAAAGTATTTGCCCACCCAATAAATTTACTATTTCAAACGATTAGAAATTAGAAAAATAAGTTCTTATGAATAGTGTTTAAAGCATGTTTGGAGTACATATTATATTTGTAAAAAAGTTTCGAAACGGTATTATTATTGTTAAAGCTTCGTCTCATTAATGTGTCCACCCTTATTCGTAATAACTGGTTCACAAAGTATTTGCATCCTCCGAAGTAATTTTGTCAAATTGTGAGATTTTGTGCAAAATACTTCACAGAGGTTCAGCAGATGTATTGCAAACTTTTCGGTCGTTTCTATCCAGCTCATCCCATAAGAGCTCTATGGGGCTGAGATCAGGTGACTGTGGTACCCAAACCATAATTTTAAGAGCTCCCCCAATTGATAACTGGTTCAAATACTCTCTGCAGATTTTCAAAGAGTGCTTCGGGTTGTTTTTGTGCCGAAATATGAATCCTTTTCCTTTAGTACTTAGATGCGAGACCGCTTGAGAACACCGTGTGTCGTTGGCAAGTAAAATCTTTGTGCTGTCCCTTATACCAACAAACTAGTTGTCTGGGAAGCACTATGAAAAAAATATACCTAGTTCAGATGGCAACATTTCGTTTTCGAGAATATTCCGATAGTGTTCTTTACTCATTATTTCTTGGATTCTGCAGATGTTGACCCAAACAGCCCCATATCATAACAGAACCACTATCGTGTTTCTCCTGCTGATTTGCGGACAAAGGCCCTTCGTCTCGAGCTGAAAACAACCCTGAAAGGTCCGATTTTTGTGTTGCTTAGCTCATTCCAGTCGCTTCTTCTTATTTTCGGCACGTAACAATGGCTTTCTAAAAGCTATTCGATCATGAACACCTGCTCCTTGAAGTCTGCGTAGAAGCACGGAGGGGTTCATATACCTCTCCACATTCACTTGTGCTGTAATTTCTGGTGTAGTAAGGCGTCTATTCCGCTTGCTAGTGACCACAATATTTCTATCTTCGATTGAAGAGTTGATCCTATGTCGTCCACTACATGTTTTATTCTGAGCACTTCCACTGGTCTTGAACTTTTTAACATTATAGTCAACTGTTTCTTCTTGGCACTTTCAACTCAATCGCAATCTGCCGATTACTTTTACCAGTTTTATGATAGGCAATAATAAAAAAACGCACTTCCGTTGAAAGTTCCTTCATTTTCGGCATATTAAGTTTTTACACAATAAAATACTCGATCAATAACAACTCGCACAAAGTACAAATTTTAAGTAATGTTTTCTTCGCAGAAAATGAAGGTAAACTTTTTTAGCCGTGGCATTTTCTTATAAAGGGCAGTACCGGTTGATGATAACAATTGACAACGGGAAAGGATCAGGATACCTGCTTAAAAAATTCCACCCGAAAATAAAAAGTGGGCTTTCCCTTGAAATTAATGCTTCGTAGGATTCTATAAATTTTGCTACCCTCACCTACAAAGTATTGATATTTTTACATAGACATTCTTAGAATATTAGTTAAGATAGTTTTATGATCAATTTCCGGAATAAATTTACCTATAAGTACGCAAAATCCCAAAATATATGAGAGGGAAAATACTTTTGAGCGGTAGTGTACGTTTACGTAGATACATTGATACTTTTCAGTAGATTTCTCACTGATATATATCATTTAGTTCATTAGTTTACTAGTAAATTACAACAAGATCAATTCTGAGCCTAAACAATTTTTCGTTCTTTCACTCACCAATACTAGTTTTCTTCCTGTACCCTTTGTAGCTGCAGGAAACAATTGCACCAATGTATGATTTTCTTCCAGTACCTTTCGTATTTTCTAGCTTTCTATTTTTCGTTATTTGTATTTTTATCTATCACTGAATGGAGGCAGCAAAAGTAGTCAAAAATTTAATATGACAGATGTTGTGCCGTTCGAATATGAAGATTAGATGAGCTGCGCGGAAATGAAATGGTGATATGTTATTTAATTGCGTTAAATTTAATTGTGATATATTATTAAATAATTTAAAAATATTATCTAGTGTCACTGATTTTTATTTAAAACGATTCGAATCTTAAGCCTGAAAGTGATGAAGCTTTTGGTACAGTGTTGTTGATTTTGATCGTTAGATTTTTTTTTACTTATTTTTATTTAAATAGAATGTTATAGCACGAATGTTTATTCTCGAGTACTTTATTAATGCTTCAAATTAAAGGTTTGTGAGTATATACCTGGGCAAAAAGTAAAAAAAAAAGTAAAAATAGCTTTATTCTGATGAAATACACTTAATAATTCCAATACAACTTCCTGATTCCCTCACATACCTATAACATTTACAAACCTAGAGCAAAACACAAAAAAAAACATTCGGAAAAAAATGAACATTCTGTAATATTTTTCATCCTGCAATCATCAGTTACTTAGTTACATCGAGTGCATGTCATGAAGTTAATTAACAAGCATCGAATATGAGAAAAATGCATATCGAAACGGTCGTCCCGGGGCTTCGAATAGAATGCGGAAAATGCAAAAACAGACGAGCAACGATGAAAATATGATATGCAATGAACACGAGATGTAACGAAACGGAACGGAACGTAGAGGAGGGGAGGAGAGGTCGGCTTGAATTTCGGTCATAATGCGAAAAGTTTGTTTGCAAATTGAGATATGTGTGGTACAAATTCAAATTTCGAACTGATTTTCGCCCGGATATAGTGCTTTGGTACACCGGGGGATGGGTATCTTCTTGCTCATGATGATATCGCGTTGCCGGCTGCCTCTCCGGTGGGTAAAAGTAATAATTTCGAATTTCATAGATATCCTGTGCGAGTTTTCAGCATACCAAGCATTTAGCCTTTGTAATAATTAAACCAAAGGCTCAGTATGCAAGCGAATATCATGATGTTGTTTTTGTTGATGATGAATGCCCATGAATACAGTAAATTTCGGATGATAGGATGTAGTCAGTCAGAGTCAGTTTAGTATTCGGATAGCACAACTGCAACTGAATCTCCATTTTGATCCTTCACTGGAATTCTGAATGTATTTCGTTCGTATGGAATCTGTGTACGTTGGCTGTAGAGATTTTTGGGAAATGTAAATGCTTGATACATTGCCAGATAATCATTGCCAAATAATCTTTAGCGTGCAGCGATATTCCTTTCCTTTATTGTTTATTTAATTCATTATTATTATTTGATCATTCCCAGGTGAGGTTCGAATTTTCGTTTCTTGAGATATCTCTTGCTGCCTTTTTACGAATTTTCATGCAAAGATATCCAATGTTGGTTTTCAAAAAGAAATAGCAGTAATCTCTGTAGGTGGTAGCCAGATTGAGTCTGGAAATCCACCCAAAGTATGATTGCCATGAAGAACCCTGGTTGCAGTATAAGAACACAGACTACCATCATAGAAGATCCTATGTTCAACGAGAGCTTCTTCTGTTGTTACAGACATCGGATAGGCTAGAACAGAGTCGACTAGATGTCTGACTATAGCCGTATCTGAGGAATAGACGCCTTCTCTCCAATCCTCACAAAATGGAAGTACTGAATTGGACAACTAGAGCAAACGAGACGTCTGCAGGAAGTGTAGGATGATCTTGACCCTGCAAACTTGTGGAGGCTTTCAGTCAGAGGCAAGGCAAGAAGCTTGTCACCCACCCGGTCTAGGGTGAACAAGGTATCTGGTTAGGCTCCTGTTGGATATGTTCGCTAACTCGTCGGAGACGGGTCGAGGGTGGGCGCCACTCGCTCTCCAATTATTCGAGCCTCGAGCCGCTGAGCGAGCTTCGACTCACCAGATATACACACGTAGTACCGGCACAAGTCAGTTTCTAGTTCGGGTAACACCCGATCCGTCTCACCAATCCCGACCCGGGACCTCACAACTAGACTGCACCCGCAACTACTTTAATTCGACAAACAAGAAAAGAAAAAAAAAAATAAGAAAAAAAAAAAACCTACTAGATGGAACAAAAGAATCTACTTCCGCCTGTCGAAATTTTCTTTTCCTTCGAGCATTTACAAGATCCACTGAAGTTCGAATTCAAGAATTTATTTATCACTATACAGTCAGCTCCACAGGCTGTTATATAAATTTTCTCTACGTTAACTCACACGGTACACAACGGTGAATTCTCTTACTTTCACTTGCTTGCTTTCACATGCACTACCAGACCGTACTAAAACCGCAAGTTCCTCAGCTATCTGAATTCGCCGTTTTTACCATGCGAACCCGGCAAATTTCGGGTTTCTTCCTAAATTCCTCGCCACCACTCACTTTTTACACATTTAGTAAATATTTTCTCCGCACATTTTCTTAATTCTAATTAAATGAATTTTATTCCTCTTAAATAAACTAACCTTAATATTCTGGATCGGCAGTCGGCTACTCGTACTTTTTCGAGATATTCAGATGCAACGTAATTAATTCTTTCCCACGACGATCAGGTGTTAATCAGATGAATCAAGCAATGAAAAAAAGGAAATCCAAAATCTAACGGTGCTCACCAGCACCGAACCGTCGCCTCGAGCGTGATAGTCGACGTCTCTTCTGCCTACGCTGTCTAGCCCTTTAAAACTCGTAAGTTTCTTTTTCGCAGATTAATCGCTGGTCCCGTCTTCGCTCCGACTCAAGAAACACAATCCGCAATACCTCGTTGCGTCGTTCCGTTTTCTTCCGTCCAATGACTTGAGCTACTATTCGCCTGAGACTTTCCCGACTTCCGCTGCAAGGACGGATTGCGTGCCCTCCTTCGTATCTGCAGTAATAAATTAATTTTTAATTCACTTTTAGTTCTGGCGATGCACTTCTTATTCACTTCAGGGCTCAACTTCGAATCCCCTTCTAATATCAGTATCGACAATTACCTGCAGTAATAAATTAATTTTTAATTCACTTTTAGTTCTGGCGATGCACTTCTTATTCACTTCAGGGCTCAACTTCGAATGCCCTCGACGGAAAATTTTCCTAGTGCCGCCACTTCTGCCTAACTGCAGGGTATCCCGCTACTCCAGTTAGGAGCAACGATCTTGTCACTCCTGTGACCGTCCGGGATCCACACCATCAATCTGCTTTCCAATTTTCCTTTTCGATACTCGACTCATCCAAGTTCGAGGTTTCGATGGGTTAAAGGATGGTAGCCATCCGAACCGGTTCTAATCCGACCCTGTTAATACACTCAACCTCCGAAGCATATTTTCCACTTGGCTGAATTTCTGGGTTTGAAGGAAAATACTCTTTCCGGATTCGGCCGTAATATTGGCGGTTTTTTTTATTATTGCCGGATTAAATTGATTTGATGATTCCAACTCGGTCCGGGCTCATCTTCTTCCATTAGCGATCCCCGAACAGAAGAAATAAGCACAAAAAGATAAAATCACAGCGGCACCACCAAGCCATGAACTGCTGATTACCACGTAGCAGCCTCGCGTCTCAACGCACTACTCCATGTCGATATTGATAATAGGCTGACGGCTTATCATATTGAAGACGTCTGCCCGACGCTTTGTCCTCGGTCGGTAATGTAGATGCATTCGTATACACAGATGCCCAATGCTGCCGGCAGTTCCGTTCATCCGTCGGCTAGTCTTGCAGCATGATATACCCTCACGACGACGGCTTGTGACGTGTCTGTGTGGGTGTGTCGACGGTATGGTGGATGCTTAACTGCTGCACGTTACTCGAGCCGTTAACTACCGTATGGCATGAAAGGAACGTCAATTTTTCTGAGTAATTACTCATTGCGGAAATGTCGCGGATGTCGATTTTAGCTAATGTTTTTAAAAGAAATTGGAAAAAAAAAGAAATTCCAGTCGATACAAATAATAGCGACGCTGACCGGCATCGAACCCGCAACTTTATCGTGAGAGCCGCATTCTCCATCATCTGCTCCACGTAACTCGTTGTAATTGCTTTGCTGACTTGTGTTTATCAGCACGTTGATATCATCGGTTATGCCAATTTATTTCCATTCTGATAACCAACGGTCGCCAACATTGGATTCAGGAATGTTTTCGATTGCTTCAGCCTGCCGACTCTGATGTCTTGACGTATAACCTACGTTACTAGCTTAAATTCTATTGTATAATATTGATATTTGCACTATCCGCCAGGTAAAGTACACAAGGCGAATACCACAACGCCTAATGCCCTACGAGTGGTGTTACATTCGGAAACCTAACAAAGTGAGTGGTGGGTACGTAATTATGAGCAGAATTATGAATCTTGGAACGAGTTATAAGCTTTTGATTGAGATCCGGTGACCAAATTTGTTACAACGTAACAAGCTACAAAAAGTGGAAAAGTTGCTGGCTCAAGTAGTTAGGCAAACCAATCCGGCAAAAACTGCAGGAGTTTCTCTGGAAGCTAGATGCCAGGCAGGGTACCCCAGAGCCTACCTGAAGAAGCTACAATCAGGTTGATTGATGATGCCAATGCTTTCAGTTCGGAGTAGAAATGTATCGAACGGATAACTGGAAGTCAAAAAAACGTAAGAGTTCCAGCTGTCACCAAAAGAGGGTTCCGCATAAAAATTCGGTTCTTCCCGGTGTGATTTGAGATTGGTAGCTGATGCTAAAAATCAGCGAGAATCCACACTAGAAGCTCCCTGTCGGCCAGCATAAGCGCCATTCCGTCGGCTGATTGAGCGAACTGATCGATGCACAGTGTGCTATTCTGCGGAATAAGTTATGGAGATAGCGGATTCGGCTACAGATCACAGCTTCACGCAAGCGAGGTTTGTTAACGGTCACCTTCAAGTCTCCTGCTCCAATTAAAGAGTGCCTGACAAATGTGGCTCTGCGACTGAGTACTGGTGGTAATCGGTTCAAATTCACCATTTGGGATCCCGATTTTGTCGAACGCATCCATGTCCGTTGTTATATTCCTGGTCTTCGCACGAAGGTAGGTGACATGACTGGCATGCTCGATAAGCTGAATCCGGGCATCGACATCAAGCACTGAAACTGGTCACAAACCCCACCATTAGTCAAAATGACTTCAACCTGGTGATATTACTTGACCAGGTGATTGAGCTACTTCTTTTATGCGGTTAAATTTAATCAAATCTAACAAATGTGAAGCATCTATTTATATGGGCATAGAGCAAAACACAAAGATCCAGCGGACCTTCTATCTAATAGAGTTAATTCGACTGAGATCACGTGAACATTGTAAAAGGTTCCCAGAAAAGGAGACTGTAAAGGATAATTCTGAAAATTATTATACCTGAAAGTATAAATTTGATTCAGATAGACGTATTTTATGCCAAGTCTTTCATTTCTTTTGGGCCAAAAATTAGCAGAACTGTAAGCACCACCTCCCCCTACATTATTCTTGTATAGAAGCCGTGACTTTGAAGCAGCAGGATCTACGGAATCAGCCCAGTGAAAGCGGCAAAAGCTTTTTATGTCGATAGCGAAGCGAGTCTTGGCTTCTAATCTGCGCCACGCCTCCAGTTTTTAACCCAAAAACTGTCAGCGGTGATCGTATAGTACCGAGACAATTGTGGGCTGAAACACACGAAGCTTCCTATGAACTTCTTACTACCATCGCTAAGACAGGAGCTGAAAGACCAGGTTCACTACGCTGAATCAGAGATCCTGGCACTTCTCGTGGGTTCATAGCTGATTAGCCACGCCTCAGTTGAGGAATCACCAAATGCAATGCCAGAGAAGACAGGCTTTTTGATCTTATAGCTTCTGCGGGGCTGATGACAATGGCGTATCTACCACTTTTGTCGTCTCTATCTGAAATAATGAAATTAATAACTGGATGGCATGTATTGGATGGAATATGACTCTGATCACTGCTACATGGTGTTCTCTTGAGCGAAGTAATCAAAATCCGTGGTGGAGAGAAGAAAGAGCACTCGAAGTAGAAACAAGTACTTTTCGACACTTAGTCAAATCCCATAAACATCCGGGTATTCTTTTTGAACGATACATACACACTAGGGCGCTTAAGTCGAATCACTTAAACGAGGAACATCAATTTCTGGCAAGTGAGAAAAATAATGCGCGTTGACTCTTCATTATTGTATGACCAGCGATTTTGATGGTAAGCATGCGACGGGGGATTTGCTGACATTGAAAGGTCTTTTGGCTGCGCACCCTTAAAGGGGGTATATGAGGCTGCAAAAGCTCATCGAGTAAAGTATGAAGTAGTCAGAAGAAAACACGCCATGCTGACGCAGAGATGGTTGCTTGCAAAATCTGGGGCCGATTACTACTTGAGAACAGCGACGACTAATAGATATCCAGCATTAGCTAAGTTGCTAAAAAAATATAATTTCACTATGCGAACGCCATTAATTCCGACATGCCACTTCTAGCAGTAAATTTGGCATTGGTCACAGCGCCGAGGAGGGTCAACTCCAGCAAACGGCGCGAAGTTCTAAAATGATGCACATGATCCAATCAATCGATCAAAACAAAATGTTAAAAGGACATACAATTAGACCTGATGCTACTCATATCACCTTTTCTTGGTAATCATCTTCTTTTACTAATCACTTCATAAGGGGCAGCAAAGAATCTGTGCCGCTGAAATTTCAACCTTTATCAAATAAAAAAACCAACTCTCGAACAAGCTAAGTGCATATTGACTCATTAGGTTTTGGCGAATGGCAAAGACTCTTCAAGTTGTGAATTGAACCTCACAAGTAAAAAAAATAAATTGACATCATCTCTTCAGCGCTAATTTTAGCCAAGATCGGGCCCTCTGAAATAAGCAGCTGCCAACGTCGTCTTGTTTTTTCTTAGCGAATAACTTGGTTTGTCTTTTTTGCCTTTCAAATCTATAAATAATCGAATGATAATTTAAAAATATTAATCTTTTGTCGATCTCCACTCCTCTCCTCACAAATTGGGTTGAATTCACAGCACAATCACAAAAGCTATCTTCTGAAAAGGCCACTTTCTTATTTAATTTACGCTTTAAGTTGATTTTAACTGCTTGGTGGACTTCATTTACTTATCCTCTTGTCAAAACTTCGAAATATATAGGTTGAAGGCTTCTTAGCCTTTTCTTTTCCTTAGAAAAATTCTGTCATTTGCTACATGTTTTCACTTACATTTTGCACAATATGATAGTTTTATCAGCCAGGAATTAGAAGTGTGAAAATTATTTTCATTTTTTCATGATTTTTACTGATTGCTTCTATTTCTGCATTGATTGGAATTTAAATTATCAACCTTTTTTGGTTTAATTAGATTTTAAGAACCACTTGAACTGGCACTTTGAAGTACAGGATAATATAAACCATCAGCCATGCAAATTGACGAATAATTGCTAAAAATTGAAATTCGTTTCGTAGTCTTTTTTTCATTCTTGCATTGCGTTGTGAATGGAGTTGCAGCGTATTATTCATAAAATGAGTATTTTTTTGATTTGTTTTTGTTTTATTTACTTTTTATTGCTTTTTTTCAATCGAATGCTATGTTCCGACAATAAATCAAATTTTATAATGAATCAATACGCGAGGCTTGAAAAGATTTGCTTTTTTTCTCTTTGTATTCTTTCCCTTTACAGTTTGCATAAATAAGAATAAAAAAAAACGATCAACTGATACGAATAAAATATAATACATCAACATCAATGGTGCAAATAAAAAAAAAAACAATAAATGATCCAAATATCTGACACATTTTTTGAAATTAGACTACTTGATTTGGTGCAAACGTTTTTTTTTTATAAGAAATTAGCTACTAACAATCTTAAACCTTTTAAAAGTCAGGGTAATCACAAAATGCAGGAGTTAAAATGTATGCGCCCAATGTGGGCCAACTGAACGTCGCAGACTAGGGTTGAAGTATACAAAGAAGAAATATTCATGCAGAACCGTTACTCAGTGTGATCCTATTGAAATCTGTTAACCAACTATTGTCATCTCAAAACACTGATTGACATTTTCGAGGAACATAGTCTCGATGCTAGGGTCCATTTATACAGAGAACAATATTAAGATCTAAAGGTTTCGAACTATTTTTGTTTTCATTTCACACTTAGCTGAAAATAAGTACAGCTTCATCAAACATTGTCTTTCATAAGCAAACATGACTCAAATCTAATGTTGATTTTAAAATAACAAACATCTTAACGCGAATGAAATCAAACCATTTCAATCACAATTTTACTGCTTGAAATACACTTAACCTTCAAAATAATATCCGCTAATATTCATGGTCACCTTAAACACCGTAATTCGCATAACATTGACTGGTCTGACCGTAAACAACAAGTGTCGAGTAAGAAAAAAAAAGTGAAATGCATTTCCGTTGATAAATTCATTTGTTCCACCTTCCATTTCATTTCGAATGGAACAGATACATATTTTTCCATACGACGTAATATAACAGCAAATTAGCCTAATTATGTGTAAATATTTGTTTTTTGTCAGTTTCCTTTTCATATAATCATAAATTCAGATTAATACAGTTCTCTGATCGAAACGGAATGTGCAGACCGAGATGATGTCCTTAAACTTTTCAGCAAATTTATTTGATTCACTCAAAGATAAAAATATGAATCTGAAAAACTTCAAATTTCATAACGAAATTGTCCTCTATTTGTGCATACCAGCAACGAAGTTTTGAATTCGGTGAAAAAAAAACACGAATAAATGCACGTTTCAATCAAAATCTTAACGAGAAACCTGTTATGATTCACACACTCGATCACAAACGTCATGCACATCTATGAATTTATGTAAATAATATCTCTATATGCCCTGCCCCGGTACACATAGCTCTGCATGCACAAAAGAAATAAAAACTTTTTAAGCTCTGATTTTTCGTATTCAAACCAAGGTCTATTTAGTGCAGTTTTTTCATTATCTCTTCACATCCACTACCTGACTTAATCACGCCAAGATCTCTTCGATATCTTTTTGTATATGGTATTCACAAAGTATCTATGGCTCAGCCGGGTCGTCGAAAAAAGCGAAAACTGACAAAAAAAAAGTTCAATTTTTTTCATATTTTTTTAAAATCTAATCTTTCGATCGCTTTCGAACGAACCTTTGCCAGATTTTTTTCTGGGGTAGTTATATCGGCGCAGCAGTAATAATAATAATAATCAAATCATAATAATACGAGCAACGTGAGGGGGGCCTTGGAACAGTCAGTATCAATGAAAAACAACCTCAACCTAAGACGCAACCAAAAAACATCTTGATCGTCGAAAAAAGAAATGAAACTCATTGGATAGGAAATTAAAGGTAGCTTCTGCAACGAACGGTGATATTAGGCGGCAAGAGAGCACAATAAAAAACTATCGCGATCCAACCTCATCCAACAGCTCAGCCAGCGAGCAAGTGGAGTGTATGGATGGAAATTAAAGTTGAGAGAGAGGAAAAAGTGTAGTAAGCCGCAACGGCGAAAAAATCGACAAATAAGACAGACGAATTATATCTTTTCAATGAATACGAAATTAGATGCGGCGCGTCGATCGTGTAGGATGAAAAAATTGAGGCAGTCTTCCAAAAAATAAGATGATTTCTGAATATCATTTGCATGATGATCATGATGATGTGAACGATGATGATGGCGATGGTTAAATGGTGCTGCTGAAGCTGGTTGTGGAGATTTGTTGACGCTGTTGAGTAGAGCAGTTAGTGACTGGATCGGAGTATGCCTGGATCAGAGTACTTACGATTGAGTTTGGAACTCAGCGAAATCCGTTGAATCATAATTGAAAGACGAAGATTTGCCTACTCTTTTATCCTGTAGTTTTATTTATTTTTAGATTATTCGGAAAGTGTAGATGGAACTAAAAATAGAGCAAAAGGATCTGTTTTGGCAAGAGTCTGCCTTTAAAATGGTAGAGTGATTAGAATACAATGTAAGAAATGTTTATCCAGCTAAATTTGGACGATTTTGAGTAACATAAGAGATATTTGAGAGATTTTCAGGGAGTGAGAGTTTAGTTGGGTCTAATTAAGCCATCTTTTTTGAGAGTTTGGTCATCGAATACTTTGTATTTTTCATTACTTTGTATTTTCACGCTACCAAAATATTCTACAACTTATTCTTGACATGATTTTAAACATTCAAAACCGATGCATTGCAAGCTCCATCAACAGGATCAAATTGTGATCTTGTTGATTTTCAAAACGGGATCTAACGGGCATCTGACGTGACAGGTCTCTTTTTGGCTCCTTCGTTGGTATCGTAGAGCAGCCATCGGTAGTCCCGCATCATGGCTAGCAAGTAGTCAGCGATACGGAACCTCTACTCAATGGCCCGGATGATATCCGTCCACCTCGCCGAGTTGAAAACGTTTTGTACGTCCAGCGTTACCAGCAGCTTGATGACATGCTTCTTCCGTTCTTGCTACAACCCCAACAACGTCTGAGATGGGATCGATTGATGAATGCCCTTTCCGGAAGCCATGCTGACTGCAAGAAAGATCGCCAGCAGACCTCACTTCGGCTTGAGCAACCCATCGAGAAGCTTTCCCGCAGTTTGTCATCCTAGACACTGCACTATTCAGCTCCTCGTCCGTAAAGGGAGAAAAATCCGCCTGGTTGACGATGATGGGATCATCATGCGCCGGGAACAGCCAACCAATGATATTCTCCATCGATATTGCATCCATGAGGGTGCTAGGTCGCATGCAGCCAAGTCTACGAGTGACCAATTTGTAGCCATCTCCCCACGGGTCCGAGTTGATCTCCTCACAAAGAGCCTACCATTTGGCACGTTTGTTCCTCGTGATGGCCTTGGTCAGCTCTCTCTTTGCCGCAATATGAGCAGCAAATAGCACAGCCACTCCCTACCTGTTCCTGGCTCGCTGCGCCTGCACGCCAAAGCGATGCGTCGCAGTTCGGCGTTTTCATCGTTCCACGAGTAAGCATGTTGCCTTCTACGAAAGGGTTTCCGTTTTGGCATTGAAGCCTCACACGCCCTGCAAATCCACCATATGGTGCTATCAGTAGCGGGCTCTACTGCTGCACGAGTCACTGGGGTCCCAGATGTTAGAAGATCCCCTTGAACGATGCGGTCTTCTCGTCCCTGTCAAGCTTAGCGGCATTCCAGCCTAGCCACTTACAGCGAGAGCCATGGAGTCTTTGCCTCTCTCAGCGATTTGGAAGCGATGTGTACTCATCAGACGAATTAGTGTTGGGATAGGCTGTCGCTGGAGCAAGTCAAAACGAGTCAACTACTTGACCAAAATCATCGGCTCCGTGGCGCAACAGGGAGCGCGTTCGACCGATAAGCAGGAAGTCTAGGGTCCGAGTCCCGATCCGGGCGATGATGACTGATCGACGGAGCGTGCAATAAGACAAGAATCTGAAGAAAACAAATTAACTGAGTCCGGTGTGTCGGTTGCGGAGGAGCCAAATTTTTGAAGGTTAGTGCATGACTGCGTCATGAACGAAATATTTTATTTTTAATAGATTTCGTTAGATTTTAAAGATTTAGTAGACCTAGTTCGATTAGGATTAAATCTAACGCTGAAAACGACGATTGTGCAAATTGAATGTTAGAATTGGGTGGTGGCAAACAACGTGCAATCAAATGAAGTGTTAGAGTAGGATTTAGTTAAGAAGAAAATGCGAGACAGGAATAAATTTGTTGATGGAATTTAATTGTGATTAAAATTGGTGAATTGAATATTACGGGGGATGTGACTTGAAGACTCGAATAATAAGTGGGGTACTAATTGATAGTGGTGTATTAAACGGGGGAACTAATTGGTTGATGATTCTTAATTGAGGTATTGTTTGTAATTGATATCGGCTGATAGTTTAATCGTAGATCGATATCAGGATAAATCTTTTGTCCGCGCGGAAGGTGTAAAAGTTGATGTGGGAATTTAGTTGGCGGAGGCCATTCCACTGAGCTCAATCCTGGTGCGACGCAGACTGTTAGACGTGGAAGAAACGGTGAGACGATGGAGTGTGCGTGAAAGGAGGTGTAATGTGAGGCTAATGTCGTGGACACTGGTATCTAGTTACAGTTTTTGCTCCTCGAGCCAGAAAACAAATTTAGATCGCTATTTACTTTTGCTTTGGCGAGCCTGTCGCCGCTTTACGCAAAAGTAAACCAAAAACTTTGCCTTGGCGAGCTTGTCGCCGCTTTAAGCAAAGAGAGACTAAAGACTTTGCCTTGGCGAGCCTGTCGCCGCTTAGCTGAGTCTATATCAGTCTTTTACTTTTGTACAAAGAATAAAACAATTCTTTTATTGTACACCTGGTCGCCGCTATGGTTTTGGCTTACCAGCAAAGAATAATCTTTATTCATTCTAATCCTGAGCTTTTATAGCAATAGTATTACAGTTAAGCTTTTCAAAAAAATCTGCGCGAATCAAAAATAATTACCTAGTTCCAGGTATTTACCACCGCGTGCAATTAGGGCGCTCTAGTCGCCATTTATATGATATTTGACATTTCGACCAGTGTCGAAACGTCAAGTGTCAAGTGTACACAACAGAGGCCGGGAAGAAAGGCAAAGGGGGTCTATAGGCAACTCTCCCAAACCCGTTCTCATACTGGTCTTCCCGTGTCGAAGAACAGTTCGAAACTCATTCGAAGGCTCGGGGTTCATAATTGGGGTGAGTGAGTGCTGTTCAAATTAGTTAGGTTCAGCGGCTGCCTTGTCTAGGCAGACGCCAGCAAAGACAAACAAGGGCAAGGAGAAACAAACAAAGATACCGCATTCATATGGTGCACAATCTTAGCCGAGAACCGCCCCGAGTTCGAGGAAGTAGGAGCCAAGATAGTGCTCCTTCGTCTGGCAAGGACCGAGCATTCTCATGTTCCTCTACGCATCTCCAGCTTCTCCAAAAGTCGTTGTAAGAGGAACCCACTGGCGCTGCATGACTTCCAAACAAACAATGTCTAATTAAAGCAGTCAACAGCGAGCATAGGTACCCCATTCCCAAGTTGAGTAGCTCTCAAAAGAATCTTCTTCTACCCAAGATTTGAAAGCGTCATTTAAGTGTTTTTGTCTGATAATAAGTTTGCCAATCGAGAAGCTGCACATCACTCACGGGAAAAGTGTGCCAGCCTTTGGATGTTTGTCTGCTTCACACTTCCCCTGATCTCTCATATCCTTAAAATCTGCGAGTTATTTCTGCGGATTCTATGCGCTCGAACAGATTTGGATTTGGTGGTTGAAGTGAGCCCGATACCTGAAATACAGCGGATGCCTGGGTCAGCTTAGCTGCCGTTTCCCATGGCTTCCGCTCGGCGCATACGGGCGTCCTCCTCTCATCAGTGCCTAGTTTTGTTGCTTTGACATCGCGAGGGATGAACACCGAGGAAGAGAAGTACGTCGCGGGGAATGCCTTTACCCCCGGGGAACAGGTTTCGAAGCTACTTCTCCCGAATCGATGGACAGAGGTACAAACAATGTACCCGTAGACTGTAGAGCAGGTTTTCTAGCTGCATCAACTTCGATTGGCAGTAAAGTGTGCCTTCCAACCACTTTTTCTCCATTATTAGGACACTCCGCTGTGAAGTAAGTCCCATCTTTGACATTGAAGGCAGAAGTTGAATTAAAGTCATCAGACTTCTGTCCGACAAGTGTTTTGTCCTTTTTTTGGGATGCTATTGTGTCCAAACTCAGATCCGTTATCTTACCATGGTCATCTATGCAAAGCAGAGGGGTGAGAGGTCATGCCAGGGCTGGCGCAGATCCTTATGATAGAAAGCGCTCAAACCCGGATCGGATTAATGGCTTCGAAAGTAAGAACGTTTTCTGAGACCCGCCATGGTTTTATCAGGATGGAGATGATAATGTTAAAAATAAATAAGTACACATATTTATAACACAGACTGTAATTCAACAAAATGCAAACGGTATATGAAGATGACAACATTTGCATAGTTAGATGAGCAAGCCATGTTTCCTCAAACGGTTTCTGCGCCCGCAAAATGAAAACCGTCCGCCACAAAACGGAAATCTCTAACTAATATTTGTACTAATTTCAGAAGCTGTCATTCTAAATTTACTTTTATAAACATTGATTACTTTCAAGATTAATTCTTGCTTTAATTCGACCCACATGGTCATAATAAAAGTAATTTTTTTCCAACCCATAGATCTTCCATGGCAGTTTAACATACATGGATTTACTTCAAACCACTTCATTCTAAGACCATAAATATATTTTGCATAAAATTAACGTTCAACTTTTTGAGATTCTTTAAAATAAACTACAGCCATCATCACCACCGGAAGCTTTTAACCGTTCGCATTAACTCGAAAATTTCCACAAAGATCAGCACTGATAAGCTAAGCAGGTCGGCAGTAAAATGACTAAGCGACCACTCGAATCGACGCTACAAGCAATGCCTGCTGGCCTGCTAGTGAAACCTTAGCAAGTCCCCAAGTCAACTTCATCGAAACAAGAATGTATCCATCCAGAAGTATGTTGGTTCGGTTGGTTTGTTTGGTATTTGTGTATCTCGCATGAATGAAAAGAATGTCTCATACATGTTTCACCATACCGATCACTTCAACTGCTTCTTCTTCTGCGGCGAGACATTGAACGGTTATGGTTAACGATGAATGCTGCGAATGAGTGAGGAAACCTTTTTCGCCGCTATCGCACCGAAAAGATCTGTCGAAAAACGTTTCGAAAACCGAATGCAACCTGCAGTTTTTGCAGAATTTGCAGAATGTCATGCGGTTAGTTGATTCGAAAGGGTATTATGGTGAGTGTTCTGTTCTGGTGGATGGAAGTCGTGAAGCAGATAGTTGGTGCTAATGATGAATTAAGTGCACAGGTATTGGGTTCAGAACAAGGTGAAGTTCATGTCAAATGTAAGTAGGTCTATCGTGGCCGAAATGCCCTCTGTATCCTTATGGACTAGAACAATGTCTTCTACAATGCTCCCTAGGATTGTTTCTGAAAAGAGCAAAATACCAATTGAACTAAATTTGAGCTTTCATCATCCATTTTTTTTCATTTTTCTGGAACTCATCCTCTCCGCCATAATTGATATCCTCGTCTAACGAATTCATGCGACCCAAGACTCTCTGGGCGCACGGGACCCAGATCATATGGATAGGTTAATATCGTGCCGGTCTTTAAATTAACACGGAGGGAATGTTGTTGTGAAAGAACTCGGGTAACAGCAGTGCCATGCATCGAAAGGCTCGACGAAACAACCAACCTCACCGCAGAACGGCAACGAGTGCGTCGTCGCAACAAAAACAACAGGCTATGAACGCTAACCTGCAAAGCTAACTAAGCTAACCGGGCCCGGCCGACTGAGCTAACTAAGCATTCAAACGAACAAATACTCGGAATACTTGAGCTGATGTAACAGTCGAGCAATGAATGCTTTTGCGCTTGACGTGTATTCGCGTACAGGTAGAAAATTGCAAAGAAATATTTTTGCCGTCTTTCATCTCGACGTCAGAGCCTTGGAGCCTGGCCTTATTCATACCAAAAGTCCACAAAGAGCGTGTGCAAGAATATAAAAAAAAAAGAATCGAGAAACAAATGCCTTTTATTGTACCGGTTGTTTTTGTTGTTTCTGCCTAAGCGTTTGTTGAGCACACAATACACATTGCGTTCGGTTACATTTTTAATATTCTTACCGCAAGCAACATGTGTGTGTGTGTTTCTGTTACCTAGTAGGTACATTCGAAAGCATTGTTCGTCGACGGGGTCGTCGACAACAACAACAACAGTCAGACGTGCAAATCACCCTTTTGTTGCTGCAAGAGCTCTCATTAATCGAAATTACACATAATGATTTAGCGAACAACAACGGGACTGAACCTTGTATGCAAACATACATCTTCGTCTGCTCCTCAACGCTTCCTTGCCTCCATCTTTCCCTACGCACATCGAGCTCGAAACCATATGCTTTCCGGTGGACCTGTCTTGGAACTTTCATTTCAATCAGACCCAATCCAACAGTCTTCGATGGATGGCTGGCTGATTTCTGTTGGGCGAAGGGATTTTATCGTTGCGCTAAACAAAAGTCTCTGAAATCGAGATGCAACCTATTGTTTGACGAAGCGAATGGTGCAAAAGAACAATCCTGCCTGGCCACGAACAATTTGAATTTCAATTAAGTAAAAGTTGGGTGTGCAATTGACAAAAGGAACTGTGGGAGTTTTCTCTTGGAACAACGTTTTTTTTTCAGTTTTAAGATGATTTGTTTTTGCCATTGTTTTGATTCTTTCAAAAAAATTAGTAAAAATCTTGGTTAGTTCCTGAGAATCTACTCGAAAATTATGGTTTTTGTTGTAATGTTTGATAGCTCATTGAAATTTCTGGGGATTCAACGTGAAACTTTATTGTCAAAAATTGAATTTGTGTCTTTTTTTTCTATGGTGATGCCAAGGCTCAGGGGATGCCCTGTTATGCTACAGCACAGCCTAGGCGGAAGGAAATTTAAGAAAAGAGAGAGAGAGAGGAAGGGTTGAGTTTGCAGTAGATAGCGATGCACGATTCGTTTGAACAATTGTGGTTCATAGTCGGCGGGGGAAACAGTAGATGGTAGGCTTTTCCATAATCGTATTGACCTTGAGAAAGAATCATGAAATTTGGCGGTACGACTGGCACTGATCGAAGGGGTGCGAGATTGAGCGCGTTGGGAGGCTGTTGGATAGGGGAGAAAACTTGATTTTTCATTAGAGCAAAGACCCTAAAAATAGCGATACAGAAGAGGAAGGCAACCCACATTATGTCGGTGCTCAAGCGATTCAATACGTAAGGAAATAGTTTCAATAAGCTTGAAAGCTTTGCGTTGGACTTTGTCTAGTTCCGCTAAAGCAGTGCGGCCTGCCCCAGCTCATATATAGGAGTTATACTCAAGTCTTGGTCTTACGAGAGTCTTGTATATGTGCGCTATGTCTGATGGTGTATAGTATGTCTTGCCTCTCTGAAGGTAATTCATTTCATGGCATTTTTCGCAATTGGAAAAATGTGGCCGGTCCAGCTTAGTATGCTGGAGATGTTAAATCCTAATTGATTCAGAAATAGCCACACCATCAACGGAAATAGCGTGGCTAGTAGGAAGAGGGTAAGGCTTGAGCGAAAGATGACAGCATTGGGTTTTGGACGCTTTAAACACAACACGGTTCGCTGAGCCCCAAGCGATAATGTTTAATAGGTCCCTGTTTAGCGATGCAAACATGTGATCTTCACTAACAGAAGTAGCATTTCTACGAGAGTCGACCACTCTGTCAAAAAAGTATGCGAAGTCGAGGGTGCTGTCATCGGCAAAACTATGAATCAGATTAAAAGTGGAGGAAAGGAGGTCATTTTTAAATAAAACGAAGAGAGTTAAGTCATTTATAAATAAAAGGAAGAGAGTTGGTGAAAGAACAGTACCTTGCGGAAAGAACAGTACCTTGCGAAGAGGGCAGGATGCCAGGGGCTGTAGAAGGCCTTCGAGATATCAAGAAAAATGACTATTGTTTCACCAAAGTTATGAAGACATCGATTCCATCTCTCACTGAGCAATGTAAGTAAGTCCCCAGTGGAGCGCCCAGAACGGAAACCATACTGGCAATCGTTGATTAGATGGCTCAACTCAAGACATTTCATTAGTTTTGAGTTCACGAGTGATTCAAATACCTTAGGCAGAACCGAAACGATTGTAATACGTCGATAGTTAGAGGGATCACAGGCCTCCCCCTATTTAGCTATGGGCTGAACGTGTGCAAGTTTCCATGCGGAAGGAAATATTCCAGTTGAATATGACAGGTAAAATAGTTTGCGCAGAGGTTAAGCTAAGGCGGAGGCGTACCATTTGAGTAATACCATAAGAACCGGAAGATTTGGAAATGTCAAGCTTGGCGAGCATTGCAGACTCAGTGATGAAGGCGGCAAGTAAGAGTTTGTAGGGAAAATCTCAGCAAAAAGATTAACTTTATCTAGTGACTCAGTAAGTACGTTACCACCATGAAGAAGAGGTGGCACAGAGGAACTGGAGACGTTGCCCTTAATTTTTTTAACAAGCGACCAGAAGCTTTTACTTCCTTTCTGGCTTGAAAGGACCTTCTGCTTAATATTTTGGTCAAACTGGAATTTAGATAGTGGTTGTACAGGTATTGCGAGTAGTTTTGTAAAGTTTTTTTTTATTCCTCATACGGAGATGGCTTGAAAATTCGGAATACCGCCTCCTTAGTGCAAATGGGCTCTTTACATTCGTAACTAAACCATGACGTGGTGGTTGACTTAGTGTTCGTGAAGGAATGCGGGGTAAAAGAGTACATTCCACATCATATGGTGGAAGCTATAAATTCGACGTTCTTTGTTTGCAAAGCAATCGGCTTTTCAAAAACTTAGACTTAGGCAATAAACTTTTGTTTCTAACTGCTTTCTGTATAAATTCTTCCCTAACACATCTTAACCGTCAGTAGCCAGCTTTCATTTAGATGCTTATATATATGTGCTGACCGATGCATCAATCACTGATATTTTTCACAGTGAAAGAAAAATCACTGGCAGTGAAACGATATACAGCAAGCGGAAAGATATCGAACAAAATCTCAGCACACTAAGTCACAAACAACGAAATTACAGGTAAAAAAAATCACACCGATCGAAATCACAGTTACTGAAATCACAGCAAGATTTTACAGCCAAAAATCACAGCGATCGAAATCACTGTGATTGAAATGCCAGTGTACGCAAACTGTGAATCCGTATATTGCTGGATCGTTCGCTGTGATTTTTTTGCTGTGATTTCGATCACTGTGAATTTAGAACTTGTGTTCGAGACAAATATTCAGCGGTTTTCTGTAATGTGATTTTGCAAAGATATCGGGGAAACAAGAATAAATATTGTGAGTGTCGCCATTCACGAACGTTCTTGTGTATTTTGCGGGGTTTGAGCAGATGAATAAGGTCCGATATTGGTATGGTAGCAGTTCAAATGAAATTAAAGCAGAAAAACATTATAAAATTGCTCAAAATATGTGTTTGAAGAGGGAATGAAAATGAAATGGAAAACGATCTAGATGAGGATGGATTGTGAAAATCTTTACAGAACAAAATAATCCAAAAATCTCAATCGCAAAGCAATGCTACTATTAACGGTATTATTGAAGTACAACGCTATCAGAAAATCGATAAGTTACCGAGGCCCAGACATTTTTGAAAATTATAATGTTTCAATTTTCCTTATCTGAGTGCTGTTTCCTAGGTAGCCTGCAGCATTGCAGTGTAACTCATCTTCGAGAATGATGGAGAACTACACAGCTTGTGATCAAAACTACATCATCTTCCATATCGTTGAGAGCACATATAAGCAACACTGCTCATTATGGAAAACGTTTGACTGGCAGACCGTCAGATTAAACAGAAATGAAATGGTCGCGTCTTTAAATGTGAGCCTGGATAAAGAAACTCTGCCAAACAATACCAGCACAGTGGTGCGAATTAGCAAAGTATGCGATGCGTCAATGCCCCGTCGGAAAGTCTTCAGTAGAAGGAAACTAATGCTGGTGGAACGATGAAATTGCTGAGCGGGGGCGCGTGATTTTAGTATGCAAACGCAGGGCACAGCGTGTCAGAAATATACCGCAGCTTGCCGTACTTTCTGCATGCAACACGTCGCCAAAGGAAGAGTAGGCCAAAGCCATTAAAAGGAGCAAACGCTACATGCTACGACACATGAAATGAGAGTCTCAGATTGGTTAATCGTAAATTGAGCTAAATGCAGTCTAACGCTCTCAGATATGTGGCATTGACAGCTCGTAGCTCCCGGTGCATTCGCCAAGGATTGATGATAGCATCATCGTCCATGGGATGGACTCTCTTTTTACGGAGGAGAAGCTGATCATCGCAGTGTCTGAAATAAGGAATGGGAAGGCTCTATACCCTAAAAGAGTGCCGGTCGAAACACCTAAAGTGGAAACTCAACTGCGACTATTGCTGAAGCTATGTAATGCCTATTTAGTGCTGGAGGTCGTTGCATCACGATGGAAAGTTGCCCGATTAGCGCTCATTGATAAAGAAGAGGGAGACACAGTCAGTCCACCCGCGCATCGCCCGCTCCGCATGCTGGGGAACCACAGTTACTGTTAGCAATGAGATCAGCTGGTGATCTATCTGACAGACATCCTGGCTTCCAAAAAAAGCACTCAACTGTTGATGCCACCTTAGCAGTAATTGGGGTCCTAGCAAGAGCGTGCCAAACCGGTTGTTTTACAGGTAACGCAAGATGTTCAAAATGCCTTCGATTTGGCAACCTCCCTCGAATATAGCTTACTCATTCCTGACTACTTGTTGGTCATGATGCAGGACTATATTTTTATTGATGGCTGCTGTTTGACACTGACGAAGTAGTTCGAAGAAGGCTTATAAATCATCGCCCTTGACCTATGGAACATCGTTTACGATGGACTACAGCAAGACTCATAAGCGTCTGATGTAGCTGGCCATGATATAATAGTATTTTTCTTATTTAATGAGCATTGGCTAAATATATTGGGAACTATACGTCCCAGGTTTCATAAAATACTTCAAATATCATCCTAGAAGCATCATCCCTAGCTGAATAGCCTCCTTTGTTGCATGAACTATAAGGCTACCTTGAAGATAAAGAATCCTATATATTTTAGTCATCACTCTTTCACCGTGGCGGCATCAGTTCTTAGCCTGAAGGATAAGGATAGAAATTCCTTACGTGGTATTTTGGCCGAATATTCCAAGGTAAAGTATGGTGGTGCATATAACCTATGAAAACCAGGACACTTTCTCAATTAAAGCTTCATTTTCTTCACGGATTTTTGCGTGATTTGAAAGAATGCTGAGATTCCCTTTCTCTCCTTTCAAACATTAGTATTGCCAATAGGTTTAATAGATCTCTGAATTTCAGGCGAAACTTTATCTTGTATTTGCATTTAGGGGTTGTGAAGTCTCTTTGAAATATAACACAAAAGATAATCAGCTCCTATGGAGTTTCATTAGGTAAACAAAATAATTCAGTTTCTATATCATCTAATGTGCGATCCTTAAAGGTAGAGATTAATCAATATCCCTTCGTAAGTTCTAAGAACCCAACATTTAAAGTTTCATAAAAAAATCAATTGCTTCGAGCAAGTGCCGGATTCTTCTGTAATGAAATAACTTTTTTTTACATGTTTCCTAATAACCGCTGCGATTTCGGACCAATTAACAGGTGGTAGTTTCTTTCGTTACGTTACCAAACGATATCTCAATTCAGTTCCCAAAACTCTTCGACTGTTTGCTACCCACTCTCTGTCATGACCTACACTCTGATCGCTCTTGATGCCTTTCAACTAATGAGCGGTCGAGCGGCGGACGCACTCGATCTATTTTTAGACTAAACTTGAAATATATCCTAATATGGTCATGGGTAAAATATTTTTATGACAGTGATGAGCAAACTCTACTAGATAAAGTGATCGTAGGCTTCGACAGAAGAATCGTTATTGAGGTAGCAACTTCAGAACAATGACGTTCCGTAAATATAGTTCAGCACTAATTGTATGTATTGGTAATGAATGATTTAAGACGGGCAAGTTTGTTATCAATGATGGAACTTTTTTGTGAAGAGTATAAATGTGAAGAAGAATGGAAATAAAGATTAGATTCAAGAAAAATACTAATTCGTGAAAATTGTGAAGGAAATGCGAAAGACTTCTAGGGTTGCGAATAGCAGATCAGCGCAACAATATCCTACAAATACATTCCAGATATATTGATTTTCCCTGCTGATTAACGTATTTAATCATATTGATATGATATTTGTGTTAAAATTAAAATAAACATCTTGTAGCCGTAGAAAAAATAAGAGTTCAAAAATGTTGTAAACAATCTAAAAGATGAAGTGAAACTATAGTTTTTCTGTATCTTCTTTAAGACCTCATTCACGTGACATAATATTTATGCACAAACCAGGTCAAATAATTCTTCACTCAATTCAATCCGATGCCTTTAATTTCCTGCATTGCTTCCATGACCCAAATGTGCTTGTCCTAAAATCTTTTATAATAACGAAATCCAATACACCAGAATCAATGCATCACGCGACCTTATCTAAGTGTCATATTCCATATAAAGCAATCTTCTCGAAAGTGCTGAATTCGTCATATTTTGCGCAATCTTATCATCACGATCGTCATCAGCATCACTTAACGTTTTCAAAACACACAAACTGAAATACATAAATAATGACGGCGGCAAGCGCCAATATGCACACACATCACATGTACTACTTAAATCTGCTGGTATTTCAATACTGTCCGCCGAACGAACGGTGTGTAAATAATGGCAATTCCGATGACGACAACAACAACAAATCCGAAACAAAAACAATCACAACCTGTCATTGCCATGCAAAATTTCAGATACATCTACTAAAAACCGAAGAAGATTGCAAGAATAATATCGCAGCGAGACGGCGCCCATTGTGGGTGTAGCATCAGTACGCGAAATTGTAGCTGAAGCGATTACGAAAAAATTGTATCGTAACGACGACGATCTGAATGAAGAAAAAAGAAACAAGCGACGGCATGAATAAATGTTTCTAATAAGACGACACAAAAAAGTATTCGACTTGGCATTAAAAGCATAACAACAAGTACGTTATAGAATTGACAAAATTGATATTACGAAATTGCCTTTCAATTACATTAGTCACGGCATGTTACCTGCGTGTTGTGCATCGTCTAAGTAATATCTATTCAATATATTCGTGAATTCCAAGATACAAGCACGTATGATTTCGGATTGGAATGGGAGAATGTATTTTGCAAAGGTGAATGTGCAAATGAAAGAATGGGTTCGATGAAGAGGAAAATGGTTTGTTTTGAAGGCTTTCATTTCAACAAAAATAAAAAAAAAACTAATCGCAAAGAACAAACTAATAAATTAATCACAAGACTTTTCTCCGTTTGAACAGAAAGGGACCTATGTGACTGTCTTGTGATAGTTCCGAAAATAAAATAATAATTTCTGATAAGAAACATTCACATAGAGACGACAAGATGACATAAAAGCACTGGGAAAATCATTGATGATAGACTGAGAAGAAGTGGACCTAAGATGGATCCTTGAGGTACACCAGAAGAAGTAGATAAACGTGAGGACGACAAGCAAAAGAGGGAGAAAACACAAGTGAAAGCAAACGCTCACAAATACCATAAAGCTTTAGCTTGACAAAAAGCAGCTCATGATTAACGGAGCCAAAAGCTTTAGCAAAATCAGTTTAGAAGACATCAACTTGATTGTTGCTGTCAATTGCAGAAGAAATTACATGTGCAAATTCAACTACGTTCATAGAAGTGCAGCGATCTTTTACAGAGCTTTGTTGTTGCGCTGCGAAGACACAGCTGAGGGCCTCATAGATTCCATTGAAAATGAGGCGTTCAAAAGCAAGGAAGTCTGGAGGTAGGGCGATAGTTGGAATCAAGACTACGTTCGCCCGATTTGAAAATAGGGATAATGGGGGAAAGCTTCCAGGAGGAGTACAATTTACCAGCAAAGAGACTAACATTGAATAAAATGGATAAAGGGACACAAGGGAATACGCAAGATTTTTCACGAAAAGGGACCAGTGGACAGTGTGTTAGAGTAGGGTTTAGGACCCACGTTGCACTGATCATAGATCGCGTTACTTGCCTTTTTTGTTTTTTTTTTCTGCTAGATTTACCTTTCCAAATATTTGGTGTGCAACTTGAAACCTAATCTAGCGCCGACCAGTCTGATTAGATCTATCTCAGGAATCTTGTATTTTCTCGTGAAGTGTGTGTGATTGTGTAGGAGAGGCGCATTGGCATCTCTAAGCACTCAATCCAAAAGATTCATTGTACTCATTACCCTCTTCCTATCATAGTTTCCCGAACTTCGTGATAATCACTAATAGGGGGAAAGAGGCGATCTTCTGCTTACGTGCCATACCCCAGCCAAAGCATTGTTATCTGAGACGGGCAAACGCTGGGCATTCACAGAGGAAATGCTCCGCAGAGTCAACCTCTTGCAGACAAGATGAACAGAGGTCATCATGTACAACACCTATTCGGTGCATAGGTCCTCCTAGGCAGTTGGGTCCAGCCAGAATGCAAACTTTTCTGCTCTTATTGAGCAAGAATTCTGCAGTCACATGGTTGGGCTCTGAAAGGAAGTCCTTCGTGTGCCTGGCTACATCAGCAGTCATCCATCTGGCTTTGAGAGCATCAAGTACCCACTTCCGAAGAACGGCATGTTCAGATGCGGTCGGCACACCCAAGGCGGATTCAGGACCCTGTAGTGGAAGTTTCGAATGTTGCTTCGCAATGGCGTCAGCAATTTCATTTCCCTCAACACCACAGTGCCCCGGTACCCAGAGCAGATGCACCCTATTGAATCTGGTGAAAATATGCTCTACACTCTTGGGTAATTTACGCAGCGCCATCAGTGCAGCTTGACTGTCACTGCAAATAGCAATGCGTTTTTCTTCAATTGCCCAACAGGCAGCTCTCAAAATAGTGAATATTTCTGCTTGAAGAACAGAAACGTGCTCTCCAAGAGAAGAAGCCCACCTGTCATTCGATGAATGCAGATAGACACCAGTTCCGATGCATCTCAATTTCCATCGGGAATCATCGTCTTCTTGAACAGAGTCCTTTTGTGTCGACGGTTGAGAGCTTTCCCTGGTTCACAATGTCCAGTCGGCGTGGGTTTGCACCCAGTCATCGGTCCAGTTCATTTCTGCTCCGAACTGGCAACCTTCGTATCGCCAGCCAACATTTCTTTCGCTACTCCAGGTCCAGAGGTTTCACTGTTTGACATCCAGTCTCCGGGGAAGCGCATGCAGTTCATCATCATCATTCGCCGGCAGTTTGCCCCTTTTTTGCAGTTTCTTACGACTGAGCCTCCACTGGTATCCAGAGTTCAGAGGAATGAGCACTCTTACTTTCTTTACTATCAGCGGGCGCCTCATTTGCACTAACCGGAGTTGCCTCCTTTAGTGTATCCTTTCTCCTCTTATATAAGGATTCGGGAGGAAAATTTTTTTCCCTAGTACGGCCGTAGTCAGACTTCCAGCTGACGCTGTAATCGCCTTTCTGGAGCCTGTGATCAGAGGGAATGCTATAAGCAAGTTCGAAAACTTGTTGGCCATGGAATCTTCCACGATGGTAACCTGTGAGCTTCCACTGCAACCAGGGTCCTCCATTGCAGTCGTACATTAGATCGGAGCCTGCACAATCTGAGCGTCTGCCGTACTGAGCACGTCCAGCGCGGGTGGGTTTACAGACTCAGTATGGCTGCCACCCACAGAGATGCATTCCTTAGGACTCATCCTCATGTTTGTACCCACTGTCCTTGGCGGGTGCGCCGGGAGCAGCGAGCTGACGATGCGTTCCAGTGTTGCAACATCGTCGGAAGCGCTAGGCTGCAGGCAACCAAGCCTGCGAGTAACCAATTTGTACCCTCACCCGACGGGTCTAAATCGACCTCACAAAGAGCCTGCCATTTGCAGCGCTCGCTCGTCTTGAAGTAAAAGTAAAGCAATCCCACGACAACCCTTGTACGGGTCTAGGGGTTGAAGCTGGTAGAGAGCTTCATTAAAATTTTTTTAATCATTGTGGATACGAGTGTGGAGTGATTAGTTCCACGACTCACTTTACCCCTGATTTAAATCAGGTACCTAATCAGAGCTAGGTGAACTCAAAGCTTGGTGCGCGGACCCTCGTCCGAACCTGGATTCGAACCAGGGACCCCACACGCAAGAAGCCAGTGCTCTACACACTAGGCTACTCAAGCTCCCGCTCGTCTTGAAGGCTTTGGCCAATTTCCTGTTTGTGGGCCGCAGAAAGCTCGACAGCCTGCGGTATATTTCCGATGTGCCTCCGCGCCTGCACGCCAAAGTGATGCGTCGCAGTTCATCAATTTCATCGCTCCACTAGTAAGTCTGCCTCTTTCCACGGAAGGGTTGCCGTCGTGGCGTTGAGGCATGTTCTGCAAATCAGACCCATAGTACTAGAGACAGTGGCTTCGACTGCTTCACGACTCAATGGGCCGCAATGGGTGGAACTTCTTTCTCCAGGCTCAGGTTTATCGAAGTTACCATTTCGCTTCTGTTTAGCCTGGCTGTGTTCCAACCAAGCGTTCGCCAAAATGAGTGGTGTTGCCTGTGTCTGATTCCAGCGATGTAGAAAGTGATGTAACTATGGCCACTGCCTGTGTACTCCTGCATCAATCACTCACGAGGGCCGCCAGTCATGATTTGAAATTACTAATGTTACCCTTATGACTATATGCTTTTGTCTGGTTCTCCCACCGGCTGAAAGAAAACCCTTTCCCCGTATAGCTTTCGTTGTTTCCGTTAAATTCAGTTTGTGTGCATATGGTATAATTAGGCCTAATGTTGATGTTCGTGGCCAAAAAATATGTTTTCGCGCAATGTCTTTAAATGCAGTCTAAAAAGTTTTGCCAGTTTTTAGAACTGGACCTTCTGAAATCCACAGAGGCTCAACACACGCGCTTCATGATCGCTCTCATAAATGCTTAAAGCTTTATTCGGGTTCATATTAGAAATGAAGATTGAATTTCTTCCTATCAGAGAATCATCATCAAAATCAACAATGAAACCACAACTAATCCATCAGTGGATGACTCTTCAAATACTACCTAGTACTGATCTCCGATTGTATTGACTCTACCACCAAACACACCTCATGAAAGGAAAAACAAAGCGAATTCGACCCGGAGTCCCCCATTAAAGAACCGGTTTACCATTTACCTGGTTTCTTTTGAAGCGATCAAGCGATCTGTGCAACGACAACGTTTACTCCATCATTCGAATCATCATCGCCAGCATCGTCGTCTTCGTCACAATCGTCGATTTATCTAAATCCGTTGATCACTTGTTGCTCATTGTCTGATGTTTATTTAGATCTTCAGAAATGATGATTTTCTTTTTAAAAAGATCGATCGGTTTTCGTTTGCATCTGCTTTGGCGATCGATTTCGTATCGTCGTCGGCCATATACTTTTCCGGTCACATATATACGAAGATAGCTAACTGATCGCGCGATCGGACCTACATATAACTTTATATGTGGTGAATGGTGATGGATCCACCACAGGGATCAAATTGTGAATTTTGTTGCGAGAGCACTTGCGAGTGAAATTAGTTTTGTTATTTGGTACGAAGATCAGTTTTAAATAAATTTTGAAATAGAAAACAACATCGAAACACCGCTGAAGGTACAACAAGAACAAAACAATGTTGAAGTATCGATGAGTCAGCAGCAGCAGCATAGAAAGAAACTCACTTTTCAAGGCGCGCAGAGTACGCGATCCAGAAGAATAGCAAAGCGGCGCAGCGGCCGCCAGGCGACCGGAAGAGATCTTATTAGATCAAGCTTTACTAGCATGATCAGCATGTGGTACATTGGGCTCGTCTTCTGGGAATTGAGAAATCATTAAAAAATAGACAAACCCGTAGAATACCGCCGCCGGAGTGGTGCAGAGATGAGAAAGGAGAAGAAGAACATTGTAACAAGAATAACGATGGACGGATGATCTTGGGGCTTGGTTACATAAAAGTTGAAGAAACTGGTTGAATCGGCTCGATGTCGATGTAGATTGGTTTGAATTGCCTAGTCATCATCAGCACTATTACCATGTATCAGCATGATGAGCATCATCATTCACGTAATAATAATAATGACTGTTATGATCGATAGCAATCAATATATGAGAATCGTAAATCAGATCATCTGAAGCAGGTGTTGCTGTTTAAGATGATTTTTGATTGAATTAATAATTGGGAGGAAGAGTTTTTTTTCTGAGACCGAAAAGCTTGGCGGTGTTTTCGTAGTTACACTTAACCAATGTAAATCAAAAGAGTAAAAGGTACAAAACATAATATGCAGGCGCCGAAAATTTTGCCTATTTCTCTAAAAATGTGAAGTATATCCCAAGATTAAAACAGTTTGCATTATTTCACAAAAGCTCATTTCAAGTTCGAGTATCAATCCACATGTCGTTAAATGTTTTACTTGTCCTTCGCATATTTCTCTCATTACTTTCTAAATACACACACACAATCCAAATTGGAACGGATGTAAGTTTTTCTCTGCAGTCTGCTAAACTAGAAAAAAAAACACATACTTAACATTGAAATACTTTGTTGTTTTCCTCAAAAAATAAATGTAACCTATTAAAACCGTTACAGCTTTTCTAAATGTCAAACAATTTCCTCAATTACAAAAACACACACTGCCTAACCTATTCTCTCTAATGTATCGACACTAATCAAATTATAAAAAACAAATATTAAAAAAGTCAAAACAGATAAAAAAATAGAATCAAAACAACAATCGATTCAACGGTGCAATTATGATAGTATCAAACTAAATTGGATTTATTGAAAGCGTCCAAAACTGAATTAGTTACATAGAAGAAAAAAAACGGTTAAGCAAAATCTGACAATGAAAATGTCCGTTCGATGAACATTTTTAGACGAGATGTTTATTTTTGTTGTGGTGGTCGATTTTCGATGATAAATAAATGCAATAAAATTCGAGAAGTTTCGATTAGACTTTTTATTAATTTAATTACTGATTTCGATTGGTGCATTATCCGAATCACAAATGGTTGAAAGCGAATCAGCGTGCGATATCGCGAATTGAATGCATTATTTGGGGTTGCTCTCATTGAAAATATTGAATGATTGTGCAAGGTTAGAACGATCATTATTTTTTTTCCTTAATTTTAATAATATACATACATATTATGGACATAAATTTTGATACATGGGTTTTTTTTGAAATTAAAAAATATTGACTTAAAATTTCTTCTTGAATTTTTTATTGATTATTAGTACATGCGTGTAAAAGTAAAGTAATCCCACGGCAACCCTCGTACGGGTCTAGGGGTTGAAGCTGGTAGAGAGCTTCATTACAATTTTTCCAATCATTGTGAATACTAGTGTGGAGTGATTAGCTCCACGACTCATTTTATCCCTGATTTAAATCAGGTACCTAATCAGAGCTTGGTGCGCGGACCCTCCTCCCCCTGCATTGCAGCACGCAGCTTATATATAGGATTATTTTTCACAGCTTCGGTCAGGGTAGACGTGAGGGATTCAATGTTTTCGTATCTTCTATGCCAGACCAAAACCGTCCATAACTTATAATCCAGGGGGCTCAAGTCGGCTTTGCCAGAAGGCCCACCATCTGGGCTCAAAAATGCAAGTACGTGCCGCTCAAGCCAGGCCTGAGTCATTGTGGCCTTGTGAGCCGGTGCTGAATTCCGCTGGAACACCCAATATTAGTTTCGAAACATGGTTTGGCTGAGAAGCTTCAGGATACGGTTGAAACCCGTCTGTTGATACACTTTGGCGGAGATTTTCACGCATTTTTCGCAGAAAACAGCTCAGTGGCGCCATCGTAGGCTAAGCCCTACCAAACCATGACTGACGCGGGGTGATGGCCTTTCTCGATCCACGAAATGACTTAAGACGCTTCCAATGACAACCGATCGTAGAATCGATCATTCTGGCGATTAAATTTCTCCTGCACGGTGAAGATTTTCTTGTCCGTAAAAAGATTTTTTTTGTAGCCTCCATCTGCGTACTCCTCCAACAGCCGTTTGCATTTTTTCACTCTATTTTCCTTCAGAGGGGTGGTGAGCGATTGCCCGGGACAGCGTTTGTAAGCCGCTCGACTCAAGTCTTTTTTGATGAAGGAGCTCATGGATTTCGCATTCACATCCATTTCTCGCGCCATAATTTTCTGTTTTTGGAGCGGATTTCTTATGGTCTCCGACGTGCGTACATTGCGCATTTGGCCAAATGGCTCGCTGTCTTTCACGTCGCCAGTATCTTCGAACAATTTAAGACATCGATACAGAAATATTTGGCTGATTCCGAGTGGCTGCAGCAACCGAAAGATCTCTCCTCTTTAGATTTCTCACTTATGAAGCGCAATTACAGCGATGCGGTTTTCTCTGTCTGTCGACTCCATGGTAACAACTTCTCTGGGACTGCTATTATTTTTATAAACAAGACAAAGACCATCGGTCAAAACCCATATGTTAAAACTGCCATGCGTTCAATACTCACAGCGCAAGTACGTACGTTCAATGGTGTGACAGTATTTATGTCCCTACTAGGCTGTTCTGAATAAAATTGAGCATATTTTTAAAAAAAATATAGTCTTATGAAAACGTCAAATTACTTCCAATCAATTTATTATGCATAAGCCTTTTTACATATACCGTTATTTACTTGGTGAATTCGCTCGTCAAAATTGTTCACAACCGCGCAATCCGCGATATGAAAAACAGATACATTCTTTAGGAAAAAATAATGTTTATCAGGTTATAGGATAGTCAAAGGAAATTTTCGGCCGGAACGAAAAATGAGGAAAGAGGTTGTTACGAGTCTCTGCAACGTTTGAGTAAATGTTGCGGGTTTCGAGTAGTCCCTTGTTGAATTTCTACAACTGGTAAATTCAAAATTTGGCAAATGGCTAATGAGTTGACGGATGAGGCTGAGAAACTTAATGTAGTTTGTCACTCTAAGTATATTCGGGACGGAATGGAGAGCGCGTCGAATAGACCTTGAATTATTTGTGGGTTAGATCTTTGCCCGGTTGTATGAGGCCTCATAGTCTGGGTCGTCCCCACGAATAATAGCGAATTCTAAAAAATGTCAACATTGAATGAGGACATTCGAGATTGAACCTTCCTGGTGGAGGGAAAGACGGAGAAAATTAGACATTGCAGAAATTTTTTCGGCGAGGATCGTAACTTTTACAGTAACTGGTTGAATCTGACGAAAATAAAAGGCGTTAATTTGAGTATTCGGATGTAAGTGTACGGTGTAGATTTTGTCTTGGATGCGTGAAGGTGTTCAGATTTCCTGACTGCTTGAATTGCGTTTCCACCTTGAAAACTGATGATTAGATAGCGGAAGGAAGTTTTTGTGTTGCCGGATACTTGCGAGGATATTGAAATCAATGGAAAATGAAAATTTGTATTTTCGAAATTTAACAATAGATCTTAGACTAGCTGAATGTGATTAAGGGGAGATTATTCGATTGCGCGACTGATCGCGCATTATTAGCGTTGTTATTATATCTAAAATTTTATAGTTAATATTCTCATAAGAACATTAAATCATTTTTTGTACTCTACTTCACGATGACTGTCTAAAAAAATTCTTAATTGCTGGAAATTCTGTATTTCGTTTTTCAAAAGCAATTATTTTGTTTTAAGTGTTTTTCTCAATATCTTGTCTGACCTATTCACCAACGCTGTTTCCTTTCGCTTTTCTGGTTCTATTTTAAAACGTGGCCCGTTACTAAGAAAGACACATGTCTCATAACTTCCTAATGCATTTGAAAATTTTTTGCTGCTGTAATGGTGGCTTGTTGGAGTGTTCCGTTAAATTCCACTTATTCTCACATAATTCTTCCTGAATACGGATATATCAAGATTTTGCTGCTTCCTTCTTCGGTATACATTGAAAAAAGAACAGATTACGTTCGAAATAGTGGTATTTTTTTTTTAATGTATAAGTTATCTGACCCAATAAGGTTATATCAGGCCGAGTAGCTGTCAATCGAAGTTAATTATCGAAAGACACACAATACGGTCCCATTTGGATACCAAGGATATACTCTCTCTTAGCCATTGTACTCTGCAAGATATTTAGTTCCTTTGATGTTCTGCACAATACCTTTTAATTAGTTATTACTACCATAAAAACGACCACTATCCAGCAAAAAGCACTATGGGTTAGACTTAACAGGAGACTTTTCGTGGTTCTTCAGCTCAAGATTCATAGCGTCCTCAAGGTATTTTTGACTAGTGGCTAGTTTGACCAATAGCATCGGGTATACCTATGGAGGAAAGGCATGAATTCGTCGGTATAAACTGTCCCGAACCATACGAGAGAAAAACCGTTTTGACCTAAAAATCAATTTAAAGTGTGCGATCAATGGAACCTCGATTTAATTTCGAGGAATTCTTTAGTGCCTTGAAAATAGCTCCCGTTTTACTCGGGCTCACATTCAAGCCACGTTTCTGGCTCCAAAGTGAATGTATAGCCAGAGAGTGAATTAACTTCTCTTAAGTGTAGATAAATACTTTCCTGACGCTGCTATGACCATGTCGTCCCCATAAAGAACCACTTTGCAGCCGATACGGAAGCATTGAGAGTGATAGCAATAGTATTAAACACTAATCCAGATCCTGATAAAAATCGTTGCTTAAAGAGGAAAGTTGCAGTGAAGATCGAACAAGCGATTCGAACTTCGTCCAGTTCGTTCTTTTTCTATAAATAGAGGCAACCTGAGGCCAAAACGCTAACTCTATATGACTTTTCATTCATTCGGGAGCCGTGTGTTCTGAACCTGCCTCCGATTTAGGTCCATCTTTTTTTGCGTACATTTGCAATGATCAGGCTGTCAGTCAAAAATTATTTCACCTCAACAGTTTGTGTTGGAATCGCTCCCTCTCACTTCATGATGTGCAATATAGTCAACTGCTAAAAAAAGACAAATGCAGGTCATAGTAACCTTCTCTCCTCTGTTTCCAAAGTGAAAAAGTCTAGATAGCTTCACGAATCAGAGGAAATCCCAACACTGACCCCATTAGCCAAAAGGTCCTTCGTATTTGATTTTCTCTCAGATATCCTTCCAGAAAGAGTTATAAACCCCTTACTGGATCGTATTTGACGGACTAGGCGTCCTTCGATTCAGAGCGTTTAGACGTATTACTCCTATATATGTGTAGGGACAATTTCTCGACCCCGTACTTAATGGTGTTCTTACGGGCTTCTGACAGTGGTACCGCTTGTTCCTTTAGGATGAAGAAAGCCTCCTGTCAATTTTCAACAGACTTACCAATATCGATCACTTTCCAATGCTCTGTCAAAACATTTGGGTTTAAGAGCCTGACGCTTTTCAGGAAATCTACTGGATCAAAGTTCCAAGCCCTGCATCTGAGCCGCCTGAGAATTCCCTTCTTCGACACCATCTTTGTTTTGGCGCCTGGCTGATGTTTCCCCAGTTTGGATATTGCTTGCTTGTAGAAGTCGACTTAGTGCTGTTTTTCACACGTTACCAGCCTAAATAATTTACACCAATCCACGTGATTCATCGCAGGTGGAGAATACAAGCTTGTTTTCTGTAGTTTGTACTCTAGAAAACCCCCTGCGTTGTTAGTTTTTCGTGGAGCTAATTCTATCTCTTTTGCTAGCATCAATCACAGCCCGGATGAGCCACTCTTTGCCCAATTTATGGAAATGCCGAGTTAGCCCTGGATCAGTTGCCACTAGTTTTGGTTTTTTTAAATATATATTTGTCTGCTTTTACTCTTTTGCTCAACTGACCTCTGCCACTTCTGAGCAAAATCTGCAGGCTCAAGAGAGAACGGGTGCTCTCCATCAATTTTTTTGCTCATTGGAGGGTATTTTTGTCTTTGTCGGACAAAATGCTAAAGAAGGACGTTGTTTCAGTTTCCTCAGAACTTGAAAGATTGACTTTCTACTTCCGTAAGCTCGAGCGGAGTTGATGGATGAAAATTGAGTTCCTGAAGAGGGAGCGGTATAGGTAGCTCTAGTTGAAAGTCGTGTCGGGTCATTTGCCGTAAGTAACTTTTGGGCTTTCCTTGGACCAGGCTTGTTCACCGAAGCATCGGGTCAGCTAAAAACAAAGGTTAAGAATGTACTAGGAGCCAATAGATCTAATTCATCTGTCATATCTTCACAAACTCCAGCAGATATAGCAGATGTATAGCCAACAGACTGCGCAGCTGGCTCATTCGCCATTACTGCGCTTTCCATGGTTTTAGCTACCCCCGCGGCATATTTGTCTTAGCCCCCTTTCGACGTTAGAGGGTATGTTGGATATTGTGCCAGTCGAAGCCTTCATATGAACATGTACTCAGAGTCAGATCGTTGCTAACCAGAAGGCTCTAATCAGAGCCGGATCAATGATACGTCACTTACTTAAGGCCGGCGATACATAGTATTGGGTCGTCAGTCATATTGATATGTATTTGTATGAGTTACTCATTTTCAAATTTGAGGTGGTACAATGTCATACTTCAAATGAAGTGTCATGTTGCATTCCATCAATTATCTATAAGTTTCCAGCGCCGCTGGCAGCCATACAGCCCCATACCATTATGCCGCCACTACACTCAAAAAAAAAATATATCGCTGACAGATATAAAACGACGGAAATATAATATATCTCACATGAGTATATGGGTGTATTTTGAAAGACATAATATATTCACGGCAGATATAATATAAATATTTATCGTATGTAAGCACAAAAAAAGCTCAAAGCCCTTTGAAGCGAATGCTTAGCCATGGCGGTAAGGAGACACATATGGGAGATGCCGATAACAACTATTCCATTATTCTTCTAAGTGCCACATTTATTTCTTATTTTCTAAAGCGCGAATGTTATTCTTAGTCGCTACTAAAGCTTTAATGTGGCACTTAATCAATGGAGCGCTGGTATTATGCCCAGTCGCTGACTGTTAAGACAACATAAGACGAACAAATACAGCCATGGGCACGGCGGGATTCGAACCGGCGGGCAGTAGATCGCTGCTTCGGACTGACGCGTTAGCGAGCTAAGCTACCGACCCTTTTGCAAGCTCAATCTCAAACTATAAACAAAAGATGCCCCATAATTAGAAACGAAAATAAACCATATATCTACGAAAAGCATATTACATTGTTCAGTGGTCATTTTATACCTTTCGCGTATATAATATACCAACTGTATGGATTTCATATCTTTCGCTACCAGAAAACAGAGAAACCCATGTAGAACTTATACCTGTAGCGTGCATAATTATGATTGCTGTGTGCATATTTTGTGTACCCGAGTTATATTTTTTACCTGAAAGCCAAATTTTACTTAAAATGAGTATAACTCTGGATTTCCATATACTCATAATACCTTTTAAATCAATAGTTATACCTGTTGCTTGTATATGTTATGTATCACACATAAATAGAACAAAAATATATTTGTAGGGGCAATTTTGTGCCCACTACTGTTAATTATGGCTATTACGGATATTATTATTTTTGCTACACATATAGCAGAGCGAATTTTTTTTTGTGTGTACGGTAGAATAGAACATTTATGCTAAGTACTGGTTACGTTTTTTTTATAGATGGGGGATTTTTAATTATTGATTTTAGCATACTTCCACAAAAGATAAGATTTTCATATTATGGAAAATGATTTAATAGATTATAGACAAGAAGGGAACAATGATCACAAATCAATAACCTTTAAGAGTATGTAGTTTTAGAATTCGGCGTTAACTCAAAAATGAAAAAAAAATGTAGGTAAAACCTTTATGCTAAGGAGAGCAGTACTGTTACTAATCTACTAAACAATTTCCCAAAAATGGTAGCTAATTACCACCAAATTTTTTGTTTAAGTATCGTGCAAATCAAACTCAGAACTAAACTCGCATGCACACATTTTCGCCTTGTACAGCAATCCCTGTGCCTCAAGTATCACAAGTCAATCGCTTCAAAGTTGAGTAAAGCACATCAATATGACAAAAAATGAGTTGGTACAAATCAAACTCAAACTAGTCTCGCGTACATAAATTTTCCATTGAGTATTACAATCGCTGCGCCTCAAAAGTCTCAAGTCAATCGCTTCGCAATTAACGAAAGCACCTCAATATGACAAAAAATGAGGTGGTACAAATTTGAAGCTTGAGGTGATGTGACATTTTGTAGCTGTGTATGGGACATTTGTCATGCATCTTGTATGAGTAACACAACACTAGCGATACATGTAACATTTTCAAAAATTCGAGTTTCTTTTTTTTGCATAAATAGTTAAATTAACATCTAAAAAATAAACGTACTGAAAGACTTCTGTATGGGCCTTGAATCGTTGATTAGTTGTTAAGTCGCTGTAATCATAGAGTTTCTGTGTGTCAAAACTACGCGTTTTTCTCGAAATGACTTTTTTTTATATAACTCAAAAAGTTGTGCACCGAATTTTATGAAACTTGGCACACGTTCTCTCTTTAGTATAAGCTTCTAGTTCTCCAAATTTTTTTTTAGCATTTTCGACCCAAAAACTGTCGAAAAAAAGGGTAAAAAATCGAACTTTTTTTATGAGGCGAGCTAATTCACGATTTTCTAACTTTATTTTTTTTTCTTGGTTCAACTAGAAGATATATGTTTAATAAACACACTCCAGCCCATTTTTTTGATTTCAAATTGCTGTAACTGATGCTAAAATTCCCGCCGATTGATGCCTTTCGCCGCGAAGGTCTCAGGAGATTGGTTACTACGGCGGCCATTTTGAAATAAACAATGAAATAAAATCAGATTCTTGTATTTTAATATGCAATGAATAAACATGAACACTTTCAAAGCGATTCATTTATTCCTTCTATTTTAAATAAGCCTCTGAAAAACGCTCTAAATTCAGGCGTTTACACGTATCGCCGGCCTTAATAGCGATGAGATTGAGAAGCCTGCTAGGGTTTTAGTAGCACGGAGATGATATTCGATTATATTGAAAAAATACAACAAAAAAATCGAAAAACTTATCTTCAAGAAAGTTGTCAAAGCAAAAAAATTAAAATCTTACTTCAAAATTTACAAAATGAAATTAAGAAATCCGCCTGACTGCAATTCATTTGAATCATTTGACTCAAAAGATATTACAATGTTTATAATATTTGAATATTGATCGCTCAAGCTTTTGTTGCATCAACTATGAGCTCTCAGTCTTCAATCACAATACGGCTTTGATTCACAATTCAGTTCTTAGTTTATGAAAAATAAATGCTCCTCAAATGACACTTTGTAGCAGTGTCTATAACGGTCTACCATGAATATGATCGAATGAATGCGTTTTACCTTTAGACAGTTTAAATTCGATTAGTGGTCTCTTCTTGAACCATTTTCATTCCTGCAATCAGTGAAAAAAGTCACAAAAAAAAACTGATCTACATTCAACGCAACGTGTCGTCGAACCACACACTTAAATCAATGAACATAAATCAAAACTTGAAAAACGGCACTTTGTGTGCACAACAAATGCTAACAATTAATTTTACATTGCTATATTGAAAAGAATAAATTCAAACGGTATTTTCTCGATTCTATAGCTTGGGTACATGAATATCTTTTTGTTGTCTGTCTGAATGTGTAAGATTCTCACAATAACCTCAATTTCGACGAAGCAGCAATTGTTGCTGTTGATTTGATTGTTGTGGTCGGGTGGTTGTTTTGGAAGAAAGGTAATTTTCCTAAAGATGTTAATACCTACTATCATTAGAAAGTAATTGATGTTTTTTAGAAATAAAATGACAAGGTTCAGGTTTGTTTGCAATTTCTAAACATGTCTGGAGAGTGTTTATTTAATGATTCTTTATGTTTAGACTATTGAAAATAATGTATTGATATGGTTTCTAAGTAAATTATGTTTTTTTTTAAATAAACAATAATGCTGCAAAAAAATATCGGTCAATTTTTAATTTGAAGTAATTTATTTTCGTGAGTTCAATGTCGGTCACTCCATAGATCAATGCTGGGGAAATGTGTCTTCTCAACTGTCAAGGTCTCGGTCCCAAGCTTACTGTTGTCCTCTAAATTATTGAAAATTTCAAACATGAAATATTAAATTTGCGTGAATTTATTTTTTGCTCTTATTTTTTTTTTTATATTCTGAACACTTCATTTTTTTTGCAAAGCACAAACCAACCACCATCACGTTTCGTGTTTGCAAAAAAAAATTCCTTACGAAAAAAAAATTCTGACGAAAAATCGCAATAATTTCTAGGTTGCTCTTTATCCTGGAACGAAGCCAAAAAGATTTGTCTTTCTCGATCAAATAACGATCTAAATCAAAATGAAATGATCGCAATCAAGTGACGTTTGTATCGTTGCGACGTGGAGTGTGCGGCTGGTGGGTGTGTGGGGAAGCTTAAAAACATTTCGAATCCGGGCGAAAATAAATAGCATCAAAGAGATTTTTGTGAGTAAATTCAAATAGTTTTAATAGACGAGTTTAAAGTGGTTTAATGTGCTGTTTATGTTTCAAATACAATAAAATTTCGCAAATGGTATTAAATTGTAGAATATATTAATGTTATGGTATGCGGAGGTGGAACGGTTGATTTTAGGTGTGTCCATTTGCCTGGAGTCTATAGACAATAGTAATAAATTCTAGACTCACCTTCAATTTATACAATTTTTCTTGAAGAATAATTTGAAAAGTCAACATATACACACTTAATTGAATATCGTTCATCTTATCTTTGAATTTCATTCGAAAACTGCTCGAGTACATTTCGTAAAATTTATTTAACACGTACATTTTCTGCTGCAAGATATATATTCGCGGTATGTTGTGACAAGTCAGAAAATGTTATTTAATTTTTTTTCCTAATTGCGAAACAAAAACACATATAAATCATACTTGTCGTTGTGGCAGCTTGTAGCAACGACAATTTGGTCAAGGAAGCAGTTGCTGTAACATGAAGGAGATGACGATGAGTTTTCACGTCGCATTCAGTATGATAAATTTCTCGTTAATTTTCTTCAAGTTTTTTTTTCGTTTTTTTTTTCTTATTTCCACGTCTGAAAATTTCAATGTCTTTTGAGAGTGATTCTAAAATTGAGTTTCGTCGTAACGTCATTAAGATTCAGATAGGAATTGTTTTGATGTGTGATTTGAGGACATTTTTGTGTACGTGGTATTCGTTTTGTATCCTTTTATTTGATAAAATCGCACTACAAAAGTATTTTAATATTGAAACTCTGATAAATGCCTGTGAAAAGAAACAATATTTTATACAGAGAAATAAAATATCACCTTATAATTGTTTTTATTTTATTTCTAAATTTTAAATATATTTTTGAATTTTCTTAGTTTACGTACTTCAGTAATAAATGTATTTTTTTCTCTCTCCATTTTCAGGTAAGTTTCAATAATTGGTAACCATACCATGATCCAGCTCTGATGAATATTGAACATGAGAACAAAATGAGAACAAAGAAAAAAATTATTCGTAAAGTGGTTAATAGAATTTTTCCACAAAGGTATTTTACATATTTATAATAGGTATTTTGTGCATTTATTTATTTATGAATGCATTTTACAAATAATTGAAGCTAAACAAATGTACAAAAAAAGCAAATGAAGATGGACAAAAGCAAAAAAGACAAGCAAACCAAAAAGTTTCTTACTGTAAATTAATGGGGGGGGGGGGGGGGGGGGAAACAGTAGCTATAATAAATTAAAAGAATGGTAAATAGTAAAATAAATTAGAATAGAAAATTCAAACATTAACATCATAGACGATCATGTTCAGACAAATTCCGTAGAATATGACTTTAAAAACTAGATTAAGGTTCGGAAAGGGAGCCAAACTGTTGCTCATCGTGACACCTAACTTTCCTAACCAACGGTGAATGAAAATAGCCTTCTGTTTGTGCAAAACAGGAACAGAAAAGGTAGACTGAGTCATGGTAGGACGATCAAAAACTTGTGCACGTTTGGAATTAGGAACGTTGGAGTGATGTTATCAAGCGTCGTGTTTATATAGGAAACATTTATCCAAAAACAATTTTGGATTTCGCAATAAAGAAAGGTTTAGAACTTGCAAGCGTTCTTCAAAACGATAATAGGTAAAAATAATCTTATGGAGGAGACATCGGGTAAACCTACGCTGCATGGATTCGACTACATCTGACAAGTAAACAAAACGAAGAGACCAAACTTAGGAACAGTATTCAAGTAATCAATGTACGTACAAACGATGTAAAAAGACTTACACAAGTGGAAATATTGAGCCTTTAGATGTGATAAATTGTACGTGGAGGCCAAATTTGAGACGGGATTCGAAGAAGACGCCAAGGTCTTTCTGATGATCTACATGTAACAACAGACTATCAAAAAATGTGCAGTCAAAGCCGACTAAAACAGGTTTGCTTGTAAAATACATAACAAGGCACTTGGGAATATTGGGGGACAAATATTTACAATACAGCAAATGGGCCTTTCCACACTTGTATTCTTGATGCACTCCTCAATGCAAAACTAACCAATAAGTTATGATAGAACCCCGCCCTGCGGAAGGGTTCTATCATAACTAATTGGTTAGACAAAAAAAGAAATTCGGGGAGCTGTGATGAAAATATTCGAAACGGGGCAAAGGCTATAGTTAAGCCTTGTAAAATCACCCTTCCACAAGTTCCATGTGATAAACAGCGGTTCGCTGAATTATCAGTCAGTGCACATAAAGTGTAAAGTGGAACTGTAGTTCCGTTCAAAAGGGAATTGGCTATGGAGGATTTTGGGAAACAAAAAATCAAGAGTTATGAGCTCAAAGAACACCCAGTAGTTGGTCAAAGAGATGGCAAAGCAGCGAAGTGCCTTGAATACTACTTGGTAGAACTGCGCCTTTAGTTTGAAGTATGGGGCATCAAACCACTCAGCAGTAAGACTCAGCTATGCGTATTTTGCAATCCCTCCAAGTATCGGGCATCTCAAACTATTCGCAACAAAACCAAGAAACTTGCTGTCTCGTTCGGAACATCTTAGATTACTCCTAGCCCATCTCTAAAGTACCTAGAAACTGCTGATGTCCATGAATTTTAAAGTTTAATCCCTTTGTGTGGCAGAAAATCAAAGCTGCCAAATTTGCATTTCAACGCATCCGACCTGTTTTCGCCAAAAAGATGGGCATAACCACCAAAGCTAAATCCATTTGTTATCAGACCCTCATTCGGTCTATCCTGACTAATGCATCCCCATCCTGGAACACCTGCTCAAAAACTGTCATGGCCGAAGTGGAGGTGTCCAAAAGATGAATCCGCCGCTTCTGCACCGGCTCGTTCTACAACCCGGTAACTAAGAAGTAGTAGAAGAACCTTCTCCTGTATCAGGAGTCGAGACTGAAACCACTTAGGGACTAAGTTGTGGAATTATAGACAAGATTCTACGGACAAAAGAATGGACCACTAGGCCGTAAAGGTGGTTTTAATGAGCCATTTATGCGCCCCGCAAAGATAGCATTGCAGCAGCAGTTCATGGATGCGCTTTTTCCATTTTTCTTTTTCCACACGAACAGAAGCAGTAGATTCAAAACCTAGGTTAAGATGTAGGTCTAATTAGGCTCAGATAATTATAATTAGATATACGTTTGATCACACTTTTAGTGTAAGAAAAAAAAAGAAAGAAAATTATTGTCAGGGTAATCCTAGCTGTTGTACAGGCTGGGTAATACCATTAGTGTGTAAGAAATGAAATTTTTACCGAAAAAATGGAAACAAAAACCAATCAGAACCAGCAGGCCAAAACAGTATAGCCGCTAGATTTTAATTTATTTGTGAATTATTTTGTAAGTTAATAATTAATTAGTCACAAAATTTAGATAATAAAAATATATTCAATACTGTACTTCGTTACAACAAGTATGCTCTGGGGACATTTTTGTTCATTGAAGGCGACTTCAATACACAACATACAACACCCACCTGGTTTATGAAGCTGGATAACCAACATGCTTAAGCAAAGATTCGGATCAGTAAAATAGACGGGATGGCAAGTCATAAAGGAGGTTCACAGAGGCACAATCCATCTCCTCTCTACATTTTATCTCCTCTCTTGTGGAACCAGTGGGGAAATATAATTTAAAATATAATTTTAAAGAGATTGGAAAGTAAGAAACTCACGGCTGTGGCCTATGCTAATGACATTACGATCTTGGTCGCGGGTAGGTTATACACCCCTCGCCACTAGCTCACATGGCAGGTGGGCAAGCAACGCGATTTACGCCAACAAGAGGGTGTTTTATGAAACGTTGGTCTAACGCACTGAAACTACACGGCGATAGCTGAGCCGATTCTTACTTAGGGCTGTTTGGTCTAAATATATGTACATTGCTGCCATGGCAAACAGAGTTAACCGGTTGGCGGCTCTCTGCACTTAAGGTACCTTAACTATGACTACTTCGTTTGCTTTGAACGTTCTGCTTCATCTTCCCCCGCTTGATCTCTTTGTTAGAGACATTGCCGCAGAAGTTGCTGTCAGGCTCAAGGAATCGGAACACTACGAGTCATGACCGGAAGATTTTCACTTATTTTCACTTATAGCAAAGAAGCAAAACTATCTTCGATTAACTTATCAAAATTCCGAAGGTTTCGGAGTTTTACAAGTGATCCTTCGTGTGAGATTTCTCAGGATTGGGTTTGGCAATTTTTTTCTTAACAGTCTTCTTCGTTGCAATCTTTGCATCCTAGAATGGATCACCGAAAGTCATTTTGGTCATTTTACTCCAATTTTGCCGACCGTTCTTTGTATCTAGGTTCGCTAATGGTTCCATTTTGATTCCATTTATTCTTCATAAGATCAAAATACATTTCATGAGCTTTTTTATGTTAATTATTATACACAATATGCCAACCTCTTCAAAGCCTTCTCTTTAGAAAAAACATCTAATTATTTCCATCAACCAGTCTGGGATCCTATTTCTATAATTCTTCCTAAAAACCATCTTAGGCTCATACATCTTATCGATTCTATCAAGTTCATTTCTAAATCCGCTGATATTCAGCAGTACAATCGCATATACACTCATTCTTCCCAATCTTTTTTTATCTTCAATTACTCGAATCTTCCATACAACCGAGTTGGGTATTTTCAAATGCCTTTTGATAATTACAACCAATTCTGTTGATCGAGGTACGATTTTTTTTCTATTTGCTCTCTTTCCTCTCCAATATTTATATTGCACATTGTACTATTCTTAGTCATCTGCTGGTCTGCTTCTACATAAATGACGGCGTTTTTGCAGATGTCCTAAAAAGATTCTCGCAGAATAAAGGCGTTTTCTGATAAAGAAAGCTTTCAATTCCGACTTAAATTAAGGTTCTCCCTAGAATACTGTTGAATACTATTCTTCTACTTGCCCACTCTTACTCGATTCTTGCCCTCGTAGTTTTCGGTGTCAAATCTATAAAAAAATATCTTATACTTTTGGCAACGCCATTGACATTAAAACATAACAACAACAACCCATATTCCACTCCATCCAGTTAAGCTTATACGGTATCTGGTCATCCATTTTCATCTAGTCATTAGCACGGAAATACTGGTCTATGTCTAATACTTCTTGCATTAGTTACTTCTATCTTCGCGATGGCTGCCACGGAGAGGTATGGTTAAGCTGCATAGCTGCCAGCATTGTACAAAAATAGTTCCAAAGCTTTTAATATTAGGAGTTTTTAGTATCAGGAGTGGTTGCCAACTCTTCCGGAATTCCTGGATTCTCCCGGAAAAATACAGTTCACTTAAAAAATCTCCAGGCTCCCGGAATGCAGTTAAATTCTCCCGGATATTTAACAAAAATTGCCATCACGGTATTTTTATATTTTTATTTATATTTTATGCTCGCTTTTATATGCTTGTAAATACTAGAATATTAATGATTAAAAATCGTGAATTGCACTAGATTTGTACAATTGATTAAATAAAAGGTATGAGTGCTTCTCTACACGTGCCAATAAATGAGGATAAATTGTACGACGATTACTGTTTGCTGCGAGAAGTCGTGACCTTGTGGCAAGTGAAACAAAGAGGGTAGACTTGCGTTGGGTAAAATTTTTTGAAAAATGTAAAGAAGAATCGGGCAAAGAAATAAAAAAAAACTTGTTACATTTGCTCTATCGATCCCTATCGCTAATGTTGCCGCTGATCGTATTTTCAGCGTAGTAAACGATCTGTGATCAGTAGATATATAATACTAGTTCTGGCGCACTTAAAAGGATCGGCCCGCGCATGACGTAAGCGATGATCTTTGAACTGATAAACAGCTCAACTGGGCTGTCAGCTCAACAGGGTTGTTTATCAGTTCGACTGGGTTGTTTATCAGTTCGACTGGGCTGTTTATCAGTTCGAGATCATCACTTACGTAATGCGCGGGCCGATAATCGCAGGCACTATGTCCTTATTGCTCCTCTTATTTGCTCCTCTTTAGCTCCTCTTAAGTGTGCCACAACTGGTATTATATACCTACTGTGGTAAAAAAATCGTAATCGGCTTAATGAAACACATGTAAAATTAGAATTACAGGTATGCACAAATTTTAATTACACATGTAAATAATTCTATAACTTTATCCTTGCAAATCAACAGGCATTACAAGCAACACGTAGTGTAAAGAAATATTTTAAATAAATAAAATAGTTTGTTATTAATTTTTCATTTTCCTCCCGGATTTCCAATCCACTGAGCTGGCAACCCTACAGGAGACCAACGTACAAGCGGTACTATCCTCAAACCTCACATAACCATAAGGCAGGCGAAATTTGCAAGCTTCTCTTATTACTAAACATCATCATTCAGATATTCCTGATTTTGAGATTTTTGAACCGGTTCTTTAGATTACATTTGAATCTAGGTTTCAGTATAAATACGTTTTTTTGGGATGTTTCTGCATAATCCGAGATGGCTTTCTTGGAGATGCCAAAACGATCAGTGGAATGAACACTTTTCTAAAGTTGCACATAAATTATTTTTCGTCTTCAAAAGGGGGTGGCTTCTATTTTTTTGGTTAGTTAGCCCATATCACAAAATTTTGTATCATCTACATAGCTTTCTTTCTAGGCTTATTCGTCATGATTAGTTCTTACTTCTTTAAAAATGGGCCATTGAAGAATAATTTTTTCCCAAAACGTATTTATTTTGTTTGACGCTACCTTTCTAAATAGTCCTGATTTCCTCATTTTAGTTCGAATTGTAACATATGGTCCTAACTATACAAAAACTATCAAATCTTGTCTCAAAATGTACACTCATCTATTCGATACACCAAAAATCTCCATGAATACTCTCGAACAATAGACTATAATTATACAAGATGAGTAATCCTTAGTTTTATAATCTCATTTTTTGTCTGTTTTATTTTTTTACAGTTTTTTATTCCTCTCACTCAATCACTTTCGGATTTTATTGCAATCATATGAGTAGAATTTTAAAAAGTTGACAGAGACTCACCACTACCATCCCATCCTCTATTCTGAGACTCGCCTCGCCACTACCATCATCCTCTCTACCTCTCTCTGATTGTTGCCTTGTTTAGTTTGTTGCATTGAAATCGACAGTTACAAACATACTCCATGAAGTTTCGTTGGCGCTTCTTTTCTCCAATTGCCAAAAAACCAGAAGCATATTGCAAAAAAAAACAACAACAACAATAACAATGATGACGACTGATGATAATTTTAGTTTGATTTCATCGCAAGCATTGTCCAATGTGTCTTGTTCAGTGTTTTGATGCTCGCAAATGGCAAAATGTGCTCATCGGACGCTCCCCGAAAGATACTTCCACACAATGCCTAAGAGTTGTATGCATAATTGAAAAGGTCAGTGAGTTGATGGAAGACTGAGTTTAATATTACAGTCACTGTTACATACATACTTGTAGTCGAGACAAGATGAATTGGATATCTGGCTCTTAAGTACTTCCACCTACGCTCGATTAACGAAGCAACCAGCAAATGGTCTCTTCGAGTTTGTATGGTGATGTTGATCTATGCCTATGGTCGTAAGTCTAGTGGATATTTATGAGCGAATTCATAAATCATATTTTTTATTTGTTTTGTCTGACAGCTTTTAATAGGATTTGCACGATAATTACAAGGCGAAATGTTTGAATAATTTTAATGAATGAATGTCCGCAGGTATATGCATTCAGCTGTGGTAGAAATGATTAGATTTAGTTAGAGGGAATGTATCCTAATTAATGATGCTTACCAAATTGAACCGTGTTCGATTTATTACCAAAATTTAAAAAGTGAAAATACTGACTGGAATCGTTGTATTAGTTGTTAGGTTATATTTTATTTAATGTTCTTGGATATCTCGTGGCGCCCGCAAAAAAAAGTAGCGAGACTATCAAGCTCCGAAACCTAATTCTTCCGTGTATATCCTGCATTCTCCAGCCTATTCGCGTGATCTTTTATCTGTATTTGCTACATTAGCCTAGAAGGAAAAGTAGCTCCCAACAGTTAAGAACGTTAGGAAAAGAGAAAATCCTAAATATTAATTATCTGTCCACCCAAATTTTGTAGCTTGTGTAGTGGAGCGTGTAGAGAATCGTTTACTAGCCTGGGTAGTTCGAATCCAACCATAAAACAAAAAAAAACCATGAAGCTTTAACCCCTGAGTCATCTTGAAGGTAAAAATGAGTCGTGGTACTAATCCTTGCATACTAATTGAAAGTGAAGCATTGAAATAACTTCTGACTGCTGATATATCGAGTTTTAAGGTTATTTTTGGCCCATTGGTAAGAACAAAGGCAACATCTTCTTAAATACGGTCTGGTAGACACCCGCACAGCAAGTTTTCCCCTATAGTTCTACAATTATATGGAAATTAGTGGTGCCACCAAAAAGTCAATAAGAAATAATATTTAAGTACTAGCTATCTACTTCTCTATTTTGGCATTTTATAGTGTTTCCCCCATACCTATGAGCAGATTTAAAAATGTCTGAGTGGAAAATATTTTTTTTTGATGCGTTTTTACGCACTGTTATATGCACGTAACAGTTTGACTGCATATTTCTTGTTTTGAGTGTAGATAATGTGCATCGAAGGGCACTTATAACTATTATAACTTCAGATCATTCGCATTCATCAAAGATATGCCAAAAATTGTGTCTAGATCTGTTTCTTAGGTCCTCAAAACAAAAGGTGCCAGGTCTATTAGCCCAAAACTCTTTTGCATGCCATACTTTGGGGCTGAAAACTGTGTAACTTTGGTGCGTAATCCAAAATAATTCCGGTTCCAAGTACGTTTAAAATAAATGTTATAGCTGCTTTAGTTGTGTTTAAAGATTTCAGAGTTTACCGCAGCGTTTCTCTTTATTAAAAGCAATATTGATCGTTACTTGACTCAGGAAAACTAACGGGTTGTTAAAGAAATTTAAAAAAATCAGAAGGTCAATTTTAAAGTATGTCCTTATAATTTTTTGGGGTCGCATAGGTAAAATTTGTTTTACCTTAAAGAAGAGGATGCCGGAAGATTTGGATTTCGGCAAGGGTAGTGTCAGCTGATTGACCTTTTTGATATTATCCGAAAAATCCTTATTTGACGAAAGAAAGACAATGTAAATTTTTGGGCCTTATTAGGTCCAAAAATTTGTATCTTATTAGGTCCAATAATTACTGATTGAGACCATGAATCCATTGGCGACTAAAACTTATTTTGCTATTTATGTCTAGTGTTTTCAGTTATCGACAGTCAGATATTGACAGTCATTTCACAAAATATGATTTTCCACTATTTTTTCTACTAGCACTAGTGAACGAATAAAAAGTAGACACTCATGTTCTTGAAACTCAGGAGTACACCAGTATTCTTTAGGCCAAATGACGCACAAGGCGGTTCTACCGAAGCGTTTCCTGAGAGAAAAACCGAGTCGGTTTTTTTATAAATATTTTTTATGAATACTTCGAATCCGTCTCATTCGTGGGGACGACCTAAATCCTCAAGTTTTATCCAGCTGGACAGAGAACGATGATTGCAGTCTTACCCGACCGAAACAACTATCTGAGTCAATCAGACGCACCTTCTACACTATCTCAAACTTTTTTGGAGTGGAAAACTCCCAACATTTTTCTATACGTGCCCTACAAAGTCATAAGCCACTAGCTTCAGTCTGTGTATCATGGCTGCAGATATTAACCGGGGGCAAACTTTGGAGCAAAGCGCTCAGCTCATTGCGAAATTGGAGACGAAAACTCGCTGATCCGGAAAGAAATCAAGTGGCCTGACTTATAGCACGGAGCCCCTGTGACAAAGGCTTCACTTAACTTGAATTTCAAGAAGTCTTGTTCTGGGTTTTGTCTGTCGCTGCGAGAACACAATTGCACTTCTTCGTCGTCAAAAGCCTAGTGGCTTCTGATGAAGGCATACTCTGAGCAGTGCTGGATAGGATGGTATCCGAACATGAGAAAAAGACGGAACACGATTCCGGAAGCTTCTTATCCTCCCCACCATGATAGGATCCTATGAGAGCTTTTATTGCTTTCAGTGTTGACATATTTGTGTTCTTTGAAGCATTCGTCTGTTGAGAGTACAGTGGAGTAAAACACTGAAGAAATTCATAACACTCTATCAACTAAGCGAATAATTTGGAAGCCAACTGGACCCTATTGGACCCTATCCACAGTGGGATCTACGAAGATTGTCATGAGCTCGCTCGCTCTATAAGCGACTTCTGCTGTTTGTTAGAGACTCAAAATTTAGCTCAGGCAATATCCGAAATAGGCATACCAAGGGAACCAATGCTTATATATATACGATCCCTGGACAGATGAATAAATAAAATAAAATAGCTCTTTTAAAAAACCTCTCTCAAGCATTTCGCCATCGCTTTTTGCATATCATTCTCAGTTTTTCCATTTATTATTTTACTATGAGATGAAACTCTTTAACTCTCCATTGAAATACAATATCTCAAAGCTCCTTGCAATATGGCTTTCAATCGACACCACATTATTAGTCGTTTCATTTCTAATAAATCCCCATAGCCTTCAATAAGACCCCCATCTATATATCTATAATCATATCGATTGCGTATTACAGCATCCTTCATTTCATTCACATCTTAATCCATACCATTCAATTCCCGAATCGTTATCGATGTATCTGTTGCAGAATGTCACCATTAATCCTAATTGACACTTAATAATTTCCAATCAAATGCACAGATAGTTTCCATTTCAGCAATCTATCTCATTCGTGCCTGCTCCCTCCCCTCCAACCACTCCGCACCTAAGTGGCCAGTCTCATTGACATGACTGGGAAATAATTAAATGATTTTATCTTGAATCTACCTTTGTACAAACAATCCTCACCTGAGGTCATAAATCCATAAAACTTTGTTGCGAAAACCAATCAAGTCTTTTGTTTTTTTTTCGGTGCTTATATAGTTTGTGTCCGGCTTCTGTTGTTGCGTTTGTTGTTCGGTAAAATGATAACGGTCGAGTTATGTTTGCTAATCCGAACATATCGAGGCTGGACATCGGATACTGGATACCATAATAAATATGGTACCCGTGACAACTATTATTACACACGGCGGTGGTAGGAGCAATTGTGACAGTGACTGACTGACCAGGAAAAGCAAGCCAAGAATTAGGTTCGTTTAGTGGACATGCAATAGTTAAGAGTTTGATTTGTAGTACATGAACATTGTGTAAGGGACCGGGCACTTGAAGAAGTTGAAAGCTGAGATCGGGTGGGCAAGATAGATTGCAGGAAAGATTGTAACACATACAATTACTTAAGGCAAAAGGGCTGGTGATTGGGTATATGGGGCTGTAGTTTCGAAATCTAACCAGAATTAGCTATTAATGGAACTCTGATACTATCTCAATTTTAAAAAGGGACTCAGCTGTGCAATAGATTTGTTGTTTTATTGTGCTCTTGGTGATGTGTCACAGCATTAAAACAATCAAATAAAAATCAAATTACAGTTAAATTTATAAGACAAAATAAAAACTATTACAGACCGATCCATTCATTACTAATCAGATCATATGTTCGCTGCTCCGACCAAAACTTTTAGTGTGCTGTTAATGTTGCAAAACAAGACCAGAACGAACAACATGATATCTCTTCGTACAAGTGTTAAATAAGACGATGACTAAAACGATGCCGATGTATCTTAAGCTCGATCCAGCAGAGCAGACCAAGGCAGAAACCAATGAATAGGAAAACAAACGAACAAAACCCGCCACACGAACAGACGCAACCAATAAAACAGCAGCAAAAGACGTTCGACAAAAAAAAAAGTGCCTAAGAAGTTTTCTCGCAAAATGCTACGAGTTAGCCGTGAGGCAAAACTAAATCGGCGGAAGTTTCAGTCACAAACGCCAGTAGCCCCGAACTCTCGAGTATTAGCTCCACTCGAATCCACTCACTATCGCTGCTCGCTAGTCAGCCAGTCAGCGAGAATAAAATAAAAGCAACAAGACAAACCACATCGACTATATGTATATGTACAACATTTATCTATCCGAACAACATGAATAGTCACCGCAACAACAAAAATCATAGAGGCACTAAGAACAGCAGTAGCAACAAATGCAACAAAACCTTACAATCGCCAAGAAAAACGAGTATCACGCCTAGCTATGGTTAAGCCTTCACGGTTAACACAGAAAATCCCGAAGACCAAGAGCCAAGCGAGCCAAACGACTTAGGAGAGTAGTTGCGATTGTAAAAAAAGACAACGAAAAACATTGAAGTAAAATTCAGAAGAAAATAAGAAAACCCGAGCAGCATAAGATGTTTTGTGCAAAGTAGGCACGGAAACGGCAAGTAGGTAGTTGCTTGCAAGCTAAGAAACCAGTTTTCCTCAAGAGAGAGTCATCTCCCCAGTCACGAACAAAAAGCTACGAGAAGCTCTAGAGTTTGTGCTGGTAGGCTTGCTAGCTGGCTGGCTAGTTGGTTGGTTGGTTGATTTTCATCTTGGTCTTGGTCGTTTCTTGGCTTTCTTCTTGGCTTATGCTGCTCCCGCCAAACAATGAAACCGTGTGTAGGCAGGCAGGCAAGCAAGCAGGCAGACACACAGCTCTTTCAACAAAATCGCATGAATCGTGTTTCTTTTGTTCAGCTCAAATTTCGCGGTATAATCGAAATAATGCTCCGGCAATAATATGATTCGCACATCGTTTTACGGAACGATTTTAAAAGATGATAAATGAGTTTTGTGAGTTGCCGTGAAGATTTTCCGAAGATAGTGTGAATTCGATAGGGAGAAATAAAAGGAGCTGAAATTGTTTAGGATGTCATTTAAATGAGTCGTACGTTGGAGGAATTCATCTTTTAGGTGATTTTCGGCTGAGTTATTTTCGATCATTTTTCAAGACTCATGAGTTGCAAGTATTCCGGGAAAATTAATGAAGAGTTAAAATGAACTTTGCATCTTTATGATATTATAAGATTTTATGAATTTATATAATTCTTTAGGGCTTGATTCGATTTTCCGAACAATATATGCCGGATAAAGATGTTGTCACTTTAGAATATCAAATATCTAGAATATTTATGTGTCTTAATTCAGCGATACTTAGAACAATTATTGCTTTAGTCTGAAATTTCAAAAACTCGTGTGACTTACTGCAGACTTACTTGCAGTGCCAATGTTTTCTTCTATGACGCTCGTTAGTAAGACACTGATATGTTTCAGACATCTCATCCTATGATAAACTGAAAGTATATGTTGATGGTCATATGAACCTCATTTTTGGTAGAACCAATATTTATCATACCTTTTTAAAAATCATATTTTTTCACACTGGTTCTTAAAGGGAGAATTATATTTAAAAGAATAATGAAACAAAATCCAATCTATATTTGCCTTGTCCTGGTGAAGATAGAAGTAATTACTAAATTGCATCCAGCGTTGGGATAAAACCAGAGAGCAAACCTAAAGTATCTGGATTCTCCTGATGCCTTTTCCTGTAAAGCTTTCTACGTCCTTCACTTCTTCCTTACTGTATTTGGTACTTTTATGGTAGGTTGGCAGGTCTTCGCTTATCATTATATTCTTTAGATTCTATCCTATCCTTTACCTTCCATCTTTTGGTTTGTTTCCCATTCTTTAATTTGCTTTCCATTATTCTCTTTACTTACTCTTTGTCTTCTTTTTTCTTACTATCTGTTTTCCCTTTGCCATTGATCCTTTTCTTTGCTTTCCATATATCATTTTGCTTTCCATTTTTCATTTTGCTTTCCATCTGTCACTTTGCTTTCCATCTTTCAGTTTACTTCCATCCTTCTCTTTGCCGTCCATTTCTTTCTCCTACTCGTATTTTTCTCCTCTTTGTTTTTTTTTTCTATTTTCCCTTTTTACTTCTTTTCTTCCTATTTACTTCTTTTTTTCCTTTTGACTTCTTTTCTTCCTTTTTATTTCTTTTCTTCCTTTTTACCTCTTTTCTTCCCTTTTTCTTTTCTTTCTTTGTCCTTCCTCGTTCGTTCCTCTTTCTTCTATCTTCTGTTTTCTTTTCATGTTCTTCTTGTTTCCTTGTTCATATTTTTTCGTTCCTCGCTCTTTCCCCTTTCCTTCCCCGTTCCTTGCTCTTTCCTTCTTCGTACTTTGCTTATTATTTCCTTGTTCTTTGCTTTCTCCTTCCCCGTTCTTTGCTTTTCCCTTTCTCGTTCTTTGGTTTTTCCTTTCTCGTTCTTTGGTTTTTCCTTCCTCGATATTTCCTTCATCTTTTCTCTTTCTTCGTTTTTCCTGATATTCCTCTTATATTCATTGTATATCTACTCTTCGTTTCTTCCCTATTCATCGTTGTTTCTCTATTCTTCGTTGTTTTTCTATTCTTCGTTGTTTCTCTATTCTTCGTTGGTTCTTTATTTTTCTATTCTTCGTTGATTTTCTATTCTTGGTTGCTCTCTGTTCATCGCTGTTTTCCATTTTTTCTTCAAACACCTTTTCTTCCTCATATCCCTATCTCTTTCCCATATTGTGTTTCCTCTTCTCTTTTTCTCTTTTCCATCTTTCTTCCTTATGCCTTCCTTCTGTCCTCCTTCTGTCCTCCTTCTCTCCTCCTTCTCTCCTTCTCTTTTCCTTCTCTCCTTCTCTTTTCCTTCTCTCCACCTTCTCTTTACCTTTTTTCCTTCTCTTCTTCTTCTCTCCCCCTTCTCTCCCCCTTCTCTTCTCTTCTCGTTCTCCCTCCCTCTTTTCTCCTCTCTCTTCACTCCACCCTCACCCCCTTCACTCCCCCCTTCACCCCTCCCCTTCACCCCTCCCCTTCACCCCTCCCCTTCACCCCTCCCCTTCACCCCCCCCTCATTCCTCCTTGTCTCTTCCCCCCCCCCCTCATTCCTCCTTGTCTCTTCCCCCCTTGTTTCTTCTCCCCCTTGTTTCTTCTCCCCCTTGTCTCTTCTCCCCCTTGTCTCTTCTCCCCCTTGTCTCTTCCCCCCTTGTCTCTTCCCCTCTTGTCTCTTCCCCTCTTGTCTCTTCCCCCCTTGTCTCTTCTCCCCTTTGTCTCTTCTCCCCCTTGTCTCTTCTCCCCCTTGTCTCTCTTCCCCCTGTCTCTTCTCCCCCTTGTCTCTCCTCCCCCTTGTCTCTCCTCCCCCTTGTCTCTTCTTCCCGTTGTCTCTTCTCCTCCTTGTTCTCCCTCTTGTCTCTTTTCCCTCTTCTCTTTTCCCTCTTCTCTTCTCCCCTTTTCACCGCATTCTCTCTTCTCTCGTCCTTTTCTCTTCCTTTTCTTTCTTGCCTCCTCCTTCTCTCCTTATTGTCCCTTCCTTCTCTGCTCTCCGTCTGATAAAAATATCTATGGAGCTTTTCACAGGACGTTTTTATTCGTTGGTTAGTGCTTTATTTCCCTCCTTTTTCTAAATCCTTGCTATTTTTACTTCTTTTCATTTGTAATTTTCTTTTTTCTCCTCTCTTTTTTGATTCTCCCTTTTTCGCTCCTTTCTTTTTTGCACATTTCTTTTTTACTAAGTTCTTGTTTGCTACCTTCTTTTATGCTCCTTTTTTTTTACTACAATCTTTTCACTTCGCTTTTTACTCCTTTTAAGACTTCCATTTTGGACTCCCCTCTTTTCAAAGCATTTCTTTCTCAAGCATTGCTTTCTCATGCATTTTTTCAAGCCCTTTTTTCATCCTTTTAACCCCTTTGCAACTCGTTTTTACTCCTGTTTAAAAATTTGTCTCTTATCTTTAAATACATTTTTAAACGTTTTTATATCCTTACCAACAAATATAATCTACTGTCATTTGAGGCCGCAACTTCACCCGAATTTCTGACTCCTTTTCTATTTCTATTTTACTGCCTCCTATGCCTCATTTTCTTTTTTTATTTTTTTATTTCCTCTTTTGCTTGCTTGACTTCATTTTTATACTTTCTTTTTCACTTCCTTTGTTATTTTCTTTTTTACTTTCATTTGTACTTCCTGTTTCATCTACTGCTCACTCTCGTTTATGCTGTTATTCTTCGTCCTACTTTTCAACTTACTTTTTTCTTTATTTCTGCATCACTCTCGTTTCCTTTTTTGCGGAAGCGACGTAGGGTTTAAAGCAAAAGAAGATGAAGCCAGTAAGATGGAAGTATAACAACAGGAGGAATGACAAAAAGAATGGCGCCTGTTTGTTCCTATTTCTTCCTCTGCTTATCTTCCTTTGCTTTGGTATTTAAGATTTGGATATATTTCATGCTTGGCCTGCTGCTTAGAGTGTTCTTCTCTGTGTCCTTTGAGTTTTGGTAGTGACGAAACAAAGCAAACAAAAATAGACGGAGATCGGTGGCAGTTGACGCGCCAACTTGAGAGCTGTTTCCAATTATTGTAGATATTAAAATTAGCAACATATACACACTGATTCAACAGAGTACAAACATAAAATAAAAAATGATCGTAAAAATTATGCAGCAAGGAAACGTAAAAACTGTTAGCCCAGAATTTTAATATAATTTTATTTCAGGATGACTGTTTCAATCTAAAAGTTTTTTTTATCGAAAATGCACTCCGCGGATCTTTCCATAATTTCGCTCATAACAACTCCCACATTGAAAACCGCTTTTGACACCATTCGAGAATGATGATTAGGAAGTAATTAACAAAGTAGTTATTTCGCCATTGTGCAAATTACAGAGAGAGCACTACGCGTAGATAATTTAATGCAGTTTAAATAAGCACACTGGGCAATAGATCGTGCCACGATAGTGCTGGCGAATCAAGAAAACAAGTCCTCCTCTTTTCGCTGGTCTTCTGATTTTACAGAACTTTCCCGAGCGACATCAACCATTCCTTCGAGCATCGTCAAGTCATCTTCCACACCATCTGGTCCAACTTGAACTCAACTTGTATGTACATAACCAGGATGGTCGTCAAGTGGCGGCGGGCGTCTTTACTTGAAACTTTCGAGAAAATTAATAACTCAATTACCCACTTTATGAGCAAAACGATCTGCACTAGGCCGTTGTGGCCTAAAAAAAACCCCTCAGGCATTGGAAGTTATAGCGAAATGGTTCAGCCCTTTTGTTGCCAATGCTCCGCGTTCCAGGCGTCATTAAATTGATGCAATTACACAAAGTTGATTTTTTTTTGCGTACGTACATATGTGCGGTCAGAATGAATTATTATTGACGAAAAAGTAAGCGCTACGATGAATAAGACTTTCGCGTGTTTTTTTCGCGATGATAACTTTTATTGCGCTTGTAGATACATAACATGGACTCGAGGAGACTCAGACTCGTTACAAGATAGTGTGTGCCTTTTTTGTTCAAAAAACTGGTGGAGAGGAACTGGTGACGATGATGGAGACCGGCGACGTTTGGACCGAAAACTCGTTCTGACGAGGTGGTGGGAGGAGTGAGTAACATGCGAATTTTCCTTCACAGATGATCAGCTCCATCGGAGGAAGAGTGTGTAAGAAAAACAGTTAAAATTGTATATTTCTAGTTAACTTGTGTACATCATACATTATGTATCGAGAATGTGTTGTGTAATCGTGGAGAATCCGAGTATGTAGTTAAGCAGCGCGTCTGTAATTTTGATGGCAAAGTTGTTCGTGCTGGTCATTGGTTTTAATGATACGCAAAACGCATAAATTGAGGTAATAAGATGATGACACAATTTCTTGTTCTTTCATTCAGTTGTAGGTTCTTCTAGAATTAATGAGTGTTAATTTGGAGAGTGTCTTTTTTTGTTTTAAAACAATTACAACTTTCTTTTTGGGACTGAATAGATCGTAAAAAGAGTTTTTGAATTTTTTTTCACGCTCATGTAGTTAAGGTAGGTTTTGGCTAAAAAAAATTATACGGAAAAATGTGAATATCTGACATATGTAAATATCTGACATGCGGATGTATCAGAAAAAGTTGCGTAGTAAACTCGACTAACAGCTACAACAAGGTAAATACGAATAGAACGTATTGAAGAATTAGTTTAAAAAAGCCGAAATCTTCGCTTAAATTTCTCTAGCTTTGAGCAAAACTTTGAAACTCTCTAGACATTCAGACTCCCGACTAACAGAGACTAAATATTCAGGCTTCAGATATATCTCTTTTTAACATTGAAAAATAAAAATAACAGCGAAGCGGGTTCACACGTATACCAACGATGGCGCCCAACGATGGTGGATGTGCATTGAGTCTTCCAAAACTGACGTTGTGCACGGTAGAATCAATTGTTCAGCGCCCAGCAATAAAGACGGCTACGAAACCGTATCAAAAGAAAACTCTAGAAGGTGAAGAGCAAGCACTTGACTCGCGTCACCAACATCGACAGAAGATTTCAGAACAAAAGCTATTCTATCCTTCCATTTTGAAAAAAATGTTGTTCTTTGCTCAAGCTCATCTTTAGAGCCTCAAAAAAATGTTAAAATTGTTAAAATAACACTTTTTAACATTTTTTTGTTGTTTTTTGGAAAATAAACATTTTGCCGCCCTTTTCTGACTTTTCATAGGAAATTCAACAATTTTCTGCCATTTTCACACTTTTAGTAGAAATTTAAACATTTCTCTCGATTGATCGTTCACGATTTGCTCAAATCAATCGAAAAGATGAATATAGTACATTTATATAATATGAAAGTTAAGCAAACAATATTTTTTATATTTATTCAATAGAAAACTGAGAGCGTCAAAATTTCCTTTATTTTATTAAATAAGCAAAGATAAACTTCAATAATGATTTAACGATGATTAAACTAAAGCAGATTCACATCATGATTCATTCGGCGTTTTTGGCAGTATAATTAATACGAAATGAAACAAACTGGAACAATTGCTGAATAAGCAATCATTGTTTCATTAGAAATTTTCTATTTCTAAATAAACGAATAAATGTGCATCAACTATGAAAAATTTACTCGCTGATCAACGAGACCGAATCGAAAAAAGTCTATCAAAGAACCCTGATGTAGATTTTTACACCGACCTACCAGTGGATCACAAAATCAAACCAAATTTTGCACCAATGACATCAGTAGATGCGGAACTTTCATTGTCCATTTATAAGTACATTTTATCTAGTAGACGTAACTCTCCCCCTCAATCACAAATTGCAATGCTCAATATTCTTCAATACAATAATTTTTTTGACGATAAAGATGATTCAGAATGAAAAATCATACAGAATGAAGTTTTCTTTCTCAGTTTTTTATGTTTGTTGCTCTATTTTATGAACATATGAATTAAATTGATTTAACATTTTTTATAACAATTTTCGGTCTTTTTTTCTAACATTTTCACAAACATTTTCAGCCCATTTTATTTAACATTTTTTTGAGGCTCTACTCATCTTCAAAAAGGAAACGACAGAGAAACGAAAAAATTAAGAGCATATCCCACACGGATTCATGCCCGAAAGAAGTTATATTTATTTTTCTACATAGCTACCCTCCTTAGTAATGCATTTTTCCCATCGAACAGGTAGTTGGTTCATGCCGTTCATGCTCTAAAAGCATCAGGATCCTGCCATATCCGCAACGCCCGCCGTTTTCTCTCCTCTCAAACTTGGGAAAACTACTCGAAACTAACACATCTGAATAGCTCCATAGAAGAAAAACACATCATACCCGGAAGACAATTCAGCTTTAAAGCCAAACACTCCACAGTGGACGTGCTTATGGTTCTGGGAAGCGCAGTTGAGGAAAGCATCCAGAACAAAAGCGTTTTGGGTGCCTGTCGGATTGATCTACAGAAGACCTTCGACTCCGTTTGGATTGAAAGACCCCTGCATAAAATGATAAATTTCGGTTTCGCAGCATGATAAATCAAATTCGTTGATAATTTTCTAAGCGGCAAAGTGGCTTTCGTCATTTTGAATCGAAGCTTTTCTGACGAATTTACAATCGAATCAGGCTTATCTCAAGGCTCCGTTCTCGGTCCTGTTTTATTCAACATTTTCACTGCAGATATCCCAAAAATTTTAGATGATTCTGCTACAGGTGTTTCTATTGTGGAAACACAACTATGTAAACATCCACAGCAACTTTACACTCAAGAACACTGACACCAAAACTATTATACAAGTAGGTTAAGTTTTTAACGAAAGAAAGATATTATTTTTTGTTATGTCGATGTTAAAAATATTTACAAGCAACACAAAGTTTGTTTTATTTTTCATACATTATCAAATAATTATTTATTGGAAGGCAGCACGACTTCCAAACTATCAATCCACACGCAAATGATCTCCTCTTCTGGAACTCGCAGCATAACCCGCACTTTGTAGCGGCGGTGTTACAAAGAATACGTGAATAAGCTTGTTGCATATTATGCAAAATGGGGCTTGCAGATACACAAATGCCAACAAAAGTGAGCTGATATTTTTCAGAGGTAACCACACAGATTTCACAAGAAATCCAAAATCCAAAATGATTATCAATGAACAGGCAATCACCCTTTCACAGACGGTAAAATTCCTCGGCATTAAGCTCGACCCTCGCTGGATCGGCAGCCGGCATGTTCAGATAAACCTCAACAGGGCAGCCAGCGCATATCTACTCATAGATTGTATCTTCAAGCCGAACTCCATTATATCTATTCGAGCTAAAATTATTGCTTGTAGGTAATTGATTAAATCGATCCTCACTTACGGTCCCCTATCTGCTGTTCGGCCTCTCCTAGTGAACTTGGGAAGTTGGGAAAATTCGAACGCCATATCCTCCGAAATATCACATCCCTTTACTTTAAGGCCAATGGCCACTATTATTAAACCAGTGACCTTTCTCCTCTTATTTGTTTCAACTAGAAAACAAAAAAATTCACCGTACTACACTGAAAAAACACATGGCGCCAGGCGCCATAATTTATAGACTTCTGGCGCCATGTACATAGTCGAATTAGGGATAGTGATAAAATATAGCGCCACACGCCATAATACATGGTGAAAAGAACATAGAAGCAGACGCTATGCTTATAGTCCTCCACGCCATACACTATAGTCCTCCAGGCCATGTACTATAGTCCTCCACGCCATGTATATGGCTTTGAGGACTATATTACATGGCGTGGAGGACTATAGTACATGGCGTGGAGGACTATAGTACATGGCGTGGAGGACTATGGTACATGGCGTGGAGGACTGTGTAGTACATGGCGTGGAGGGCTATAAGCATAGCATCTGCTCCTATGTACTATGGCGTGTGGCGCTATATTTTATCACAAATCGACTGAAATCGACTATGTACATGGTGCCAGAAATCTATAAACTATGGCGTCTGGCGCTATGTGTTTTTTTAGTGCAGCAAATATAAATTCCACCAAATATAAATTCCACCAAATATCAATTCCACCAAATATAAATTCTACCAAACATAAATTCGATAAATTCGAGTCAACATACTCACTATTGAATGTTCCTGCTCCAGTGTGAAAATTCCCCGGTCGAAGTATCGAAAATATCGCAGCCAGTACTTCAGTTCAAAATGAGTCAATTATGTAGACCCAAGTTTTAATGTCACTTGCTGACATTTATACCTTCCCTCACACAGCATGGCTGCGAGTTATAATTGGAGTGCCATGAGCCATATTAAATGGCTCATGGCACTATGTAATATAGCGTGTGGGGCCATAATTTCTGTGCCATGTAATTATGGCGCTGGGAGCCATACTGCATAGCTCAGGGCACTATGTACATAGCGTGTGGAACCATAAATGCTGCGCCATGTTACATAGGACCACGCGCTATGTAGATTCTGACATTATGGCGCTGGGAGTCATATTGCATAGCTCAGAGTACTATGTACATAGCGTATGGCGCCATAAATAATGCGCTATGTTACATGGCTCTGGGCGCCATGTGGATTTTTTTCAGTGTAAAGATCACCCCAAACCCCATATTTCAATCGCCTCATCCAAGACCTAGTGTCAGACCTTCATCTTAGGAATAGCTCATAGGCAATGAGCTACTCAATTACCACACATGAAGTTCCCAATGAACTTGTTTGTTTTTTGTTCACCTGATCCAAAAATCTTTTGCATTCCTCATTTCTCTTTTACGAACATACCCGAACACGTACCGACTTTTCTCTGTTTTCTTCTTTTCTCTTCTCTTTAAAATCCACGTTAACTAAGCAATTGAGCTCAGTTATGATTTATGTTTAGAAATAAATAAAATTCCTGAAAATGTCCGAGCCATAAGTCATTAAAGGCACAGCTCAAATGTGCAATATCAGGCTAAGAGATAATTTCAGGTTATCTATTTCAGCTCTCCCCGTATTCACTGTCGCAAAACCTACCTCCCAGAATTTGGCAGTCAGTTTTTTCGAACATCAAATGGAGTAAATTTCCCGGCGAATTTATTTCGTAAACACAGAGAAGAATGAAACCAAGATGCGTTTTTTTAAAGGAAAATACTACAATAAGATTTGAATGATCTACAAAAACTGTTTTCCTTATTTTCATTTCTGGTTCTTTTATACTTTTTTACTGAGCTCATGAATCTGGTTGAGCTTTTATCCTAGTATGTTCAGCAAAGGAGATTCAAAAATGAGATTCGAAGGAGATTCGTGAACGAGATTCGATTGTAGTTTATTTCCAGAGCTCATTAAAAATTCAACTTGCAGTGAATCGATATGAAATGAAGATGAAATACAAGAAAAGCAAATATTGTGGAATCTTTACTCAATCTCTGAGATAATAGGCATGCTAATTGAATTGACAATATCATTAGCTAGTGGAGATTAGTTCTTGCAACGTCCAGATGCTTATGAATAAGACCACTCAAAAGTTAATATGATGCAAGAAAAAATTCAACAATGCATGACAAAATTTACAAATTTTTATCTGTCTACAATATTCTTAATTGTCCAACTCTAACCTGTAGGCATATAAGAGAATGGAAAATTGCAAACAATCATATCTTACCTTCTTCACTAATTCAGAACTACAGTTACATCGATTTCTTATCGATTTTCAATAAAACCGAAGCTATAAAAGTTTACTACTCCTTCTCGATCCGTCGACAGATTGACCTGAATCTTTCCTATTGCACTACCCAACGGCATACTACTGACAAAACCGGTAGCTGCTACAATGACGACAACGTAGTCCGTAAGCCTGGTAGCAGCAGAAGTCTGCAAGTGATCTTCAATTGCGCCTGAATTACATACAAGTGTACAGCTCAATAATTAACATAAAGATAGCTTACAACAGTACGTAGCGAACACAGCTGCACTGGAGGATCTGACCGAAGAGGCTGCTGCCTCCGAGTGGAGTCGTCGAGAGTCATCTTCGCCGTTACCGTCACCATCAGTATTTTTTTAGCATTTAGCATTTGGCTCGGCTGTTAATAGTCAACATTTCTCGAAGAGCCCGACTCGACCTGTCGCGAGGTTCGAGTGTACAGCATGCTCGTTGAAACTTTCCATGTCACAAACGTCTTAAGTGTGTCTTTCGCTTCGATGCGCTGTGTCACTGCATTTCTGCTTAATCTTTATGATTATTTGTCTTTGCCTTTCTTCGTTCGTTTGTTGTTTGTTTTCTCGCTGGCGGCGGAGTGCTAGTGTGCTCCAAACCTGGCAGTTTATTATGAGCACACCTTTCCCGGTATACAATTATCGGAAAACTCGTTTGGATCCGCCGATGCTGCGATCGCGTGAAGAGGTTGCTGTAACGTGCGTTTGGATGAACAGAAGATTTGAGGGGAAAGTATATAAAGGATGCATGTCAAATTCATTGCCTACACCTACCTCCTTGAACGTTAAATTAAAACCGATAAACTCTGAACTTTGCCACTTAAATGATGATGAATCTAATTTGCATGCAGATAACCAAAAACCCACCCGTGAATAATACCTATGTACATCAGTATTCTGAATCCGTATTTGTCAATTTCAGTCTGAGCCACTTCGCATGTATACTTCGGCTCGTTCTAGAAGTTCCATTTCTTGTATCTTACCACGAACCCACAAGTACCAAAAACCAACCGCTCTGCCTGCCTCTCTATCACCATCGCATCAGAATCGCTCCAAAACCTTCTGGTTCTTAGCCTCCCTGTTGCATGCACTCTTTCCTTAGGTCCGATGGTACAGTGCATAGTTCCACAAGAGTCGCGGGGTCCAAAATCTCTTGGGCAACCACAACACAACTTCTTAGAAGGTGCTCGCTTGCTCTGAGTAAGCTTATTTTCTTGTTAGTCCACTTGTTGTGTTGCTGGAGATCAGTGTATTGTCGCGCGTGTGTATCTATATCGTGGTCGCAGCTGTGCCGTTAGCTTTTACCAATCGCAAGCTTGACAAAATTGTCCACGACCAGCTGTTTTTAAAACGAGCTATCTGTGCCAAACCAGCTGCAGTAGCATTTCGCGTAACCCTTTTTCCGTTGATCGTGAACGTTTCGCGCGCTCCTCGCATGTCTTTCTGTATCCAATTGGAGTTTCGTGCGCTCGCGAAAATTGCAAGCTTTCGTCCGACTGAAAGATAATGAGAGTGCAATTAGTTTTTATCTAAGTCTGATTCGATTTGGCATTGTGTCCTATTACCTACCTGTCCGGTTTGACTCATTTCTGTGTGTTTCGTGGCTCTAGCGGGTATAGTGTGGTATATACATAGGGTGTAGATAAAGTGCGGTGAATGACGCATCGACAGATACTCGTTTTCGATTGTATCTGAGTCGGTGTGAGAAAGGCGAAAATCAGATAAAAAAAAATCAAAGTTTTCTTCGGATTGTGCTTGTGTGAGTGTTTGTGTTACTAATGCTGAGTGAGAGATAAGTTCCAATGGTGTATTAACCAGTGGGAAAATACGTGTTTGCAGAAAAGATTGTAGTGGAACGATTGTAAGATCAGCGGTATTTAATGCGGGGTATGTTTGTAAACAAATGCTTTTATTAAGTCGATTCGTGTGTGAATGTGACAGCAAATTTATCGGGGCTTGAAATACATTTGAGTTTATTGAACGTTGTGATTTGTAACCAAAAAAAATTATAAAATTTAACTCTAAACACTGTAATTGCTTTAGTCTGTCGAAAATGGTCGAATATAGGCCCCCATCTTAGCTGTTTTATCCTTAACTGGACGAACAAGTTCATTGGCACATATTGGTGAACATATTTATTCACTGAAAATTCTTCAAGTCTGCAAAAATGATAAATGCTGTGGAACGGCGCATACGATAGCATTTAAGTTGATTTTTTCAGAGGGAGTAAAATTTATGACATTTGACATATATATATATACGTTACTTTTTTGATAACATTGCATATCGTGCAGCTAAACGTAAGGCAAAAATAAGATAAATTAATGTTTCAGCAAACTTGTGCTACAGTTTCTCAAGCACAAGGTTAGAAAAGTCTGCATTTATACTTCACTTTTCTCCAATTAAAATATAAACAAATAAAAATATAGTAAAGTGGCTCCTCATCCTGCAAGCCACCAATTTACTGCTCCTAATCACCATGGTCTATCATCCTCTGCTTCCAGCTCTTTGAATCTCCCTCACACCGTTCTTCTATAAACGGTTGTGAGACCACCGTCACAATTATTTGTATCGCGGCTTGCATACTGCACAACGGCTGAAGACATTAAATCGTATGTGTCGAATAGGCTGGACCGCCTTCCTTCGCTCCTTCACTGAAAAAAATCCACATAGCGCCCAGAGCCATGTAACATAGCGCATTAATTATGGTCCCATACGCCATGTACATAGTACTCTGAGCCATGTAATATGGCTCCCAGCGCCATAATGTCAGAATCTACATAGCGCGTGGTCCCATGTAACATGGCGCAGGATTTATGGTGCCACACGCTATGTACATAGTACCCTGAGCCATGCAGTATGGCTCCCAGCGCCATAATTACATGGCGCAGAAATTATGGCCCCACACGCCATATTACATAGTGCCATGAGCCATGTAATATGGTTTAAGGCACTACAATTATAACTCGCAGCCATACTGTGTGAGGAAATGTATAAATGACAGCAAGCTTCTTGAGTTTAAGAGAGGGTATGGGCTTTGATGTCATTTATCACTCGGGAGTTTCGTCGATAGAATCCCATTACCTAACATCAATTGCTCTACCTCCAGGTGCTCAGAACTGAGAAGGCTTGTGGCCTTTTGTTGGATGCAAACTGGATCATCTTCAGATGCACTGCAAAAACACATAGCGCCAGACGCCATAATTTATAGACTTCTGGCGCCATGTACATAGTCGATTTCGGTCGATTTGTGATAAAATATATCGCCATAGTACATAGGAACAGATGCTATGCTTATAGCCCTCCACGCCATGTACTGTAGTCTTCCGCGCCATGTACCATAGTCCTCCGCGCCATACAGTATAGTCCTCCGCGCCGTACAGTATAATCCTCGGCGCCATACAGTATAGTCCTCCACGCCATACAGTATAGTCCTCCACGCCATGTGCTATACCTCTCCACGCCATGTAATATAGTCCGTCACGCCATGTACATGGCGTGGTGGACTATAGTACATGGCGTGTAGGCCTATGTACTTTTCGCCATGTATTATGGCGTGTGGCGCTATATTTTATCACAATCCCTAAATCGACTATATGCATGGCGCCAGAAGTCTATAAATTATGGCGTCTGGCGCCATGTGTTTTCTCAGTTTTACGTGTACGAAATTGACAAAGAGAAATCTGGATAACTAAACCATCACTTCGTTTCGAATCGTACTGACTCCTAGCTCGGTAAATACTCTCCAAATAATGTCTGGCCTCCTGGCGCCTTAATTAAGGAGTTTATTCCGAGACTTCGGAAAATTTTTCGCGCGAATGCATCGCGGGGTTTTAGAAACTAAACTCATCAACAAACTTAACGTGTATCAGCCAGAATGTTCGTGGTTTAAGAACCAGGTTTAACTAACATTCTTAATTTCTCTTTTTCTTCGTATTCTGATCAAATTATTTGCCTTATTGAACCGTGGTTAGCTGGGGATATTTATTATAACAAGATCTTCCCTCAACATGCTGTTTTTCGCTGCGATCGAGATCGTCCTGTGTCAATGAAAAAGGACGGTGGTGATGTTTTAGTTGCTACCCCCAAGTCTCTTCAAGGAAGACTCTGTCATGACTTCCATCATTCTCTTCCTGTTGAATATATTGTTGTTCGTGTCAACCTTGCTCCCTCTAAAATTCTGTATGTCCCTTCGGTTTATGTTCCATGAAATTCTTCTGCTTATGTTCACGACCGATTTTTGGTCGAGGTCTCCCGTTTCCTCAACGATCGTTTCCCCTTTGCTTCATTTTTAATATTTAGCGTCTGTAGCTTACCGAACCTAGTGTAGAATGCTAACTTTACTTTCATACTTTCCTCTACTAATATTTCCTTAAACATCACTTCCTTCCTTCCCTTATGTTCACTGTCTCAATTGAACACTGTTCCTAATATCAACAGTTAAGTTCTTGACTTTGTTCTTTCAAATATTCCCTCATACAACATTACTGTCCAAGCTACGTCCTACGTGCCACTTAACCTACACCATCCTCCACCTTCTATATAATTTTCGGTTGCCTTTGTGTCTAGTAAAACTCTTTCCCGACCCGCGCGTTTTAATTGCCATAAAGTGGACTTTGTTAAGATGGTGAATGAAATCAACTCAACTAACTGGTACTCCTTTTGCTGCGGACTTACTGTTTATGAACTCACGCTTCCATTTCATAATTTCCTCTCCAGTCCCATCTCCCATTTCACTCTGTCCAGTCGTCCTCGCAAATCAAATGATGCTCTTTGGTTTCGGCATGATGTTTTTTTTTTGCTTCGGGTTGCCAGATTAACTACCTTCAATTCTCAAAGCTTCGATCAGTCGCAAATACTGCCGTCAAACAGGCTATGCGTGATTATTTCAATAGCATTCAATTCAAGCCCTTTGGGTCTTACGTCCACTCCTGGAAAAATTCTTACCGTTTCTCAACGTTTCTTACCGTTTCTATTCAAGAGATTTGTGATTTCTTTTCAGTTTACTCTTCCTCTTTCTTTTCCGAAAATAATCCGATCACGTCTTATGAATTTCCACATTTTCCTCCATCATCCATCTCCTGTATCCAAACCAACTGCCTAGAAATTGAGTAATTACTTCAATGTCTTGATGTTAATGTCGATTGTGGTCCTGACGGCATTCCGAACCTGTTCGTCAAATCGCTTTCGTCGCCCCTATCTGTTCTTTTGTCTATTATCTTCAATCTTAGCTTTTCCTCGGGCTCCGTTCCTTTCACTGGAAGTCTGCTCATATTTCCCCGATACATAAATCCGGTAACTCAAGTTGTATATCCAATTATCGCTCTATTTCTCCCCTTTCTTGTTGTAGTGAAGTACTGAAAGAGATGTTTACAAGAGACTACTTCCAATATTTCATCCTTTCCTTACTCCTGAGCAGCATGGGTAGATCTTCCACCTCTTAAAGGTAGGTCTTCCATCTCTTAAAGGTAGGTCTTCCACCTCTAATCTCATAACCTTCACTAACTTGGTCGCTTCCGCCTTAGACCAGCAGAAGCAAGTTGATGTGGTATACACTGAATTTGCTAAAGCTTTCGACTCTGTTGACCACAAGCTACTTCTTTTCAAATTCCAAGGCTATGGGGTAACTGATCTTCTCTTGTCCTGGTTCTCATCCTATGTTTCTGGTCGTAGATGTGTTGTATTTGAGATTTTACGTTTTTTCAGTGGTTCCACAGGACTCAATACTAGGTCCTCTGCTATTCCTGGTATTTATCAACGATCTCTCTTCCGTTATCCATTCTCCCTGTCCTCTATTTGCGGATGACTTTAAGATGTTCAGAGTGATTGATTCGCTTGTCACTAGTTGCAGCATGATCTTTGTGCTTTAAGCGAGTGGTGTTGAAGGAACGAACTTTCTTACTCTGAATATATCTAAATGTCACCTAACGTCTTATCCTTGTAAAATGTCTCATTTAATGTTTCCTCCTAATCCGGATCGTCTCTTGCGGTTGTTGGAAATTTTAAGGACTTTGGTGTGCTTTTCGACTCAATGCTTAAATTTGATAAACACATCGCGTACATAACTGCCAAAGACTCTCGTTTGTCCGGCTTCATCTTCAGGTCTTCCTCTCGTTTTACTAACATCACTACTTCCATCCATCTGTTCTTGTCAGTTGTGCCTAGCATCCTCAAATACTGTTGTTAGGTCTGGTCTCCTCACCTTGTCTATTTAAATATGGCGTAGAGCGCGTGCAGCGTAGATTAACACGCTCATTATTATTTAAATTTCATATACCCTATTGTGAGTATAGTGATCGTTTGACCTTACTCCAAATTCCCTCTTCGAAGTCTCGTCGGGTGTTCCTTGCTGAGAATCTGCTCTACAGGCTCCTCCACTGTCCTATGCTATCTGATCTTGGCTCGAAGCTTTTGTTTCGTGTGAATAATCGCTCAGATAGATCTTCGTCCGTATTCTTAATACCGTTTGTGCGAACCGACGTTCTTTTCCATTCGCCATTATTGGATAACCTCAGGAGAGATAATGACTCAAAGCTTCGTCCTTTTCCACTAACCCTCGCTCGTTTTAGACGTCATATCATAGCCTTAATTCTTGAAACTACTCATAATTTTTAATTTTATTTGCTTTACAACATTTTTAAAAAGATCCGAAACTTGGATCTGGCTTCAGTAAAAGAGGAATAGGAATTCAATCATTTATTGAAAAATCTACAGTGGGACGTAAAGAGATGAACTTTCTTTGGTTAAATTATACAGCAAAAAAGTTTACATTATGTATCACAAATTATACCAGCTGAAATTCCCCGTAGTTCGCAACCCCGAAAATACCGTTTTCGGTACGGAGCACATTTTAACCTTTGACACTTTTTCACAGCTTCTTTAGTATAGTATTTTTCTCATCTGCTGGGACCTTTTTCCTTTCTTCGACTGCACTGTTTGCAAATTGGTTCGCAAAAGATTTTTTAATTGTTTTGTAACATGACCGAAAATATAAGGTTTTTACTTTTAAGTTCTCAACGAATCTAATTTATTATAATTAATGTAAAATACTTTAGTCCTTTCCAATTACTGCTAAATTATATGATTACTAATGATGATTTTTTTTCCTTTTTGTTTCAGGTAAGCTACAACGATGTTTACTACAATCCTTGCATTCTGTTTTAGAGACAATAATTAAACCAGTCTCAAGGATAAGTTTCAAAATTCCACAATTATTAATCTTATACCATTTTCCAAAGATATAATCATGAATCCTTTTATAAGTGAGTATTCTAAAAACTATTTTTAAAAAAATAAGAATAAAAAAATAATTGTAATGGGCCATTTAGACAAGCGTCCATGCGTCCGCGCGTCCAAGCGTTTTTAGATTACACGAGTCAAGTCAACTCAAATCCAGTTTTTTGAAGGCGGGACTAAGGCGATAAGTGGATGGATTTTACACGCTTATGATGATGTTTTTTTGCTCCGTACAAATATATTGGTAACAGAAAGTTGTATGTATTTATCCATATGAGTATATATACCTACATATATATGTTTGTGTCTAGTTATTCAGATGCATTCAATTTGTTTTCGTAACAGTCATGCACGTAAGGATGCAAAAATATATTATCCACATCATTATATAAGAAAATAATCATCCACAAAACATATATTTAAATGATCACCAACGAATCATCCACACATGCCACTGAGCGAAAGAAATCATTTTAAAATGTATTGTACATGAATCAGTATACTCCACCTCCTTCGCTTTAGACCCGCCTATATAAACAAAATCAAATTGACTCGTGTAAGCAAAACACGCTAGATCGCATGGACGCGTGGACGCATGGACGCCAATGTAAATGGCCCATAATGGATTGTAACGGTAATACTATGATTTGCGTCCAGATTTGTGTTCAGAGCAGGGGCAGATTTACTACTAGGCTGAGTAGGGTGGAGCCTAGAGCGGCAAATTTTTGGGGGCGGAAAGTGGTGGGAAATGGTGTTAATTTTTCAACTTTAAGGCGGTGTTTATAAGATTTTTGGGTACAGTTTAGGTTCTTTCATGTCTTTTTAGGTACTTCTTACGTTCTTTATAGGTCCTTTCGGTATTTTATAGATTCTTTTTAGGTACTTTGTGGGTTCTTCTAGATCTTTTCAGGTTCTTTTTATTGTAACTGTAATTTTACATGCAGAGCAAGGACGGCAATTATTTTCAATCCTAGGGCGGCTAATACTTACCGTATTAGCCGCCCTAGATTCAGACCCCTGATTCAGAGCGGAAATGTATATCTTTTTTCACCTAATCATATTAGCCTTTCTCAAACTAATGATTTCTGCAACTGGGAACCAAATGTAGAGCAGTGCCACAGCTTAGCGATTTGTTGGTCTAATTTCATAAAGTAACACGCTACAGGAGCTATGAAAGAATGAAGAAGGTTCAGATAGTCTCTAGCACTGCAACCTATTGGGTTTATTGTGCCTCCTCAGTGCTATGTCCTTTAAGATAGTAGTTTTCTTTTGAATCCGGCTAAGTCACTGGTCGGCATCTTTGCTATGTTTTAGGTAGAGGGAACAGCAGGGCCAAGGAGATATAGTCTTCTACAGTACTGAACAATGCGTAAGAATGTGTTTTACACTCATTCACTTTCTTCACAGTACCTGCAGCATTCATCTCACTCCTTACCTATCCCACTTTTTGCGAGAAAGCTGGGTGCTATGCCGCTTTTGCAGATTGACACTGCTACCTTTGCACGTTTGTTATTGAAGTTCTAGACTCAGAAAAATATTTCTACTTTTTGAGGAAAAATGACCGCATTATCAAAGAAAATTGGTAAAGATTCTCCGCCAAAAAAATATTTACTCAGTCGAAAAAAAGAAATTTATTCATTTCAAAAAACTGATATTGAACTTGCCCTGAGTAAAATTTGGTATAGTTTCAATGAAATGTTGCCATAAATCTGGCATCGATCGGTTCTCGTATGATCACCGAAGTTACGCAGTGTTGGGCCCGGTTACTGCTTGCTACAGCATGAGAACATCGCATGTCGTACGCACGCAAAAACTCTCCCTCTCTTCATATCAAAACCGCGGCTTACTTTGAAGAGAGTACAAAATAAAAAAAAATATTTTCCACGTGCCAAAGCAATATGGTGTGACCTCAGATAAGTATTGAACGTGCAATAAGTAATTTTTTTTTTTTTTTTTTTTTGACAAAGCTCAGAGGATTACCTTTTCGAGCGAATGCTTAGTTATGGTGGTAGGGAGATCATATGGGAGAAGCCGATATCAATTATTCTAGTATTCGTCTTTTTGAGTGCCACTTTTTTTTATTTTCTGAAGCGCTAGTTTTATTTATACCTAGTCACCACTTAAAACTATAATGTGACACTTAATCAATATCAGTCGCCGGCTGTTAAGACAACTCAAGACGAAAAAATACAACCATGATCCCGACGAGATTCGAACCCGCGAGCCGTAGATTGCTGCTTCGGACGAGCGTGTTAGCGAACTAAGCTACCGATCTCTCATTTGTTTCGAGAAAATGTTGACAGAAATTATAAAAACTACCCATATTTTCGTCGAATATTGAAGCATCGCTGATGTTGAAACATGTAAAAACATGTTCGCGTTGTAGACTTAATTTACTAAATTCGTAGACAGAATTTACTAAATTTGCGGAATATTACTTGTTTGAAATACCAGCTGAAGTAAAAATGGTATTCCGTTGAATCTAAAAAACTTATACACAATATTTATACAAATTAGTGACGTCAAATAGAAGTTTATTTAATTTGTGGAAGATTTCACATCTCGTAAACAAGTAAATATTTTCTTTGATTCTCGGAAACATATTTTTCTGAGTGAAATAGTCTTCGTAGTGTTTTCAATCCTCCAAATTAAGTCAGTAGATTTCGATCTTTTCTTTGGTCCATCTTTGATTTGCTTACCCGTATTGACCTCCGTAAAGCTCTTGAACGGATTGAGAGCAATACAAAGAATTTTAGACCCTTCTTTGCCTCTAGTGTCAGATTTCTCATTTCCTTACTGCCCCACATGGCTGAAGATCCATGTCAGCTCGAGATTATTCTGTACGCCTATTTCATATATGGCTTCCTTCGCCTATAAGAGTATAGCTGGATTTATGTGATCCACCTTGAGCTCTGCTTGGCTATCCGATAACATCTTAATCTTGAATTTTTTACTGTTCCTCGTTTTTATTATATGCATGACCTTAAATATGACAAATAATTCTGCCTGGAAGACTATGGGCCCTCTTAAGAAAAGCGAAGTACATTCTGCCCCTGGGTCCTACGATCCCTGCTCCTACCATACGATCCATCATTGAACCACATATGTACGCTATTTACGCCTGCTTGAGTGAAGGGCAATCCGGCCATTTCCTTCTTGATAAAATTATCAAATCTTTTTTCGAAGGTTGTTTCAGTTTTTATTTCAGCGTTTCCATCAACAGATCTGTTGTCCTCTTGATGCTAAAGCTATCCCATAGGTCTACTTATTTGTATCTGCAAGTCTATTGCAAGCCAACAGCCTGTTTCAAGTTTACCAACTTCCTCTTGAACTTTGAGATATAACGGTACAAACCTCAGAAGGATCCCATATCTGCCGTTGGCGTGAAGCTCGCTCAGCAGCTGTAGTTAGCAGTAGTTTTTTGTGTGGCTTTCTTCTAGCACGCTGGTACCTTCATATAAACTGCGAAAAGTCAAAGCGCTAGAAAAAACAATTTATATACATGCCAGCGCTATATACATGGTTGATTGTGAGATTGTGATAAAATATAGCGTCTCACATCATAATACATGGCAAAAAATTCATAGAAGTAGGCACTATGTATTATAGTCTTCAGCGCCATGTATTATAGCTCCAAAATTGGCCGCACTACACATGTGAACATATAGTAGGCCGCCCTAGATCTAAGGTCCTAAGTATTGGATTAGGCAGATTGGCGAGAATTGCTGCGCGAGCCTAACTTATTCTGTGTTTCATGTTAGCCCCCCAGTTCAGTTTCCTGTCGAGTATAAGGCCCAAATATTTAACACCATCAACAAGTTCCAATGTTATCTCCAGATAAAAAGTGAAGTAAAAGCGAAATTGTCACTGTTTTACGCAATGTCAATATTTTGACAATTGTAGGTTCTAAAAATTCTTATTTACATTACTGGAGTTTAATTTCATAGCTTTCGAATCATTAAAAATAAATCTGGCTCTAATTCGGATTCAAATTCGTGACCATAATCTTCAAGAGACGACTTTCTACCTACCAGGTTACACATGATATGTACAGAGACTATGTTCAGTAGTTGGTGCTATGTTATATAGGAATTAAGACTCTGTTGCAAAGCAAAAAAGCCCAAAATGAATGAGAATTAGGCTTTTAATTTTATTTTATAGCTGAGGGCACTATGTACAAAGTTGGTGCGACCATACATTTTACATGAGACTCCGCGCTTTGTAGACTTTTCTCAGTGTAGGTTGATAGGTCTCACCATTTTTTTGTTGTGTGGATAGTCGCCAATCAAATCCACATATTTACTTTGTCGCCAAAAATACCTTAGTGGCCGTCAGTGTCCATTCGCTTAGATGACTGTCTCTGATGAATTTCCTATCGACGTGGATACCTTTAAAGTTTACCTATTCCTTTCTGTCCCTATTTTTCAAAATCCTTTTAAATTAACTGAATCGAAAATTGTGGCGAATAGATCTTATCAAACATCAGTAGAATGAAAGAATTTACCGAACATGAAACATTTCCTACTGTTTCAATCTGAAAATATGTTAAGCAAAAAAAAAACGAAATTCGGGTAAACTCGACTTGATGTACCACACCCGGGAAATTCCACCACCAGAGGGCGAAAAGGTGGTAGAAGGGGTGAAAAATTGAAGAAAAGCAGACAAAATTATGCAAAAAAATTAAAAAGAAGATAACACTATTAAGAAAAACAAAAAAAAAAGAACAAAAACACCCCCAAAAACAAACACACAACCACAAAAACACAAACATACTAGCCAGACATCTATCGGTCAAACTCATGTAACTCCTATGTGGTGCATCAAGTCGAGTTTTACCCAAAATTCTTAAGTCTCTTGTTTTTTATTCTCTTTTTACTTTATTCTCCAAATTCTTAACTCTCTTAAGATCTTATTAGATAGGTAAAGAGCTAGTATTAGGTTAACACAATTTTCTTACTCCAGAGTAATAAACTCCTAATCAAAACTAAGTTCTATTTCTTGACACAAGTCCAGATTTCCTACTGGTGCCAGCGCTGCTTCACATCCGATATATCTTTCCCAATCCGCACTATGTACTAGATCGATTGCATGTATCATACTGTATAGATACTGGCGGAAAACCTGAAAATCCGTAAGATTACTAACTGGCCAGCTTGCACTGTGTCACCGAAGCTTTTTATTGGGAACCAAAAAGTGGTGGTAACAGCACCTGTATGACTCATCATAGCGTCGAGTGATTGTACCGTATGTATCACATACATAATAACACATTCGAAATCCATTTGTCTGATTCGAACGCGATCTAACGATCTGGACATTCAGTATACCTTATAAATAAATATTTATGACACATTTGTGTGGTGTATCTATCTACGCATCATCGACTTAACGTATCTTTTATATTTATTTATTTATTTTCTTGCTCGATCCACGGTATCTTATATCTGTTTTGTCTTCTGATTAATGCTGTTCGACCTCGACAATAAAGTGTCTTTTTTGTCGGGGTTTCGAATTTCATCAGTGCATTCGAATATGAGCCACATCGTTGTGAAGGTTCTGTATATCTTGGCGGGGAGGAAAGTATTCGAATGTATTTGGCGCCAAAATTATTCCGATATGATATATCACTACTCGTATGCAAATCGGTAGAGATTTTTGCGGAGCTGTGAATGTCAACGGTGGATTATTATTCTGATAAGTGTGGCTTTTAGTGCTAAAAGGTAGAAGACAAGAAACAACCGTAAATTTCACGGTTGCCATTTGAATACTAAAGAGTTCTAGGAAGGTTACTGAACTGTATAGCTGGAGCTTTATACTGCGACGAATTTAAAATATTTGAAATGTTTACATACTAATCAGTTAAATTTTTACGTGGAGGATGGGTGGGAGAGGTAAGATGTACGGACGTAAGCATTGGAATATTCATACGTGTACTGTATGAAAATGCATACTGAATTCACCGTGCGTGCATTGTTGTTGACATCAAACTGTTCGAAGCACTGCAGTACGTGCATAGATACATTGTTGTTGAGACTCTTAGATACATTCAATATTAATCCCATTGATGTGCTCATTTCTCCGGACGCTGGCAATTTGCCTCCACGTGCTAAAATATTGATAAACGTTCGCCACTATTATGAGAAACTCAACAATCTGAGTACGTTCGAACGTGCACTTTTAGATACATGCATACGTATTTAGTAGATATTTTCACTTGAAAGAAAGCGATAACGTCTGAGAAAACTGTTCTGTTCTATTCGTGTTTTTTGTGTTTTTTTCTCGTTAGTTTTTGTTCATTTCGTTTCTTTCTTCTTGCGATTTGAGCTGTTTTTTTATCGTTTTTTCTCCGTTCAGGTGAAATATTTCGTATGCATGTGAATATGAGGAATGCTATTTAATGGACCTATTAAAAACTTTAGGAATTTACCTTATCAGTTGGAAGGAATTTTTTCTGTATAATAATACGTCCGTGCTGTTTCAGTTCGTTGCATTGTTCTCATTATTGTTGTTTTATTTTCACATTTGGAGAAGTAGTATGAGTAGTGTATTTATGTGCTTGCATTATTTTATGATAATTGCATGTGTTTTATTTTTTAGTATTTTCAAAGACCGTTGAATATAATTGAGCGACGGAATGGGAGAAGGTCAGCGGCAGAATAAAGGCAAATGGGAATGATTTCCTGGAAAAAAAGTTATTGAAAATAATTTATGTATTTTCGAATGGAAATTAAAAAATAATGCATTGTAGCTATGAATCAGTTCAAGGTAGTGAATTGAATGTGAAATTTTTATTTTTATAGATTCATGATGATGAAAATAAAAAACGTACCACACTTGTTTTTCAAATGGATGAAACATTTCCAAAGGGCGATTGAAAATACTTTCGTTGAGTTAATCGAATTGAATCAAAACCACAAATGACATTCAACTGAACAGATTTGAAAGAAACAATAGATTTGGATAATGCTCAAAATTAGAGAATCTGACTGGAATGTTGGCGGAAGGCTTTCATCTCCTATATGTAAAAGCTGCGGTGAAACATGCGCGAACAATTCATTCGAATACCGAAATTTATACTTAGCAGCCACTGCTAAAACTGTAATTATGATTGTAGACTAAAGCAATAATTTAGCGAAGTGGGAGTCCGCATTATTATATGTGGTAGTGTGTGAAGGTGATTAAAGAGTCACGTACTGAAGAGTCACGTACATTTCGGAGCTTGTATTCTTTCGGGGACGTTGCATTGTGGTTAGAATCCTCAAAATCATAAGCTGAAAATTATATTTTCTAACGCCTAATGAAATGTGATTTCAAATGTCAATTATTTATTAATCACGAGAGAAAACTGCAAAGTTGAAAAAAAGTTGCTGAAAGTTGAAGAAGAGGAGTGTTTAGAATCTATCATAATTTAGATAATTTTCCTGATAATTGGTACCAGCAATGAATGTTTCAATTCGACCTTCTTCGAATCCCAAATAAATGCCCCTTCAAAAATTAGATTGTCATAGTTGTGCTCGGGATAATTTTTTGTCGACAATTTGTCTAAGATCTTTTCTGCTTTGTTGGCAAATTCAGCGTACGAAAGCTGTTTTCGGTTTTACACTTCTGGATGAAAATAAACGGGAAATTTGAGATGCCAAGAACAACAAATTAGCAGATACTCGTATGTTTTTGGAAGTAAATTTTAGAAAACAATAACCCGTCCTTGGGTTACATTTATAAAAAATATGCCTCAAAAAAATATACTTGTTATAGATACGTTATAAATATTATTTTAGGCAATCCAAGCTGATTTTGAACACTTAATTGAAAATACCATACCATTGGAAACACGAAAGAAGTTTGATTAGTTCTGGGTAGTGTTGAGTCGACATATCAAACACTGATATTTTTCACAGTAAATAAAAAATCACTTGTAACAGCAGTGTCTATTTGTACGAAATCACAGTGAATGAAATCACAGTCAGCGGAATGCTAGCAAACAATATCTCAGTGAAGTAAATTGCAAAAAATGAAATCGCAGCGTACAAAGTCACAGATTACGAAAACTGTGATATTTTCCATTGCTGTTTTGTTCGCTTATTTTCAGTGGTGATTTTGCGCTGTGATTTTTCTAGTAGTGATTTTAATAGCTGTGATTTATTTCTGATATGTGAATTTCGAGCCTGTGTTCGAGTCGAATTTTATAAGTGACAATAGCTGCTCTGGGTTGAGATATCTGAGCAAAATATTTTCAATGAGCAATTTTTCATGAGCCTGCTCCAAGTTAAATTAGAGCAATTTAGAGCACGATTTCTGCTCTAACTTTTTTGGTAGAACAAGTTCCGGCAAGCAACCAGCTGTTTGTCAGCTGTCAGGGAGCTGACTTTTAACAAAAAATGGTAACTGAAGTAGATCCTTTTATTAGGTGCCTTATTATGCACTCATAAAGTAAAGTACGGGTCTAGGGGTTGAAGCTGGTAGAGAGCTCCATTACAATTTTTTTAATCATTGTGGATACGAGTGTGGAGTGATTAGTTCCACGACTCACTTTACCTCTGATTTAAATCAGGTACCTATACAGAGCTAGGTGAACTCAAAGCTTGGTGCGCGGACCCTCGTCCGAACCTGAATTCGAACCAGGGACCCCACACGCAAGAAGCCAGTGCTCTACCCACTAGGCTACTCAAGCTTCATTCTGCACTCATAGGTGGATCAGATTTCGGCAACTAAATCCATTGAAAACAACCGCTTCCGTCCGTAACGTCAGTGAGTCAGAGATTTTGCTCTGGAGGAGTTATTCAAGAGCTTATATGTAGAGTGGACTGATAACAGTGAGAGTGTTCATAGCGGTTCGTATCACTACTTATAATTAAATGAATTCCCATAGCACTCCGCAATTGTCAATCAAAAAATCGTGCAGACTGTTTTTGAGTGTTTTAGTGCCCCTTGCATTGTAGCTTATTTGCAGGAAAAAAACACCTATTAGTGAATTCTGACAAGCAAACAATTTTGAGAATTGCCTCTCAGTTGCTCTAACTTGCTCGACTTTTTTTGACAGCTGCTCTATTCTAACTTGCCTTGAGATGCTCTGCTCTTTCTGTCGGAATCGGTAAACACAGCTATTGTCTCAAGAGTGCTTGATCCAATCGAACTGATTTATTCAGAAAATATTGATATTTATAACAAGTATGTCTGTGTCAAGGTAAAATTGGGATATGTTTAATCCTTTGACGACTTCGGACATTTGGTTCAGGTGCTCCCATACAACCCTGTAGGTACAGCAGGTAAGCGGAAAAAAAACTTTTTAGATCGAATATCTTAAAAATTTTTTCGCTTTTTTTCGGAAAAAATGAGTTTTTTCCCTTTCATTTATCAGATCCTTTTCACAGGCTGCTTTTTGTCTGTCTGTTAGGTCTCTTCTCTGTTTTTAAAAGCTCTTTATTATTCTTGTCGATCGCCTACGTTGTATGAAATTGCTACTTTGCTCGGTATGCAACATTCTTACGTTCAGTCCTTTGTTTGCATTCATCATCAAAAAAGTCTGTGTGACTAGTGCCCAAGATGGCGTCAGTAATTATTCCTGAGGCGTGCCCACTTCTTATCTACGCTCGGTATATTGGCCCGACTTTCTTTCTTTCTCTCTCTCTCTCTCTCTCTCTCTCTCGTTATCTCTCTCTCTCTTTCTCTCTCTATCTCTCTTTCTCTTGTCTTGAATTTGTCTCTCTCTCTATTTCTCTCTTTCTCGCTCTACCTCTCTATTTCTCTCTCTCTGTACACCAAATGTATTGCTGATATTCTCATTGCGTTAGGCAGCCATGCCGGTTCGATCCTGGTTCGCGGATGCAATGCTACTGTGCAAAGTCATGCCAACAAAGTATACATGGTGCGTTTTGACGCGACTGTACGTCGCATCGCGCTGCGACCGGGTTGAAATAGTAGAAGGGGTTCTTAGTTTCGAGGGGTCTCTGAAACTTGGTAAATTGACTTCGGGGATATACCCAATGATTCAGCAGAACTACGCGGATGATTGCCTTTCAAAGTCACACGTTTCCAGGGGGCAACATTTCTTAAAGAGAAAGGACCGCCGACGAACTCCGGATTAAATTAAAAAATTTTTCGATATTAATCATCCCGCAAAAACAATTCCAATATAAACTTGTCCAAATCGACGGTTTACCGGATTGTGACAGAAGGGTCAGATGAGGAAGATCTGCGCAAAATTTTTTCCGAAAGTTTAGAACAAGGACCAGAAAAATATTCGAGTGCACCTTTATCAAGAAATGTTGCATTAAGACCCTAATTTTTTTTTGGAACCCTTAGGATAATCGATGACGAGAGCTAGATTTTTGAGTACGGTCTAGAAACCAAGCGACAGAGTGCAGAGTGGCCGACTTCATCTTTTCCCCACCCCAAAAAAGCTCGCATGAGCAAAACTCAAATAAAAGCAATGCACATTGTCTTTTTTGTTTTTTTATTGCTGCTTTTTGCGTGGATGTCCTCAAAAACTTAAAATCACTCGTACCAAGAGCGCCATAAAGGGCACCTGGAGGTTTCTCCAAGATAACGCACCCGGTGACACCGCCTTTTCCGTCACGAGATTACCTGACACAGATCAATATGACAGTGATTTCCCAGACTCGCTTCAGCCCCGACGTAGCACCACCAGACTTTTTTCTGTTTCTCTATCTCCAACGAGCTCTGAAATATCGACCTTTGGAAACAACAGACAACATCAGAGTGTATGTAACGCGTGCTCGAAAGGACATCCCGGAGCAGGCTTTTCAAGACGCTTTCGTTTTCAGAAGAGAATAAAAGGATGTTGTTTCGTAGGATATTATTTCATAACGGTATTATTTCGAAGAATTTTAATCATTTGTATCGATCAGTTCAATAAATCCTTTTTTCTAGACTTAGTCTCATTATTTAGGTATGTATGTTGGCACCCCAGTACGTTCGTACCGTTATCAGACTCGAGTAATGTCGACGATTTATCAATACGTGGTCTGTCTGATTACGAGTGGCTCTATCAGGTGATTTTTACGCGATAACCTGTTGCCCGCAACGACCAAGTTCTTCGATGCTGTTGGTGCTATATCAAAGGTCCACACGTCCTTTAAATATTGATCCCACAAAGTGATGAGAAACTACCTCAGTAAATTTTTTTTTGTTCTGGGAATAGAAAAACTGTGGTATTTATGGTTATTCCGAAGCGTTTTTCAATCAAAATTGCGTGGTATCTTTGCAAAAAAAAAATAAACATTTTTTAGAAATAGAAGTTTGAAACTCGTCTTTAAAATGCGCTAAAATCGCAAGACATTTATTATTCCATTTATTATTCTCTCAAATTTTTCTGTGTAAAAATAGCCAACAGTTCAATAATAGTTGCTAACAAAATGAGCACGTCATTTACCGATATCTGAACGAGCATGGGTAGATTGGCTTGGTTATGTCTGATTCTATTTTTACCATTTTATTTTAACAATAAATAAATAGATTCCCGATCAATATTAAGCAATCAAAATAATTGACACGATTTCTCATTTGAATTTTCGGTTGAACTAATCATAAAAATAAATAAAATATTCAGAACTATTTTAACTCAATAAGAACGGCACGCACACTTACATTAAATTTAACTATCGACGTCACACAGCTAAACTATTCAAAAAGAATCACGTATGTAACTTGGAAATACTATTTTGTAAATCTTTGACCTCCCTTATCATGAAATTAGTCTCCAAGCACTCTCCAAACTATACGCACATGTGCTTTTCGTAAACCATCTTTAAAATGAAATTTTCCATCTTGAAGAGCACATGTGCGCCAAACGACCATGATTTTTTCTGAATTCTCCGTACAAACGACAATCCAAAGCTATTATTACTGAAATTTCGCCTGCCCACGAAAAAGCACGTGGACACCTGTTTCGTTCACTCGGCCGAGTCGCGCAATCGAAACAATTGTCTTTGCCTTTATACGAATAAGTATCTTTAGATGTTTGGCCTCATCATCCATCCATCCGCGGCAATCCGGAGCTCTATTGTTTCATGAAATGTTGATGTTAGTTCTTTGGCTCTTGAATTCGTGACAAAAGCTTATGCATATTTATCGCAGAGCATGTGTAACATACGGCCACCTACACATGCTGCCAAAACATCATCGTCAAAACCTCCATTATACCACTTCCAGTACGCCAAAGATTGGTGGGTACCTGTTGTTGAGTCGCTTTTCATGCTTTCTTGTTCTCGAGACTGTTGAACAATTTGTAGAACCAGCGGTGAGTGATGTAGCGAAAACCGAACTACAGCCATTGAATTTCGGGATCAACTCATCGTAGCTCATTATTCGGTTTGATGACTTTCTGATGGGTTCCCGAGTGCGGAATCAGTAATTGAAATCGAGTGCCTGAGGACGAGCAAGTATTCACTCTCGTTCGGAATAGGACCCGGAAAACTGGCCAGCAACATCTTCGATATAGTTGGACTGGGCGGCATCATATTAATTTCTTATTCTTAGCGTAGCCTCATAATGTTTGCGGGACTCGAAAAGTCGTTAAGTCGTCGAGAATATGAATATTAGGTTCGAGGCCTACAAGAAAAATAAAATTGTTGTGATACCGTTGACGTTCGGCTGGAAGACACGTCGAGGAACGTTTTGGTGGAGTAGTTGTGTATGCCACTTGTTAATTCAATGCACGTCGTTGGGCTACAATGGAATGGTGTGAGCGACCGAATGTCGCCCGTCAACTACGTTTTATTGTCGTTCTTGTTGTCATTCTTTCACAAGCACAGTTGGAAAACTCACCCTCGAGAAGCGGTCGTGACGATACAGAGCGAGGGAGGCTGAAAGTTTGGCCCAAATTACGACTACTTGATCTAAATATTTATAATTTTAGGTTTATGGGATGTGGGGAATAGGAAGATTCGATAATTGAAAAGCAAGGGGATTTAATTTAGCTGTGGTGACTTTTTTTGACAATATTGATGATAGTTTGGATGTCTGGTCCATTGATTCTGATCTTTGTCAAGCGAATTTTCCCCAAAATGGTCCGTCAAGCCCCACAGGAACTCTGATAGCTGCTATACTGGAGAAATATTTTCAAATGCAGTAAGACATATTGTTCAAATTTCTCGCTGCACATTTAAAACACGGATACTAGTAAAAATTTTCGCAGCTTGCTGACCAATTTTGAAATACTTGAAAAAAAATAGCCGTACACTCTTCAAGGAATTGCGTATGATATGCTGGTAGACACAATATTGCAACTTGACTCACAAATTCGTCTCCCAATGTACAAAATACCTAGTCGCTTGAAGGAGCCTAAACAAGAAGTTCCCGAAAGTATGCACTAATTTTCATCAGACATCAGGTCATAGTGCATAGACAACGCTTTTCCGACCACGACCTTTAAGACATTAAAAAGTATTTAGTTCCGGTTCCGACTATTCTCTCCGCTTTGGCCTCCAAAAAGGTGGGATCAAGCTGCCTATTTTTGAGCAATTCCGATGCCCAGATCGCTAGAGTTTTATCCATATCCAACTAAGGTATCAATTATACTCCCGACAGTGACATTGCTGAAGGCCTCCTCAATGTCTAAGAAGGCTACCTGCGACTTTTATTGAGTGCATTTGGATAAATAATGGATATTCAACGTCCAAACTCTACCCTTTCGAACACTGCCTCGTTATTAGCACTGATTTTCGCTGAGGTTAATCGTGAATTTTCTATCCTTTTCCCCGTGTGTTCTGTTATCCATGCCGTATTTACCCTATAGTGAACGTGTATCTCTTCTTAACATTCCTCTCCTTGAGCAGCGCAGAGTTTACTTGGATGAGAGTTTCCTTTTCAAAATCTGTCGCGGCTACCTATCTTCCTCATTAGCATTTTTGTTCATTGAGCGGGAATCCGTAAGGTCAATCAGGTCCTCCATTCTATTTGAAGTGCCGTATGCTCGTACTGACACTTTCTTCTACTCTCCCGTTTTACGACTCTTACGTACTCACAATAGTCTTCAACTTGGGCCTCTTCCACAATCTATTGCCATTTTCAAAAATATGGTTCGAAGTAAAATTTTTGATTCTAACTAATGCATTTTATTTTCTGTTTATAATGGATTCTTTCTTTTCTTTTTCGCTTTACTTAATTTTACTTTATTATTTAATACTTTAAGATTTGTTGTATATTTTTAATTTTATATATTCTTACATACATGTTTGCTCTTCAGATCCTAATTTGGTTTTGGTTTTTTTGTTCGACTTATTTCTACTTCATTGAATTTACCACTTTAATTATTTTTTATATATTTATATTTGCTCATTTAATTCTTACTATTTTTATTTTTTTTCATTGTATCCTGTTTTTGAGCTCATTTCTTGTTGAATTGATTATTCATGTTTGTAATGGATTTTTTTCTTCTTATTTGCTTGAGTTAATTTTACTTTATTTTATTCTAGCTTGAATTATTTTATATACTTATATTCATATATTTTTATTTAGTTCTTGTTATTTTATTTTCTTTTTTTAATTGTACCCAATCTGTAATTGGGCAGTTTTGCCTGTCGTATTGAATACGCACCAAATAAATAAGTAAATAAATATTGTTAATTCTATCCGTTGTTGTATTTCGCCTTATATCCTCTAATAAACACTTCGAACGTGTACCATATAACAAACTTTGCCTCCACCTACAACTTTTCCTAGCTTAAGATTTCTGGAAGGTCGCAGAATGAAAAAAATTGGAAGGCTGTAGCATATCTGACTTTCTAACTTTCGTGGTCATCCTCTTTTGCACATGATCACGTCTGTCTTTGTCAGTTCCTGTTTATGTCACTTCTATATCATCTTTGGAGTTCCGCAAAGTTCCATTTTTGGGCCCCTTTTGTTTCAGCTTTGTATTGGTGACTTCTCTTATTAATTCATCTCGTCTTTTGACGTTTCATTTTTTTCGTTCTTGTAAATAATACACCTAGTCGTACCATAAGCTGTGTTACAGCTATTTCGCTGTTATATGAAAGAGAGTTTTTGGCAAAAAAATGTATTACAACGCACTGCTAGAGGTACAATAAAAAAAATAATTCAGTGAAAAAAATAATTCTGTGAAAAAAAATAATTCAGTGTGGCCGCCTTGAACTCTGACATAACTTTTCAATCAGCTTGGCCAGCCCTCTGTGGCAGTGAGCACTGTTTCTGAAGGAAAATGAGCTCCTGCTTGTTTTATAGGCTCTCTATATTCGGGTGTTATCTTCTGCCAACCTTGCTCTCTAGCTCTGCGGACTGTTTGTGGTTCAGGGGATTCAAATCCGAACTTCTAGATGGTCATTGCGGCGCCCTTATAAATTCCGGAAAATTATCTGGTGTGCGCTTTATGGGCTAGTGCAGAATTCTGCTGGAAAGTCAAGTGACGGCTGTTGAACAGTTTAGAATTCAATGGCTTCACACACTCCTCGTCAAGGATGTTTGTCGCAATTTTTACACCTTTTCACAAAAATGAAGCTCTGTGCTCATTATTGAAGTTGGAGTTGTGCATACGCCTTATCATTTTGGCGATTGAATTTTTCTTCCACCATCAAAATTTTTTTCATCAGTAAATATGATTTGTCGAAATTTTTTGTTGCTGTATCGCTGAAGCAGCTCTGTGCATTATGTGGGCCTAAGTTTTTTCCCCATTGCTCTGCCAGTAAATGTCCTGTTGATTTCTTTAAGGTGCTCATCCCCTGGACATACTTCTCGTGGAGATGTTCATCTCTGGAGCCATTATTCGTTGCTTACGAAGTGGAATTCGACGAATTCGATCCCCGAAGGCTTTGACGACTGCAGAAGTACGTACGTCACGAGGACGACCTAAACGGTGTCGACCTCTAATAATGAATATTTCCTTGAATCTTTGGATCGTATGATAACAAATTAATATAATTTTTAATAATAATTATAATTATAATTTTTCATCATCATCAACGTGGCACAACAGCCCGACGTCGGGCCTTGGCCGCCTGGATGGATTTCCTCCAATTGTCTCGGTCACGTGACCGCGTCCTCCAGTCTTGGAACCCCAATAGTTGCTCGGCATCCGCATATACTGAGCTCTATCAACGAGCTCTTGGTCTTCCTCTTGGCCTCGCTCCGTCGTTCATGACACGTTTTGTCATGCGATCGTCATCCATGCGTTGCACGTGCCCAGCCCACTGTATCCGTTATAATTTGACGATTTTGGAGACTTCCAGCTCATCGTACGGTTCGTACAACTCATTGTTGTATCGGATGCGTCATCCATCCCGGTCGCGAACAGCCCCGAAAATTTGCCGTAGAACTTTCCGTTCGAAGGTGTCGATCATATTTTCGGAGGCTTGGGGCAGGGTCCATGTTTCGCAGCCATAGCACAGCACGGGCCTTATGATAGTTTTATCAACGCGGAGCTTAGTCTTTCTGTGCACAAATTTCGATTTCATAATGGGGAGGACCGAGAAGAATGTCTTATTCGCTAGTTGTATTGATTTCGTCAGTTTCATTGGCGTCACTCGATAGATTGCTACCCAGATAAACGAAGTTGCCCACGAATTTGATGCTAAGGTCCCCTACGTTGATGGTCGTGTGCACTGGCGTCCTTGTCCTAGATTGCATCATAACTTTCGTTTTGTCCTCGTTGGTTCGTAGTCAAACTTCCTTTGTTGCGGTGTCAAGTCTAAGCAGAAGTCCTTCTGCATCGGTCAGTTTTCGAGCCATGATGTTAATGTCATCCGCGTACGCTGCCAATTGTGTCGACTTAAAAAATAGCGTGCCGCTGGTGTTCAGGTTCATTGCCCGAATAGCGAACTCAAGTGCCAGGTTGAAGAGCGTGGGCGCTATTCCATCGTCCTGCTTCAGGCCAACCAGAGTTTCAAAAGGATCCGTCAATCTGTTCTGGATCCGGACCTGCGAGACGGAGTTGGTCATCTTCATCTTTCTAAGTCTCACTAATTTGGCCGGTATACCAAATTCGGTCGATGCTGTCATATGCTTGTTTAAAGTCGACAAAGATTTGGTATACATCGACGTTGTATTCCCAGCACTTTTGCAAAATTAACTTGACCGTGGTCGATAGTGGAGCGACCAGATCTGAAACCGCCTTGATACTCGCCAATGATTTCTTCCGCGAACGGTTTAATCATATACTCTAAGATTTTTGACAGAATTTTGTAGACCGTACAGACTAAGGAAATGCCTCTGTAATTCTCACACCGCAGTTTATCGCTCTTTTTATTTATGGTATCTTCAATCGCATATCTATTGCAATTTTGATGTTTATTATTTGTCACCATTTCAAGAGAGTGAAAGTACTTGTCAGTGATATTTGTGCTATAAAAATATCTCAATATCTTTGATTCAAATTTATATATAAATTATCTAGAACAGTAAATACTAGAATATCAAACCACCAATCTCACTTTTGTTTTGTGTTTTTATGGAAAATTTTATTGAAATTGGTTAAAATATTTCCTCTTGCCCCACTTCGCTGTTTCCGTAAAATTATGTCCTTTTTTTCTTGTTCATTTTATTTAGTCAAGTCTCTTCACTGGACTAACAGCATTTCGCGTAGCGCTACCATATTTTTGTTTCAAAGATGGTAACTTCTACAATTCTATGCACTCCACTAGCTTCTCAATTAGCTAGCGAAAAAAAATCATCAACACCTTCAAAATATTTCAATTTAATTAAAATTAATCCCAGCAGCAAAGCAATGTACTCAAACAGCGAATATGCATATGCAGCGATCATTACACAATTCATGCTTAAAATTTATTCGATTTTCGCTTGATCTGGCCGGACACTGTTTCGAAACAATGAAAGTCTCCTCGTCGAACTGGAAGTGCAGTTCTACCAGTAGTTTGTATATAGTATAGTCAACCAAGCACAACTTAGCGCCATCATCAGCTCATAATATTCCGAGTGGAAATCATTCATGTGTGCGAATATTGTAAGCTCAATGTAACTTTAACATTTCTGCACTTTATATTTCCATGTGCGAGAGAAAAAACAACAAAGTTTACTGCACCGTTGGCTTTTAGTCCATTTACGCTCTGATAGTTTGCTTGCCAGGCCAGTTTGTTTTCCACTTGCAAGCACGTACGCTTGACAATCCGGTCGACCCGCTAGCCGGCCTTGCACAGTCCTCCCAGCTGAAACGCAGGAATACACCAAAAAGGCATTGAAACAGCAAATAAATACAAAGCATTCCGCTGTTATATCGGTGGCTAAGTTTTCTGTGAGTAAAGCTTTTGGGGTTGCGAAGGAATGGACAGCAAAAGAGCATTCGGATCCAAAGAGGATGTGCGCTCGTGTATGAACTGAACGGGGTTTGGCGCAAAAAGAGACTTCGGACCGGTCCAGCCTCCATGACAACACCCCACTTTCAATCATCTGCGGCAGCTAGATATGGCCCACATGCCCCCACATGCATGCATAACGTAGTTGTAAACGCGCCGACATGACTCAATTACTGTAACTGCGAGATGACATGTGAACTTTTATTGGGGAGCTTGACTTTATCATCTGTCGACAACGACGACGCCTCTTTTTCGCATCACTAGCTGCAGAACATGTTTGGATTATTTGAATTTAATTGTTTACAGTAAACTTAGTTATTATGGGGATTATGCGATACAATACGACAGGACTGAAGACGATGATGAGAGAATAGTTTATTTTATTATTTGTAAGTGGGGGTGGGTCGATGATTTGATTTGGTTGTAGCTACAATGAATAGAATGTGTTTGTAGCGGCCCTGGATAAAATTTAATCCTATTTGGAATCATTAAGGAATACTTGCATGTATTTTTTTTTAATCATTTTTATTATTTGTTTCTATGACATGGTAAAAAAAGCTTTATTTCAATTATGTCTTTCATCTTTTAAATATTTTGTCCTGTTTTCATCAGTGGAACACTGTCAGCTGGACTATTTAAAATATGTCTTATAACCTTTTTGAACTAGTTCGGTTCATGGAACCGTACAAAGCATTTGAAACATTTACATAATTTAGGGTACTAATACGGACATGGAAGCTAATACGTAATAGAGTTTTCCGGATCTATTAATGAAATCCAGGATCACTGATAGAGGATAAGAGACAATAAAAGCATGCACGCAACATTCCAGGCGAAGAATAGGAAGCTGAATCGCGCATACGCTCAGTATTCGCAAGGAAAATTCTTCACAGAATCAGCCTCTTCTAGGCACGATGGACAGAAGTTATCCTGTGCAGCACATATTCCTCTAGGCAGCTGTGTCCAGTCAATATGCCTGTCATTGCATTGCAAACTTTCCTACTCATGTTAAGTCCCGCATTCACATGATTGGGCTCTGAAAAGAAGACCTTAGTGCGGTTGGCCACATCAGAAGCATTCCGAAAATATTTCTGCTTAAAAAACAGAAACGTGTTCACCGAGGAAAAAAGACCACCTGTCATTCGATGAATGCTGCAGATAGATACCATCTCCAGAACTAACATCTGTTTGCGAAGAAGATCTCGGAGTATCGCCTCGCACAGACATCTGGATCCTCCCAGTCACTTCTGCTCCAAGGAGATTACTTCGTATCTTCTCCTGAAGTCGAGGAAGTTCACTTGAGCATCCGAAGGCATCCCGAGAATCAGGAAGCAATTCACGCATCGAACCTCTAATAGGGCAGTGTCCCAGATCGTTGTTTCCTATCCATATGTCAAGCTGAGCTATACTATGGGCAGAGCTCAACGCCACACTTTGAATTTGCATGTCGATTGGAGACAGCTTGAGAAGCGGATCAAGGGCCGCACCAGAAGCCGTACTCAAGACACCACAAATAGCCAGGCATACTGTTCTTTGCAGTGTGGCTAATTTCATGCGAGCATACAATACCTTCACAATAAAACGTGATCATTGGCCTTATTTTTGTTAGCTAGATCCACATAATTACATGATGATACTTCCGACCCCATGTGCTGGTAAAAGCTCTGTTGCATTACCCGAAAGCATAAAGAGTTCGCAAAATTTTCGCTTCGAGAAGTTTTTATTCGAGATTATTTCCAGATATTTGACTTCATCCGGAGGTAAAAGGATTGCAACTTTCATTTTAGAAAGCACGCATGCTTCTAGTTTTCTTATCCTGGTAACAAAAAATAAGTTTCGTTTTAGTAAGACTCACTCCAATGCGTAATGTATATTTCTACATTCCACACTCAGGTCCTTACTAACTGCGAGAGTGGCCACGTCATCAGCATAAACCTGCCCGAAGCAGTTCGTGTAGCAGGGAATTAATTGACATACTCCATAGGATCCCTTGAGGGCATCTATTCGCCGTCTCCGTTCTCAAGTGACGGTCAGGCTCTGCTTTCGACAGAAAAAATCTTTACATCAGCATAGCATGTATCAATTTAAAGCTTCAGATAGCTCTCTAAATGACGCGTAGTCAAAGGCCTCTTCAATGTCCACAAAAACTTTCATCAGATGCTCATCATTTGAGATCGCTCCCTCCGCTTTGGAGACCAGAGAATGAAGAGTCGACTCGCATTATTTGCCTCGCCTATACATATGTTGTTAATCATTCTAGGGGTTATATTTAAGCGTTGTCAAGCACTCTTTCAACAATCCTCTCCAGTCATTTTAGTAAACGAAACTAGGCTGGTCGCCTAAAGTTCCTTGAATCGGAATACTCCTCTCTACCCGGTTTAGGTATAAAAATTACTTTTACCATTCGCGGAGGTGACGGAACATTATCGATTCTTGAGCCTCTAGCAACTTGTCTGGTCAAGTATGATCATCAGGTTGAAATCATCTTCACCCAGTGGTGGAATTCTTCTTAGGGTTCGTGTACCTGGTAACTCAGTGTTTCACATCGATGCCCAGATTCAGTTAACCGAACATGACAGAGAACATGCCAATCTTGCGATGACCGGGAATCCAATAACTGATATGACAGAGTTTGGCCAGATCAAGGTCTAAAATGGTAAATTTAGGTCCATTGCCATTACCTGAACTCGAAACGATCTGTATGAGCCATTTCTTTGATGTTCGGTTGGAACAGAATTGGAGCTAATCGTCCGCAAACCTCGCAGGCATGAAGCTGTGAATTAGCCTCGACTCCGCTCTCTCCACAGCTCGTTCCGCAATATCAGACAATACCATTATTGTTGGACACATCTATCACAACGATGAGAGCATACGTTTTCCTCTACACGTTCGTGAATGGTGTGTTTGGTCCTGAAGGATCAGCCTCGGCGAAATCTCTCTCCCTGATTTTTAGATTTCAATTAAATAATTAAAAATTAGTAAAAAATAAATTATAAAACATTTATTTGCTTATAATATATTTAAAGGATTAACCACTATCACCTCCCCCTTGAAGAACGTTGCCATCGGCTGTAGCTTTTTTCTCGCTTTCAAGCACTGAGAGGCTCGGTATCTGTGCTCTCTGGTGGATCTGTGTTCTCCTGTGTCCCCCCTCCTCCCTTGCGTTTCAGTTTCATTGCATCGGAAACATCGACTTATTTTGCAGAGCATTCTTCTGTCGACGGCTGAAAGTTTTTCTTAGTCCGCAATCTATAGCTAGCGTGGCTTTATTTCCAGTCATCCATCCAGGACTTTTCTACCTCAAACTGACCGCTTTGGCATCAGCAGCATTTCCCTGGCGTTTCTTGAGTAGTGGAATCCTTCAACTACATTGGGTCGATAGGAGAAGCCGAAAAAAATCTGGAGGAGGAAGTTGACCCCTACTTACTGTCTGTCGAAGCTCTTCCCATCCCGAAAACTGAAAGCTACTGTTGTACAAGACCATGGTCTTGCAAGTACTAACGGGTGGATCCGGGAGTTGGTGCACGGCACAAACCTCTTTGCCACTTTTGAGGGGGAAGTTTTGCGGAGAATTGTTGGCTCCATGTGTGAAGAAGAGTGATTCCGGAGACGCTACAATCATAAGTTGCATACTATTTACCTAGAAGTAGATTTAATCACTGAGATTAAGCTCGGTAGATTCGTTGGTCAGGGCACCCAGCTCGTATGAGCGGACCCTGTTCGCAAATCTTGTGTGGCAGATTTTATAGCAGAAGACATCGGGGAAAACCTTTTTTGTGCTAGAGAAAGTACGTTGACCAAGACGCTCCGAGCTTAAGGCAGCCGAATTGGATGATAGGAGATCGCAATCAGGAGCAAAAGAAAAATGTGTTGAAGGAGGCCGAGATTTGGTTTTAGTGCCGAAAGTGATTCACACGGGTCCTGCAAAGGCTCTTTTCTGGAAATCATCAAAATTTTCAATCACAAAAAGTGGCAGCTATGGTGCATATCGCACAAGTTACAGATGAAGTAAGAACTGGGACATAACTGCTTAACATGTTAAGTTTAAAATTATGAAGGCTATCAACTAAATATTTAGTTTTTTCAAACGATAGATTCCTCTACCATCCAATTATTGGTTTACTTGAATCAACTTTTCTAGCCGTTCTTGTTAATTAATGCTTATTAGTTCTATCTTTTAATACTTGTGGTTTGTTACACCAATTTCTTCCTAACATACACCATAATAATCTAACTAATTAACGAGCAAGCATTTTCATCTGTCTTTCAAATCAATTCTATCACCCTTTCACCGAATCCTGTTTCAACACCCTAACCTCTCTCCGGATACACCATATTACCCAAATATAAACTTGTTCACATTTAATTACACCCAGTACACAAAAATATCCACCCTGAAAAATTGAAAATTGCACCCAGAAAAAATCCACTATGTAACTAACCCTCTTCGATCAGTATCGCACTGCCGTTGCATATTTTCATGCTTTAATGAATGCCGAAGGACACTCACAATCGGCTCATTCAGCGCGCCATAGAGCACACTGAACCAACTCCGCGTGCAACTCGAAATTAGGGTAGCGTGCAATTTCGAGAGATTTGCTTGAGTAACCTCATTGATACTAACTATTAAACTAGGAATGAAAAGAATGTCCTTTTTGGCCGATTGGATCAGAAAGAGACAGCCGCACGTCGAAATTCATAACGGGAGCTGGCTGTCCTCTCGCTCGACTGAACGACAACTATGTATGAACTAGAAGTATGGCTGCGAAAAATATTAGGGGTGAAAATGGGCAGGTGGTGATGGTGCCGTAGGTTAGGTCCACGTGAATTTGAATTTCGAGATCTCGACAGTGCAGTATATTGTCATAATACGCGAACATATTTGAAATATTTTCGCTTTATTATATTCCGTTGACATCTGTCAGTTGTGTTGTGTAGTGGCGTTGTTGTTATTGAGAGGATATCTGAAAAGTTTTACGGTTATTTTTCGGGTGTTTACGTAAGGATCGGAAATCAGTGGTACTTGGAGTAGGGATTTGATTTGAAGTGTGGTGTAGTTTTGGGATTTTTTTTTTGGCTGGGGGTGGAGAAGCTGAATAGTAATTTTCAGGTCGTTTTTTTTTTAAATTTCGCGTACTTGAATTCGACGATTATTTTATTATTCTGACGCAAACTAAGGTAAATTTATCTCAGTTTAATTCGTTTTTTACTAATGTTCGAAGAACATTAGTATTAAAATCGATTTGGCCAAATATATATATATATATATATATATATATATATATATATATATATATATATATCATCAAAAAAATTCAGTGAATATTTCTCAGAAACGCGCCATCCGATTCAGCTGAAACTTTCAGGACACATTGGTGTATATGCAGAATAGGTCCAGATCTCACTAAATGTCAATTATCTTTAACCCTTTGGCGCCGGTGGCCATTTTAGTGATATTTTTAATATACCTATTGTTCCGTCCACAAATAATTTTTGCAAAAATTAAGGTAACGGAATAAATTTCAAACGTGTTCTTAATGTGAATCGGATAGTGTTTTGGAATTTTTTAACCCCATGTGTGCGCTAGGTGCCTAAAAAGAGAACGGGAAAATTTAAAAATTTTTAAATTGCGATAACTTTTGACAGAGCAATTCAATCATTATGAAACTTTCAGAACATTTTGATATTGTTTAGTTGTAGCTAGGGCAGCATGAAAACCTTCAAATCATCGACTCTCCGACAAAAATGTCGTTTCTTGGAAGGAAAAAAAAGCTACTCATACATAAATCTTATGCTTTGTCTACACAGCTATAGTAAAAAATTTGAAATTTTACAACGGGCACGCCTATTAACCCTTTCCCCAATTAACCTATATTTTTAGCATCAAAAACTTCTAGTCACGGAAACTCATCCGATAATCAGAATTAGTTCAAATTTACAGAATGTATTGGACTTAAGTAGGACCAGGTCTGATAGAAGTGATTTTGAAATGCGGGCTATTTTGTGCCAGTGGTGCCATTTTGAAAAATCGCTAAGAAAAATAACTGCTTTTGGCCCTATAAACTCTGATTCAGTCATTCGATTTTGACGAAATTCTCACAATAGCTGAACCTTACTTTAAACCACTTTTGGTTGGAACTGCCAATTCGGTTGGAACTGCCAGCTATGGTAACTTTGGTGTCTTAAATTTGGAAAATTCCTGAGGAAAATAAAGCTATTTGCCCTATAACTTCCAGTACAGCCATTGAATCATAAGGAAATTCAAATGGCAAATTAAACTTATTGTAGGTAATATTCAGTAGAAATTTAATTTCAAAACAATTATAGGGTTGCCAGCTATGGTCGTTTTTGTAATTTTTTTGTCATACCTTTAGCAAGCGATTTTATCATAGAATTTTCAAATCGTAGTGATCTGATAGTGAAAATAAACACCAAATATTAAGATCTAGAAAATTTGAAAACTTTTGCGAATGGTAACCCTAAATTTCTTTGCATCCGTATAACTTCCAATGCAATCATTGGGTCAATACGAAATTTGCACAGCATAACATTAGTGTTTCTAGCGGTTCTGATGCGCTAGAGTTTTTTTAAATCTTCAAATGCAAGTAATTAAGCTAATTTTAATGGAAAAAGAGTTTTCTGAGCAATTATTTTTGATATTTTTTCAAACCTGACAACATAGTTTTCTTACAAATAAATTATATAAAATAAAATAATTTATTAAAAAAAAAAATCCGGCATTTGCTTTAATAAATCATTATTTAAATTTTATACACTACTATACATACATATTTGTATAAACATATCTCTTACATTCTACTAATATTGTGTTTTCTTATCTTTCCAGGTAAGTTTCGGCCGGATTCTTTCAAACCGCAAATAAAAATGCGGATGAAGCCAAAATTGGGTAAAAGATGTCAGATATTTTCTTGAAAAGGCAACGCTATAAATGTAATTCATAATTAATTTAAGATTCCCGATATTTATTGATCGCCAATTAACTAGCCAATCGAATGAATAAAATTTAAATTTTATCGAATAGATTTCAAACAACCTTCCATAGATGGTAGGGTGCTTAGGGGATTTTGTAGTTTAACAATCACGAAAGGAAGTATTAAAATAATGAAAATCAAGCCTTAATTTATGTTAATGGCTTCGATCGGTCAATATTAGTAAATTAAATCGAGTGATCGAGTTATCATTTTACAAAGTCGGCTAATTGAGAATGTGTCAATCATGTAAATACACTCCAATTTTGGAGGGTATAATGAAAAGATTTTCGACCAATTAACTCATGCTAAATCAATTTATTGCACTTTATGTACATATGTGCAGATTTTGCATCCTGTTATATTTGTTCGTTGTACGTTTTACATTATTTTCATTACACGTGCACTTTAACGATCGAACTGTAATTAGTATTATTGTCCGTATTGCACAAGCATTTCTTTCATACAAACACCTCTTCCCCATTCAATTAAAGTGAAACTGATCGCTAAATTTGGGAATGGAAAAAAACCGACAATCTTTTCGAATTTCTAATTCTCCAAACTGCTGCAGCGGCAGCAGCAGCGGTTCAATAATGTGTTGTTTCATTTTCTGCTCGATTTTCTGTTTCTGCATTTTACGGCTTCAAGTCCAAAACGAGCGTGCAATCGAGTCTCGAAATCCAAACAGTAATTTGCGAAAAACACCATAATTTTTCATACTCTACTTCTGATGTATACTTGTGTAAGTTCGGTTAGTTTTGTTGTGTTTTGTTTACATTCTCCACGAAACTAATCTACCCACAGCCACATTTAACTACATCAAATGAGTGCGTATGTGCAATTTATTTAGATGTTTTAACGACTATGTGTATGTACTATATAATATTATGCACGCGCAAAAATAGATGTAAAATTCATTTGGAAAGAAAACCAGTTTTTGCCATGTTTGAATATCGGTTACAGCATTGCGCGTAATTACGGACATTAACGATACATACTTAAAACATCTACATGCAGTAGGTACGTAATTTAACCGCTAATGAATAATATCAATTAAATTTGCTATTCGTGGAAGTGTACATGCCGTGCTCGGTTGGATTAGAAATTGAAATACTTTGTGAGCTCGAAATAGAATTGTGGATTAAACAATGTTTGTTTTGTGGTGGTTTTTGGAAAAAATCAAGCTGAATTGGTTTGGTTGCAAAAGTTTTTATTTTGATGTACCGTGATTATGTCTATTTTGAAATCACAATGATGAGTGGGCGTTCTCAAGGAATTCTTTTAATATTTTTGTTGTTGTAGAGTAAATGAACGTTTATTTCGGTTTACTGTTCCTCTTTCTCGTTTTATTATTTTTAGCAGATAGAGTGTGTGCTAGCTCACATTTCCCATGCATTACCACAAACAAGATTAATGGTTGTATGGATTTAGGAATGAAATTGGTATAAAAAAGTTGTGAAAAGGAAAAATAAAGACGATTCGAGTTCATACTTAAAAAAAATTCTCAAACGTAGTAAACTAAAGCCAGGTGTCAACCCTTCTTATTCTACTTTTCCCACTAACCAACTATTGTTTATACTGAGTTGTGATACCGCCGTCCAAAAGCACATGGACTCGGAACTAAACGAGATGCAGAGGATAGTGGAGCCTTCTGCGAGCCCGTGGGCTTCTCTCATCCTGTTGGTGAAGAAGAAGGATGGCACTTATCGATTCTGCGTTGATTATCGGAAGCTGAACAAGGTCGCCGAACACGACGCCTACCTCTGATGAAATCGAATGGTCTTTATTTTTCCTTTCCACCACTGTTATTGCCAATCTCATTCCTAAATTCATGCGACCATTAATCTTGTTTGTGGTAATGCATGGAAAATGTGAGCCAGCACACACTCGATCTGCTAAAAATAATAAAACGAGAAAGAGGAACAGTAAACCGAAATAAACGTTCATTTACTCGGCTACGATAGATAAGCTACGCGACGCCAAATATCGATCGACGCTCGATGTCAAGTCTGCTTACTGGCAGGGGCCAATGGCCGAACAGTCAAAAAAATATACCTCTTTTACCGTGCCACATCGAGGTTTGTTCCAGTTCAAACGAATGCTTTTTGGCCCCCAGAACGCACCTGCAACTTGGCAGAGGCTAATCGATAATATCCTTGGATCCGATTTAGAACCCTATGTGTTTACCTACTTGCACGACATCATATGTTAGTGGTAACACAAGATTTCGCGAGGCATATGAAAACTCTAAGGGAAGTTTTCAGGCGTCTGAGGCAAATGGGCTTGAAAGTGTCTCGGGACAAATGCGAATTTTGTCGTCCCCAGCTGAAGTACTTGGGGTACGTTGTGGACGAGAAGGAGCTGAACGTAGATCCGGACAAGATGAGGAGCTTGATGGAGATTCCTTCGCCTACAAACGTGAAGGGAGTAAGGCAATTCCTGGGAATGGTCTCGTGGTAAAGGAGATTCATACCCGACTTTGCCACTCTGACGGCGCCACTGACGAATCTTCTGAGGAAGCACCAAAAGTTCGAGTGGGCTCAGGATTGACAAACGGCGAAGGTGAAACTCTCGACCGCTCCAATCCTTATCTGCCCGGACTATCGTCTACTTTTCTCGACCCAAACGAACCAACCCGGACCTCTACTCCCTGAAGGTAGGTGGGTAACAACTATTTGAATTACTCGCCTGAAAATGCCACTCATAGCCCAGACATTTTGGATAAAAATAAACCAATCTCGGAAAAAATTCAAATAAAGGTTTCTAAACGGTAATCATCTTTACTCAATGTGAAAAGTCCATTACAAAATCATGGGACCAAAAAAGTTATTCAAGATCAAATTCATGAAAATCAGTTTTCCAGAAATGCCTTGTTAACTTTAGGTTTCACGTGAATTCTAGTCAACAGCGAATCTGTTCATCAATTTTTTGCAAATAAATTTTATAATAACGGCTATCAGTGAATCCCTAAATATTTTTACTCAACCACAATCAAGTTTCAGCACTATCGAAGCGAGAACTTCCGCAACGCTTGTGGCATACCACAAGGTTCCACCATCAGGCCGGTCTTTATTACTTTGCTCACAGCTTGTTAACGTTTTTCCATGTGCAAATAAAATGTTCTACTTTGCTCAGAACTGGGAGGAGCCTAGAAGAATATCTACTTGAATAAGTAAAGTTTACATTTATTTATATATTATGAACTCAAGTAGCAGTATGGTTTCCAGAAAGACGTTCAACAATCGATGCCATTTCAGATGTTATTGGGGCTGTAGCAAGTGGGGTTATTGGCGCTGTAGCACAGCACCAGACCGGTCGCCCTGTTGGTAACACTGGTCGTGCAAATCGTCTTCAAATTGACGAGTTGAAAAGACATCCTTGGAGCCCAAGAGCCGAAGCTCTGTATTTCTGGTCACTTACTGGCCACGCTGCAAGATTTCCTCAGGTATTAATAGCTGCGGTACACCATAGAACGAGACCTGTCATCTTAGTCACGGCACAACGGTCGATTCCAGGACCTGATATTTGGAATAACATGTGCAATGGTCTGCCGCGCCTGGAATTGCCTGCTAAATTTCCCCTAACTCAATAAGAGGAGATGTTGGTTAATGTATTTGACTTTTTTTGCTTATTTTTTTAATTGAATGCAATATCTCAGAAATATTATGTCAAAATTTCAAGTCGATTAGAGCAAAATTGACGAAGCTATGAGTATTTGAAGGCACTCTGGAACGATGGAAGTGCACTTTAGTTAATTGCTAAACGGTCAGCTCAACGATGTTTTGGAGGCTCCACGAATGCAAAGAGACAATCTCATGCTGCCGCCACCGAACAGAGAAGAGGTACAAAGAACCATAAGTCGGCTGAAATTTAACAAAGACCCTGGAGCTGACGGCATACCAGCTGAGCTGATTAAATATGGAGGGCCCACATAACACAAAGCAATTCATGAAATTATTCTGCACGTATGGGAGCTTGAAGAGATGCCAGAAGACTGGCGCATAGGTATAATATGCCCCATACATAAGAAAAGAGATGTAACAATATGCAGCAACTATAGGGCTATAACATTGTTGAGTACCTCCTATAAGATACTCTCCTCTATCCTGCAAGAACAGAAGTCATCATCAGACAATATCAATGTGGCTTCATCCCAGGCAAATCAACAATTGATCAGATCTTTACTCTCAGGCAAGCGATGGGAAAATGTCTGGGATTCAACATTCCACTGTATCTTCTATTTATAGACTTTGCCTATGATGGCATAGCCAGGGTAGAACTGTATAAAGCCATGAGAGAATTTGGCATCCCAAACAAACCTACACGATTGTGTAGGCTAACCATGACCATGACAATAGTAACAGCTGAGCTGCTATCCAGATCGTTCAACGTCTTCAATGACCTCCGGCGAGGGGATGGTCTGGCCTGCCTCCTCTTCAACCTAGCGTTAGAGAAAACAATCCGAGACTATGGCACGTCAACGAGAGGGACTATCGTCACCAAGTCCTGCCAAATTCTGGCTTGTGCAGATGATATAGACATAATTGGAAGATCAGAACTAGTTGCACTAGAGTTCTTCATCCTGATCGAGCGGGTGGCACAAAAACTGAGGCTGCACATAAATGAAGGAAAGACTAAGTACATGGTGGCAGCATCTGCAGGAAGAACACCTAGAGTTGGTCAAATCGTCAGAGTAGTTGAGCATGAATTTGAAGTAGTGCTATCTTTCAACTACCTTGGGTTAATCGTAGCAGCCAGTAACAACATGGTCGAAGGAATACTACAGTCTGTCAAGGCTCTTAAAATCCTGAAATCTCACCCGAACATCAAAGCTCCTGCTGTACAAGACCATGGACTGGCCAGTACTCACGTATGGATCCGAGACCTGGGTGCTCAGCAAAAGGCACTCTGACGTCTTAGCCGCGTTCGAGAGGAATGTGAAGAAGAGTGATTCCAGAGATGCTACAATCATGAGTTGTACGCTATCTACCTAGAAGCAGATATAATTACGAAGATAAAGCTCGGTAGACTTCGGTGAACAGGACACCTAGCTCGAATGAGCGAAGAGGATCCGGCTCGAAAAACCCTTTGCGGCAGATTTTACGGCAAACGACAGCGTGGAAGACCTTGCCTGCACTGGAGGGATGGCGCTGGCCGGGACGCTTAGGGTTTAGGGGTGCTCAATTGGATAGAAAAAACTGTTGACGGAAGCCAGGACTGAACCTCGGTTGTAGCGCCGATGATGATGATGATGAGTATTTGAGCGTCCATAGCTCCAGGCCGGGTTTCTATATCTGCTCGACAGCTATGCGTTTTTCTGAAACTTGTTATTTTTGAGGTCCGTGTACACCATAACTCAAAATCTACTGGACCAATGGTTTTGAAATTTTGCATAATACTTCTGCACATAATTCCCTAGGTTTTCATTTTGCGTGATAATTTTTTATTTTTGCTAAACTTCCCCATTCTATAGAAATATAGAACTACCTGAAAATTCACTAAAATCCCCAGCGTTGGCAGAGGGTTAAATTTGTCTTGATCTAATAATTTAAAATAATATTAATAGATCGAAAAGAAACCTTTTAATGAATTTTAATTGTAATGTTGTTGTTTTTTTAAAGGTGACTATTTTATTTTTCTAAAAACATAGCCTGATTAATAGTTAAGGCATCGGCGGAAAATTGTTTGAGCCAGTGCCCATGAGTATTTACATAATATCCCTTATACTGGAGACAACCTAAAATCGAATTTCATTTACTTTAGGGTGAAAGGTCAACGAGATTCGCGGAACAAGATTCGATTGTAGTCTATTTCCAGTTTTAAAACTATCGATTGTTTTTTGGTTCCACTTTAATACACTTCGGCACCTGTCTTCATAAACTGGTGGTAGACCAAAAGATTCGCATTGATGTGCCCGAATCTCTTCAAAACAAAATTCAAAAGCGGATTCGACCATGTAATCGGTTTCGTGAAACTCGTTTCAGAAAGTGATTTGGTTACGAATTTTGTAAATCTTTCCAGTACGAATCTACCAAAATCTTTCTTTTATGTGTTCCAACAATTTTAATAGAGCAGTGACTCTATAAGGTAGAGACGTTGCCAGCTTATAACAATCTTCGTCACTTATTTTATCCCATTCGTAGGTTGAAGCATCAAATAATGTTTCCTTGCATGTTATTTTGTGTCGCTAGTTATTTTTCCTTAAATGTTCCCACAAATGCTCATCAATGTGGTTCAAGTCATGTGATTGTGGGGAGCTAGTCGAGCAGCTCGATCCCATTGTCTCGCATCCAAACCATATGACATGGAGCATTATCTGGTTGGAATTTGACTTCATGTGTATTTGTGTTGCCAAAAAAAATAAGAAATCGATGGTGTCAGAACGATTTTAAGTACGTAGATATGTGTTTTATTGGTCAGGCAATCTTCACATAGGATCATTTTTCTTATACCAAAAGCAGCTATACATCACACTCTGGTTAATATTTTTTGTTCATTCTTCATTTTACATATAGTTAACGCCTGGAGTGCCAAATACGAGGGTGACTATTTATATTTTGCGCCTTACAAGGAAAAAACAGCAATTTATGTTCGGAAATGGCTTTGTTGTTTTTTAAAGTAATGTTCATTAAGATCAATACACTTTTGAATGCGCTTGAACCAATTTCCACAATACTTTTTCCACTCGGATTGAAATAGCTCAGAAACTTGCATTTGGAACGCATCAGGGGTCGAAAAACGCTGACCTAGCAATTGATTTTTGATGTGCGGGAACAAGAAGAAATCATTGGGCGCTAAATCAGTACTGTACGGCGGGTGGCCCATCAATTCGATGTTTTCTGCAGGGTGGATGTGTGAGAGCTTGCATTATATATTATTATAGAATAATTCGTCTTCGTTGGTTCGTTTTCCTCATTTCACTGAAAGCTTCTGACAAAAAAGTGATTGTATACCATTTAGAAGCGACCGTCCTACGTTCAAGTGATATGGTGACGACATTACCGGTTATTCTGAAGAAACAGGCGATCATTCTCTCTGAAATGCTTCGTCCGCGAACAACTTTCGTTGGGTTCGGCTCGTCTTGGGAGACCCTTACCGTCCATTACTGTTTAGTTTCCGGCTCATACGCATACATTCAAAATTCGTCGCCTGTCATGATCCTATAAACGTCTTTTGAAGCAGTGCGGTTGTATTTCTTCAACATTTCCTAGCACCAATAGATACAAGTCATCTTTTGAGCAATCGTCAAATTATGCGGTATCCAACGCAAATAAATCATTTCGCAACGCAAATAAATCTCCAATGCAATATTGATTGTACGCTGGTGGAACTAATGCCCAGAGATTGTTTAATCGCACAATATGTCACATGACGATCTTGCTTTATAATTTCTGCGATTAAGGCCTATTTTGGACGACTTTCACGAAATTTGTCGGTGAGCGATAAATTTTCAAGCCACTGTAAACAAAGCAAATACCGCTCGTTGGGCAAAACTTTGTGAGTACATTTATGCTAAAAAATCTCAAACTTTCTAATGGAAGTGTCAGATTGCATCTGACATCATTAGTTTTGCCAAGGCCCAAACAATAAATGATGACGCGTCGTACATAAAAAGAAATTTAATAAATCGCTAGTGATAAGTTATTTGAAAGATCGACGATCTGCTATCGCTAAAGGGTTGCGCGCACATTTATTAATACGTTCAATACGTTCTAAAAATTTCGTGATGATCCAATATTTCTGTCAGAAGTTATCAGAAAAAGAATGTAAAAAAATATGTGTCTACTTTTAGGCGCACAGCGCCCACCTCGTTTTGAAAATTTCCATAGTGCTGTCATAGCCAAGTTTAAAACATCAGTTTCTATTTTTGATATATTCTTTTTACATATTTATCCAAACTTTCTCTTCCTAAGGAAATATGGGGGTAACTAGCTGAGAAAGCACTAAAATGTCTGCCGCAAAAGAGTTAATTTCAACTTAACACAGAACTGCTGCTTCTTTGCATCCATGTTTTCTAAAAACTGCAGCTTGACCTTGTGCTATAATGTATGATTTCCTTTTTAAATAGTGCTAGATGATTGCCTTTTATGCTCAATATCTTTATGTTCACAATACCACCGAAATACCACGAAATTTCATTTCGTTCCTGAATAGATTGTATGAAATTAGATTTTTAGATTGAATTCAGTGAGTCAAACAATTTGGTAAAAAGCGAAGCCTCAATATTAAACTGCACTAAATCATAGAAATATTGAAAGTACAGCTCACCAAACCGTAATTCAAATAGACAAAATAGGAGAAGAATTTTAGGAGAACTCAAAATGATTCTTAATAAAACATTCATCATCAGAGAGAGCATTTCAGAAATATCTTCGCATCCGCAAAATAATATACACAATAATTTCACATTTGCATCTTTCACATTTCCCAAGCACAATCACATAGCAAGAATACGTCAAAAACATTTCCCAAAACATTTAATTCCGTCTAGAGTAAATATGAGCGAAAAGCGAATTCCACGTCTTGAAATTGCTTGGAACTTTGTGCTTCTGCCAATGGAACAGACAAAATTATTGAAAATTATAAAAAAAAAATTAGCATAGACCACAAAAAAACCAATTCAACCATCATACCATCTATTTTTTGTGTATACTGGACATTGTCTTATTCAATCCGAAATTCGTTTAGCTTTTATTTCGGAAACAACTGTACATTCTCCACATTGAAGGTTCGTTCTAGTATCATAAACAGCGCACAATATCAGACAACAGACAAAACTTTGAACAACAGAAGACACCAGAAGAAGACTCGGTCAACTCGGCCTAGCCTGGGCTTTATTGTTGATGGCGTCATTTCATTTTCATATTAATTTGCCAATTATACATGCAAACGACGACGACGAAGACGATGGCAATGACTGCGACGACATGGAAAGCAGGCAAGAAAAAATAATAGTTGGATGGTAGCGGAGGACGACGGAAATCGAGGTGCGGAGTAAAAAATTAAATGAAAGAAGGAAACAGTGATGCGAGGTCTTGTCCATCATGACTCCCTAAACCGAATTGCCATCTCCGACTTGGTCTCGAAGTTCTCTGGTGTTCTTCCACGGTAGGCAAACAAGACCCAGATCCAGTCTTGTCTTTTGTTTTGTATGCCACTGTCATACTACGCTCGTTTAGTACCTAGAGAACGTACATCAATAAAATTCTTTGTGAACATTCCTAAACGTTTCACTTCTGTTTGTGTTATTATTTTTGCTTTCCTAAGAAATATTCCATTTCGTTTTATTGACTCTTTCTTTTCTTGCAAGAGATAGACGAATGAGATACAGACCAAGGTGACGAAGGCAGCGGGACAACTGGGAACAATAATGATTGTTCCAATGCAATAGAAGGATCATGTTGGTTGTTGGTCAAAGATATGGTTTTATTGTTGCCAATGTGTCTGGTTGCATGTTCTTAATTGCTCGAATAGGTTGTTAATTTGGTTGTCTGTCGATCTTTTGGGCAATGGATGTTCAAAGTTTTGAGACAGTATTTATGAAATTTAGGAACTTCAATTGCTAGTGACCTTGGCTTCAGCCACTTGATTTCAATAAGCGATTACATGAAATAAATTTCAGGGAAATGGTGCCTTTGTTCCGAAACCTGTTTTAATTTAATATGTTACGCGTTTCTCGTCTCAATTCCTCATTACTTACCTTCAACTTGAAACAAAGTTAAATAAGCTCCCTTCGAAAATTCACGCCAAAAATCAATCCTGTGGAAGAAACTCACTTTACCTTGTAATCTTCCATAAAATATGCATAAGACAATTTCGCGCTTAACAGGCAGGATTGCTTTTGACAACCATCAGCATCATCGTTGTCATCATTTTCGTCATCTTGGCTTTCTAACATCGACGCGATTGCCATTCTCATTCACCAAGCCAATCCTCGCGACCCAAAATGAGTTAGCGCAATCACAACTTGAAAGCAACACGAGCACATCCTGATCCTTAGAGACAGGAGCAGAACGCTGTACAACTGCATAGCATCAAACACGTACGAAAACATACACGTCTCCCTCATATTCGTTACAATGTTGTCGTCAGCCTTGAACCTCGCAGCCATCATATTTTTGAATGGATGGCTTCAGAAGAGGTGTGTTTCCTACATGAGTCTACAATGCAATGTCGTTTTTTTGCTGCTCCTTTGCTCCAGGGAAAATAACGTATGTCACTGCAGGAAGTAAGGTGAATGATATGATGTGTGTTCCATAAAGGAAGAATGTTGCTTTCATGTCAGGGGTTCATGTGTAATTCACAGTGTGTGAATTAAAATTGTCTTGGAGCGAATGGGTGGTGAAACTATTTTTGGAATATTTAAGGTTGGAGCTGAGTTTCAGGCACCTTAAGGTTGCACAAATCCAACAATAATGTACGAAAACACTCCTTGACTTTCGAAACATATCTGCCTCCTAACTACCCGCTTCTGACCTGACTTGTCACTCTGCTGCCATCATTGAATCACATTTCCGACCACAGACTACATTTCTCCCGATACCATCTCGACTAAAACATGCTGAGCCATAAGAGAGTTTGATAATATTCCGTTCGTTTCATAAACCTGAAACTTTCTTTTTTTTTTGCTGCTGTAACATGAAAATCAAAAGGACATGCCATACATTCACCGAACAATTTTATGATCATGTCATGAACCGAGCGTTTCGTCAACTATGATAGTAGTTTGGAAATTTTTGTGAGGTGTGGTATGAATGTGAATCCACGGAAAGTTCCTTGTATTGACACTATCGTCATCAATTTTCACTTTAGTTTTTCTCGTATCAAAAAAAAAAAAACGTGCTCGGATTGAGCTTGCACATTGATGGCTTGTAATTGAAAAGTTTTTGCTGTTGAATGTGGTTATTGTGGGATAGATTTTTTTGTTATCTAACGGGAATACTTGTTATAGACAAGTATTGAATGCGAGTTTGTCGAAGTGAGTGATTTTTAGAGTTTATTTTTAATATACGTTTTGTTTTTGTGCAGCATTAATATTTTAGGATCAATCGCTAAAGCCATTCTTAATTTATTAATGTGCTGAAGTTAACTTTTTTTGGGTGGATATATTTCGGTGCTCTAAAGTTTTTATGTTTGCTAAAGGACAGACTCCGTTGCTTGCAGTTTATTCACCTTCACAGTTGACGCATTTTCACTTTTGCTTTTCAACCTGGGGCCTGTAAGTCACTTTCTATGTGCTTAAGCCGCAGGCAAGTGTCACCATCAGATTATGCGACTTACGGCATTAATTCTACGTCCATAAATTTTAGGAAACATGCAGCTTAGAATTTATAAATGTAATGACGGCCCAAATGACCCATTTTTTATTATCAATTATGGGAGCATTTGAAATATACTTACACTGAAAGAAAAATCTTGGTATAATCAACCATTTTCCTTAGTTGTTTTTGCGTCAACTACGGGCTATGGTTAAAACAACCATAAAAAAATAGTTGATTACTTTTATGCACCATGACGCGTGGTTTATAAACAACGTCGGTGGTGCAAAAAAGTACTGGTTCAGGCGGTAACGATGTATTGGTATATTTTTCTCTAAATGCTTGTATCATTAGAGGAGCGTTAATAAGCCATAAACCATAGCAACATAATCCATCCAAGCCTTAAATAGAAACAGGACGTGAGACGTGAAATTGAGTTCATATGCATAGCTGCAAGCTGCAGCATCTATGAAAACAATTGAAATTGCTAAACAATTTCTGGCATTGGGACAATCGTAATCGTTTTCGGGACTCCCTGTTTTATAACAGTGATCTGCAAACAGAAGACTTATATTTTGTGAATAGAAGAAGGGAAATATAAAGGCTTCATTGCATAACATGAATATGAATTATATCGAACAGCAAACCGAACACTATTTTGCCATGTAGCATATGAAACTTCTATGATAGAATAGGAGTATGAGTATGAGGAGTATGAAAAATCAACAGTTTGCCTTAGTTGTTTTTGCATCAACTAGGGCTATAGTTAAAACAACCATAAGAAAATCGTTGACTACTTTTATGCACCATGACGCGTGGTTGATAAACAATTTCATTCGGAGCATGAAAAACATCCAAATGTTGAAACCATTCTACTTTGCGTAGAGTAATTCCAAAGACGTTGCTCACTGAATTACGTTTGTTGAAATCAACTATTGCGAAGTAGTTTAAGTACCATAAAAACAGTTGATAATTCGAAACGTTGAAGTTTTGAGTGAATTGATGAAAAATTTTCTATTTATCAACTAATTTTCGTGGTTATGAAACAATTAAAACAGTTGATTTCATGAACGTTGCGATATTTTTTGTACAACCAGAACCAACTACTTTTATATCGTTAAATTAACTATATTAACATAATAAAAATAACTATTTTCCGTAGTTCGTTTAACGATTTTGAATGAATCGTTGCAATACTATTAAAAATAGTTGAACCAACCAAGAGTTTTTCTTTCAGTGTAGTTGAATATTTTGGGCTAAAGATTTGTATGGTGCTAAAGTTTTTTAATGTCCTTTTCAACTGCATCTAGAGTTAGTGAATTCCTCGCAATAAATTGTATAGATTTAAAAGAATAAAAATGCAACTTCTAGCTCGATCAGTCAACCCAGTCGTTAGAACTCAGAATTTTCGTCCAAATTATCGTCCTACAGCTTTTTCGATCTTAGACCCTAGTGAGCCAATTTACATTCTGTAAGGGCGTGAAATATCAACAATGCCCTAAATCTTCTGTTCAGTTTGTATGACAGCACTATTTCTAAAATCTTTCAAGACTCCACATTTTTCGCAAGTCATTGTGCACTTATTGCACAGCACACAGGATAAAACCTCGCTGCAAAGGAGGTCGATGTCAACCATACAGAAGCCGCTCCAAACTTTTCTCTGCTCTGCGACTTTGCTCTTTTTCCACGGCGAACTTTTTGATACATTTTGCGTTTCTGGAGGTGCGGGCTGGAAAAAATCTCTTGTTGTAAGCGCTTAGTGCTTTGACTGTAGAGTACTTCTTTAGAATGAATGATCTTGGTTTTACTATAGGGAAATTCAAGAGTAAATTCATCTTTTATCATGGAAAAAAAAAATTATTAATTGTCAGATGCCATAATAAAACGAGACGGTCAACGTAACTTTAAAAAGCCTCCAACCATTGCTTGATAGCCTGTTAAGCTTGTTGATTCTGGTGTAATCACTGACAGAGTTGAAGCTGCAAAATCTCCTGCTAGAGTCGCAACTCAGAACAAATGTAAATATCGTGGCCAAGCTCCACAATCACTTTCACTGCAATCGCCTCAGCTTATTCTTCAGTCGCTGCAACAGCCTCGCGTTCGGCCTCCTACCTCACCGCTATTACTGTTGGATATTCCGACCACTTCCTCACCTCGTACCGACGTTACAGCAGCGCACGTAGTTCCTCAAAGTTCCACATGTCGAGTCTTCTGGACCAAATGGTGCTGCAGGTCTTCTTATCCCGCATCAACTAAATTACTTCAGCCGAGACGATTAAGCAATTTGCGGCCGCTTAGTTTGGTTACATGTCACCACTTCTTCTCTGCAAAAACTGACGCCTGATAACTTATAGAATCAGAGAAGTGGCATCTTTTCGTATTATTGTATCTGCTGGCATCAACAAGCTCCTGGTGTTTTAGTTGAGGAATTCACCAGAATTCATCGTAAAAAGTTTCATCCGAGAAGAGCAATGAGCTTCAGTACTTAGGATTAAGACTTTATTACTAAAATGTCCGCGGTTTGAGGACCAGAAGTAATGAGTTCAGGCTCTCTGCCACTTTAGCTTCGGACGATATAATATGTCTTACAGAAACCTGGCTAACTGATGATACATTCGATTCAGAAATCTTACCTGTCTACAAAGTTTTCCGTAAGAACCGGGATCACTTAGATAGCGGTGAATCCGATGGTGGAGGTGTTCTCATCGGTATTAATAAGGCACTCAACGGAACACTCTGTCGTGATTTCCCTTTCTGTCCTCCTGTTGAGTGTATTTTTGTGTATATATCCTTATCTTCTGCCAAAACCTTAGTCGTCGCTTCAATATATATCACCTGCAACCTTCCTCTGTCAGTTTATGAACGTTTCCTTGCGGAACTTTCTTCTTATCTCAACAGTCGTTTTTCCACCGCTTACGTTCTGCTATGTGGTGTCTTTCACTTTGTTCCCTCACACAGCTTGAAAGCATACCAAATGCTAGTAATAGTAACCTTACTTTGTCCAATCTCCCAAAGTCGTCACTTTCCGTAAGTGCTGCTCTCTTTGCCTATGTGCCTTCTGACTTCCATCATCCCCATCTTGGCCTTGAAATTTCTAATATTAATTCTATGAGGACCAAAGTCCCTTCCTTAGTACGTTTTAACTATCACAAAGCTGATTTAACTGGTATGGCGATTGAATTAAATAGAACTAACTGGTTCTCTTTCTTTCGTGATCTTGACATTGATGATGCTTTGCGCAAATTGTGTATTTTCCTCTCGAACCTTATTCCCCAATTTACATCAACTCATCGTCCTAAAAAACGGAATGATGCTCCTTGGTTCAATAATGATGTTGCAGTGGCACTCGAACCCAAAAATGTAGCTCGTAATTTATACAAAAGATCTGGTTCACCTGCAGACCTCCTTTTTTATAAAAAACTACTCCCTAAAGCGAAAAAACTGCCAGACAGACGATACGCACCTACATTGCTGGCTTTGAAACATCGATCGGAACCAACCAACCGAAATCCTTTTGATCATTCATTGTTCCGTTCCTTGAAAAAATCTCCTAGCATCCTCAATGGTATGCATTTCGGTGATGCAGCTGCTTCGACGCCGCTTGAAGTATGTGAACTTTGTGCTTCTTACTTTTCCTCTTTCTTCTCAAAACAATGCCTTCCTCCTTCCCAAAATCTTATCACTCAATCTTCTCCTAAATTACATTCGTTTCGGGCAAACCATTCCACATATCCCGGCTTAATCTCTTTCATCATCTCTGTGCGTCGCTCTTTCTATCTTGTTCAATACAAGTTTATCTTCTGGTTCTTTCCTTGGCTCTGGAAAATTGCCAATATCTTCCCAAAGCTGGTGATCGGACATGCATCTCAAACTAGCGTCCCATTTCACTTCTTCCCTGTTTTAGCAAGATCCTTGAGAAAGTAGTATACAAGCGAGTCTACTCCTTTATCCCACCTACCCTAGCTCATGAGCAGCATTTGTCAAAGGTAAATCCACATTAACTAACCTTCTTTACCTCACACATATGGTCGCATCCGCTCTTGACCACCAAAAGCAGGTCGACGTACTATATACTGACTTCTCCAATGCCTTTGACTCTGTCAACCATAAACTATTTCTACTATAATAATTATATAATAAAATAATATTTATAATTATTTAAATTAATTATTTTAGAATTTTGGGAATAAAATAATCATTTAAATTAAATTTTAAATATTCTTTATAAATATAATATATAAATTATTAAGATCTATAGGGTCTTCTCGTCTTTTAATATAATTTTAGCTTTTTAACTAAAAAATAAAATTCTAAAAATTAAACTGATTCAGTTAATATTTCGTCCAACCATTCATACAAGCCTTCAATTAATATTACTTTATATATTATATTTTAATTATTATATCTTCAAAACTTAAGGAACGATGGCATAGCTGGTCTTCTTCTTTCATGATTTAACTCTTACATCTATGGTCTTACCTGTATTGTAACTGTTAATTCCTGTTCTTCAATTCCTTTTATCCTGTATCAGGTGTTCCGCAAGGATCTATAATTGGTCCTCTTCTCTCTCTCTCTCTTTCTTTCATAAACCATCTCTTATATGCTGACTATTTCAAGAAGTTTCGAGTAATCGAGTCCCAAAATGACTGTATGCTTTTACAAAATGATCTTAATTACTTAAAGACTTGGTGCGGTGCCAATGCTCTCACTTTTAACAACACGAAATGCCACATAATGTCTTTGACATGTAAAATGACACCTTTGATGTTCTTCTATTCTGTTTCTGGCTCTCCCCTTATGCTTTTTGATAATTTTAAAGATGTAATATTTTATAATTTGATAAAATTATTTCATATATTACTGCCAGGACCTCTAAATTATCAGGTTTTATTATTAGATCCTCTAAATCCTTCGTTAATATTTCCACCTGTGTACACCTTTTGCTCTCCTTTGTGTGTCGTGTCCTTGAATATTGCTGTCAAGTGTCGTGTCCTCATTAAGTCTACTTAAATACTGCATTGGAATCTAATCAACGCAGATTTACTCGTTCTTTATTCTTTAAATTTCAGCTTCCCCACCGTCCTTACAGTAATCGTGTTTAGTTCTTACATCTTCCTTCCCTCGAATCACGGAGACCTTTCCTAGATGAGTGCCTACTCTTTAAATTATTTTATAGGCTGCTTGTTTCTGACATCAGTAACCACGTTTCGGTCCGCGAAGCAGTTCCTGGCACTTGTTCTTCCGTCGTGTTTAGTGTGCCATTTGGTCGCACTGGCATTTACTTTTATTCTTCACTGCTGCGATTACACAATGGCTTACAGTTTGGTCCTCTGCAGCCGACAGTAAATGCTTTCAACACTTTTTTGAAAAATCATGTTTTTAGTAATTTGTTGTAGTTTTTTTTCCTCTCTTTTTAATTTTTACTTTGTACTTTTTTTTTACTTGATTTAATATCTTATTATTTTTATATCTTATTCTTTCACCTTGATTTTGTTTTTTATTTTGGTGTCTCTAATATTCAATAATTGGATTTTTATCTGTTGGATATATATATTAATAAAGAAACAAATAAATACTAATTTGAATGCTGTCATAAATACAAAATAAGGTTTTTGATCACGGAGCAATATACGGTTGATTCGCTGATGTTTTTAAAAGTTTTGTAGAATGATTACATTCGATAATGGATATATTCGTCTGCAGATTGTAGTTATTTTACTCAATAAATTCACATCACAAATAAATATCCAGGCCGAAGAAGCCATTTGAAAGCCACTACCGAAATGTTTTTTTACAGCTATGCATAATTATAACCATCGAGTCGAGGAGACATTTCAATTATATATATGTTTGTATGATTTTAACAAAGCTCGGTATTCGATAAATCTTACTTAATCAATACCCAAAAATTCGAACTTGATTTGGTATTAATTTTTATAGCAAAATAAAACCCTAAATTCGGCATTAAATTGGCTAGAATGCTCAGAAACGTCTTAAGATCGTCTGTGAGATAAATCTAAGACATTTAAATAATTTGAAATAAAACCCCGTAAATAAACAGCACCGGAATAAAGTATAAAAATATTTCATATAATATTTCTCTTCTAGCTCTAATTAAAACAAAAATATGTACTACATTACACATTATAGTGCAAAATAAATTCTTATTCGAAAATATCTACCATCAAATTAAACACTTTTGTTTATCACAGATGACAATCTGTTGCAATAAAACATTTACCCCATACGCAACACCATCACTTGTAAAGAATCCCTATTTCCATTCAAAAGTCTCCCCATTTAATCTACACATCTCTCCTTCCAAAATGTTCTATTTTCATATGCAGCATGTCCCTCAACGCCAAAATGATAATCCCACCTTCACTGCCAAACACTCATAAATCTCAATTTTTCTCTTTCCTGACTCCTAATGTATTCATCTATCTAGTTTCGCAACGTTGAATTTATGAATTTCTCCTATCTTCACGACACATATGCCAACCCCATGCACTGCATTGATTTTAACGTTCATTTCTTCGCCAAACGTTGCACGCAAATCGAATAGAAGCCGCCCGAGCATAAGGTCTCCTGTGCCAAGCAGATATGCTAAAGTCCCATCAAAACACTTCACACCATTCACCGTACATCTATCTTCTGTGTTCGTCCACCGTTTCCTCGTACGTTTTTGCATACACACCTCGCGTGTAGACAATATTCGCGTGGATCCGAATGAAAAGAGTGAAATAATGTTGGAGTGGAATCGAAGAGATTTTGCAAAAGCGAGGAAACAAGGAGCTCTACCGGGGAGCAGCAGTAAAGTGCCTAAAAAGAAAAATTGCTGTAAAAACTGTCGTTGTCATCGTTGCCGTCACAGCTGTCCCGCTGCATATCAGATGCATAAGAAAATCGCAACGAAACGACACGGCCATAAGTGCAACAGTAAACGAGCAGCCAAGTGCAGTGGTCGCAACAAAGCACAAGGAACGATCGGACTGGGAGCAAACTGAGCAGATACACATATGTGCATGCACACAGATGCTAGATGCAAGCATGCAGAGAGCCTCGTCAAAGTCAAAGCCCAAAAAGCCCGAGTCAGAACAACAATATTTTGCTTTGCACTGGGACGCGCAATTGCATGTGCAATGCGCGATGAAGTAACCGAATTACGTATCTAGTGTCGGATTAATGTAATGTGTGCTGCGGTTATTTTATAACGCAAATATAGCACACTATCTATTCGCTCAAGCATGATATGCATCATTCATACACATGCGAAATTATTCAAAGGATGAAGTGCACCGTGGTGGTTTGGTCTTGTTCAGGGGTCGGGGGAGGCTGGGGAATGAGACACGATGACGACAGCGACAACTTTGGAGTCGCATGGGTACTCATGTGTTCCGTAAAGATTTCCTCTAACTCTTCTTCTGAATGCATCGCGTACTGTACAGTACACCCGTAATAGTTTCGTACAAACGAATACCGCTTACATACATCCATAGCATGTGTGGCTGCATGATGCATGCATACATACATATGTAGATAAATTCGCGAACTTGTTGGTCGCGTCGCGGTGCAGTCACAAAGCCGTCATTGCATTGTGGCAAAAATTTTTTCAGCCAACAAATCTTATGACACCGTAACTGTATGTGTGCATGTAGTTTGCCTGTTCAGCGGCGACGTCTCATTCTTAGCTTTGTTCGTGCCATTTGTCACAGTAAATCAACATTAGGCGCGTTTTTTTGCTCCTCTATCCAGCGGAGAGTAGAATGAGAGTAGAGTAGACGCATTGAAAACAACAACACTCCTACACCAGTGAATTCACTGGTGTAGGAGTGTTGTTGTTGTTTTCAATGCGTCTACTCTACTCTCATTCTACTCTCCGCTGGATAGAGGAGCAAAAAAACGCGCCTATTATGATTGCTCATTCATACACGCAGTGGCAGTATGAAAAGGTAAAATAAATAATAATTGCAATGTATGTCATTGAATACACGCATTAGAGCGAAATTAATCTTGTGGATATGGAACTTTCGTGGCGTAGGTTATTGTAGTCGAATAATGGATTTTTCATGTGGATTTGATAAAACCGTTTGGTTGACTTTTGCTATATTGGTTGTTCGATGTCTATAACATTCGATGATTATCTGCTTAGATTAATCGAATTAGACGAAAAATAGGCTCTTTATAGGCAATCAGAGAAAGTTAAATTTTCAGAATATTTATATGCAAATTTCATATTTCAAACTGCAATTACTTTGAAAAGATTAAGGAAGAGGATCTAGAGCTGGTGTTGTAGTGCTGCGAATGATCAGGGCAGTATTCTGGTCTAGAGGCTCGATTTTGAGATGATTTTACGGACGCAATAAAAAAACCATAAACTTTTTTGGTTTATATTTTTTACCAGTCTTTTAGCAACATTTTAAAAGTATAAAAATGTATTCAAAAAATAAAAAAAGAAAAAAAATTAATGTAGATACCCGCCGGCGAAGTGAAGGCTCAAAAAAAATTTGTCTCATGGTTGACATGATTCCAACCTTCCTGGTGGTCTGAAACATAAATTTTTGGTGACTTCTGTAAAAAGAAGAATGTAAAATTTGTCTGACGTACGCGATTTGAAAAAAATTTTTTTTTCATAAAATGGGGTCCAGGTAAAAAAAAAAGTCGTTTTTCTGCCTCATTTATTCAACTTTGGGGATTTTGAATAAATAGTAGCAAAAAAAAATTTGAAAAATCCCTACGTGAAACGATAACTAGATAATGTTTGGAGGGTTTGTGCAAAATTTCACGTAAATCGGTTCATTGCAACTAGAGATATCATGTCAACCGTATCGAGAAAAGTAGTTCCGAGAAAAACGCGTTTAAAGCTTGGAGTCTCGTTTCGGGCAGTTAGTTGGCGTGTCACAAAAATAGCTGTAACTCCAAAAATAATTCGAATTTCCGAAAATCCTTTTAAAAGCTTAATCTTAAAGGTCTAAACTTTGAAAATATGCAAACAAAAAAAATCGATTTAATCAAAGCTCTAGACCAAAATACTCCCTTAAGGGGGATAGTCACTGTGACGGCCGAAAAAATATGTGATTTTCGGGAATTGTTTTGACCGGGAAAATAAAGGAATTTGGAGATCAGGTTCTTTTATTTTATTATGTGTACTTTGAAGACTATTATCCTAAATTTTTATTAAAAAACACCGAATGGTTACAAAGATATTAGCTATATTGTTGAAACCCAAAAAAATTCCCTCTCTATTGTCGCATCGACCTCCCATAAACGGGTAATCTGAAGAAAAAACTGCACGTAGCCGATTTTTTTCATATTGATTTGAAAGAAAATTTCGACTAATTGAATTTTTTCGCCCTTTTTCGCCTGTTTTGGATTCAAGCAGCCTTAAAAAAAACCTTAAAAATTAAAATTTTCAAAATCGGCTACGTGCAACCTTAGCCACTACAAAATCCAACAAACAAACAAAAATTTTAAAATTCGCTGATATTTGTGTGAGTTATTGATGCGACCAGTTTGAAAAAGTCGGTGTGAGCGAAACGCGTTCAAAGTTTTTAATATATTTTCGTTACTCTAAAATCATGTATCTCAGGAAATACCTGCTCTCACTAAAATGAATATAACTCCCAAAATTTTCGAAATTTCGATCTAATCTTAATGTAAATGCTTTGATTTAAAGCAAACAAAATTTTTTTTTTTTACCCGTCACAGTGACTATCCCCCTTAAGTTATAACAGGACTTAATTTAATTAGATTAAAACCAATATATTTTTATTTAACGACCGAATTTCCTTTCGAAGCTAGGCATATTTCAATTTCTTGGCAGATATCAATGTTTCAAGGGTAATGTGGATTTTTCTTCGGTGTCAACCAGTCTGTCTGATAATCTACAATTCACGTCGTCTCTACCTTGGTCTCTGCGAAATATCACTCGGCATTTGATCATCATCAGAAAGAATGGTCATCTTGGGCTCATTATCTATCCTACAAAATGGCGACCTCCAACTCAATGGCTCATTGACTGTTAAGGGTGCACATGGACGAGGTAAATTTTGCTCTGAGATCAATTAAATCAAGGGAAAAATGGATTCGACGAAAAAATAACTGGGAATATTTTTAAAAAGGACAAAATACAGCCGTCAGATACTGACGCTATTCACAGAAAAAGTACAAAGCACGTCATAGTATTTCCAATAGTTTTAACAAAAATTTAGGCAAGTTATTGGATGCTTTGATATAATTTCAATTCTAACAAAAAGAGCTATACAATTAAAAAAGCCTAACGCATCAAAACCGTTAGAAAACTGATTTTCGAAGAAATTATCTTTGAGTGACTTAAAAATGTGGAAAAAGTAATACACTTCATTGTAGTATAATATCAACCATTTCTTATTCAATGTTCCTGTCAGCATCTCCTATTACACAAATGTTCAAATTAAAATGTTCAGTTCTGGCAACATTTCTCCAAAGCAGCAGCAAAATCGACCTATCCTTTAAATTTCGTTTTCATCCGAAAAAATTCGAAAACTCGGAAAATTTTAACATTAGTTGCTTATTTTATTTTATATGTTTTGCATATGAACACAAAATAGAAGCATCTGTTGGTACAATATTTACGAAAATGTCTAGTGTTGGCAATCCTGTGCTAGCACCACAACCAAAAATGTAGCAAATTTGCTTCAAGCTAAGTTAAACCCACTCTGTGAGTTTCATTTCGATTGGGTGACTAAGCTGGAAGTTAAAGAAGTGATACCCTGAAAACTTTTCAAATATTCGAAACGTGTATATTTATTATTAATTGTCATTGCAGGATCATTCCAATTTGAAAATTTAATGACAAAATTGTTTGGTAAAGAAATGCCAAAAAATTAGTAAAATCACCATAGCTGGCAGCCCTTTCATGATTTTTCTACGAAACTTCTTCGGCGTTTGGCCTACCAAAATGTCCATTTATCACAAGAATTTTGTTTTGATTTCATGAATGGATCGGAAGTTATAGGGGAAAATGCTTTATTTTACTGGGCAAATTTACAAGATTGAACAGACAAAAATCACCATAGCGGGCAACTCTATACTAATTTTTCAACCAAATTTCTACCAAATGTGACCTAGAGTAAGGTTCAAATACTGTGTTAATTTTGTTAAAATCTGAGTCAGAAGCTATACGCCAAAAAGCAGTTTTCTCCTGTGATTTTTCAAGATGGCACCAATGCTACAGGGTTGCCTGTATTTTAAAATCACTTCCATCAGACTTGGTCCTAGTTAATAACAACATGTCCTGTAAATTTAATAATGATCGGACTATCCGGTCGTCAGTTCTCTTGTACAGAAGTTTCGGGTGCTGAAAAAAGAGGTAAATTGGTGATGAGTTGCTGTTCTTGTGCAACTCGGAATTTTGAAAATTTTAAATTGACATGGCGGACAAAGACTAAAATTTATCAATAATTTTTGTAAAAAAGTCAAAAAGCAATAAAATTTCAGGAGGGTTAATGATATGAAGGATTTGATTTTCAGGAGCCTGCCGTATCTACAGGGTTACCCACAGTCTTGAAAATGCATGTATGCTAAGTCTTAGTCAACATAAATATGCTTTGCGGATTTCACGATGATCCAATGTTTCTGTCAGAAGTTGTGACAAATCCAAATTTGAAAACAAACTCCTTGCCTACTTTTAGGCACTCAGCACTCACACACGGCTCAAAATTGCCAATTCTTTATCTAGACAAACATAAAACATAATAATCTATCATTTCCATACTTTATTTTCACAAAAATGTACTCTGCATAGAAATATAGTAGTTACTGAGAATTCACTAAAATGCCCGCCGCCGCCAAAGGGTTAAAGATATCTTAATTTCTCCAAGTCATGGACCTACGCACTGAATTTTCTTTGAAATTCAGTAAAAAAAATCTAAAGGTAGAACTATAATGCAATTAAGTGAACTTAAGTGAGCGCCGAAACTGAACGAAAATTCACTCAATTGAAGTCGATCGCTTAATTTGCCCATAATAGAATTAAGTGAAGGTTCATGAAGCTGCCGTCAGAGTGGCGAATATGAATTTGAATTTGGAGGCATATGAGATGAACTGATGTGAGCGTTTACGCAATATATTTGAATAGATTTTTGCTGCAATTAAAATATAGTTGTCTTCATAGCCTGCTAGCTCTGTTGCAAGAAATCGTAGAAAATTGTAGCTGAGCTGAACCTCAGCACTTTGCTGTAGATTATTAGATCTATAGAGATGGGCTTGGTGCAGGCTCTTAATTTGTGCTTATATTCAAATAAGTGTACGAAAGAAATGTTTTTTGAGCAATATTGGTATGCGACCGGAATATATTTAATCAACAAGGTCTTTACTGCTGAAGTTTAATATTCAATAGTGGACAGCTGAAGCATGGTGTGTGGTTATTCTTTGAATGAAAAAAGCTGTGTACTTGTACTTGTACTTGTATTTTTAAAAGTAAGTAATTTAAAGATACAAGTAAATAAACTACTATATAATTTATTATTTCGTATGTTGTTCAACGCGTTTTCTCTTTGAAATTATGTTTGAAACTCATTATTCCTACCTCCTGTAAAAAAAGCATTTAAGTGATCGACGAAAAAATATTTTAGATACCGGTTATTCTTTTTACAATGTCACGCAGAATCATATTCGAGACATCTAATTACTACTTCCTATATTGTAAACTGTCAATGAGCCGTTTAACAATAAAAGGTATGTTCGCGTACTACGATTAATTGCAATTAATTGCAATAAAGCCGTTTTTGCACTCCGTTTTACTGAAAACGGAAAATTTCCCCTTTTTCAGTAGGGTCTGAGCTACTTAAAAATACTGAAAACTGTCAAACGGTTTTTGGCCTAATGTTATAATATTATGGACGAATATTTTTGTGACGATAATTTATCACCGCTTAGGATGACTTTATTATCATTATTGTTCTCCTGAAAACCGACAACTGACACTTTTGTTTGTCAATTTTCAGGAAATGCAATGTGAGCGTTTTTGTACTTTTCATGAATGTCCCCCACCACATGATTCAGGAAAATTCAGTAAAATTCAGTGACTGAAAGTACGCGAATAGACCTAAAATATTAAAATATTTCACATACCTATTATTGCGTCTACAATACCGCATACGAACGATCATTACTTCTACCTCCTGCAAAAATACCAAACGATCCACGAAAACATATTCAAATAGTTTACGTGCCTTCTATTGGTTGTAGTCGTTACGCAAACCTCTTGTCAAATTTACTTAATTGATGTACGGTCCCAGTCGTAGGCCACTTAAGTGGCCCGAATTGAACGAAACTTAACGAAACGGCAGATAAGTACATTATGGGTATGCCGCTTGATTTCTATGCAACCGTACTGTCACTTAAGCTACTTAAAGCTCACTTAATTGCATTATAGTTCTACCTTAAGGCATGGGAACCGCTAAGAGGATTGATTTTTTGAAGAAAGGAGATGAAATGAAAAGATTTTGAATGCATGTTCTACCAACAGTGCTTCTCATATATTTAATAGTAGCATTTCGCTGTACAAAAGTAGTTCAAATCACCTGTTGTACCTGCCTCATTTCAATACCATCCTGTCTCGTGAGCGTCATTTAGATCCGATGAAAGCACCGGAAGTTATAGAAGTTGAAAGATTTACAGCGTCATCGCCTGCAAAAGTTACAATACTTAAAAAATTCAAACCTTTACTGCTCATGTTCCTTATAAGTTGTTCATCACCTGAAAATTAGTTGAATTTAGAAGATAGTTTGAGATTATTTCATACTTTCGAATCCACTTAGTTAAAAAAAAATCAATTTTAATCATCCCACACAAAAAATGCTATTTAATTTCTCAATGTGTGGATGAATCTGTTGGAAGTCATCATAACCCGAAATATAATAAATACTTCGCCAACTTTTAGACATTCTGTCCCCGCATCAGGATGAGAGTAGATACATCCTTCCCAAATACCTGCTTTTGATAGATGTGCACGGGTACTTGAAAAAGCACAAAAAATGCATCCTTCCCCCGAAGTTTTAAAGATTTCGTTTACCGCAACTATACATCAATGCATTAATTTCAGCTCGACCGGATGACGCAATCATTAATTATATTCGTCGAATCTTTTTGAAAATCAGTAAAAAAATACTCAAATATGCGAGAGTAGTCAATTATTCAAAAATACTCAAATATCCAGAAATGCTCACTTTAAATCAGAAGCACTCTATAGATTCAGAAAAAACTTAAATGACTCCAGCCTTTGAAATCCGCAGTGACTGACTCGAGTCCACATAAAATAAAATTAATTTTCGCCATAAGAGAATTTTAAAACCCTTACTATTTCGATAACTTAAACAATCCATATATGCGTTCATAGTTCTCAAATGATAAAATGTTTAAAAATGCTCATTCAAGCAAAATACTCAGTCGCTCAAAAATATTAAAACATTCTAAGAATATTCAAATGCTCCGAACATTTTATAAATACTCAAGAATATTCAAAAACTACAATAATAGTAAACACTCAGATACTAAAAAAACACACGTTATACTAAAAACACTCGAATACCCAAAAATAATCAAAAAGTTCTCAGATATATCTTTATAATTAAAAATATAATTACAGTTTTTACTTCAATTTCATTCAGTAAAGATTATTTAATACAAGCAGAAATCAACTTTATTGCAATACGATAACTGTAAACCTCATTGCAAAATTACGGAAGAATCGTACTTGCCACATTATCTAAAAGCATTTTCCCCTCAGGAGTAAAAACAATCGCCAAACATCCTAAAGTGAGATTTATGACCTATGCATTTTCCTCAATGCACAAATCGCTTCCTACACTGCTGCTTTCATTCTGAAAATTACCTACCTACCCAGACTGCATCTATTCCATTGAATCCATTCTCCAGATAAATTGCTTCAGTTTCTTCGTTGGCTGGTAAGGAGACGAAAACTATTTGCACTGTGAAGTTAGATGCTGCACTTTGAGTTTGTTTATCGTTTATGCGACTCGGAAATGCAAATATCTGCACAAGACTGTCTAATCTAGCGAATGTGCATCAATTGCACAAAATTGAAAAATTGAAAAGTGTCGTGCGAATTGTGATCGTAGGTAGATCACTATTTCAGTCCTGATTACTTCCCCTCATCCGCGGTGAAGAGTTAATAGTGTACAAGTACAATTTAAGTGGCGGTAAGACATGCATTCGAGCGCCCACGTTCCTTTTATGCATGCGGAAATCCACGATGCGAAGATGCAACTACTGCTGCTGCTGGCGAATGAATGAAACCCACAAATTCAGTGATTTCAGACAGAGGAAGCTTTCCGATTTGATGAAAATGAATTGCCTTAGAGTGTGATTTACATTTGCCGTGATTGCAATATGGATTCCGTTTATCTCCAAGGAACGATGTAGCTGCAGATCTGCATTTGTGCACATGCAATTTTACAGTTGACGAAAAATATCCGTTGCATCTGAAAAATTAAACGTCCAAACAAATCATCCTTTCCCGTCGTCATTTCTTGCATGGTCATTTCTTCGGAATAATCCACAATGAAAAGCTAAAATCTCTACTGTTTTGCCAGGCTTCTGTGTACTGTTGTTGGTCAGAACATGTGTCGGAGTAAGTGATTTTCCTGTTTACTCGAATAAACTCCACTTTATTTCCTCTTGCGTGTCGACGAACTGAGCCGTGGCTGCTTGCAACAAAAAAAAGCACGTCCTGAAACAATAACAAACCATATTTTCAAACAAATAACATCCTTGAAACGGAACTTTGAAAAGCAAACGGACACGTTCATGTATAGAACAATGTCTGACAGAATGAGCAAAAACGTTTTGGATCATTTCAGGATGCGCTCTCTCCATTTCGGAACATTTTCCTCCACCTCCTGCTGACAATATCCGCATTCCAAACTTACACAAAAGTGCTGCAAAACAAACTCGAGGAGTACACTTATTTTGCACCGTATGAGCATATGTGTAAACATTTACGATTCGTAAAAGTTTTACGAAAAGATCTTTCAACTGAAGGACGAATGATTTTTTACTTTGTTTTTGTGAGGATTTTCAAAGGAGTTGAAAGCTGGGAAAAATCAATTTATTTCATTATTATTAAATGAGTAGAAGATCGTATGCTTGTATCTGTAATTATAATAATTTCATATTTATTTCAAGCAGAAATTAGCAAAATTTACAATAGGTGAAGATTAAAGCATTAATTTAAGAATTAAATGCTAGCTTTATTAAATCTTCTTTAACCTGGGCTTATCAAAATGAATTAATTTTCTTTGTGAATGAATTTCCGTAGTTTTAATATTGTCTCAAGGACATTAGAGTAGCTCAAAAGGATACATAAAAAATATTTTGATATTAAAAAAAAGTCTAGCGCATCAGAACCGCTAGAAAACTGATCTTTGAGTAACTTAAAAATGTATGAAGACGTAATGCAATTCTTTGTAGTATCATATCAGTAGCAATAAGTTGACCATAACATGCTCGTGTTTAATCAACCTATGTTTTGAATTTCGTTTTCTTCCAAGGATATCAAAATTTTCAACGATTAAACTATGTCTGGGATTGCCATTCGAAAAATTTAAGCATCGGTTGCTTATTTTATTGTCAATGCTTTTCTTATGCATACAAAATGGAAGCATTTGTTGGTGCAATATTTACGAAGTTGTCTGATGCTGGCAATCATGTGTTAGCACCATAGCTGCTTCACGTTGTGTTAAACCCTCCCTGTGAATTTCGTTTCGATTGATTGACTGCGCTGGAAGTAATAGGAGTGAATAGAATTTTAGGGCTACCACATTCAAAACTTTTTAAATTTTTGAAACCTAAATATTTGTTGTTAATTGTCATTGCAGGATCATTCCCATTTGGTGATTTAATGACAACATCGGTCGATAAAGAAATGTCAATAAATTACGAAATTCATCGTAGCTGGCAGCCCTTTCATGATTTTTCAGCGAAGTTCGTACAGAATTAGAAGTACAGCAAGGTCCACTTGTCACATGAGTTTCGTTTTGATTTCGTTACTGCATCGGAAGTTATAAGGAAAAAACTTTTATTTACAATATTTAGGAGACAAAAATTGTCATAGCTGGCAACCCTAAACTAATTTTTCAACCAAATTTCTATGTTATCTGTCTCAGAGTTAGGTTCACCTACTGCGAGAATTTTGTTAAAATCTGGCGGCTAAATTGGAAGCTATAGGTCAAAAACCAGGATTTTTTCTCGGTGATTTTTCAAAATGGCACCACTGCCCCAGCATTGCCCGTATTTCAAAATCACTTCTGTCAGACTTGGTCCTCGCTAATACCAACATGTTCTGTAAATTTTATGTTGATCGCATTATCCGGTCGTCAGTTCTCGTGATCAGAAGTTTTGGGTGCTGAAAATAGAGGTAATTTGATCATGGGTTGTCGTTCTTGTGCACCGCGGAATTTTGAAAATTTGAATTTGACATGGTGGACAAAGGTCAAAATTTATCAATAATTTGAATTTATTTTCAAAAATCAAGAATTTTTCAAGAGTGTCGATGATTTGAAGGATTTTTGTTCAGGAGCCTGCTGTAGCTAGAGGGTTGCCCGCACAATCTTGGAATGCGTGTCAAGTCTTAGCCCACATAAATACGCTCTGCAAATTTCACGATGATTCATTGTTTTTGTTAGAAGTTATGGCAAATCGAAATTTGGAAAAAAATCCTTGCCTACTTTTAGGCACTCAGCACCTACACAAGGCTCAATATTTCCATTTTCTTATCATAAACAAACATAAAACATAATAAGTTATCATTTTCAATATTTACTTTTAGCAAAATTGTACTCTGCATAGAAATATAAGTGTACCTGAAAATTCACTAAAATGCCCGCCGCCGCCAAAGGATTAAAGATATCTTAATTCCAACTAATCATGGACCTACTTGTTATATACATCTATGTTCTCCGAAAGTTTCATTTCAATCGGATCCTAACGGAGAATAACCTTCTTTTAGCAGAAAAATATCTTTCATTTTTTTTTTTTGTAGTTTAAAACATTACTAGTTGGTAAATTTATCATCACTGGTTGATTTATGTCTTTCATGGCAGTTTGCGCACTCCGGATGCAGGAGTTCCAAATTTTCTCAAATAAGCTGAGCTATTCTCTCTTTTGGTTATTCACAAACATAGATGCCGGTGAATTTGTTTCATGCTCAAGCTCTAGCAAGCAACATCATATTGCTTTGTCTCAAGCTTCTTCTTTTCAGAAACTAGGCAATAGTACGAAGAAACTCGTTAATGGGGCTTGTAACTCACCTACAGAATCTCACAAAGAACTTTTCAAGATTCAAAGAAAACTTCAAAGACCGAATCATTCGAAATGGAAGGTAAAAGAGAGATCTCAAGGCTGTCCATGGTCCTCGAAACGGACCATTCAGCTAAGCTGGACACTCTAAAAGCCTAAAAGTCTAAAAATCAGGCTCTGCAGACTTTACTTGACGCTTGCGAAAAAGCTCGAGCAGTGGCGGCGATCTATCAACACGTGGTCTGTCGGGTTACGAGTGGCTCGATCAGATGATATCTTGGTGGCCTTATGGATATCTTTAAGTGCAAACCTGGTACTTGCAACGATCAAGTTCTTCGATGCTTCCAATTCTATGACTCGAAGTCCGGTGTCCTTAGTGTTCCAAATCTCCAAGGATTATTTTCACATCATGCCTTGAGCAGGCACTGAGGATCCGCTCGACCTATTCATAATGATTCTTTTTCGCCGTCAGTAGATTCCTCCTACCCTCGCCACCTTAACTATAAGCTGAACAGTGCGTTAAGCGTAGATTTACACACATTATTATTTATATATTATTTAAATTTCATATACCCTACTTTGAGTAGAGTGATCGTTGTCCTTTGCCAGGAAGATAATCTAAAGCATCTATTGTTCTTTATTCGAAGCCATACATTTTTTTTTATGATTTCAAATTTATTTTTAAATTTGATCGAAATGTTTATCTGTGAATTGTCAGCGGTTGCTGCGACCAATGTATGTAGCGGTTGCACCTAGCGCTTTCGGTGCATCTTCGAATTTTTTTCATCGCTTATCGATAAACACTTTTTGAAATAAATATTTGACTAATTTCGTTTGAATTTTATTTTTCTCATTTCTTTAAAATATTTTTCAATTCACTTTTTTCGATGTAAAAATTTTCAAAAAATTATATGTATTTGAAAAACTAATATTGCTTTGAGTTTCCTGCTCCGATTCCTTTTCAGTCGTACAATTGAAAGCAAAACATTTCTAGTACATGTTCCCACGTTGGGCGCTTAAATGAAAACTCTCATTAATCTGTTGTTTCTCTGTCTACTTGTACTATGTTTACTTTTCATATTAATTTTTCGATAAAACTTACATTAATTGAAGTTTTCTATTCATCTTTTTGATTGGATAAGGAAATATAAGTTAACTTAAAAGACATTACTTGAAGATCGCTATTGGTGATAACCACGCTGTAATCCTAGTCTAAATGCTCGTACTTTCCAAAAGGAAAATACTGAGTACAATCACATAGTTACAATTTGGATTAGAACTACGAATCTTGGTCTTTTTTCTACACATGTAATCCACATGTTATCCTTTTTTTTTAGATACTCCAACTTCAAGTAAATCGATAGCAACAACTTTTGAGCCTAAAGTATTAATATATATTCTTATATTATCCTATCCCATCCCCGAATTGTCTTTGGTCTATAATATTCTGTCTTAAGAAGCAGTAACACATATTAAAAAACCTTCTCATAAAACATTATTTTTTTTTTATGTTTTACCATTATTCGAAATTATATGTAGTTGAAAGTCAACGAAAACTGATTACATATTTACCATAGCAACATCATCATATTCAACAAAAAAAAAAACTAATGAACAAAATTTCCCATAATTTTATATTCATATCACTCATCGTAATTTTCTCTTTCCTTTTTACATTACAGACGGTGTAGTTGGAACCGGCACCATAACCTCACCGTGGACATCAGTAAGTGCCGGTCCATCGGGTCCGTTGGGGCCGGCAGACACCAACGGAACCATGACAGATAGCAAAAATCTGGATGTGGGGGACATGAGCGACGTAAGTACTGGCAAATCCTTGTAAATAAAATATTTTTTCATTTCGCTTCATTATCCTTTTGTCCTTATTACTTTCAATTTTTTTCATACATTTTGGACACGTTGCTACGATATTTTTTTTGTTTTTTTTGAGAAAATATTATTTTATAATGGTGCTCATATGTTTTTTTTTTGATCATTGTAGGACGACAAGGATTTGTCGTCGGCCGATGCTGAAGGAGTTTGGAGTCCCGACATCGAACAAAGCTTTCAGGAAGCATTAGCCATATATCCGCCATGTGGAAGACGAAAAATCATTTTGTCAGATGAAGGGAAAATGTATGGTGAGTTGAGTGAATTTTGAATATTTTTTGAATTTAGTCCTTTTGTTGTTAAGACTATTTACTATGTGAGGTAATTCAATACTATTTTGAACGAAATGTCAGCTTCGGAAGTGAAATATAACCCTACGTCTGCTAATATGTCACGTTGCGAATAAACTATAAATTCCATGAGTCATTAACAAACCAATGTAATAAAAAATACAAGCAAATAAATTATATTTCAACAAAATAGCGTCGCTATCCCCAATCATATAACCTTCGATTCCAACCAACAATAAATAAATTGAAGGCAATAAATATTTTCGTTGAAATTAGGCTAATATTTTGCAAGATAATTGCCTGGAGTTGATGAGGCGGTATAGTTCCTGGACACAAACAACGATGCCCTCGGCCTTCTTTGTTAACCCTCTCTCTCTCTCTCTCTCTCTCGCTGAACTGAACCAATGTTTATTTTCTTTCGATTAGAAAGATACACAGTTCATAGCACGCAATCCAACGAAAATTGGCAATAATTTCGAAATAATACTGAATCTAGTGTCCTATCGTATCCAGCCTAGTCCTGTCACTGCCCATCCTTTCGCTCCCGAGCAGCAGTAGTGGCAGCGACGGCAGCAACATTTGGTCTCAAGGATTAGTCTCGACCAGTTGAATGAATTTCTTTCGTTTGAAGTCATTCAAAGTCGAGCGGAGAGAAGGTAATTTATGTTGCGGCCATATTGTTTTCGCCGGGTTTTTGGAAAGTAATTAATTTCATCGTGTGACAAGATAACTGTATCTACGCTTAGATGTAGCAGTATGGAGATTCGAAAAGGCCCCCGACTGGTGCGGATTTAATATCGAGGCAAGCAATACAATGCTTGTACATTCTCCTCGGTACCGTATCGAGAACAAAGACCAAGGATGCTGATTGTGTAAAGGCTAGATAGCCGCTTTTGTGCTGTCTATTATATGCTCTGCTTGCCGACTATAGAACAAGGACGTTAGTTGGAACAACCGAAATATCCTAGCACCACAGATTCCCCTTGAAATACACAACAGAATAGAATGGAGCGGACTTGACTCGACTCAGCTAGAACCGAGAGATATGTGGAATACATTTTATGCTAAGACAAAAGACCTGGACCGCTTTCGGTGAAATACCATGCCATACCAGGTTTTGTACGAAATCTAGATTCTATGACGATATGAGAAGATCTAGGTGCATGTTAATAGGTGGATACATTGGAGAATTTCATATAAAAGCTTCTTTCTGCTTAGATGTTATATTGTGTTTGCCGGGCATAACATCCTATAGTTACGATGGAGGCACAACCAAAACCTCAGGCAGTAAATAGATAACGCTAGCACTACTGACTCTTCTCCGTGCCGCAGAAGCTCCTGTGTTCGGCAGGGAGTTTTCGTGCCACAGAAAAGGATTCTTACGTTTCTCGTCTTCTCGAGGCCGATGTCGTCGTTGTTGGTTTTCATAAATCTAATGGCCAGGTTTCCACATTTAAAGTAGGTGACATCAAACGGGATACCGGTGGCGACAGAAGAGGTTTTATTATGGAGTTTGTGCTGCTGATAATTTCTTATTGTGAAACCTTTTAGAACTGCTCCTCTGGTGCTACAACAAACAAAGTGATTGTTCAGAGTTATACTCGGTGCATTTATATAGAGATAGTGAATAGAACGAAGCATCATAATAATAGCAAGATTGTATGGTATCTTTTCTTTGGTTACTACAAAATCGATGGAAGTGCAGATGCTTTTCTGAATACAGAGAGCTTATAATAAAGGATTTGCTTCAAAGTCAGTCGGTATTGAAAGTAATATAGACAAAAGACAATTAAATTTAGCTGCATATAATAAATTGATAATTTTATGGATATGGCAATCATATTAGTAATAAAATAAATTGATAATGCAAACATAAAATAAAATAAAATCAATCAGGTTGATCCAATTACTTCAAACTAAGATGAGATAAATAAATAATGACTTGAAAAAAATTGAATAGTAATAAATAATAAAACAAAATATATCGTATCTCTTTCATAAAATAAAATCAGCAAGTAAACAAAATATCACTTACTTGCTCCTGGATGACAATCAACGGTAACTGAAAACTCTAGATGAAACTTGGATACTTTTAACAAGAAAAATTCTAAAAATTAAGAGGAGACAGTTGTGGAAAAATGAAAAACAAAATCAACTTGTGTTTATAATTTTAAATATATTATTAATCCTCGATGGAACGTCAAATGTGCTCAAAAATGGCATTTTAAAGGGGAAAATTATTGATTGCAAAGAGATCTAAACCTTCATTAATAATATGAGGATATATTACACCTCATGCACTTTTTTTGTACGTAAGCAAAACTGGATCAGAAATATAACACATAAATAAATCTAGCACGACCCAGTACTATAGAAAGGACCACCGGATCATCTTTTTCATGTAGAGTTTCGAGATTCTTTAACACTTTGCGTTGCTTTTCTCTTGTCTGATCGCCCATTGTCTTTATAATGCTTTGAATTTTTTTCTTATTCCATTATCAAGGTTCCATGATCACAAAATCCAAATGTCTGTGTTGACTGTGGTCATAAAAATGTATTTGTTCAGGATTTTTTAAGTAATGACACCAGCCAATGGTGCATAATTTATGCATTTGGCTTTCATGAGAGGAACCGAGATGAAATTATACTGCTCGAATAACTTTTTTATTTTTTTTTCTAGATCTGTGTTACTTATAATAACGAGTCAATAATATGTCTGAATGTCCCAAAGTACATTATCAATCAACACTTTTATTTCCTCTAAGTCTCTTGCCATCTCTTAACTTACCTCCTTCCAAAATTACCTGCAGTTTTCTCAATTTCGCCCCCATGCTTTTCTGGTGATATATGCAATCTAATATTTCAATACTGCAATCAGGTCCATATGGTCGCCTTTTTCCAAATTTGTTTCATGCCTTGTAGTCTCCGTCTCCTAAGTAATTAGTACATCTAAACATAAACATAAAAATAAAACTTATTAGAATAAAATTCGTATTACTCAATCATATTTTTGATAAAAATATTATACTTCCAACGTACCTAAATAAGTCATCTTTAGAGGGATTGAATACTTCCCTCGCACCACTAGCTCCAAAATAAAGAAATTAAAAATTAAACGTCGATACGTTCTTGTATCTTCAGCTTTATAACTTTTACAACTCCTTAACCTTTCACGTTACTTAACATCTTTCACCAACAAAAAAAGAAACTTAAAAGACGCCCTCGAACAACTACGGAACTGCTACTAAACAGCCACACCACCCCAAAACAGTCAGTCTTAAATATTCTTACTTTCGAACAAAGATCACATCATACGTCATCTAAAAAAAAACAAACCTGGTACCAACAAGCCTCTTCCCAAGACTCAATACATCTTGTCAAATATTTCGTCTTCCAAATGAGCAGCCGATCTAATCTCTTTTCTTGAATTCCGGCTATCAGCTTCCCAACCGAATTCCTTCACGAAAACCACCTAAATCATTTCTTACTTTCTCGAATTTTTACTGCAACCGCCATTGCAGACTGTTGAAATAAAACACCTCGATTGCCGGCTACACAGTCAAGTACCGTTTCCCATCGCACAGCTAAAACCAATCCACCCGGCATTTTCGCAAGGATCTAGGGAACATACAGCTAGCACTCAACCAGCAGATACCATCCGAGCCAAACGTGGCGGTATCTCAAGCATATAGCACAAACACATACACCACTTCCCAAACGACGAAGATCAAACAAATGCACAAATAATGTTCAAATTAAGTAAATATAAAAGCAATAAATCAAAATTTGGAGACTTTGAAGCATAGCTTCCAGCGCGTCCATGGACTAATTAGTCCTGCGTTTACTTAATCCTTTCTTTATAGTCTTGCGCCGCTCGCCTCATGGCTCGCTCATGACCACAGGGCTCAGAAGTGATATTTTCTGCTTTATTCGTCCAGAACTTGTAATCTCTGTACTTAGTTGCAAGCTAGATTTTTTTCGTCTTGTAAAATTACATTTAGGTCTCTAGCATAGGATGGTGAATAGGCATTTCTATCCATGCTTTCAGCTAAGTTTTGCGTTTTATATTTCAGACTGTTATTTAGATATTGGTCACTGAAATCAACTTCTTCTCCATCTGTTGCCTACTTGGTCCTTTTCAAAAGCAAATGACTTTCGAACCTTCGTCCACATATGTGCGTTGTTGCAAGCGTTTCTTTGGATCTCGATTGTCGCCACCGAAATAGCTCTTAGGACCCACTGTGAAGCACCAAACTGGCAGGCCTAAATAATATTGCCCCGAAAAATCATTGGGAAAATAGGACTGGTTGAAAATCAAATTTCTACACAGCCTATTTGGGCATGTATGCTGACAGGACTAATTTGTTAACACTCACCACTTTAGTCACCATATCTATCTGACTCACATACTTATTAATTTGTTTTGGGCAACCAAAAAAACTAAAATCTCTCGATAATGCTGTTAGACTCAAACTATTGTACTATGTTTGCTTCATTATGCAAACTGGAAAAAAACCAACTTCGATTGGGATCTAAAATGTTTACTTACCTCATTTGCTATAGATTACTCAACTAAAAATCAATTAAAAAGCTGAAAACTGGAAATGGTTTCTATGGTTTTACTTTTTCATCCGCTTTCATCTCATGCCGGATTTACACTCTCCCCGAACGTTTCGTCGAGAGACTTAAAAATTACTTCCCAGAACATTAAGGCCGGCGATACATGTAGACCGGTTTTCAGAGGCTTATTTAAAATAGAAGGAATAAATGAATCGTTTTGAAAGTGATCATGTTTATTCATTACATATTGAAATACAAGAATCAGATTTAATTTAATTTTTTTTTCAATATGGCCGCCGTAGTAACCAATCTCCTGAGACCCTCCCGGCGATCAGCATCAGTTACAGCAATTTGAAATAGGAAAAAATGGGTTGGAGTGTGTTTTTTAAATATGTATTTTCTAGTTGAACCAAGAAAAGAAAAAAAAAAGTAAAAAAATCGTGAATTAGCACACCTCATAAAAAAAGTACGATTTTTGACCCTTTTCCCCAACAGTTTTTGGGTCAAAAATGATAAATTTTGAAAAATTTTTGGCATTTTTGAGATTCAACTAAAAGCTTATACTATAGAGAAAACGTGCGCCAAGTTTCATAAGAATCGGTTGAGAACTTTTTTTAGTTATCTTGCCCGCCAATTTAATAAAAAGTCGTTTCGAGAAAAACGCGTAGTTTTGACACCCAGAAATTCTATGATTACATTAACTTATCAACTAATCATCGATTCCAATCCCATACAGAAGTCCTTCAGTACGTTCATAGTACTCGTTTTTTTCTCAGCTCTTCTTGACACGCTTACAAACATATTTTTTCGATGTTAATTTAACTATTTATGCAAAAATAAAAAACTCGAATTTTTGAAAATTTTACACGTATCGCCCCCCTTAAGTGCGCAGATATGCATGTGGTAGGTAGCATTTTGTGTGTTCAGAAATTTGTTTACAAATATTCGAACAGTGTACCTCGCACCCGTCCGTACTCTTGTCCGATATGATGCATCTTGTTCATGATTTCGTAGGCAAACCAAATCGATTTATAAATATCAACGGATCCAGTATCAGACCTTTTTTCAAATCCCTTTGATTCGATATGTAAAACCGACAACGTTTCGAGCAGCCTCGAGCTAAGACAAGACCCTCGGAAATCCTCAGAAACCCACATAAAACAGGTGAGAGCCGACGAGGAAGCCATTCACACTCTTGTGTTTGCCTTGCCATAGCTCGAATGGAGAGAAAAAAAGGTGAGAATAGACGAGGTGACCATTTACACTCTCGAGGAGAGTGTAAATCCGGTATCACATTTTTTGCTTGAGCTACTACACTGCTGTTTCAAGCTTGACCAATAATGTTTAATCCACATCGATTTTGGTTCAATAATTTTTGATTCATCTTCGTCTTTCAATACTGTCACACCCGTGTCGCACGATCAGTGACCTAAAAAAGGTTTCTTATTCTAAGCTTTCTCTCAATGTTTTTTTTTACGAAAAATCGCTTAAGTAATTCTTCAATTATTCTGATATTTATGAAAGTTTTAAAAATTATATATCTTTTCCTAGCTTTTTGATTTATAACATTAATGCTAACACATGAAACTTTTGTTTTGTGGGAAAGAAACAACCAGGTCCGAACTTCTTTTTTTATTTTGCTATTTCGAGATTCTGCATCCTCAGCAGTGTGACGTATGTGGATCTTCACATTTGACGCATTGATGTGCTATAGATGTTTAAGCAGATTAGCTTTATATTGTTGTTTTGTTCACGGCACTACATCGTTTAAATCTTATCGAAATAGCATGAAACAAAAAACATGATATCTGGTAAACCACATTCCATTTTGTTCAATCATTGGTGGCATTAATTGCAAGTGTGGTTGATTTTTTTTTTGTTCGTCATTTCTTCGGACAAATATGTTGTTCGCTAACCGTCATCTTCATTTATGTTTACACTGGACGACTTAATGACAAGTTTGATCAAATTTTAAGACAACGGACCGAGAGAAAAAAAAAAGAAAATTTGAAAAAAAATCGCAATATTTTTTGCTAGACGACTGTTCCATTCCTCGTAGTTTCCACAAAATGTCAAAAAAGTAAATCTGCGATTTTGAGATACATGACTGAATATTTTCTTTATTCTTTTCCCGCTAATTAATTTGTAATTTCCTCAGTCATCTAGTTATTTTACTAAAACCTTATTTCTAACCTTTATTTCTAAGGATTCTAAGGTATGGTTCCTCTTGTTTCCTGATATAGTTCTTTTTATTAGTTTAGAGCAAGCTAAATTACACGTTTGTGTCATCAAAATAATTTTCAAAAAAAAATACTAATATGTATTAATATTATTCTCCAATCAAATTTACTCCAATCTATCACCATCACTAAGTTCTTAATTATTTCAGCCTATGTATTCAACATTTTTCAACACATCTTCACTGTTTTTTACCTTTCACCTATTTCTTTCATCTAAGTCATTATCGTTCATCTCGTGATTTCCACAATTTTCACAACTATTAGCCAGCCGTCCGTCTGAGCTCTGCCTCGTCTTCTATCTTGAACCATTCGAAAAAGTAATTTCGTTGCTATTATCGCCTTTAATGATAATTAAGAGCTCATTGTAGTGTCCAACAAGAAAAACCGAAGCTTCGATGCGAAAAAGAAGATGATTTCTAATCAACAACAAGTCTGAGTTTGGTTTTTCTTTTGATTTTTTTTGTATTCTCGTCAGCGAATTATGATTCTCATTTTGTCACCTGGCGTTACCACTTCAATCGCCATTACCATCATCGTAGACAATAATATTGTATCTTTCGATTAGGTTATTCGCACTTGTAGTAAAGTAAGAATTGATGGTTGGTGGTGAGGGTAAATTGATTTATTGAATGATTTTTGGATTTGTCGTCTAGGTAATAATGTTCGTTGATTATTGGGAAAAAATAATGAGGAAAAAGGTGATAATTTTTTTTTTGATGAAGGTTGATTGAAAAAGTAATTAGTATTAGGAGAGAAAAGATGAATTCTGGTTAGCGGTAACTTTGAGCCGTAAAATAATTGTTTTGAGTCTGTTGTCAATGAAGTGTCGACTAGTAATTCCATTAGCAGTAAGGAGATCTTGCTTGATTTTGATGGTAAAACTAAACAACGGAATTTTCAAATTACGATTAAAAACAAATTATAAAACCACACAGTTGCAGCGACCCTAAAGTAACACTGATCAATAGAATGAATGTTAGCACTGGAACGGTTCTGTTTCTGAAGGTAAAGCTAACTTCCTCCCAATGAGCGCTCTTATCCTCTAGCTTTCTTTCTCTGGTCTGTTTGGTAGATCTGCTACTTTAGGATCCTGGTGCTTGTAGATTTAAGTATTATTTTCGCTCTATATATTTTAAGATAGTAAGAGTGCTGTTGAGGTGTCTGTCAATTTTGTTTTCAGAGATTTGTAAAGTATGCACTTGTCTATGGTTTCTATTCGTAAATACTGTTATATGTCAGTGTTTCTGATGTACCAGGGTGCCCTTGCTAATTTACTAAAGGCGAGATATTGAAAAATTCCTAGCTGTTGTTTATTTTGTGTGTTTGGTAAAAGATAGAGCTTCCGTAGGTGATGGTTGGTCTGATGATAGATAAGTGCTCTGTTCTTAATATTTAGCTTTTTTGATGTTACAAGTGGTTCAGTATTTCGCTGACAATTTGAACAACATGGACAGACGGTGCAATGTAATGCACATCATTGAACGCTCATTATCATTTGTTTTGATGGTGACACACGGCCATTTCAATGACATTCGGTAATGAAAATTCAATGGCCATTTTGATAGCTGTTAGTCGTACAGTTTTCCAAGTATTCCAAGAAATCTCATACTCCTCCCGCCAGATGGTGAAAAAGCTCAATAATGATGATATTAATAAGCATTTAGTGGTAATCATCATTAATGTAATCATAATTAATGTGCAAATTATCATTAACTTGTCTCGTCTGTCAAAAGCTTATTTCGATTGTTTTGTGTGTGCGTATTCCAATATAATTTTGTGTCAAAAGTTAGTCCCAAGTATTTAGTGGGTGTTTTCTATTCTACAGGCTCCTCGTCTTCTGCTGGCTGGGTTGAATTTTGTCTTCGTCGTCTCGTCGCAAAGATTGCTTGCGTATTTTCTGCGTTAATGCGTATCTTCTACTTATAGAAGTATTTCGAAATAGTGTCTATGTAGCTATAAATTCTGACTGTCAAGATATATAGTAAATGCAGGTGTCTTCTGCAAATAGGGAGATTTTTGTTGTGGGCAACAGCAAGTTGTCTGCAGTCTATAATGAATACAGCAGTGGAGAGAGTGGAGAACTTTGCGGAACTCCAGCTTCTATTAGCCGTGTACTGAAAAGGTGAAGAAGAAGAGCTGATCCAATCAGTTGCAATAACGGTTTCAGACTTTGAAAGACATTCATTTTTATGAAGCGGTTTACATGAAAGACCTTGTCGAAAGCCTTAGCAATGTCAAACATGACAAGGCCTATTGACTTTTTTTTTTAGCTGAATCCAGCTATAATATGTTGAGACATTCTAGCTAACCGTAGTTCAATGGAGTGGTGAGCTTTGAAGCCGAAGTGCTCTTTTGAGATTATGGATTTTTTGGCGACCACTTTCTAGAGTCCTATTATGCGTTCGACCAGTTTTCCGTTCGACGATAAGAAGCTGATCGGTCTACAGTTTTGAGGTCGTGAAATCTTGGCTAGTTTCAGCCTTGTGTGGCTTTGGAGCCAAAATAATAGTGATTTTTCCACGGCTTTCAAACATATTTTTTTGCAGGGAGATTGCATTGACGATATATGTTATTTCTTGGATTTTATTGTCTAATAAGTACCTGAGGCACACATTCATTATCGTGTCAAGTCCTGTTGATTTACGTTTGTAGAGCCGAGCTACTAGTTGTTTGATCTTTCTTATTTCCGTAGGCCGAATCTCTTCAGGTTCTTGTAGCTACAAAATAGCAATCTTGTCTCCGTATCGTAATCCTCTGTGAATGTTGAATTTGCTTTGAATTGTAACTGCAAATACTTCGAACTTTCCTTCATTTGCTGGTATAGCAAGTTTGTTCTTCTGTCTGAAATACTCCATAGTCAAAAATCTTCCCACTGTTCGTTCCTAAACAGTAAGATCTGGTGGCTGATGTTAGTTGTCAGTCGGTTCACTTCCCTTTCAAGCTAGAACCACCTGTAAGCCTAGTTCTTCTCCCAACTCGATTTCTTTTTTGAATGAAATCTTTGACGTAATGGTTATAGCACTCTATCGGCGTTTCAGTGAATTATTGTTTCTCTGAGATATTTTTGCTACTAGGGTTTCAATCGCTCTATTTACATCGTTGGCAGTTACTGGAAAGTTTCGTTCACTAAAGCGCTATGGAAAGCGTGTCAGCTATTTTTCCTCTTAAGCCTTAGAGGATCGTCAATGTTGTCAAAAGTTGTCAAAAGTCTTCTGTCAAAAGTTGTACTGGCTTTGGATCGGATGAGAGCTCATACCGTACTGTGATCCGTACACTATGCTAGAAATCTAATGAAGGACCTATGTCCACTGTGTATTTAGTTGCTTATCCTGAAGTGTCTAGGCTCGCTGGATTTTGTGGGCTAATCTGCTTATCAATGAAAAACATTTTCAGATTAGTCCCTGCTCGGTGAGTACTCTTGTCACTCCAGTGTCGGTGGTACCTATTTAAATCTTCTTCTAAGAAGACAACTTTCCACGTCAGAAAGATCTTGGCTGAATTAAAACTCCCAGATTTGTATTGAGAGAACACTAATAGCTCAAAAGACAAAGTAGGTACTTTGGTTGCTGTTGCCACTATTTTCGACTAGGTTGGAAATAGGAATATGATGGTGGCTAATATTTGTTTTCACGAGTAGAGCGGTGCTACCTCTTCTGTGATTGCTAGTGCTCGAAGGTTCGCCTTTTACAGTTTACGTATAGGCATCAGAGTGCATGCAGCGTGGTGAATATGGGCGCATAAAGTGTGGTGAAAATCGTCACACAAAGTAGAGTTGTTTTATAGACTCTTCTTCTAGTTCAGATGATGGTATGGATGCTGAAGTAGTTACTAGTGCGTATTTCTTTATCAACCTCGTCTACGTAAAAGTTGGACAGGGTGGTTAATTGATTCAAAACTTTGCATGATTTTAACAAAGGCTGCCTTCCTAATGTCTAATGCTGCTCTTCTAAGCATGTCAACTTCGACGAACAATTTTCAAGCTGCCATGTTGTCTACTTTGCGTAACTATTTTTCTTCGGTTTATTTTTTTTCGATGACCCTGGTGTATTGTAGCGGGTCTGCAAAGCTTATATCCAAAAGATATCTCCCACAGTGGTGATGTGCTATCTGATTTTTAGATTTAGAAGTCCAAAAACTAAATCTATTTCCGGGCCATCATCGATTCTCGCAAATGAAGAGGTATATGGAAGAAATCCCATTTTATTTATGTATGTATGTGCACTTGGTATGCTGAACTAGTTGACGCAAAGTTATTTTTGAAGAGAGTAACGGGTCTTTTATCCTCAAATAGAAGTGACATTTCTAAAATTGCCTGCTGGTTATCAATATGTTCTCCCTTGTAGGACAAATAAGAAACCCAAAATGCATTCAAATTTACGTGAGGTTCGAATCATAAAAACTGTTATTTCATATGAATTTCTTTCAGCAATTTGAAAGTGCTCCCTCTGCATATAAAATTTCACTTGCATCGGAACAACTAATTCATAATCTCCATCCAACATACTGTCTTGTACACGACTCGCTAAATCAGCTTGTCTTAAACGTTTTATACAATTCTTACTTTCTCATATGCTAGAAACCCGATATCTATCTTCGGATCATACTCAAAACATTTAATTCTCTAAACAGAATTATTAGCTTTAAACTAGTGTAAAGAGGTATCTAGTCGGAGGTTTTCAACACTTTAGTCTCTTCCTTATCCTGAATTTCTTCAGCAAGTAAATACCTACCACAAGCTAGCAAAAAATCCCTCTATTCTGCAGGCCTGAATGTCTTATCATTTCTAAGTTTTCCGCTCGGAACGGATTGCCCTTTCGCGGTCACTTCCAAGTTGCATGCATATGGTTCCATTCCGTATCGAGTAAGAGACATACTCATGTAAATGCATGTCTATATTGTGACGGCTGCAAGCAAATCATCATGCTAGTCCAGTCCACCATAATCGTCCAATACACTCCGAACTTTTGTGCGAAATTGCAGACTTGTTCATTTTGGTCGAACTGTACGAAACGAATGACGGACAACGATGAGTGTAGGAAGACTATAGACCACACAGAGAAAAAAAGGAGCTTGCTATTCTGTATGTGCATAGCAAATATGATGGACAATGTTGTGTTGTATGAGGAGGAGAAGGAGAAGAATGCTGCCGTGCACAAACTACAAAATGAACGAGGCCGTACGAGGGAATAGAAAAAAGAGAAGTGCATGGATTGGAATGGAATCGACTGAGCTCCGGCTGAAATTGAAGCTTATTAACCCTTTGACCTAGTGGTGCATTGTTGGATTGTTTGTTGCTTGGCAATAGACTTTCATGATATTGTGAGCTGTAGTTGTTCTGGGGGGTTTTTGTCGTTCAATATTGGATTGAGACATCATATTGGTGGCTTAAGTGACAATTTATTTATGATCTGAAATTTGTACTTTGTTTTGGATTTTATGGGCATGTATTGGTATTAGCTGTGAAGTATGATTTTCATCAACCAAACCTAAATGCACTAAAATTCTTTAGAATCATTAGAAAACACAAATCTTCATTTAAAACTGTATTGGATTCGGTCGAGAAGTTGGAAAACAGCATGAAGCTAATGTTAAATCTTGGACTTCAGCACAGCGCTCCGACTCATCCCGTATTTACTCTCAAGAAGTCGAGCAAAAAGATGGTCAAACAATAAGAAGACCTTGATCCCATGCCTTCAAGTTAATTCTAGAGCACGCTGTCAGAAAGTAAAATCCACCCATGCATACTCCGTTTAAATTATGGCCCATCAGTACTCAGGGCCCAAAAAGAGTTGTTCTGCTACGAAAATTAGTACTGTGTATGAAGGAGGTATTTCAACAGTTCGAATCAGAAGCAGATGAGGTGTGGCTCAGCGTCAATCAGACCAAAACTAAGTATATTACCCGAACTCTAAAAACTCTACCAAATTTACAGAATATTGCTAAGGGTGACTTCAATCACAATCATATAGATCAATTCGTATATTTGGGAGTCCTACTCTGAAAGGATTGTAGCAAAAGCCAGGAAAGTTTATCAAAGAACTGCCACTACCAATAAAGTATTTTACGTTGTCCTTCATATAACGAAACCAAAGCAGATTCAAAGAAACAATTAAACTACGCGTCTATTAAATTTTACATTCATCCTGTGCGGATGTGAAACGTGAACACATAGGAAAGTGTTCTAATACTTTCAGAGGGAAACATTTTCCAAAAATATATCAACTGGAAGGAGTGTATATCGGAGACCAAACTCAATGTTGCCTCTTCATCATCAAATTAAAAATGATCCCCGCAATAAAATTTAGATATCTTTGAAATATTTGCCTCAGTGATTTAAAAATTTGGGAATATTGTAGTTATATTTGTATAAAATTATATTTTGGTTCTTACTGCAATGAGAACAATAGAGGATACTCTGTTTTGGCTTATGGTCATAAATAATGCCTGAATAAGATTTTCGTATATTCTAATCAAATGGCGGGAAAAAAGAGTTGTTTACATCTATAAGGCAGAGAAGCCTCACACGCTAAACAAAAGGACTATATACCACTTTGTCTAAGCTTCTTTCTATTCAAGGTCCTAAAAAAAGTTAAGATAGTGTTGGATAGTCAACGCCTTATCATAAAATGCCTATACGAAAGATAAATCCCTAGTAGTACCCTAGTAGCCTAGTAGAGCAGGGAGAAAAATCTAGCTGCATTTGTGGATATCGAGAGAATGCCCAATAATACGAGTTCTCCTGCAATTGTAAATGCTCCCCAAAACTAGGAAATATGGGTACTTCCAAAGGCGGTGTTCTGTTTCCCCTACATTGAAACATGAGTCAATCCGCTTCCAACGAAGCTTCATCAAACTGGATGTAAGTAATCTATCGGACAGATTAAATTGCTCCTTGGATAACTACCCTCAATGGAACGAAATAAACCTATTTGGTCCGTAGTGATCCCAGATAAGTGGACGCGGCGAAGGAAAGTTCAGTCCAAACAGCCATCGAAGGCCCCGAACTTTTTTGCGAACTTAAGAATCTCCTTCAGCCTCTGCTCTGTCACGTGTGAGAGATCCACCAGCCAGTGCTCACCGAAGCAGCGCTGTCTAGTTTTCTCCAAAGCCGGTCAGTGACACAGGGTATGTTGGATTGTTTCTGAAACTCCCAACTCCTGACACTTCCTACAGGTGTCGCTGGTTAGGAGCCTCATTTTCATGGCATGTGCAGCTACAAGACAGTGGCCAGTAATGATACCGACCAGCCGCTTGCAAACATATCGCGTTAGTTCAAGCAGGTGTTTAGTCGCTGCGAGATTGTATGACCCCCACATAATTTTGGTTACCCTGCAGGTCTGAGTTGCACGCCATCTATACATCGCACCTTGCATCGTATTGGAGTCGATCGAGTATGTTTGGATTGAAGTTGGGATATCTATCGACCCTGACAGGGGAAGGCTTGCCCTGTGCTTGGCTAACGCGTCCACCGTCTCGTTTCCTTCCATGCTCTTGTGACCGGGAATCTAAAAAATTCTGATTCTTCTGTTATTGCCCAGTCTATTCAGGGCCTGAATGCAATCGAGTACACACTTCGATTTGTATGTGTAAGACATTAGAGCTTTAATCGCCGCTTGACTGTCTGTAAAGATGTTGATTTCACCACTTGTAGTGTATCTTTGGCATGTGCTAGGTCTGTGGCTTAACGTATCGCAAAAATCTCCGCCTGAAAAATACTACAGTGATTATAAAGCCTGAAAGCTGCTTCAATAGTTGAATCTGCAGCTCTCTGGCAGCTGTTTTAGAGCCGTCAGTGTAAATGCTAAGAGTTGCTGCGCCCATTTGCTGATTTGCTTTCCAACCTTTACAAAATTGAATTTGTAACTAGGTTACACAATAGAGGGGATAGAACTCCTCCTTGCGGTGTGCCTCTGTGGACCTTTCTCGTGATTTGCGACCCCGCCCACTCAGCTGATATGTGCCTTTGCTTAAGTATATTGCTTATCCAGCTACAAATAGCGGGATGGGTATTAGTTGCGTGGAGGCTTTCCATAATGGCTGATGTATGCAAATTATTGAAGGCGCCTTCAGTATCTAGAGAAGCTCCCAAAGCATATTCTTTCCAAAAAGAATGGAGTGTCTTGTCTATTTCAAGGACTATTCTATGGAGAGCCGTTTCAACGGATTTCTCTTTCATGTACGCGTTTTGGGCTCTTGCAATTGATGATTTTTATACCTCTGAACCAGCCGGCCCCTTCAAACGAAGGTATAGTCAGTTCAGGGTGCTTCTCCATCCGGACTCTACGGTCTTCCACTTCTCGAGCGACAATTGACCCAAGTGATTACTGCGGTCGATAAGAGCTAGATAAAATGCTGTTTTACCACATTGATGGCCCTGATGGTCTTCTTCGGCTTCGAGGCCCCCATGGCCTTCGAAGGTTATTGGACTCCTTGCCGACTGGTCATGTTCTTAGGCCTCTTGGATGCTGGTTTTTCATCCTCAGTCGATCTCTGCCTTTTCTCTGCCCGCCTTTTGGACAAGCTCTGCTCCACGTTGCTGTGGAAAACAGAGCCCTTAAGCGCCAGCTTTTCCTTCCCAGCGAAGTGCTCACGGCTTTTTGCTACCGTCGTTCGAGCCGAACTTAACCAATCCTTCTCCTCGGTGGAGAGAGTCGGTTTGTCGCCGAGCCTGTCGACAGTGCGCAGTGCCGCCTTATACTCCGCCAGCGCTTTTTTGCACTCTTTGCTCGGCTTGGGCATGCTCCCCTTCTGGGGACCAGCACCTTTGCCTCCCTCAGGCGATTGAAGGAGCTCCTCCTCCGCTTCGGTGGAAACCATGCACTCCGATTCCGAGTCTGCGAGTGCTCTGGGACCCGAGCGCATTAGCTCCGCGCGACTTGAATGGCGGCCAGCGGAGGTGCGCTAGCTTCCAAATTAGTTATTGTTCGAGTTGGGGATCGTTGTAGCTTGGAGCTTCTGCTGAAAGGTTCCGCTACCGATTCCACCACCTCCGGTTGTAGTGTGGCACCACTTGTAGTTTTATCCGCTACGGTGGCCAAGTGTTCAACCTGCATAGCATTACAATCGATGGATAACGACAACCTGGGGCCCCGACTCCCTGTACCGTAACTTTAGCTCCTTTCTTTTCGTCCATGTTTGGTTTTAAAATTCGGGGTATCCTTCCCCTTAGGTCCCGCTTAGCAAGGCAGCAAGGCATCTAGCTTGGTGAACCACTGCCTTGAGCCCCCTCACCGCCGACAAGATTGAAGACCGTCGAGGGGGACAATATTTCCTATTGTTCCATAGAAAATATCTAGAATTTTTGCACTGTATCTAACTTGATATCTGCGGGGTCATATGCTTCTTGAATTAGCGTACAATACCACTTAGCCGGTTATTTTATGAGTTTCATGCAAAAATATCCTACACCACATCGAATGCTTCCTAATGCTACCAAATATCAATCTAATCCTGACTAAGCAATACGAATCAATTCATTTTCCAATTACATCAAACATCAAGAAAACAATAAAAGATTTGATGTATTTTACCGTTTCACACCACAAACTTCCTGATCGCTTCCAATTCCACCACAACTTGCACAAAATCATTTGAAACTGGTCTTGGCAAAACGAAATCTTCGACAACGACAATTATTGTGATGCAGGTGTTAATTACAATTATCATCTCATCATCATCATCGTCTTCAACATCTCCCAACATTTGTGCATCTCATCTCGATTACTTGGCGATTATTCGTTGCACCGGTTGCACTGCTGCATCTACTGTGCCTCCCACCGCAAGAGAGCAGCATCAACAACCACTTGGCTTCCACTCTCGACACACCATCCACTTCATTACGCTCGTCGTCGCCACGCCAGTCAATCACTCATTCAATTCATTCACCATCGTCGCGGTAGTGATGCGGCGGCAATGGCACAGTGTATTTTAGTATATTTCGCCGGCAATAAAACCGCATAATTGCCAAAGCCGTAATTGAAACTTTGCCTTGACGCGCCCCTACTAGCCTAACGGGGGCCGTCACACCGTTGTTTCTCCTATCCGGTCGTGTCATGTCCCATTGCGAGTCATGTAAATGCACTGCAATGAACTTGGCAAAATATTGTAATTTATGTAATGGTTGCGTTTTGCCGTTTTGTCTGCTTACTTCGAGCCGGTGCTTGGTGGATGATTGTAATTGAAGTGGTGGCTTTCTATTGGCGAACGGAGCCCAACTTCAAGCACACCATTTGACAGTACACGATTATTGCGTCAAGTAGTACGTGTGGCTCATTGTACGTCACGTTACGGCACACTGTTCTGTCGAGTTGGTGCCAATGAAAAACGAATCGGCGAATTTTTTTTTGAGCAGTTAGTAATTACTATTCGCATGTATCTGCATGTATTCTAGGTCGCTGCTACTGCTAGCGATTACTCAACTTGGCCGTTTCACGCGAGAAACAAAGTGTGGAATTTTTGTGTGATACGTTGTGATGATTTTGCGGAATGTATCTTAATCTGCATAAGCGCTTGTTTTTGTGATGCGATGCGGTAGAATGAATTTCAAAACTTAGATTGCCGCTCATTCTCTGCAGAATTCATAATTTTCGTACAGCATATTGCTTTGAATCTTTTAGAACTATAGGTAGAGATATAGATAGATGCGAAATTGTAGCCAGTATGGAAGTGATGATTGTTGCATTTGCTGATGACAAGGATTTTATTTGATCTAATGAGAACAAACTACCGGATGTTGCTGCGAATTAGTATGATTGGAAGTGCGATTAGTTTGTGAATTTAATTTTGGTCAGGATCAGGTTTAAACAGTGAAAAGCAAATAGGGATGTTTTTCGAATTACACCATTATTGTTACTATTCAATGAATGTGGTAAATGTGTTGAACATTTTCTTAATCAATGCCAGCTGTGTTTTTAAAAATAGACACCAAATCTTCGATATTTTTACCTTTCAATTTTTGGTATACAGTCGAAGCCTGTTATGCTAATCAATGTTACTTATAGATGAGCTCTTTAAAAGATTGACGGCTAGATCGCCAAAATGTTTGGGCAGATTTTCAGAAGGGTATAGCCCGATAAGATATAAATATGGTATTATCGCCTCAGTTTGTAAGGAAATTATATATTTATCCAAAAGTGACCCTAGATAACTCACAAAATGCAGCCCTATAAGAAAGTGTACCGTGAAAACATCAGGACTAAAGTCTTCTCGATTTGAGTCATTGGGTAAATTTTTATTAAATTAGAATCATCGATGCCGTTCCTTAAAATCACTTCAACTTGGGAGACATCCACAGGAAGGATGATATCCTCCGCTATAGTCTTCACTGGCTGATTTTCGTAACCCACAACAATGAGGTTTTAATCGTTCTCGGATATGTGGATGAAGTCACGATAATAATAAGGGACTTACACTCGGTTACGTTGGTATCCACATTGCACAAAAGCCGTAATTTAAACAAGAAAGTTGTGTGAAGAAGAGGGTCTATCCATAAACCCTCATAAAACCAAAATAGTACCATTCATCAGAAAACATAATATTGAGATCGGGACACTAAACATTTTGCGACAAAGAAGTGCGTCTACAGGAAGAAGTGAAACATTTAGAAATCCATCTGGATAGAAAACTCACCTGAAATAGTCATCTAATGAAGGACAGAAAGATAGTTTGGGCATCAAAACAAGTGATGATGCCTATCAGCCTTTACAAAGCAGTCGTGTAGTGAAAGAAAACTACCAAAAACCTTCTGTTAACAGATTCACCAAGCTTCAATAAAAATTAGGATCAGGTTCAGGAAGCTTTAAAGATTAGAGGAGCAATAAGCTCCGCTACAACGGGAAGTTGGGCTGCAGGTACAAATTAAGGAACCTAAGAGACCATCTTAGTATCCTGGAGTAATGTAAATGCTAAGCTTCACCAATAAAACGGACCTACTTCCTCCAAGCTTCATATTTAAGTGTGCAGAAACGATTATTTCACCCTTGCATATAATTTTCAGCAAATCGCTGCGTTGCGGTATATTTCCTCATTTTTGGAAGACTTTCCATCTTACGCCGATTCTTAAAATTGGCGACAAACGATCGGTTAAGAATTATAGAGGCATCGCCATTTCGTCTGCTATAGCAAAGCTGTTTAAAAAAATTGTGTGAGAAAAACTTGTTGTTGATCCTCTTCTAAACTAAACACTACCACCAACCTTATCATAATGATTTCAAATGTGCTTTGCCATATGGAAAAAAAACGTCAGGTTGATACTATATACATTGACTTCAACAAAACTTTTGACCGTGTCAAACATGTGTTACTTAAGAAATCGAACACAGCACGAAAAATGCCAAGGTTCCAAAAAAAATTAACGTTTCCTCTGGGGTACTGCAAGGCAGCCACCTAGGACCGCTCCTGTTTAATATTTTTATTTCGGCTCTATCGGAGGTGCTATCAGACATTCCACATCTATTTTACCCAGACGATCTCAAGGTGTACCATACTATTCAATCGGAATCTATTTCGAAATTCCTTCAGCTAAAGCTCTTATCGCTTCATCTTTGCCCACGACCTTTTCACGGCCAATACGAACCAACCTTCTTTACCTCAAACCGCAGGGAGGTGCTTGACGTTACCCTGATTAGTGGGCGGCACTCGCATCTTCTCCGTGACTGGATGGTTCTACAGGAGTGTTCATTTACTGATCATAGGTACTTATTCATGGGTACATATCGTACAACATGGCTGGTCGCAGCACTGCTGAGCAGGTAGCCTTCATTAACAGAAAGAGGACGCACTGGAAGCTATTTAATTCTCTGGCACGAGAGATTCTAAGCACGACACCGAAGGCGATGGGGTGCATCATGAACCCTGAAGAATTTGGACTAGTTCGAACGCAGATACTCTAAACGTTCTTATGGACGCACATTTTCCGCGCAATTATTGCCCTCTAGAAGCTTGAGTAGCCTAGTGGGTAGAGCACTGGCTTCTTGCGTGTGGGGTCCCTGGTTCGAATCCAGGTTCGGACGAGGGTCCGCGCACCAAGCTTTGAGTTCACCTAGCTCTGATTAGGTACCTGATTTAAATCAGGGGTAAAGTGAGCCGTGGAACTAATCACTCCACACTCGTATTCACAATGATTAAAAAAATTGTAATGAAGCTCTCTACCAGCTTCAACCCCTAGACCCGTACGAGGGTTGTCGTGGGATTACTTAGAAGCGGTGCACCAAACGAAACCAGCTTACAGTATAACGCCGCTGTTCACAATATCAAATTCTCGACTGAGGTGGGCTATTAACTCCTTTGAGCCGTTTCAATCCCCGGGCCCTGATGGCGTCCTTGCGGCGAACATCCAGCAGTCCATGGAAGTATCGCTACCATGGCTCAGAGTGATTTATAACGCTTGCCTACGCTTCTCGTATGTTTCCACCGGCTGGCCGGAAACTAGAGTGGTGTTTATCCCTAAAGCAGGAAAAGCCTCACATGTTAAGCCGAAGGACTATAGTCCAATAAGTCTCAACTCTGTCTTGCTTATGTTTTTGAAAAGGATAATTGATTACCGTATTAAAAGATCAATCGACCCTATGTTGATCTCGCAGTCACAGCAAGCTTATACCAAAAGAAAGTCTGTATGTGGATGAGCGGCTGATTGCTTTTATCGTGCAGCTTCTCAAAAATAGAGTAGTAATCTCTTCGCTGGGGTTGGGGAATGCCAGCGTAAGACGAGGAATCAGTACGGGCACAACTCACGGTGGAGTCCTCTCTCCCCTGCTGGGCAACATCTCGGTGAATACTCTCCTAATGAGGCTGGACCGTGCCGGCTGCAAAGTGCGACATAGCTGTTACAGTGTCGGGAAAGTATATCGTTCGAAAAAAAAGTTTGGCAAAGTGTCAATTCTAAAAAGGACTCACCTAAAGCGCGACGGTGGAATAATTTATGCAATATAGAGAAAACAAGAACGAATCTGAAATCGGCATAGTGTTCTCCATATCTTACAAGTTGATATTTTAATGTAATAATCGAAAGGGTGCCAATTTACCAAAATGTTAAGCTTTCAGGCTTGAAAAATTCTAGAGTAAACCAAGTGGGCGAATAAAAAAAGGATCGACGAATGTACTGCATGGGAAACATCATAAGGTAATGGGAAATAAAAGACTTTTCGTTTTTGTTGGCCTTAGGGTGTTTTCCATAAAGGCAATGATGAACTCAGCTCAGTCAAGCTATGACTTCCTTGAATGGAGCTTTTTCGAAAATTTTCTTTATTTTCCCCTTTTCGAAATGAATTGAAGAAAGTGAGTTTTTACTTACCTGAACTATCAATTAGCATTTTCCTGGAAAATTTTCTATTTCAAATTTGTTCATCATCTATGTGAAACCTTTCGGTTTCTTCATAGAACATAAGTTCTTTTGTGGTGGCGCAAGACTGTATGCTATGCTTTAAGTTCTATCATCGAACTTAAGCATTTTCCGATTTTTTACACATAGGAAAGAATACCCTTAATCTTTGGTAATAATCATTTTTACTTCTTCACAATTGAAATATGGAATGTATACCCATACATTAAAAAAATGATAGTTACACATTTTTGACTATAAATTTCTTCAATTATCAATGACTGTCAAAAGAAAGAAGAGGAAAAATAAAAAAAAACGAATCTAGGCCAAAAGAAAAACTCAAATTGCCTTCAAACCATATCTTCACTATCAACAACAATTATCTCCTACTTGGCTTCGCACGTCCCTCCTCCTCCTGTCGCACGTCAGTCGAAGGCAGTAGAATCAGCCTGCTACAAACGAGTGGAGCGCTTCTTTCTATTGAATTTTAGATGAAAAAGCTTGTAGGTCACATCACAGAAGAGAACTTCGACCTGTGTGTCGCGCCGTCAGGCAAGTAAAACCGGGTTTGGTATAATGTCGACAACTATGATGATGACGATGATATCGTTCCAAGTCATGCCTTGCCATTTTTCAGTAAATTAAAACCTTAAAAACCCTTTGATGTTAATGTCAAGTATCTACAAAAGAGGTCGGTGATATCTTTTCCCGAAACGTGCACAGATACTATACCTACAGAGATGTACGTATAGTGTGCGGTCCTTGTGCTCTTTATGTTGCCGCGTTTACCGTTATACCTACCCACTGTATCATGTGCCCTACACGCGCGCACACAAATATACAATTATTGTGTTGCTTTAACAATCTTCAAGTTTGGGGAAAAGTTGTACATAATATAAATTATCCTTTGAAGCAGTGAAATTTACAAAAGAGAGTTGGTGAAACTGTTTTGTAGTGGCGTTTTTGTTGATATTGCTATTGTTGCTGCCTTTGAAGAAGATGGGAGTGTAGTTTCTCGTAACCTGGATGATATTCCTTTGGTTTTTAGTGGAGTTTGTGGAATATTGTTGGCAGTACCTATCTAGCCGGTTCAGAAATGAGGAGGGGGGAGGAGGAGGGGAGCAGATGCTTTTCCTACACATTTTACAGGTTAGTTGTCTTCGATGATGATGATGAAAACTTTTACTGTTGTTTCTGCAGATAGTCTTGTTTTGTTCAAGTTGCCGTTTGTAGTCGTTACTTTAAGGTCAGAACTATTGTTTTGTTTTTGCAGAGGCCGTACGTTCCAAAGTAACCAGCAGGCATTTAATTCCAAAGTAAAAAGCGGGTAGAAGAGAGAGAAGTGAAATTGAAAGAAATAAAGAATTTATGAGATTGTCTTTTACTGATTTTATAGTCCTTGAGAAAAGGCAGAGATACTAGGCGTCCCCAGGGAATATATGTTAATTTTTTTTAATAAGGACTTATTGATAGGGCTGATGAGAAGTTGGTTGTTTGATAACTTTGTTTGGCTCCTAGTTGTGATCAAAATTTGTTTTTTGGTGGAAAAGTTGAAGAAAAAATTTTTTTAAAAATTTACATTTGCCTGACTATGCCTGACATGTGCCTTATTCGACAAGGAATTCAAGGGGGATAAATGACTTTTGGCGGCTCATGTAATTATTTTAAAATTCTACTTCGGCACTAAACGATAAAATAACCAAAATAGCTTTAATGGCTAACTGAATGGAGATTTCATAGTTCACGTGTCACACCGGGGTTCAAATCCGTCCGTCGATGCATTTTCGTTGGACGTGTTCATCTTTGCTTATCCTAATCAAATTCATGAGCTTAATTTCACTCTTTTCTTCACGAGTCAAAACATTCAATTCTTCTCTCAAGGATCTCCTGAAAATCATATGAAAATATCCGCTTCATTTTATTACCCTGACAACAACAACAACAATATCACTGCCAGTGATTTCGAAACTCACTTATAAATTCGATGAATTTTCAAAATATGAAACATACTCTTATCATCGTTGACATACCAATTCGTGTTTATATCCTGCCATATCTGCCGCCTGAAGCCAACAGATTTGTTGTCATCGTCGTGGATTTTATCGTTGTCGGCCTCGAGGCAATATCATTGACACCAGAAAAAGAAGCTTAAATATCCCAGACAGGATGTAGTAGTTAAACATCGACTACAACATGCTAAAATCATCGCACCATGCTATTTTCCTATTTTATTCTGTATTTTATGCGATCATAGAAATGAACTTAGTCGAGGTCAAATTTGGTATATTCCTTGAAAGTCATACAGCTAAGCGCCTCTGCCATGAATAGTCCATGTAACACAACTGTCTTCAACCAAATTCTGACTATACTTTGCTCTCTCGACATTTCGCAGTAGATACAGATAATCATATTAAAGTGTGTATATCCAAACGCTTTCCTTCAGTAGCTGAACCGAACGGAATAGACCCGGGAACCGTAGAAGGATGTACATACTTATCTAGATATACAAATGTAGAATTGAGTGAAATTTTTCGGATGGACTTGAGTCGAGGAGATCGAATGGCGTGATGGGAAACATAACGGGACGAGGAGGGTTAGGAAAGGTTCAGTACAAAATATGCACACAATAGATCGCTCGACTACTGACTGTGTGACTCTTCGGCTGCTTTATGTGTATCCTTGGATTGTTGTTGTGCTTTGTAGTCGGTATACGGTATAAAGTGGAGTGAAATTGGTATAAGAAAAATTTCCCATAGAATGATGATGGTAGTTTGAGTGGTGAATTTATTCGATAGGGTAGTATGTTGTATGAGAGTTTGTATTTTTGAATTGGAGCTATAAGATTATCTTTTTTTTATCTTAAACACCTTACGATAGGTTCCACTGTTAAAGTGACAATAAACACATATTTATTTTTCGGGCTAGAATTGCTTTAGTAAAAATTGTGTTAAATACTATATAAAATTTAACTTCCGAGAATTCTGCTCATGGTGATTAAATATAAACGCGGTTTTTTAAATAAATTTTACTCCTGATATAAATCCGAAACCTCACCTAAATTATCGCTCTTGTGACTTATTTTTTCAAAACGAAATTATAAAAAAAAAAAAGGTTATTGAACAATCTTCCACAAAAACTATTTCAAATAGTGTTGTAATTGTTAAATTGCATAATATAAATTTCATAAATGTACATATGCTAATTGACTTTTTTTCTTTTCATTTCAGGTAAGTTTCATCAAAAAAGGAGACGAAAATTGACGAAACCAACTTTGAGAAAGTCAATTTTTTGTTGTCGAAGAACTAAACTTCAATATGGTTACTAGTAAATGCAAGTGAATCATGATCGATTTGGTATTTCATTTTAAAGTAACTAGATCAACCTTGTTCCCTCATATTTAATATCCCATAATCTGCCTATTGATTTCTCGATATACCTAGGAAAAACTCATCTGTGCTGAACTTTATATGTGTATATATATACATATACCAAATTATACAGGACTGTGCTCATATTTTTATTCTTTTTAGTTAAAACGAATTATTAGATCAATTAATTGACTTTGGAGCATTTTTATCATTTTATTTAGATGAAGCGTGAAGAAAATTACACAGAGTCTAGCATAAAAAATAAGCCAGGTTCAGTGTTTGCGTGGTTACTTCGGAACACTCATCGCAACGCATCTTCACTTTGGCCTAAGAGCCAGCCTTAGGCCTTACCAAAATATTGAAAATTTTGGCCTATAAGGCGCACTGAAAGAAAAACTCTTGGTTGGTTCAACTATTTTTAATAGTATTGCAACGATTCATTCAAAATCGTTAAACGAACTACGGAAAATAGTTATTTTTATTATGCTAATATAGTTAATTTAACGATATAAAAGTAGTTGGTTCTGGTTGTACAAAAAATATCGCAACGTTCATGAAATCAACTGTTTTAATTGCTTCATAACCACGAAAATTAGTTGATAAATAGAAAAATTTTCATCAATTCACTCAAAACTTCAACGTTTCGAATTATCAACTGTTTTTATGGTACTTAAACTACTTCGCAATAGTTGATTTCAACAAATGTAATTCAGTGAGCAACGTCTTTGGAATTACTCTACGCAAAGTAGAATGATTTCAAGATTTGGATGTTTTTCATGCTCCGAATTAAATTGTTTATCAACCACGCGTCATAGTGCATAAAAGTAATCAACTATTTTCTTATGGTTGTTTTAACTATAGCCCTAGTTGATGCAAAAACAACTAAGGCAAACTGTTGATTTTTCATACTCCTCATACTCATACTCCTATTCTATCATAGAAGTTTCATATGCTACATGGCAAAATTGTGTTCGGTTTGCTGTTCGATATAATTCATATTCATGTTATGCTGTGAAGCCTTTATATTTCCCTTCTTCTATTCACAAAATATAAGTCTTCTGTTTGCAGATCACTGTTATAAAACAGGGAGTCCCGAAAACGAATACGATTGTCCCAATGCCTGAAATTGTTTAGCAGTTTCAATTGTTTTTATAGATGCTGCAGCTTGCAGCTATGCATACGAACTCAATTTCACGTCTCACGTCCTGTTTCTATTTAAGGCTTGGATGGATTATGTTGCTATGGTTTATGGCTTATCAATGCTCCTCTAATGATACAAGCATTTAGAGAAAAATATACCAATGCATCGTTACCGTCTGAACCAGTACTTTTTTGCACCACGGACGTTGTTTATCAACCACGCGTCATGGTGCATAAAAGTAATCAACTATTTTTTTATGGTTGTTTTAACCATAGCCCGTAGTTGACGCAAAAACAACTAAGGAAAATGGTTGATTATACCAAGATTTTTCTTTCAGTGCGTGATAAGTTCCCGAGACTTTCTTCAAATTTCAGCTTTCTTTTCTTCTCTGCCGGGTATTTAAGCAAATAAATGTCGTTTGACAAGAAAAGACAACCCTCAGTAGGGTCGCTGCCGTCAAGCTCTTGTCACCTTGGCTAGAAAACCCATCCTAGAAAACCCAGTTGGAGAGCCAATTTGCTGTGTCAGGGATGAAAACATCGCTGACAAAGTACATTCACGTGCTCTCTACGTTGAGTTGAGGATCATTTTAAAATCCTTTGGCTGCAGTGGCTTTTAGAGCAGAAAAAGGCTATCGTAGCTTGTTTTACAGAGACCAGGTAAGAAAAATCGCGTTCCCAGTCACTAAACGCGCTACATAACACACAACAAGTATGTTTTTACCACCAAAAATCAACTTAAAGGCACTTAAGAGCAATCCTTCGTGAACCTACAAAGCTAGTTCTTCGCATACAAGGAGCTAAATTGTTTTCATTAGACGATAAGAAAACACGACTTGTCATGTAGCCGTCGTTTTAAAAATTACGACTGTTTACCTAAATGACAGTTCATTGTAAACACTGGTGTAGACAATTCAGTATCTCCAGCACTCAAAACAGGAAGGCCAACTCAATCTTATCATCGATTTGTCTTGGCGAACTAGTCGTCTATTGACGCAATTGATCATAATGGAGCTAAGGCTCCCAGATCCATTTTAGACGCACACTTCCTCTGCCACAATAGGCTAGTCACCTAATTGGGGAATTATATTCTGATGGATCTTTTCTCTTCCTTTTCTGTTAAAGGTAAAGGTACGCCAGTCTTCCGGAACTAAGAGTTTTGATTGAGACCTCTATTGATCGATGGATACATCCTTCTCCAAAAGTACCACGCCAATTATGTGTTGACCGTGTTGGCATGGACCGTGTTGCTCATTAGTGCAAAAACGAACAGCACATCCAATTAAGAACGTGCCAACTGGCACCTGGTAATCTCACGATGGCCAAACAAATCAATTTTCTGCCACAGTCAGTTATATACCGCTCCTCTAACAGCAGCTGGTCATCTGCTCTTTATATGGTCTATGGTATCCATAAAAAATAGCGTCGTTACAGCTATTAAAGACGCCTTAACGACACAATCCTTTCGGATATACATCCGATTCGCATAATCAACAAACTGTCTTCTCCGCAAAAGATTTGATCATAGCCTGCCATCAATTTCCTATCATTCCTAAAACTGCCATCTCCATACCCTTCGGACTCCTTAAATTCCCCCGAATAACTTTCGGAATTTGCATTGGAACACAATCATTTCAACGATTCATTTACAAAGTCCCACGCGGGCTAAAGGTCTACTCTATACCATAATCACGTTTCGGTAGCTTCGAATTCCTAAAATAAGAACATTGTTCACCCAGAACAACTGTTCAATCGATTTACGGACCATTAATTGACTGATTAATAGCCTAGATTGGGTCCTGACGGTTCCTAGCACTGCGACCTTCTGGGTCTATTGTGCCTTCACTGCGTTATGTCCTATTGGATGTCCAGACTTCTAACGAACCTGGATATGTTCCGCATTTGATGGACAAGAACAAAGCCAAAGAGCTCTAATGTTCGTATCGTTTGTGCTAGATAGAGTGTGAGATGTTCTACACACTCTGTCGTTTCCTCACAGTATCTGCAGTGGTCGTCCTGTTCCGCACCTATCCTGTGGAGATACTTTCTGCAGGGAAAGTGGCCTGTCAATGCTACGCAAAGGACTCTTATGGCACTTTGGCAGATAGCTACTGCTTCTTTTGCGTTCTTGTTATCGAATCCAAGGTATTTTTTTGAATGTTTTAAACCCTTAATATTAAGCTAGTATCTTTCGATTTTTTTCTAGCTCCATGTTTTGATTTGTCCGTATCTGCCTTTGTAAAGCCCCAATACGGAAAAAGATATATGAAGGACATTCTCACTTCTTCCTTGGCTTTGGAATCAGTTTCCTTGGTGCCCGTAATGGCCGAGGATCCATATCAACTCGAGGCTGTTCTGTGTCCCTACTTTATTTAGGGCCTTTCTCGCCTCTAAGAGTGTAGCTGAATTTATTTGATCGCGATCAATAGCCTTGAGTGCCGCTTGACTATCCGGTAGGATCCTAATTCTGACCGTTTTAGTATTCCTTGTCTTTATTATTTGTCAGGCTCTAAGTATGGCAGATATTTCTGCTTGATAGATGGTGACCTCTTTCGAGAGAGGGAAATACATTTTGCCCTCCTACTCCACAATCCATCTGTGTATCGTCCGTACATCTCATTTGCGCTCCTTTGTACCAGGAAAGTGGTTTCTCGAAGGCTGCTCTGATGGCTAAAGTTCAACATTTCCACTATGGGCCTGATGTCCTCCAGGATTTTGAGGTGGCCTTTAAGGTATCCTGATTTGTACCTGTAAGCCTGTTATAGCGGCTCTAGTTTTAGTAGAGCCTCCATTCCTGCTGTTGAGGTAGAGCTCATTGCTCCTGTAATCAGCAGACAGGCCATCCTTCGATGCTGGTTGAGCCTACTAACACACTACTGCTGCATATAGGATGATAGGTCTCACCGTTTGCTTGTATGCCCATAGTGTTGGAGATAGTCCCCAATTGCATCTAAGCATGTGTTTTGTCGCCCAGAGTGCTTTAGTGGCCTTCAGTATGGTTTTGTTTCGATGATTGTCCCAGGTGAGTTTCTTATCCAGGTGGATTCCTAGATATTTTACCTCTTCCTTGAGACATATGACTGTGCCCCTGATATTTAGGGCTCCTATATCGATTTTTCTTTTCCTGCTGAATGGTGGTATACTAGTTTTCTGAGGATTTATAGATAAATCCTCTACTTTACACCATTGTTATGTTTCATTTAAGGCTTTTTGCATTCTGGATCTCAAGGTATCCATGTGTGAGCCTCTTATTATTAACGTGATGTCGTCAATGTAGCCGAGAGCAGTTAGGTCGTTACTGTTGAAGGTCACGAGAAGGTCATCAACTAGTAGGGACCATAACAGGGGGATAAAACCTCTCCCTGCGGACATCTACTCCTAGTGTCCGCCCTTAGTATCGCCTTCCCCAGATCTGCAAACACACTTTAGTATTTTACTCGCCTTAGTATTTTACTCGCCCACTTTACTACTTCTTGAGGGCCATCCCTCCTCTGGAGACTGAGTCATGTCTTGCATTGTCAAAGACTCCTTCTATGTCCATGAAGGCGTATAGTTCAATTTCCTTGCCATCCAAGGCCTTTTCTATTATTTATACCAGTTTATGTGTAGCTGATATAGTCGATTTGTCCTTTTGGTAGGCAAATTGAAATTTGTGAAGTGGCATCTTTGTCAAAAGATCATTCCTTATGTATAGCTCAATCAGTTTCTCCATGATATTTAATATGAAAGATGTGAGGCTTATTCGCCTGTATGATATTAGCCTGTTCCACCGGGGCACCCTTGTTTTCGGAGCACTGGTTTTCTCAGGGCAGTTATCGTGGTATGGTTCGAGGATTATTGTGGTTACCTTGTCTACTGTGTCCTCCAATTCCGTCTTCGTAATGAAATTCGGATGCAGGCCATAAAGTCGCGCTGTAAGGCCATTTTGATAGACTTCCCAGTCCGCAGACTTTCGCTGCCTATAATTTATCCCTTTTACGATATATTTTCCTAGATCCAAGTTTATTTGTCTGTAATCAGAGAAGCACAAGAAGCACAAAAAGCTCCTTTTAGGACATTCCACTTCTTCACTAAATGCACTGCACTGTTTGACACTAACTGAACCATGATTCTACGCTTTTTAGTCTAATTTTTAGACCATAATGCTTTAGTGAAAGGCATCAAGCCATCCCCAGATTGAGTTGAGTCAATTTCAACAGCTGAGCTCCCGAAGACTGTTAAAGATTTAAGAAAATGTTTGGTCATGGTCCACTGCCATCACTTTCTTCCTCACAACGCTGATATGCAATAACTTTTTAACGGTTATCTTTGTTTCTTTAAAAAAGATGGCACTAAAACTATGAACCTGGAGTCACCTGGACCTAGCAAAGTTTTGTAAGACGTTATGGCTGGTCTTGCAGAAGCCACTCTAATGTTGTTTCCGCACTCAAACGCTGAGCTTCGTCTCTTCGTAGAGGCCACGAACACCCATAACTTTTGGTAGCCCAGAGGCTTACATTGTGCATTGATCTTAATCTACTCACTTGTGCAATCAAGCAAAAGCCAGAAAAGGCCACATCTCGTCAACTTGGAAATCTTAGTTACATAACATGTTTCTATGGTAAGTACCAATGATTACGAGCTGAAAACAAGAGCCAGCAAGATGAGTCTCGCCGTGAAAGATCTGTGGAGCTTGACGAAAAAATCCTCCAAACTCATGTAGAACAAAAACATCCCATCATAACTATAATGAACTAATGGAGAAACTTAGATTTGGTCATTCGGCCATTCATTTACAGTTATATGTCATCGGGAAAGTCAATAAGCTAGTTCAATGCACACCTTGCCAAATGTTGGAGTCTAAATGGATGCAGGCTAAATGCGTGCTCTTCCTTGAGCTCACGTCTTAAGAATGAATCATTTTTAAGCGGAATAGGGACCAGTGACAAAAAATGGATCTCCTGCAAAAATTTCAAGCGTCGAAGACAGTAATAGGCATAGACGACATCTTGAAGCTTCAGACTAAAGCAGGTCTTCATCCGCATAAGATTATGCTCCGTGTATAGTGGAATATGAGAGGTTTTGTCTACTATGAGTTTCTAAACCTTAACCAAATGATAACTAAAGAAGTTTTCTGTGAGCAGAATTCAGCTCTAAAATGAAAACAACCACGTTTGCTGAAAGGTGTTTGTTAAAAAGGAAAAACAATGTTCAGCCATGTACTCCAAGTACAGAAACTACAGAACAAAAACTGGATGAGATTGAATGGAAAACTATTGATCAGACCCCAGACCATTAGATTATGTCTCTGTCATTCTCCACAAAATAATCTGGGTCAAAAGATTATAAATTATATAGATTTCAGAACTTTACTTGAAGAATACTTTTCGTTACTGCCAAGTAAATTTTGGAAAAGAGGTTTTTTAAGTCTACCGTATAGACGGAAAAGTTTTCTGGAAATGTGATAAAGTTAAAGGATATGCTCAGTAGCTTTAAATTATTAGGGGTTTCGGAACCTGTTCAGAAATGCCTCTGAAAAGGGGAAAAAGAAAAAAATACTTTGGCTTGCAATATAATATAAATTATCTATCAAATAATTTTTTTCGACGCAAGATAATTCAGGTCTAAAGGCCCCGTCCCCTAACCTAATTTTTTCAATCAAATAGGACTTTGATTTGGCCATTCTGCGAATAGTTTGCAATGTTTTTATTTGTTGTTTGCCTTTGTATTAACGGTCAAAGCGATATAGTTGATGTTCTTAGTTTTTTTTGTGCATCAGCTGGTTTGCTTGGTATTCTAGTAGTAAGCCAATCTTAATCATGCGATCGGATGAAAAAACCGGCGAACAATACAGAAAATTGTTAAATAAACTGCAATGATAAAATTATCTGTACATATCGCTGAAGGCCAAATCCCTATAACCACGCAAAAATCGACCTTTCTATATTTCACCGAATTCACACCAAATTCTAAAACATAACCAAAAAAGAACCAATTATTCTAACATTACCCCAACATCCTCTACGGACCATCAAAAACCCCTTAAACTGAAAAAGATAAGGTAAAGTACCCAACATCCGAACTCAAACCGAATAAAGTGTACAGCTCGTGAATATGGTCGGAAGAAAAGGGATAGCAAAGCGAAACTATGCCAAGAATGTGCAATTAGTGAGTGTACGAAGCGTGTTTTAGAGCTCTGAGGGAAACTGCTGCAAGGGGATACGGTAGCCTTCGCCTCGCACGTTGTTTTCATTGTTCAATGGGTGGTTGGTTGTTCTCGTCATTGGTACTATGCAAGAACGAGGAGTTTTGTCAGAGTCGTGCTCTTCTTAAACGTCTCTTGGCTCCCGGATCGAACCAGCCTTCTTCCGAAACTCGCACCTCCACTCTCAGCTCGATGTTGCAGCTTTACTACGAGTACCTTCCATATGCTGCTTGCGTTAATTCTGCACAATTCCTCGTCCGAACTGACATTCATACTTTGCGAAGGATATCTTGATGTAGGAGAACGGTAGCGGCAGATAGAGTTATGGCGTTCAAGCTTGGAACAATATGAATAGAAACGACAACGCACAGTCAATTCGATTATGTATACGTAGCGTACGTTAATGTTCGGCGAAGTATATCGTTTGCGTGGATTCGTTTCTCTCATCTCCAGGACATCGAAACTAGAAGGTTGAAGATGTTCTGCAAGGATGCTGGAACGACAACGGTACTGACGTTACTGGTCGTATGCTGTAGTGAAATTTGTATCTTCGGTCTGTTGAACGGGGCCGAAGAGAATGCGGGAGACGGAATGAAGCGGCATGGTTGGTGAAAGGAAGATGCGAAATGGAAAAGATACCTACTGTGCGCTCCATACCAACAAGGAATATAACTTTAATATAATATTTTCGCTATGAAGTTGAAATAACATCCGAGAATGATAGCAACAGCGACGAACGGAATGAACCTTTTGATATACACCTACACAAATATTTTCATTAGATTTTTATTGTCTGTTATTGTTATTATTGTTGATGTTGTTTAATGCCGTTGCTATTGTCTGTCGGTTTTGTTGTGTTTTGAATACCATCGAATTGCGCACCTTAATCTCAAAACTTCGTAGTATGTAAAATGGAAGTAGAAAAGCCTTGAAGGTGAAATCTTTTCAAATGAAATGATTTAGAATTTAAACATATTTTTCATGAGATTTTGTGGACAGAGTACGTAAATGTTTAAGAAAATAGATTTTCAATAGATTTGATAACAAACTTAGAGTAAAGCTGGATACTATGTATCATTCTTCAGTAGTAGCAGTAACTACTGTAACTTTGAATTTGAATACATACAATGATAGAGAAGCATTAACATTTCAATCCCAAAATATATACTTTGATTCAGCAAAAGCAGTTCGTCGAAACGTTTTTCCTTCGTACTATGCCACTTGCGCTAGTATGCCACTTTCGCTCGGTCCCGCCGGGTGATATAATAGCGGGATTCGACTGTATTCTTCAAGCTATAGTTTACAGTTTAAAAAAATGCTATGTTTCACATCTCAGCGTATTATTTACAGTGGCTGACAGCCAAAATGATGGTGCCAAGTATCTTATGAAAAATGTTCAATATCTGTCAGCTTCTGAATGAAATAATGAAAAAAAGTAATGTTTATTTATCATTTAAGTGAAAAATAACAAAAATTATAATGCATTACGAAAGAAAGAAATAAAAATCTGGGTAAGTGCCGATTTTGGTCTCACGTCCAAAATGATCTGAAATGGGTTTCCCTAGAAAAAAAATTGTATCAAGCTCTTGATATCTTATAAAATTAAAAAATATTACCTCTAGTATTTCGTGCGATAGCCTTTTTGCTTAAGAACCGCGTCGAATCTGTGGGGCATGAATGAGACTAAAGATTTCGGATATTTGAATGAATTTGGTTCCACCTTTCTTCAAAGCAAAGCTCTTTTAAGGTCCTGTCTTTTGTTAATTGTGTGTTTCCTGATGTCTTTCTCCAACTCTGACCACAAATTTTCCATAACATTTAAGTCCGGAGACTGTGGAGGTGTTTGAATAACATGTGGGCAATTCCAGATGAGTCATCATTGTCCTGATAGATTCACTGTGCAGTAAGTTTCAAATATTGGTGTTTGTCCATGATTCCATCGACGAAAGGCAGATTTCCGACCCATGCTTGTGACATACATGTCCACCTCCGTGTTTCACAGTGGCCCTTAAATATTAAATAATATATTAAATAATAATATAAAAGGGTGCTCAATGTAGGATCCTTTTTTGATTATCTCACGTTCCAACGGCAACCCGTTTCAGAAAAATTTATGTTGTGAGCTTTTTAGACTCGATTTCCTCCACGATTTTCGCCCACAGAACGTTCAATAATATATATAAATATAATGGAACTTTTCGAAGCACACTTTCCACCTATCCTGGAGTGTGGTAGATAAGTTTGTTTACATGTTTTTTATGGGCCTCTCAAACATAGAAAAACAAACTCACAAATATTCCAAGTCGTAATCAAAATCGGATAATATCAACATGCCGTTGAGAAAGTCGATACTGTTAGTTACAAATGTTAAGATCAATATATCTCAAAAACGGCTATAGTTACAGGAAAAAGCTATATAATCTTTTTTGTTCTAAGCTACAAATTTGTCATACATTATTTTCCTGAAGACGTGACCGTTACTGAGCTATTTAGGAAAGGTCACTTTTGGTGACCTTTGACCCCGTATAAATAATAACGCAGCACTCGGATAGATGGGGACTTTTGACATTTTGTTCAGCATGCCAGTATCAAGGTTCACACCAAAATTTAGCTTTCCCCTAATTTGTCCGAAGTTTCGCCTTTTTTATGTCGAATTTCACTGGACTATTGATTGAGTTTGAGTTGGGCTAGGTGAGGATTTCTAAATGTGATCATAGGCATAAAACCCACCAAGAGCACGTCTTCCGGCATTTTGAGGCGATAGAGATCATCATAAGCAATATTGCATAGGTCTGGCCCAAGAATGGACCCTTGTGCTGCTCCAGATGTAATGGTTTTGCGTACAGTTCCCTGATTCGTTTCATAAATCAAATGGTGATTTTTCAAGTAGTCTCGTATCATTGCCAGCAAGTATTCCACTACCTAAAAATGTCGCTAAAGAGAATTCAATATGTCTATCCAACTCGCCGAATTAAAAGTGGTACGGTCGTCCACCGTTACCAAAAACACTATGCGTCACTTCTTCAGTGAACAAAGTGGCAGAATATGTGATCGTTTTCTGCTCTCACGTCTTGCGCTGGGAACAGCGAATCTACAATATTCCTCATGACATCCGCCTTCATGGGTGGGTCGGGATCCATGCGGCCGATCCTACGCGATACTATTTTGTAACCTTGGTCCCATGGGTCCCGGTCCACTTCTTCCCATAGAGTTTGCCACATTTGCCTTTCCCTTCGCTTTATAGCCATTCACAGTTTTCTTTTTTTCCTTTTTGTGGGTTGCAGCAAATAGCAACGCTTCTGGTCGTCCAATAAACTGATGCGCCATACGCCTGCACGCTAGAGGTCTTTGCCTTAGTTCCGCTATCTCCTGTCCACAAATAAGCCTTCTGCTTGCCCGGTAGTGACTTTCGAAGTGGCATCGACGCATCGCACGCTTGCCAAATTTTGCCCATGGTGGAATTTACAATAGTACCTATTTGCCCGGAGTCCATTGTTACCTCTGCTTTTCCTGCGCTGACCTCGTCAGCAAAGCTGTTGTCAAGTGACTCCAATAGCTTTGTCCTGTTGAACTTCGAAATCTTCCTTCCGTCTAGAGTTCTGAGGGGTCGGGCTTTCCTCCGACAATCAGAAGGTAATATAGTTGGGGTCACTTCCAGGGTTCTCCTCCATCACTCTACGTCTACACTCTCCTCCACCGGTTTTATTCTGCTTCACCGGTTTCGCCCTGCTCCACCGGTTTCGCTCTCCTCCGCCGATTTTGCTCTTTTCGGCAGGTACTCTCTTCGTTCTTCTATTTTCATCCAATCTTTTAAGATTTCGTCACCAAGTGAGTGGCTTATTCATCCTGTTTATGTAAAATCACCAAAATCATAATCAAAACTATTGTACTTCCCTGTAATGTAAAGTGCTTCCTTTGGATTAAGAAATATACTCCCCTGAACATTTTCAAAACGACAGCACTATCCACCAGCTGAAGATCCGGTGGCCGCTAGAGCAGATGCTAGCAGTTTTTGCTCCGCAAACCAACGGCCAGGTAAGGCAATCTATGTGTCACAATGCAGCTCGAGTTAAAATCTAGCCTCACAAACAGCGAAATATTCGAGATGTACACTGATAAGAGCAGGCTCAAAAGACTGCACTGTTATCTTATATCTATGGGGGTCGATTCGAAAAATCAAAAACCCATATTCAAAATACATGATCTTATACTTGATCCTTTTTAAGCCTGTATTACAAATATGATTTCGTTTCTATATCATTGAATTCCATACAAAATCCCACAAATTTTATTATTGTCGCCGTTTACACAATTCTCAACCAAAGCTCAAAGTAAAGATGAGACAAAATGTTTTTTTTTTAATCTTATTTCCTTCGACAACTCAATAACCAACCGTTGTTTTTCCATACATGCCTGAATTAGTCCGATACTCAACAACTCCTGAATGACTTTATTGTTTTTTTTTTATTAAATTTCCAAAACCGCTACATGACTAACTGAGAAACTTCTAAAGTTCCCGCAAAAAAATAACAACAACGCAAAAAAATTAATCAATAATAATAATGAAACCTGTTAATTAACGGGCATTTATTCGAAATTATCCATTTAGTGTGCATTGGCGTATCTAAAAATACTTCACGTTCAAAGCTTAAGGACGGAAATTTACCACAAAAATTCATTATAATACTTGTGTTGTAGTCTGCGTAGCTGTCGTTGCTAGAAAGACGAAGATACGTAGCAGATACGCAGACAAAGACTCCGGGGACATTATTTAGCAGCTTCTCGAAATTCTTTGCGACGTTTGTGCGGAGTTGTGGTGTATCCAAAGCATAGGGCTCTGCAGTGATTTCGCATGTGGAGCTGAAAATTTGGTTTCAAGTTAGAATTCAATTTTCTAGATTGAAATAATGGAACTTTAAATAAGCATGATTCGAAATTTGTCTGTATTAAATAAAAGATCTTTGAAGTTAGTTTTTTTTGACATCAATGATTAAAATGTATCAAAAGGTTTTGCACCACTTAATCCACCATAGATCCACAATTTATGCCGAGAGCCTACTCAAACAAACCAATCTAACTGCTATCATTTCAGCTCCTTTTCATCTTCACTACACATCTCAGCTAGGTCCTCTCCTGCCCAGCACATTCATCTTTCACGCAGACTTCTTTTCATTCGAGGCGGAAGAAATGTCGGCCGCTTCTAACGTCTAATTAATTTTCTTCGCAAGAGATCAAGTTGTCCTCGGTCCTTCGTCCATAGATTTATTACGTGAATTCGTAAGTGACAGCATGCCTGCCCTCCACGACACGAAAAAGATATAGATATGTACGAGTACAGAGGGTATGTAAAAGAGGATGCCCGGGAGGATAACCTGGTGGCCGGACGGCGTTGTGTTGGGTCCGGTACGTAGACGGTGCGACAGGCAGTTATCCATTTTGTTAATTTTTATCTAAGATATCGTCAGTGCTACTTTTAATATTTTTGGCATTGCTGTGGCCAGCAAACGTTTTATTCGATGGATGCAGAGCTGGAGGATTTTTAGAGGATGTAATTCTTTTTTGATGTTGTTGATATCTGAACTTGAAAAAGTCATAAATTGTGACGATTTAGCCCTAGAGTTTAGTTTTTATCGCTGCTCTCGTCCAAGGTGGTTTTCGTGGTGATGTATTACTACTTGTGGTGGTTTTTGGTAATCGTGACATGGTTGTGAGGGCGGATATGGCAGCGGGAAAAACATTTGGCTTTCATTCGTTTGTGGTTGAAGAGGACACATGAAGATGTGTTTGTGATTAATGAGATTCTTAAATTGTCTAGGATTTTGTTAACGGTAGCTTGGACATGGAGGAGACTGAAATGATATTTGATTTAATGATTGGAAGATATAGTGTTAATTGCCTGAATGTCTGGTAGTGATGCTGACTTCATGTCACATGTAATTAAAGCAATATTATTTGAATCGTTTCTACTTAAATGTCAAAGGCTGTAAATGACTGGGCGACAAAGTTCAAAAGAATCAAAGTTCATCTGAATTGGTTCATTGAGCTATTAGAGTTGTATGCCAAATTCAACTTTTGGGTCATTTTCATTTTTAAGTGATTTTCGCTTTTGATGATTTTCTCTTTTTGAGCTGAAGCAGAATCTTGTTTGGCGTTCCTTGTTTAGTTTTCTAAAGCAGAATCTTGTTTGGCGTTCATTATTTAGTGTTTTAAAGCAGTTTTTTGATGAATTTTCTCAGAGCTTTTAACCCTTTTTTTGCAAGATGCTAGCTATGTTCAACCCTTGGAATAAGTTTTGATGCTCTGTCTTTGAAAGATTTATCAAAAGTGAAAAATTTCTGGTTAGTGAACAGAATGCGTCGGTAGATTTTTTTTACGAATATGCTTAGTAAGGCTTTCGACTTAAGATTATTTTTGGCTCAGTGCGACAAAGTCTAATTTCCAAAGTATCTTTTGTATTAGAGAATGTCTGAATCATGAACAATAGTACAAAAACCAATAGACTAGTCTAATCCTAATGTAGAGTAAGCCTCTAGACGTCACAGTTTTCCACCAATTAAATCGAGTTTGATATTCTCAGCAGTTATTTAGTGGTTTTATGTACACCATCGCTTCGCGGAAAACAGAGTTGGCCTTGGAGTATTTTCCAAGTGATCTTGCCTGCAGACTGTAAACTCAGAGGATCAGAGATTCTTCGTTCATACGAGCTAAGTGTCGAAATTTGAAAAAAAAATTCTTACCTACTTTTAGGCACTCAGTGCCCACATAAGGTTCATAATTTCCAATTCTTTATTATGGACAAGCATAAAGCATAATTAGTGTTCATTTTCAGTACTTATTTCTAACAAAAATGTACTCTGCATAGAAATATAGCGGTACCTGAAAATTCACGAAAATACCCACCGCTGCCAAAGGGTTAAATATATCTTAATTCTAACTCTTCGAAAATCAGCAAAAAAAGAGCATGGCAGCTAGCTATAGCGTTAATCTGTATACCAAGGGAAAGAAGCTGAGACATACTTGAAATTCAATAAGCTGCTCTTTCATCATCAAGAAAGCATTTCTGCATTTTCGGAAACTTGAATAAGAAAGGAACGAAAAGAAGCAAATAGGGTATTGTTGAGTCAAAGCCTTATATCTTCATAAAGAGATGAGTAAGAGCTTTGAGATTCCGATAAAAAATGATGCTCTAAAACACTAAGAGATACATTGCCAAAATATTTTGTCAAAAGGTGTAAAGAGGGGTGAAAATGAAGGGATGATTTAAAACAAAATAGCACTAGTAAAAGTTTGAAAATCAAATAATAAGTGAAACTCATTGATTGAATCCCAGATAATACCTTTCTTATCATCTCCACATATACAGTGGCTCACAAAAGTCAACATACAGCATGTAAAAACACGAATATGGTACAGTGGAAAAAGAGAGAATGCAATGAAAACGTAAAAGTAGCTTTATTGGCATTAAAAATAAGTTTCATAACATAACAATAAAGAAAATCCGAACACAGAAAGAAATAAGCCATGAAAACTTAAAAAAATCATCTATCGAAAGTCAGCATACACTACGAGCCATGTTTCGAAGAGAACGAGAATGATCAAAAAACGTGAGCTCAATACTTCGTAGGCCCTCCGCCAGCCTTAATAACAGCTTCTAAACGCCTCCGCATCGAATGATCGAGATTTCCGGTAATTTGGGGTGAAATATTCATCCAGGCATACAGCAGAGCAGATTTCAGGGTCTCTTTGCTAGTAATAGTTGCTCTTACGGCTGGCTCACGAATTCTGCGATCCAATTCCTCCCATAAATGCTCTATAGGGTTTAAATCGAGAGACTGAGGCGGACTGTGAAGCTGATGAGGGACATTATAAAGCAACCATTCCTTGACAATTCTAGCTGTATGTTTTGGATCATTGTCCTGCTGAAAGATCCAACTTGGCTGTAGGCCTAATTTCTGCACAGAAGGTATCAAATTGCCTCGCAATATCTTCAAATACATGTGTTGATCCATAATACCATCAATAAAGTGTAATTGCCTTACACCAGCGGCCGACATACAACCCCATACGAGGACTGACCCTCCACCGTGTTTCACTGTAGGACGCTAATTCTTCTTTGCCAATGCTTCATTCCGCTTCCTCCACACGTATTCGCGCCTGTCAGAGCCATAAATATTATACTTGCTCTCGTCTCTAAACATAACTTGATTCCATAAACTGTCGTCCTTATTACGATGCAAGCGAGCGAAGTCAAGCCTCTTCTTTTCATTAACTGGAGAAATGAAAGGTTTTCTGCGCGGAACTCTACCGTTATAACCCTGATTACGCAGAACTCTACGTATTGTTTCTGGACTCACTTGCTTCCCTGTTGCTTCCCACTTGCTTCCCACTTTTTTGTGGCTCCTTACTTATTTTCTGTAACAAGTCTCTCTCATCTCTCTTACTTAAGGATTTCGGTCTACCTGTTCGTTGTTTATTTTGTATTCTCCCTTCCGTTTCCGCTTTCCGTATGATCGTTTGCACCGTTGCCCGACTTCTTCCAACTATTTTAGCAATTTCGCCATACGACTTCCCTTCCACTCGTTCACGAAGGATGATTTTTCGCACTTCCAAACTCGTTTCCTTCCGTGTACTCATTTTTAAGTATTAAAGGCACCCAAATTACTTAAGTTTGATCGACTTGCAATGTAGTAATGTTTATCTTTGTATATTAATACGGTAGCAATCTTTATCGCAGTATGATTCATCGCTTAGACTGATTCTTTTGAATTTTCTGTGGTGTATGCTGACTTTTGTTTCCTCACTTTCAGCGGAATTTCTTGTTATTTACTATGTATATGTGTATGTATATGTATGTTCTCATTAATTCTGTGTAAAATAGATTACAATGTCTCTTATATTCCTTTTAAGTTCGTTTTTCATCCGTCTTTTCATTTTCTTTCTACCTATATGTTGCCAATTTTGCGTTTTTAAGCGGTGTATGCTGACTTTCGTGAGCAACTGTACATATCATTGTATTCATGATGTGCTAACGCGGGAGCATTATGATATAATTTCAAATTGTTTTTCAGTTGCCATAACTTCAATTCCAGCGGCTGCAAAATGTCAAAATGTTAGTGCTGCCAAAACGCAACTAATGAAAATGAGAAATTTTGAACTAAGCTTTCCCAATAGATCACGCAATGGATCCCGCTCGCATAGCAAGAAAAACGATCGAGTATTATATTCAAACAATGTTTGCCGTTTCCTGGCTAACACAAATTTACAGAGGTTGCCTAGTGCTAAGTCACGTACCTGCAGCCGGGAGGACCGCTAAGGCTGTATTTATACGCAAAGTCAACCATGCGTATCCGAAGGACTACATGCCAATTCTGCCCTGCTAAGCTTAAACGTTCTATCTGCATTTTTCTCACTTTTGAGTTAACACCGGATTTAAAAGCTGCATACTCTTCTACATCATTCTACAAAATTTGAAATATCTATCCTTTGTGGAAGTAAGTTAAAATCAATATTGAAAAATGTACTCTCCATACATCTCCAGTACAAATCAAAACACAAATCATTGAATATCTCGAAAATACTAAAATGTAGATAGAACGTTTATGCTTATTAGGGCAGAATTAGCCTGAATTCCTTCCTCCGCAAAGTTTTCGAAAGATAACTGGATCTACATATCAAACAAAGACGACTCCAACTCTATCCAGGGCCCGAAATGCGTATATGAAAGAAAAATCTGTTGAAACGGCTCTCCATAGGGTAGTCCCCAAAATAGAAAGAGCACTCCATTACAAAGAATACGCTTTGGGAGCCTTTCTAGATATTGAAGGCGTTTACAATACTGCGCACACAACAGCCATTATGGAGAGCCACTACTCATACAACACCCATCCCGCTATTCGTAGCTGAATAAGCAGTATGCTTAAGCAAAGAGTCATATCAGTGGAGTGGGCGGGTGCGCAAATCATTAGGAAGGTTCATAGAGGTCCCTCTCTTGTAGAAACTTGTTACAAACTCGATTCTGGAAAGGCTGGGAAGCAAGGGACTAACGGTTGTGGCCTATGATGACGATATTGCTATTTCAGTCTCGAGTAGGTTTCCACATACCCTTGGCCAGCTCATCGAGTACACTCTGCAGCTGGTTGAGGATTGGTATCAACCCCAATAAGACGAATTTTGTACTCTTCACTAGGAAGTACAAAGCTCCTGATTTAGACCCAATCATGTTGGGTGGCTTCAGGCTAAGTCTCAAGTTACAAACTCAGTACTTGGGTCTTATTCTGGACAGCAAGTTTACATGGAAGGTAAATTAAGAAGAAAGAGTTTATTTATTTATTTATTTATTACTCCCTTGCGGTACAGATACAATTCCAATTACAGCGTCAAGAAAGCAAAAAAAAAGAATGAAACATAAAAAAGGAAAAGAAATAACTAAAATAATTAAAAATTAGAAAACTAAAATTAGAAAACTAAAAACTAAAATTATAAAACTAATAACTAAAATTAGGACTAAGGTAAATAGCAATTCAAGGTAACATTTTCAATACATGCTTGAATTGTGAAAAAGATTGCGAAAGAGGACCAAGCTTAAGGGGATTATGCGTTCTGGGTAGACGTAGCAAAGGTGAATGGAAATAGAACAGAGAAAACTTCAAAAGAACGACTTGGACGACTAGATGCACGTCTGGCTATCTAGAAAGAGGAAATGCCTTGGCAAAGTTTGAAGAGAAAACATTCATCGAGGAACAATCTCCGAAATTGCAACGAGTACATACGAAGGAGGGAAAGACGAGAGGAGTAGGGACAATAGGGGATACTGAATTTAAAAAGAAGCGAGCGAGTGAACCTGCGCTGAACAGATTCAATGGCGTCCGATAAATACAGAAAGCGCAGAGACCAGATTTGGCACGCGTATTCTAGAATACTGCGTACTAAGGAGACAAATAAATGAATACAGGAGGCAATGTTGGTAAACATATACGAAGAACGTAAGAAAAATCCAGCAATCCTAGAGGCCCTGGACGTCATATTCATGACATGAATATGAAATTTTAGTTTATAATCAAAAACCACGCCCAGGTCTCTAAAATGTTGGATAACTGACAAGGAAACATCAGACAAAGAATAAGAAAACACATGTGGAGTATTTTTATATGCAAAAGACATCTGATAGCACTTCAAAATGTTCAGTGGCAAAAAGTTGTCTTGACACCAGAGATTAAGAGCAAACAAGTCAGCTTGCAATTGATGAAAATCGTTCGCAGACTTGATTGCTCTGTATAATTTTAAGTCATCCGCATAAAAAAGACAGGGAGAATTGATACCAGAAGGAAGGTCATTGACAAACAAGATAAAAAGTAAGGGACCTAGGATAGAACCTTGAGGAACTCCGGATGTGGGAAATATAGGAAATGAAATGGAACCATTAAAAGTAACTCTGCAGGGACGACTATGAAGATAAGAAGAAAACCAGGAGAGGAGAGGACCAAAAACACCGAAACCATTAAGTTTAAGGAGCAGCAGATTATGGTTCACAGAATCAAAAGCCTTCGAAAAGTCTGTGTAAATTACATCAACTTGACGTTGACAATCGAAGGCAAAGGCTACAAAATTAGTGAGCTCCATAAGGTTGGTCGATGTAGAGCGACCCTTGATGAAACTGTGCTGCTGAGGAGCAAGTAAGGGCTGTAGAGAAGATAAATTCTATTGTAGACAAGACGTTCAAGAATTTTTCTGAAACAGCAGAGGAGGGATATAGGACGATAATTGGCAACAACGGAAATATCACCACATTTGAAGATTGGGAAAATATTGGCAGATTTCCATAAAGAAGGGAATACACCATATGCTAGGCTAAGTTGAAAAGCATAGCTAAAGGAACACAGAGCGAGGATCAGAGGGATTTAACAAGGATATTAAGAATACCATCAGGACCGGAACTGGCATTAGAATTCAAGGCATGCAAAAGGATTTCAACTTCCAAAGGATTGGTACTAAACATAGATAATTCAGGAGAAGTACAGGAGACAGTGGAAGCTACCGAGGTAGTCAGTGGGTTTTTTTTAAAGGAGGAGGAAAAAAGGCAGCAAACAAATCACAAATAGCCTGAGGAGTGGAAGCAGTAACATCATCAAGAGACATAGAATCAGGAACTGAAGAAATGGATTTGAGGGAACGGATGTAGTACCAAAAGGATTTAGATTGATGAACAGATTGAAGTCTCGATGTTCGGAAAGTAATCACGCATTGCCTCCTCGCGGGCAAGCAACGCGATATACGCCAGCAGGAGAGTGCTGGGTAAAACGTGCGGTCTAAGTCCTGCTCTAACGCTCTGGATTTACTTGGCGATAGCTAGGCCGATCCTTGTTTACGGGTGCTTGGTCTGGTGGCCAGCAGTCAATAAAACCACCTTTGCTAGTATGGCGAACGGAGCTCAGCGGTTGGAGGCTCTCTGCACTATAGCTGCCTTAGCCTCCACTCCTTCGTTTGCTCTGAACGTCCTGCTTCATCTCCCTTCGCTTGATCTCTTCGTTAGGGGTGCTGCCGAAAAAGCTGCTGTCAGGCTTAGGTAATCAGGACACTTGGAGTCAAGATCCTCCGGCCACAACAGTATTGAGTGGAGGTACGTAGGCAACACTGACTACCTGGTTTCCAGTCTGTGTATATCGAGCGGCTGTGGGAGATGGGCAGGAATGGAATCAGCAAATGTGCGCAGCTGCTCTTAGCATCTACACTGACCAGCTGCAGGAGTGGGTGCTGCAGCATATTCTGCAGATCCAGTTATGGAAGCAGCTTTCAGGTTTCCGAATCACTGTAGTATTTTTCAGGCGGAGGTTTTTGCGATACGTAAAGCCGCAGATCTGGTATACGCCAAAGATACTACAAGTGAGGAAATAAATATCTTTACGGACAGTCAAGCGGCGGTTTTTTTTAGAAAAACCAAGTCTAGTTTGAAAACAGAAACTAAAATATATAATTATCTCCTTTTCTCTAAAAAGAGCTTCTCTAAGCGATTCTTTCTTCATTTTTTCCACGCAAAAAAAAAGATATCCAAATATCTTCTTTTCCTTCTCTCTGTGAATAAATGAAAGTATTATTGCTAAAAATAAATTTAAGCTGTGAAAAATCATTGAAACACTAGATGAAAATACTGGAAAAAGGTTCAATGAATAGTTGGAATTATGGCTGCAGTCAAATAGAACTCCACTAAAATTTAAAAAAAAAATAATTAGCATATGTCATTGTTGAAATCAAAACTAATCTTTTAAATGTAGTTAGCAATGTGGACTTACTTTCAAGTGTATATTTCTCAAATTTAAGTTAAGCTAAATTTAACCTTAAATACAGTGTTCAAAGGTATGTCGAAACTCTTATTTTCAACCTATTTTCCGTAAATTCACACATGATCTTAGTCTCAACGTCACTAAATTATCTTATTAGCTACTTCCTTAATAACTGATGCTTCAAATAGACTATCCATCTCCGATTAATATATCCAAAACAATTCATATCCGCCATAATATACTTAATACTTTCTTCCCCAAAACTTCAAATTCAAAACGAAATTTCAACAATTTCCAAATATCTACTGTTAAAAACCCCATTAAGAAATTCATCGAATCGACAATAAAAAGAAAATTTACAAAGTAACAAACATCTAAATAAAGCTTTTCACCTTTCAACCTTTTTCAAATAATCAAACTCTAATTTGACCCTGAATCGTTCCGAAACCCATCATACGAATGAAAGATTTCACCCGTCCTCGAAAATAATCGTCAATAGCCTAGCCCTGTCACCTTTATATTTCTTTCAACTCTTCTCCCGTCATCATAACCATCTTTTCACCCTTCGCCGGCACCTTAATTTCATCTGTCTGCTCGGCGTGAATCGCTTCGAACCGCTCCCCACCCCCACCACCATCGCCTGCAAATTAAACCGGCATCTACACAAAGCAAGGCAACCAGCCAGCTGTAGAACGTTTTGAAAAGGCAAGGACGAAAAAAAAACTCGAAGAGAAATATCTTACGGATGAGCGGTAAGGAAATTTGTAAAATGTTCAAATAAAAAGAAAGGTGACGGCCCGGTAAGAAAAGGTCGCTTTCGGAAAGAGGACAATGTGTCGCGCGAGATGTGAGAAGCTGGCTTCGTCAGTTGAGTGGAAGTTCGGTGCAGAGCTTTAGTGCTTGGCAAAGTGGAAAAGTCAGGCAGTTTAAACGGAGCCCGGGGCCGACACGAGAGATGGGAAACGACTGCAGGTTCCCATGCCGTTGAATGAATTGTTCGCATCTAACTCAATTTGACGAACCCTTTTCTGTTTTTATGGCTTTCGGCGTTCCTTTTTGTTGTCACCACTTATTAGATGCTCTATAATTTATTTCTCGAGAGACATAAAAACGAATTCTGATATCCTGGGACCAGTTAGTGGCAAGTGGGCTGATCTGCAGCTAGTGGAAGTCGAGTTTTTGTTTGATGTAGGTTCTATTCGTGCGAAGTGTGAAGGCAAGTAATTGAGGATAGGTTTTCGGTAGTTGAATTAAAGGCTTTAAAAACTGTTGTCGCTATCAATTTAAGTCTGAATAATTGATAAGGCATAATTTTTGGTTTTTCCTAGATTTAACAGAAATGATTCTATAGTTCTGTACCTACAGAGTACATAGTCTAGGGCTCAGATCAGTCAAGCTCTTCCACCATCCCACAATTCGCCGCGGAAAACAATATCGCGAACGCAATACCGTCTTTGCCGTAAACCATTTCAGCTAATCGAGATTTATGAAACGGTCTGCATCATCTTGGATCCACAATTTTTATGGGCTACCTTTTTCCTTCATCGTCTTATATCATTTTATTTCTTGCTTCACGCTAGAAACACCCCGTCGACTTTTATTGTTTGCACTTGACCTGCACAAATTTAATATTTGAAATTAATTCTTTGCCGACACCACCCTTGACGGTTAGTCGTTTCGTTCGTCGACCTTTTCAACGTCTTTCTTTTGTCCTTGTCGTGCTTCCTTCCCTCTTTCTTCTGATTTTCCTATTCCAGCTCATCCCTTCACTTGCATTTAAACGTTTCCGTTATTGACTTTTTTATTGTTGTTATATTTTCAATTTCTCATCACATTTTTTCGTCTTCTATTTTTTTTTGTATTTTCAGGACGAAATGAACTGATAGCACGGTACATAAAACTCCGAACGGGAAAGACGAGAACACGGAAACAAGTCAGCTCACACATTCAAGTACTGGCACGGAGAAAATTACGGGAAATCCAAGCTAAATTAAAAGTCGTAAGTATCACCCAAGGGGTGGAGTTTGAAGACATATACATTTAAAAAAAATAACGGCATGGAAAGGTCACTGAAAATACAAACAGCGTGCTGTGAACAATAAAACGGCTGGGCAATGTTGGGCTCAAATGTTGTGGGATTTTGGCGTAGATGGACGGCAAGAGTAGTTTCTGTAGATATTATCAGAAACTGTCTCTGCATGCGATAGTACTGTTGGGGCTATCCACAGTTCGTTTGTCGTGCGAGCAATGAGCTCGAGCCAAAGGACAAAAAATTGTCAAGAATTCGCTTTGTAGTTGCGACCCAGCTGCGGGCTGTAGCGAGATTCGTTCATTTGTACGTGTGTAGATTTTCTTTTGTTTTGGTTTAGTGCATTCCATGCTGACCGCATCGTTTCTGTTGCCCCCTTTTTTTGTACGATCGTTATCCTTAGAGGCTGTCATCGGAGCTTTGTGTCGTCCTGCTGGCCGACTGCCTTCATCTTCGACAATTTTTCTCTATTGTACTACTTGGCCTTTTCCATTATCAACGAGCCATTGTGCAATTGTCGAATTGTGTAAGGAGCCGAAGAAGTTTTTCAATTGTCTATGCTTGCACCTACTAAAGTTCAACTCAGCTCCGGGCGAGTGGAATTGAGACTTGCTTTGCTGGCTGATAGTACTGTTGTGCAGTAGTAACGTATTGAAATTGTAATGAAGACATTCTTTGTGAAGTTTCTTTCGTTCACTGCAAGTACGAGTTTATTTTAATTGACGACTAACTAATTTAGAGAAATGCTTTCGATTTTTTGTTTCGCTTTTTTCCACTGAATTCCACTGTGAATAGCTGCGAGCATTTAGTGTTAATGAAAGAAGGACCAAAAAGTTGGTGGTTGAAGATGTAAGAACCAGTGATTTTTTTTTATAGATATGAAATAAATAATATAGTTTGAAAGTCAAGATATTAGAGTCGTTTATGAATTTGAAACGTTTCATAATCTGCGTCTTAATCTCACCGAATCTTTGTATCACTAGTTGTATCAAATAAGTCAAAAGTATATAAAGTTTAGTAAGTCTGGACTCACGCATTGTCCGTTCAATTTGGCCGTTCATCATATAATATATTAAAAACAGCTCGCGCCCAACGTGGGTATCCATCCAACATCATTCACACAACTGTTTTATAGCAGGATGACTTAAGAAACTGCTTATGTGTACTTCTTTAAAATCTTAGCTCTGCAAAGTTTTCCCTGAGAATGATAAATAAGCTGTCTCGCAAAAGTATTTAAATACTTTTCGAATGGTGTTCTAGTGGTGATATTCAGAATTTATTCAGAATAAAGAGTTGAAAAGCTTACTGACTTTAACTCTTCAGAATATCTATAACCGTCTGGGAAGACGATAAAGTATTCATAAATCTAGAAGGTTGTTCCTAGTTCGTGTTAAATATGTGCTAAATCACACTATGTGCTAAATCACACACCGTCCTTTTCAACCTTCTTCTTGTGGGACCTCTGTTAAGTATTGCTCCATTTGGTAATTGGCAATTTTTGCTTTCTTTTAGGACTTTTTAATTGTGGTTGTCAGACCCATTTCCGATCAACTTGATTCTCCTCAGCTCGGCCATTACGTCGATCATGTACGGTGTCATTTAATTCCAGTCTTCCAGCAATTGTATAATGGAAACAATACGTGAGATCTTGCGAAGCTGGGTCATTTGAAGATTCCGTACTTTACGTCCTACCTCTCGCCTTCGTAGTTTGGACAAGTTGGCCGTTCGCTATGTTAGTTTCTTTTCGCCATTTTTCCTCCCCGAAATGGGGTATTAAGTACGCAATTAGGTAATACGTCCATTTTGCCGTCTTTGAAGCACGTCGATGTGCCTGTCACTCTTCTTTCTTCATCGTTGTTCTCGGTGTCAGGCATGTTTTCACCTGGGCAATAGCACTACTACTCATAGCTTCGATTCAATGTTTATGTTTTGCTAGGTGACGATAACTATGTAAGCAGCAAATCCAATTATAGTGCACTAAGATAGCATAAGAGTAGACCAAGTACCCAACCTTGTGAGATACCGACAGTTATATCATGGTCGTCTTTCACTCTCATATATTACCTTCTTGTCCCTACGTTAAGTTAGGTTGTAAAGAAGGTTACTGGCTATGCGTCTAGCATTAGGCCGCCAGTTTGGGCCTATTTGCCAACCTCCGCTGACTTATTAGAGCTGCCATATGACCGCTTCGCCAAACTAAATCATCTGACTCCGCGTGACGGTACTAGCCACCTCTGTTAACTCTTGAAGTGGCATGAACCAAAAATCTTGAGGCGTTTATTATTTAGGGCCGGAAAATCGCAGAGAGTTTGCTCGATGGTGCTCTCCTCCATCTTCCTCTTCTTCTCGCATAAATTGTTGGATGTCAGTCCCATTTTGTTCGCATGAGATGTGGTAAGGCAGTGCACTGTGAACAAGCCGACCGCCGCTCTCAAACAGTTTCTGCTGATCTTGAGCAGTTTCCTGCTTTTGTTTAGATCAGGTGATAATAGCCATAATGACCTTGCTACCTTGCAGTCCAACCTGTTTTCCCATTCAGCATCTAGTTTGCTTGTGGTATCAGCGATTGACCGTGGTACAGTGATGCAGAGGCTATTACTTGCTCCTACACCTTTCCTCGTCAATTTATCGGCTTTCTCGTTGCCTATGACCCCCCTATGCCCTAGTACCCACATAATCCAGATAGGAATATGCCTTGCATTTTCATTGAGAGCCACTCTGCAAGCGTTAACAGTTTTTGAAGAACATCTGTAAGACGCAAGAGCAAGAATGGCTACCCTGTTGTCGATGCAAATTGTCGTTGGTTTGGTTGATGTTTGGTTGAATCAACTGTCACGTGTATATCATATACTTCAGACTGAAAGATAGTAGCATGGTGCGCCAGTCTACACCAGACGTTAAGCCTCAAATCCGTAGAAATTCTTACCCCTACAAAAGGCGTTTCAAACGTCTGTGATTTTTACGAAGGCTGGTACGGTAACCAATTTTTTAACTCCGTTAATGGTTTTGCGCCATTTGCTAAATCCCGTATACATCCACGGGAGTAGCATTTCATAGACGATGGGCTCAAGAATCTTCTCCATCGTGTCTTACCGGCTGGTACGATGATAGTTAGCAAGGAGCTCTACCACTTTTTGGTATGAATATAAGCTTTTGCTGCTTCCATTCCCTTGGGAATACATCTTCGTCCAAGCATTTTTGGGAGAATTTACCTTCGGCTTGTTTTGTATTGCTGTGAAAATACTGGAGAATGGCAAAAGATGTTCGGTTCACCAACCAATGTGGGATGTTATCGAAAGCATCAAAACTCTCTACATATTAGTCGCTACTGAAGTCCATGATGAATCACTTAAACCTGATGATGGCAACTTACAGGTACCGATGAAGAAAATGGCAAAAATGTCAATTCCTATGAAATTTCCACCAGAGTCATTGCAGTTGGTCAAAAGCAAGCGAAAAAAATATAACGACAAGTCCCTGAATTTTGCCTTAAAACTTCAAGTAGGGAGCAAAGTTGATAGCTAGATCCAAGTAACATCGGAGAAGACATCCAAAAAGTATTAACGAAATATCGAAAAATAAAACCAGAAGCTCTTGTCATTTAAGTGAAAGGAGAGCTTTCGTATGCTGATATTCTCAGGAAAATGAAAACCAACTCTAAAATAAGTGAGCATAGTTAAACAGGCAACAAGATCCTTCTCTTGAAGCTAAACCAAACATACCTTATACCTTTTTAAATGGCCATGTGCCCATACGAATACTCAACCGAAAAAAGTTAATCGAAATAAAGGATATCGATAAAATTGCTAGTAAAGAGGATTGCTGCGAAGCTACCAAATTGCAGTTCTATATTAAAAACATCGTCTAAATTAAGTTTTAAGGCTTCGCAAGACGGTATGGTGAGACACAATCGGCGACCATAAGACTTTTTGAAGATAACGTCAATGGTCTCTAAAAATGGGAAAGATGAAAATAGTTTGAGTGAATTGTTGCATACGTCAAAAATGAGCCTCCTTTCGGTGCGTCGGATATGGCCACATATGGAGGCACTGCAAGAGCTAATGTAGCTGGCCCAAAAAATCCAGCAAATATGTAGTAGTAGTGCACAATGCAAAATACTGTAAAAAAAGATCCTAGTTGTATGTTCTGCAGAGAGAATGCCTCCAAAGACGCTAGATATGCAGCAAATAGTAACAAATACTCCCTCAGAAAAGTACTTAGTTTTTGGACTAGAAGATGAAAGTGATCCAAAGAAATCTAAATCAGCTCACGATATGTTCACTCAAACGGTGAAAGACAAGGGTAACCAACTTGTCCTCATAAGTCAACCATATAAGACCAGGCGAAACAGCACCTGGTCCTGTGGCAAATTTGAAAAAGTGGCTACCTGGGCATGTGGGTCACTAGGATTTGTCAAACCAAAAGTAAATGGGAAACATTTCTACAGCTGTCACGCCCCTCAACATCTCTTATAAAACTATAGCGTGTCACCAGTCGAAGGTTAGCAATCATTATACAAATAGTGATCGACAGAACGACAGAAGTAAACGAAGACTGAAAGTCAGCGACCCGTTGAAAAATGCTGATACTTCCAAATCAAAAGACCCACAGAGCGTATAACGAGCAATGTCTGCCAGATAATTGAAGAAGCATAGGACGCTTCCATGCCACGCAAACTAAAGTGCATACGAGGAGAAGGCAAATTCTCTTCCTTCTGGCCCTCTTCCAGAGGACGAGTCTGGCCCTCTGTTAACCACCACTTTTCACCTAGTTAAGACGTCTTGCCTACTCAAAGGAGAGTCATCTCGTATTTAGTTAGGTACAAAAAAGTTGAGTAGGGAAAAAATGGAAAAAAAACTATATTTATTTACAAACCTCCATTTAACAAAACCAAAAATTAAATGTATGCAATAATAGATTAATGGTACAAGATTACAAAAAAGTGTAATTTAATCATTTGATACTGCGGAAGAAATTAACCTAAAAAAATGCAATCATTAGAGTGTGAACAATAAGTTTTGGTGTGAAAAAAATTTCTAATGATTTAGGAACCATATAAAGCTTTTCCGTTGAATGGACTGCTGCAGTATCTCTGCAGTGAAATGCGTACTATAAATAAACAATGTTGTTGATGTTCCTTACTTAGGGGTTTGGCGCTTCCAGTTCCAGATCTAATGTCTTTAGCTGATATAGAACGATAATTATTTATTCAACAATTACCTTCATGTAGCTATTTACGAAATAGCCTCCATAATATTAAATCAAAACTCAAAAATAAAACGAAAAAGTGAGCGAAAATCATTTGTCCTTTTTCTGATGTAATCTCTACGGGCATGTATTTATCTAATAATGAATGAATTTAGGTTTCAAGAAGTTTACTTGACGCTATATTTTGGCTACGAAACTGCGTAAGATTTGGAAGAATCTCTTTTCTCATTGTTTTCTCTATTAGTCTTAATCCTTCTGACATTTCTAAATATAAAAAGTCAGAATCTCACATTTAAAACTTATTCGAAAACGATTTAAAATACAATGAAAACATGAATCCATTTCAAAAACATCTAAATTAACTTAAATATTTTTCTAGGATCATATCGGCAGCAAGGAGAAAGCTCTTCAGACAATGTCGAGTATGTCAAGTGCTCAAATTGTTGATGTTACAACAGGCAAAGGTCTATCATTGACCGGACCGCCACCACCTCATCATCCCCTGCATCCATCATTACCTTATCATCGTCCCCCTGTAAGAAAACAATACGAGAAAATGATAAAAGCAAAACATACATGCCAAGTACTGCTTGCATTTCCATGACTAATGTACTAAATCTCATCATTCATATCGCATAGAAACTAGAAAGTTGATACAAATGGAAAAAAATCTTTTTGTTGAAATTTGTTAGCGTGTCTAGTTTTTCGGAAAGATTCGTTTTGTAAATGGCTCGATGTGATCGTTAGCTTAATATAAATCTGGCTACAATTCATTGTTGCAATTATCATGTCGTTGCTAGTATTTTGATGTAATTTTACAATTGCAACATCGTTTACTGTATTTTTTTATGCTCACTGTAACTGTTTCGAACTTAACATTAAATTTCATCAAAACCTTGTACTGATGCTCTCATTTGTTCTTGTCCTAGTGTGTATGCACTGAACTAATCATAGAATTTTATGAACTTGGTGCTAGTTTAAGAATTTTCTGTACATTTTCATCAAAAAATAGGCCTCACTTGTTGTCTGTGTCAGTGCTATTGAAAAACATAACATCCACAAAAATTACAACTCCATTTAACAAAGACAAGAATAAATCCTACCTACACCAATTTAAAAAAAATATATTCAATGCACTGAAATTGGTGTCGCTTAAAATAAGCCTCCATGTTTGTACTTCATCATTGCGAAAAAAAATTAACACTAAGACCTTATGGTCAATTTCGTGTAACTCTAGTCGCGACAAGGCTTTTCAATCAGAACAAGAATAGTCTTTCGGCCATAGTTAAGGCATATACATGCATTGGCTCGTTCTAATTCCATCGTCATGCTTCTCAATAGACTTAATGTCAAGCTTTTCAGAACCAGAACGTACAAGGCGAACTGGATTTTTTCTCTGATGTATCTTAGCCATTCAGTAAGAACCTCATTTCAACCACGCTCGATATCATCGATGCATGCTCGTGCATTACCGAGCTGCTAATTGCTATGACAAAGCTCGCAATTATGTCGTATGTGAGTGCGAAAAAACGTTGACATCGTCAACGATGTTAACATGATACACTAAATGATAGAAATTGTGTTAGAGTAAAGCTCTTTCCAATTAGCAGGCTGTAACTGAAGTGAAATGAATGAAGCTGTGCGTGTAATTTAATATTAATGAGTAAATTAGGCATGAACAAGAAAGCGGTTAGCAGATCATTGAATGGAATTGATTGGTATGCAAAAACCCTCTGCAAGAAAATGCATTGAATGGGTACTCGAAGAATATTCAGCAACAACAAAAATATATTCAGGATATCGCAACAATGGTGTATTACAAATCCAAGACTCATTAATTCTCAAATATCCTGATCGATAATCATAAAATCTGGCGTCCGTCCATTCATTTGTCTGTAAACCAATAAAATGGTCAACGCTTCAATTTAATCCCTACGTTCGCCCTCCATCCATCATTCTAAAATATAAGTTTCAAACCATGATCACTACTAACAATATCAAAGCAGCTTTCATAACGTAAAGCCTGCTGCTCGATTTCATCTAGAATTGCTGGACTTATTGCTTTTAATGAGCTATGACACAAACCTATAGAAATTACAAAGCATTTATACAACATTTAAACTCATTTGTTTTTGGGCCTTTCATCTTGACAATTGTGCCGAAGTGCTTTTCTCTATGTTGAAATTATTCGATATATGCTTGAATTATGCTTTTTTTTTTGTAAATCTCACCGAAAAACGCTCAACAAACTATATGCGAGTATTTTAGATATTCAATATTAATCATGATTTATTTTTGTTTATTTGTAGCAATTCTGGCAGCCAGGTCTGCAGGCGAGTACTTCACAAGAGTGAGTATCTGAAGTTTTGATTGATGTCAGTGAGAAAATAAAAATGTAGAATAATGGTTTTTGTCATAAATCTTTATTTTTTTTTATCATAAGCGCAACTTCTTACAGTATCACTCTCAACAATATTAAAACTGCAATAAAGGTATGAAATTCTAATCACAAATATACATTTTTCAGTATCAAACCATTTGCACAACCACCATATCCCTCCGGTAAACCACCATCAACAGTTATCTCTAGTGATATTGAAGCAGGTCTTCCACCAGCGCAACCTTCATGGGAAGGTCGAACGATAGCAACGCACAAATTTAGACTGTTAGAGTTCTCGGCGTATGTGGAAATCCAAAGAGAAGAGCTTGTAAGTACATCAAACTATATTTGAAAAGGCTCCAATTAATCATTATTCCCTTTCAGTATCACAAACATATGTTTGTGCATATAGATAATACAAAGCCGCCCACGTATACCGATCCAATGCTAGAGGTATATATTTATTTTTGACTTTTATTTGTCATTGGAATTTTTGATTTTAATTGATTGTTTTGTGTAATTTCAGTCGATCGAAATTAAACAAATATCGGATAAATTCCCCGAAAAAACCGGCGGCCTTAAAGATTTATATGAGAAAGGACCGCAGAATGCTTTTTATTTAGTAAAATGTTGGGCGGATTTAAATACAAATGTTATAGATGAAGCGGGTGCCTTTTATGGTGTAACAAGCCAGTAAGTTGATTTGTTTAAATTTTCATAGAAAATAGGAATAAATTTTAGCCTCGTCGTATATTCTGCATGCGACAATTCATTAAATAGTTCAATTTTGTCCTAATTTATACGTTTTCCTCACTATCAATTATAATATTAAATACACAGATTCGAATTATGTTGAAGATATCTGGTCCGTTGAGCTGTCACACCAAACATGATCCTCGAAAATTTAAATCCTGTTAATGCTTCGAATTTACTTTGAAACTTCTTGGGGTCATACAATCTCGCAGCGACTACATATATACCTCCTCGAATTAACGCGGACTGACTGTAAACAGCTGGTTGACATCATTACTGGCCATTGTTTTGTATGAAAATGGGACTCCTAACCAGCGACACCTGTAGGATGTGTCAAGAGCCGGGAGTCTCAGAAACAATCCAGCATCTCCTGTGTCACTACCCGGCACTGGAGAAAATCAGACTGCGCTGCTTCGGTGAACCCTGACTGGTTGATCTCTCGCACGTGGTGGAGCAAATGCTGAAGGACACCCTTCAGTTCGTGAAAATGTCCGGGGCCTTCGATGGCCGCTTGCACTGAGCTTTCTTTCTCCTGGTCCATTTATCTGTGGTAGCCAGTACAACCTAACCTAATCTATAGGGTGACGCAAAATGTTCTGGCCTTCGACATGAAAAATCAGCCCAAATGAATTTATCGGGAATAAAATATCTTTCAAAATTTTGAGACCTGCTTTACTTTTTCTTAAATCTACATAATTTTAATTAATTCCTGTATAGAGTCAAAGTATAAATTTAATGACTATTTTTAAGAGTCGGCAAAAACAGGTACCAACATTCGAAGAAGATTAATACGTATGTCTAATCTCTAGTAAAATATGCAGACCTGCTATTTCTTTTCTATTAGCTTCAGGTGTTGTCTGTGATATAGTAAAAGGACGATTGAAAACATTAATTTATTCATTCATTGAAGTAAAAGCATCAAATTTACCCGAGGACCTTGATTTAAAAAAAAAACGATTTTTTGAAAAACTTTGGTAATCTTCAACGGATCAAACTGAATTTTTTTCGCAATAATAATACGAAATGGTCGAATTCACAAGCGTATTGAAATTGCATCCATTAGGCTACGGCAACAGTAACATATGTAAACCATTGAGAGTCCATAAGGACACCGTGAAAAAATGGTGCGCCGTCGAGGAAGTAAACGTGGACGATATGAAAAGAAGTGGTCGATCTTCGGCACTTTCCACATAAACAAAAAGAAATATTCGACAATGGGCTGATAATAAACCAGGAAGAAGAACGCGAACAGTGACGAAACAGCTAAACAACTTCCCGGAGGCAAGTTTACAGACAACATATCAAACCTTTACTTTTCGTTAAGAACATTCGAGGCCGGCTTAACTCTGTCAAAAGCTGAAAAATCTTCGATTTGCTGATGGCAATGTCCGTGGTCGAACCCGGCATGTGAATATCTTTTTTACAGACGAGACGTGGATTCGACTGCATCCAATACCTTTTCGACAAAATAGGACAGTGAGAGCTAACGATCTCACAAATATTCCTTTAATATTGACTCCACAATTCGAGTTAAGAGTCATGGTAGCCGGGGAAATGAGTAGTCGCGGAAAACCCCAACTTCATTTTATTGGACAAGGAGTATAAAATATCCTCCCTATTTTTGCATAATGTCTTAATAATCACCATCAATTTATGGACAGAAAGGAAAGAAATTTTGATGCAAGAGTGAAGGCGCATACAGCTTTGAAAACTTATCAAGCTATTTATGAGTACTTTTCTAATATGTGGATTGATTGGCCTCGTATTTCCCCTGATTTAAGCCCGATTGAAAATATGTGGTCCAGATTAAAGGAGAGTGTCTTTAGAGATACGAGACCAAGAAATAGACAGGAGCGGATTCGATGTATACAAGTTTTAAGCGATTTAAAACAGTAAGTGCGGTCGAGAGCCTGCCAAACAGGGAAGGTGATAGTGAACCATCAAGAAGGCAAGTAATCAAAAAAAAAGGGAAATGCCCCCGAATTTGGGTACCCTAGAAAGGCCGTGAAGGCCCCTCGTCCGTGTTAGCGGAGTACCCTTTAATCCGACCCCGACGGATGCTAGTTTTAGTTTTTCTATATTTCATCCGTCATGAAAATATACTAGCCGCAATTCACAAAAGGAGATGGGACTTTTAAATATTGGGAATATTTTTATTATTTGTTTTATTTATTTATTCAATCACAGTTTCACCAACGAAATGGTTACTACAAAAAATACATTTATGAAATTAGTAAGAACAATTAAACGGTCGGATAAGCCGACACTTGACAATTTCAGCAGTATGATTTTGATAGAGAATCGGCCGGCTGACCCAATCTTTCCGCCCCAGTATAGTCTTGTATACCCAAGTCCTGCATGGCCTGGTCCTGCCGTTCCATTAATCGGATTCTTACGCCCGACCTAAATGTATTCGGATAACCACAAATGTTTCTGAAAAAATAAATTTTCAAACCGAGAGAAAACCTAAAGAAAAATCTTCAAAAATAATTGGCCTTCTTATTTATTGAGGTCAGTCTCGTTCAGACTTCCCCAATCAGGTTCGATGCTGGCTGGCTGAATCAAAACACAAATAAGCTACGTTAAAATTGAAATTGGTGATGCAAGAAAATTTAGTTTGGGCCTTTTCCAGAAGGGAAACGCCTGCCCACTCAAACCTACGAAAAGTGCAAGGAAGCAAAAAAGAGCAAAGTTGTTGTGTGTTCTGGACCCAACAATCTCCCTGAAAATCTGGTCAAGCTGAAGGGACGTGGTTGAAGCACCGCTCAAACCCCACGTAATCCGGCAACAGCTTGATCCAAACCCCGGAAAATTGTCTGGCCCCGACCAACAACAGTTGAAACAATGGAGTAGCTTCCACACAAAGAGGGGCAGGGGCCCTTCGGTTGACTTGGACTAGGAATGGCGGTAATCCACCAAACCCAGTAATCCAAAGCCAGCCTCCGGGTTTCACACAGAGCCAAAAAGCTCAAAAAGGACAACACAACAGAAGCTACCCAGTGGTTTACTAAAAGGAATGATTTTAAAAGAATAGGAGGTGAAACCGTTGCGGCTAAAGGGAGATAGAGCTTAAAAAACATGTCCAAACGGGAAGCGATTCAGTGACATGTTAGTGGGAATGGACTTAGGATTAGCAAATTAAATCTTGGGAGCTATGAGCTAATGTTCATAAATTATTATCCCACTTGAGTGGAGTCACCCAAAATAAATTTCTTGCCCCACGTTGGGTGCACTTTGTAGCGATTTATGAAATATAGGGGTTGCTAACAGGCACCTAAACTGAACCGAAGCCCAATAGAGGGCCTGCTAAGCAGGGATTGTGATGGCGAACCATGAAAAGAGCAAATCAACAAAAAATGTGAAGTGCCCCGGGAACGAGTCCACCCCATTTTCAATGACCTACACCAGCCGCGTAGAGCTAGCAAAGCGACATGCAAGCATCCGTCGGGGTTGGACTAAAGGGTGCCCCGCTAATGCAGACGAGGAGCTTCATGCCCATTTCTCCCAGGGCACTTACTTTTTTTTCTCGCCTCATTTAATCGCCAACAAAATCCCCGCTTAGCAGGCTCTCTACTGTACTTCGATTCAGTTGAAGTACCTATTATCATCCCTCATACTTTTTCAAATCGCAACAAATTGAATGGGACGCAATTTCGGTAGATTATCTAAGAAATTTATGTGAAAGTTTCAGAAAGTGGGTTTTAGACCGTATGCAAGACGAAGTAGGTACGAATATATACTAACTATATATTATGTTACTTGATTTGTATACTTTACAATAAAATTATAATACTAAACAAATCTGTTTTCATCAAAATTTAATGCAGGAAATAGTAAGGCCACAAAGTTTTGCGCCAACCTGTAGTATGTAATATAGGTCCAGTTACAAAACGTTATGGCACTCTTGACATCACAAAGCGTTCCAAGTGAATTTGCTCCATTAACTATCACATTAAATTTTCTTTTACAAAGAAAACTTCCTCCATCTCTTCAAGCTTAATCAGATTGTATAGAAGAGCTTTGTGCCATACGATATCAAAGAGTTTCTGGATATCCCGATATCAGCTTATTGCATCCTAAATTTAATTAGCTTTAGAAAAAAAAACTCTTTTACCCTTAATCTAATCATATACTTTTTGCAGGTATGAAAGCAACGAGAGTGTAGTGCTAACATGTTCGACAAAAGTGTGTTCGTTTGGCAAACAAGTAGTAGAAAAAGTCGAAACTGAATATCCGCGAATAGAAAACAATCGATTTTTCTACCGTATTCATAAATCACCAATGTGCGAATATATGATAAATTTCATACAGAAACTGAAAAACCTACCCGAGCGATATATGATGAACAGTGTTTTAGAGAATTTCACAATACTACAGGTAAGTGTAGCAAGCTAGTGAGAATTTGTTCAATTGCAAACGCTGTCTGTACTGAGATGGTGAATTTCGTTGTCGCTGTTGTATTGGAATATAAAATGTATGTTCAGGAAAAAGTAAACAAATTTTCGTATTCCATAAAGTTTTCACGATTTCTTGAAAGCATATAATCTTAACCTTTCGTCTTATTTCAGGTTGTATCCAATAAAGATACACAGGAAACACTGCTGTGTATAGCATTCGTATTTGAAGTGGCCGCATCGAATCATGGTGCGCAACATCATATCTACAAGCTAGTAAAGGAATAGCATGAACTAAATCAATGTACACAATCAATATCATCGATATTTACTTATAATAAGGATAAAGTTCAAATTTGTAATATACAACAACAACAACAGCAGCATCAACAGCGACATCAGCAACAGAACGTTGACGTGATAGAAGCAGTAACAATAGCAGCAGTAGATTCATCATTGAACAGACAACAAATCGTAGCTGGGACAGAAAATGAAATTTTGACAGCAACAAAATTATCATCGTCATCAATGAAATCATCGGCCATTGCAACAGCAGATAGTTTACAAATCGGTAACAGTAACAATAATGCTAGCAGTAATAGTAACAATAACAATAATAATAGCAACAACAACAATAACAACATCAATGCCAATAACTACAATACGATTTTTCTGAAACAACAACACCATCTTTTCGATAACTTAAAGTCCAGTGATGATAGCAGCAACAATACGACACAAACACAAGATCTTGTTCGGAAAGATTGAATTTACGACTTGAGTAGTTTTGGTGGTTCAGGTTTGATATAGTTATCGAGCACAAAAATGATGTTTTGAGACGAATTTAGGGTTTTACATCAATAGATATTTTATTTACTGGCCTGTTTTCAGATTTTCTAGACTTATTCCGAATTTAATTTCCCAAGATACCATAATTATTTTTGTGGAATCGTTTCAAATACTTTTCACTTCTTCCTTTAGCTACTACGATAACTGAATCTTACGACAGGATTTGTTTAGTAGTAATACTAATTCAGTATCAAAGAAAAAGAACATATCTTCTGCCCCCAATCACATACTATCTCAGCGTAACTTTGTCTCAGTGTCTATCGATAAAAATCTGCTCAAGTTGTGATAAATCTATATCTGTAAAAAAACACTTTAGATCATTTATTCAAACTTAATATAAAAGCACCAAAAACTCATCTGACACTCGAAAACCCACATAACTACACTAAGTGTAGCGAACCAAAACAATGGAAAAGTCGAAAAATCATAAAGATCATCTTAAGAGAGCATAATCAGAAAAATGTGAAACAATACCGGAAACCGACGAAAGAAATAAGAAGAAATTTAAATAGTGCCTACAAAAAATTCACAATACTTAGTCTTTAGAGTATTATTACTGAGTACTTCTTATATTTTTCAGATAAACAGAGAAACAAACAAAAAAAAAAACACGGCTAAAATCGCAACAAAAAAGAAAACAAATGTGTTTGAAAAAATAATCCGAATCAAAGTAAATAGGATTGAGTGAAATATTACATAAATCAATAAGATTATTTAAATACGATAATAGTAAGAGTAAAAGAAAAAAAAACAAAGTTACTAACTTTTAAATCTTTAGACAATGAAAATGAAGAAAACATGAAAGAAAAACTAAAACAAAAATCGTAAGACCATCAAGTAGACAGTACTAATTTAATAATTATATATACATATAGACCACCAATAATTGAGTAAAGATTGTCAATGAGAAAGCTGTTCTGGAAATCGATCGTGAACTAATTTACACTATGTTGAATCGTGATTTCTTAATTTCATGTCCGAGGCCCAAAAATACAACAGATAAACGCGTATCTACATGAAGTTGTTGAAATTTCTATGAGTTTTTGATTATTGCAACTGAAAATTGAAACTAAAGCGTACAAGAAACAATCATATTTTATTTATGATTTTATTATTCAAGCGAAAGAAAAAATTGCAAGTATATTGCCATACGATTTTTCTTTGTGAAATAGTTGAAAATCATATGTTCCGGAGAAAGTATGATGTTGGTATATTTATTTATGAAGATTTTAGAAAATCATTACAACGTTAAAAATGATGAATCTGTTTGCTGTTTGTTGATATTTAAAATATTATTGAAAATAAGATGAAAAGTGATTCGTAATATTTTTTAAATAATAATTTATTGAAACTGGCTTCTAACTTGCGATAATAGTCTGAAGCTGATTTGTTGATTTGTGATCAGTGGTAGTCATAGTATATTACTTTGAATCTTTTTTTCTTTTATTTAAATAATGAATATGTAATTTTTTCGCTTTTTTCGAAATCATTTGATATTCAAAACTGCAAATGCTAGACACAAGACATTAAAATAATTTTAAATTGTAAAATACTTTCGTGGGTTGCACGCGATTTGTGTGCATTAGACGTTTACTAATTACCCTGGTCTTGGGAATTTAGCCGTTTTTATTTCAGGGCAACTAGGGACTAATATTGTAGGCTACATGGTCCGCAGTCTACTGATAGCTGCAAAAACTTTTTATAAACTAAAAGCAAATAAGCAAGAGACATCATAGTGAAAATTATATTTATGAGAAATTTAGTGCAATTTCTGACATTGTGGCAGTTTTCCTAATTTTAGTTAATTAAAGCTGAAAACTCCTGCACGCAATTAAAGATATCTTCTAAGTGGGAATTAGACAGCAGATTTCTACAAACAATGTCAAACGCAGTCGGGCGCAACTTTTCACTGTCATAATTTGGTGACACCAGTTCTCAAAATTTTGGAGACTCCTTCCACTCTCGTTTTTCTTTAATAACCTCTCAATTCAAATGAATTTTCATTTTAATCAAACAATTGTAAAAAACTGAATCCCAGTTCAGCTAACTGACTAATAACTGCTGATTCCAATGAGCAAAGAACATTTCTAGAGCTTTCTCAACTCCGCAAATTTTCGTTTCAATTCAGGGGATAGAGAATATAGGTAATTTAAAATTGCATGGTAATTGAATCTGTAGGTCAAAAAATATTCAAAACTTAATATTTTCTATAATTTTTTTATTTATTCATTGGTAATTATGGTGCGCCCTTAAAATAACTCTCCATTAAACATAAAATGCTTGTACCAGCTCTATATACGGAGGTTGTGGCACCATAACGGTGTTGTTTTTGTGTGAAACGTGAGCAGGTTCATTATCGTAGTGCAATTGCCATGAATCCTTCCGCCATAAATCCGGGCGCTTTTTTGTATTGCTTCACGCAAACGGCGCAGAACTTCCAGGTAGTACTCCTTATCGGCCGTACAATCTGTTAGTAAGGACTGATGATAAACTATGTAGCGGTTTATCAAAGGAGGATTGTTGCTTGAAGGCATCTCAACTGAACTGAAGCCCAGAAGATGGCCTGACAAGCAGCGGTAAGGGTGATGGCGGACCATCAATAAGAGCATATCAGAAAAAAAAGAAATACCCCGGAATCAGGGGGCTCTAGAAATGGCCGTGAAGGCCCCTCGTCCGCATAAACGGAGCACCCTTTAATCCAGCCCCGATGGATGCTGGTAGGCTGCTTTGCTAGTTCTACGCGGCTGGGGTGGGTCACTTGAAAAATGGGGTGGATTCGCTCCCAAAAAAGAGGGACGTCGGTTAGCACTCGCCCATTCTATGCACCGAAATTGATTGCTGGTTGCACTGAAGTGCACCCGTTGTTACGCGACCAAAGTAATCAACTCGTAGTTATAGTAAACTCTCGGAGATACCGAAAAATAAGTCAGTGCCGATTGCTGTCAGAAATCACATTCTAAAGGATACTGACAGCGGACTCACGAATGACTTACGATTGTTTCAGCCGCCACAATTTCTTTTGGGTGTTACATAACGAAAAAAATTACCGCTCTCCCATCACAAATTCTTCACACTTTTCACGTTATATTCGCAGTAAACGGTTAGTCGTGCGGGATTAAATTTGCCAAAGAAAATTGTATGCATCCAATGACTCCCATTACAAATCTATGCACTTCAAAAAAATCTTGCGAGCTCTGGGCGGCAGCGAGAGTTTTCACTATTTCCAGGACAAAAACATAAGCGGTTTTTAATTTCTTACAAACTCGCGTTCGATCACGATCGAAAGATACTTTACTTTCCACCCAAACATGAGTTTCAGCTAGAAAAATAAAACCGTACGGTACTTCTGGTTTTCGATGGTCTTTACAGTGCCATCGAAAATTTAGCGCCAAGAAATTTCGCTTGAAATTTCTGAGTGCTACAACTACATCGTTGAAATCGAAGAACGCAGTGAGCAGAACCGAACTAGATTACATTTTGTCGGCCTTGGCTTTTCTTCTTATATTGTTATGATTGAATCTTAGTTTCGACGTCGTACCCCATACACTTATTGTTGATCACCAGCTATGACCAGTTTGAGCAGTTCTGGATCGTTCTTAACTTCATTCAGCAACTTTTGAGCAATGTTAATTCGGTACTTTTTTGGTCGAAACTCATCAAACTTTACTGTCACTTCGTTTGATGCCCAAAACAAAGGATAAAATCGCCAAATGATATCCCAACATCATCAGCAACTTTTCTATAGTGATTCGGCGATTCTCCATAATCATTTCCTTCACTTTTTAAACGTTGTCATCGATTGTCGATGTGCTGGGACGTCCAGGGTGGTCGTCACCTTCAACATCTTCATGGTCCTTTTGGAAACATTTTTTAGTCAAATAGTTGATAGTCTCGTTGCTTTCATCATAGAGGTGTAAGACATTCAGAGTAGTGGTAAAGAAGCAGTCTGTTTCGAGGTCACCCGTACTCACAAATTATTCCAATACAAAAAAATATTTTTCGGGGTGTAGATCAGTTGATCGTTTTGGGGGCATTCGCTTCCACACCCACACAATACACACAACTAGCCAGCACACAAAAAGCGGTACCCACGAATTCGAAAATCTCTTTCAGACGTCCACGAAGATGCCCCTGATAACCTTTGCATCAAAGCTGGTATTTATTTCTGGTATTTTAATTGTAAATCGGTCACTTGTTAAGACTACCACTAAATTTTGTCGGTCGTTCAACATTGCCAGTATATAAAAACTCCAGAGCCCGATGCAAATGCAAAAATAAGTTTCACGTTAATATCCCACGTCTTCGCGTTTCTCTCCAACCACACCTTCTTCTACCAAGCTCCAAAACCGAATGCCTTTTCTTTGTTCGCGCGAGTTCAATCTCCACCGCCTCGAACAATCAACATCACCAGACTTGTCTCCCATTGCCGCCACGTCCCGTTTTTCGACAAGCCGTTATCAGCTATATCACAGCGCCACTCAGCACCCGCAGCCAGCACGCAAAACTTTTCTCGTTCCACCGGCCTGATCACACAGCTGATGCAAGTATTGTTGCAAATCAGCTGCGCACAGGCCACTGAACCCGACACAATGCAGTCAAACATGCGACAATTAAACGCATTACAAAGCCTGTTTTAGGTGACAGTGCAATGCATCAAATCACTTGGCATCAAATTGAAACAGATAATTCAATTCAAACTTGTACGCTAATCGCCTGCCCTTAGATTTTTGGCTTATATCACGAGATGGTGTGAGTCTCACATGATTATGGCTATCTTGGAGGTTTGAATTGCACGCTATCTGCACACTGCAACATATTGGATTCTTAATCGTTTGGATTGGAATTGGGATGTCTGCCGATGTAATTAGGAGAAGACTGACCCATGCTTGGCTTACCCATTAACTTTCTCATTCCCATCAATGCCATTATGACAGGCAAATCAGAAAAATCGAACTCTTTTGTTGTTGTCTAGCCTGTTCAATGCCTGAATACAGTCGAGAACATATTTTGATTTATATTTTTGAGACATCTGGGGGCCTATTATGATTCAAATTCCGATATAGGGATTCGTAAAATTTTACGACTCGCCAATGATTGGAATTTAGCAGTATGAACTATTCCGAAATTGGAGTTTAATTGCCTTTTTAAACTGCTGACAACTTCACCCGAATGAGCTAAGCCGATTCCAGATTTCCTAGTTATTCCCAATTAAAGTCCTGTAATGTATTCGACGCGAAATGAAATGAAGTGTCAAATCCCACACAAAATCAATCTTAGGTGGAATTTCGTTTCGTTGCGTTTCGCTCGTCATTAAAGTGTTCGAAGACGAATAACTGTCTTCAAAGACAACGCAGTGACTAGCTCCGAGATGGCGTTGCACTACGCATAAGTAAAATTTCGCGGCCATTAAATGACCCAGGTACCTTTAATTGGTGCGAAAAATGCGGCAGTTTCTAATTCCATTCGAGTTTGTGAATATTTTATTGGAAAATTTTCTTCTGGTGATATACAATTATGTGGATGTGTGTTGCGTTTCGGCAATAAAAAGGATTCAACCAACTCACGAAGCTCATCAAATGTTTTCACATCTACTCTGAAATTTTCATTAAATCGTCTTGCACTTGACCGCTAACGTGCAAACTGTTTAACACAACGAAATATTTCATAATCTCTAAAATTATAAAGCACTTACATCCGTTGTAAAACGGCCCTTTTCTCGCCTTAAATACCTGTCAGCTTGGGCACGTTTTTTGCGCTTTCAATGCTGTATTATGAGCGAGAGTGCAACAACAGCGCACCCTTGTAACAGTAGTTTTAGATAATACCATTTTTGATGCCGTTTATTTAAATTTATATGCAACGAATTCACTTGTTAAATGTTATCAGTGGTAATTTATACTGCCCCTGGTGTCAGGGTGCGGAACTTTATTTCGCTAGATTCCGCACATACGTTTTCGCTGTATTTCGTTTCGTTCGAACACATTACATACTAGGCTTAAGTGTAGAAATAACGATTCAAATGTATAAAATTGGACGTATTTCCATTGTTTCTTTCTGAAACCGGCTTTATTGCATTTTATTTTAACTCGCCTGAATATAATGAGTCGAAAGAAATAAAAGAAAACCATTCAAATGCAATAAATCGAAATAAATCCAATAGCTAAGGAGATTCTTCTAAGAGTGATGTAAAGTAAAGTAAAGCAATCCCACGACAACCCGCGTACGGGTCTAGGGGTTGAAGCTGGTAGGCTTCATTACAATTTTTTTAAATCATTGTGGATACGAGTGTGGAGTGATTAGTTCCACGACTCTCTTTACCCCTGATTTAAATCAGGCGCCTATACAGAGCTAGGTGAACTCAAAGAGTGATGTATCACCAACTTTAAAATCAACTTATAATCCAGGTACCCGATGGCTAGATTTTATTTATGTAGACCAACAAACTAAAAAAAGTAAAAAAAAAAACTCAAACTAAAAATCTCGCCTACGATCTTGCAGATTAGACGAATTGCGCCTCGGGAATTTACATTCCGCAGTTGGTGGGTTCTCGTGCAAATTGTGAATGGTACGATATCGTATGAATTTCGATATCGGGATTTGAATCATAATTGGGTCCCAGTGCTTTTATCGCAGCTTGACTATCCGTGAAAATGTTGATCATAGCCTCGGTCGTACCCTTAAGCGCTGGGCACACAGAAAGCGATTCAGCGTCGTGAATCTGTAATGCATAGAATAGTATTGTTTGGCGATGCGCCGATGACATACTATTTCGACCGCGGCAGCTAACGCCAGAATTGTACAAAATTACAAAATTACGTCGTCGTACCCGAATATGTGAGAAAATTGGGTGCCTCATAGAAAAAGTATCCTTTTATGAAACTTCGCATAAGTGATACAGAGAGGCTGACGTTGCATAGTTAACGTAGTCGTTGTGTTAAAGTCAAATGACTGAACGACTGTGTATCACTGCCCGTGACGCCCCATCGCGTTCTGTGTGTACAGCGCTTTAACGTATATTAGTTCTGCGACTTTTCGTATCGCCAGGACCTTCGCCTGAAAAATACTACAGTGATTAGGAAGCCTGAAAGCTGCTTCGATATTGCGATCTGGAAAGTAAGCTGCAGCACCTACTCCTGCAGCCGATTTGGATCCGTCGGTGTAAATGCTAAGGTCCGCTCTGTCCATTTGTTGATTCCATTCCTGCCCATTTCCTATTGGCGCTTGATATCTTCGTTTAAGGCAAAGACTCAGGACCATATTGTCAGTGCATCTTGCATGCCTTTGACCAATACTGCTGTGGCCAATACTGTACCGTAATGTGCCGATTCTTTAACCACATCAGGAGCTTTTGCAGTAGCACCACTAACAAGGAGGTCAAGTGGTAAAAAATGGAGCAGGCTGTTTAGCGCAGGGAAAGTAGTCATTGTTAAGACACCTGGAGTATAAAGAGCCGCAGGCAAAGATGGATTTGATCAGCCGGCCATGTCAGCAAAGCTGATTTGACCAGCCGGCAGTCGTAAGCAAGGATCGGCATTGCTATCGTTGTGTAGATCCAGAGTATTAGAGCAGGGCTCCGCCCCATTGTCTTTTTTTACAAATCATCTTGCTGGTGTAGATCGCGTTGATTTACCTTCCAGGTTAGCTTGCTGTTCAGAATCCGATCCAAGTCATCATCATAATCGTGGCACTACCACCCGATTGAGCCTTAGTCTCCTTAATGGTACGCCTCCAGTTGTCTCGGTTCAATGATAGCGTCCTTCAGTTCAGTGCTCCTAAAACGACCTGCTGTCAGCATCTATCGAATCTTCCCAACGCTTGCGTGGCTTACAGATTGTCCTGGCTTCGCTCGCTCGTCCGTCCCTTGAGACCCCGCTTGGGAATTCGATTGTCGTTTATTGATGTGGCCAACCCATTGCAATTTTTGTAATCTTATGACGGTAGAGACTTCCGGTACGTTATATAGGTTATACAGCTCGTTGTTATATCAGATTCACCATCCATCTTCTTCTCTTATTGGACCGAGGATTCTTCGCAATACTCTCCTTTCGAACCTGTTTAAAGTTTTTTTCAGGTGACCAGGTTTCGCTTCCGTGGCATAACACAGGTCTGATGATTGTTTTGCAGATGCAAAGCGTCGTTTTCCTGTGAACGCATCGAGATTTCAAAATGCGAAGCACCGAAAGGAATGTCTTATTGGCTTTTTGAATTCGTCGTTTGATTTCGTCATGCTCATTTCCATCATTCGAGAGGTTCGACCCTGGGCATACGAAGTTTTCTATGTTTGTCTTGCTGGCGTCCTTTACCTTGATAGGATCATAATTTTTGTTTTTTTGCTCATTAGTTTGAAAACCAACTTTGAAGCGATTCTTTCAAAGAGAGCGTTGCTTGCAGGCGTCTCAACTGAACCGAAATCCAGAAGAGGGCCTACAAGGCAAGGTAAAGGTGATGGCGAACCATCAACAGGGGCAAATCAGAAAAAAAGTGCTCCGGGAGCAGGGTACCCTAGAAATAGCCGTGAAGCTCCCTCGGCCGCATAAGCGGAGCACCCGTTAATCCAACCCCGACAGATACTGGTAGGCCACTTTGCTAGCTCTACGCGTCTGGGATGGGTCACTTGAAGATGCGGTGGACTTGAACGTAATTAATTGTTTCAGTCAAGTGTTTGCAAGTGAAAAATCTCGATAATTTCCTGTGCCGTGTGAGATTTTCTTTTCGACGCGCATATAGTTAAAGTTTATTTGCTCACTTACGATCGTGTGTTTGGTGACAATCGGATGAATTGATAATGGCTTGGTTCCGATCAGAAACATTAAAAATGAAATTTTCCTTACTACAAACTTGTGTGCTGCGATTTTCTCTGTGTTGCGAAAAGAGTTCTCCTTGTTTTAGCCCTGTATTCATAGAAAACGAGTTGGTCATGCCATTCTGAATCAGCACTTGTGATGTTAAGCCGATCATGGTCATTCTCACCAGTCGTACTAACTTTTCTGGGATTCCGAACTGCAGCATCTTGTTATATAATGCAGTTCGGAGGATGCTGTCGTGCGCTTGTTTACAGTCGATGAATATTTAATGAACATCAATGTTGAATTCCCAGCATTTTCCCCAAATTTGTTTGACCGTAAATATTCGGTCAGTTGTCTATCTTCCAAGTCTGAAATTGCCTTGAAATTCACCAAGAATTTTCTCAACGTGATGGGAAATCCTAAACTCTAAAATCCTTTTCAAAAGCTTGTACGACGTGCAAAGTAGTGATATACCCATGTAGTTTTCGCACAGAAATTTATCTCCTCTCTTGTGACCCAAGTTCTTAGTACTAATCTCACTTTTTGACCGTCGAAAAATATAGCAGTTTCCTGCTACTTAATAGTATATACGCTCAGCCTAGGCCTACAGAAGTTTATGCGGAAATCTACCCGAAACTTTGATCGCAATGTCATTGGCATAGGCCACAACCGTGAGTCTCTTGCTCGCCAACCTCGTTAAGATTGTATTTGAGATAAAATTCCTCCTTGCATTGCGCCTCTGTAATTTCTTGTGATTTGCGCTCATTCCACTGATATGAGCCTTCGCTCAAACATGTTGCTTATCCAGCTACATATAACGCGGTTAGTGCTGGTTGCACTGAGGCATTTCATAATGGCTGTTGTATGCACGTTATTGAAGGCACCCAACGCTTATTACAAAGGACTATCCTATGGAGAGAAATTTTCCTTTCGTGTACGCGTTTTGCGCTCTCGATAAAGTTTGAGCGCAAGTATCTAATTAATATGGAGATCTAAAGGTCTTTCGAACACTTTGAAGAGAAAGGAAGGGAGGCCAATGGGTCTGTAATCTTTCGGATACGCATGGTTGCTTTCATTTTTTTTGGGTTTAAATACAATCTCAGCGGCCCTCCGGGTTGCAGGCACATGACTTACCACTAGGTAACCCTTATAATTTGGAACTAGACAAGATATGGTGAGCATACCTGGCCTCTGGAGCATAGCAGGCACAATACCATCCAAACCTGTCGACTTGAAGGCGTCGATGGTCCAGACTAGTTTCTACCTGAGCACAACTTCTCTTATTATATCTGCAGCATGCAGGCCGGACACGTGCCCACCAGTGCATATGGGAGTAGAGTCATTCAAACAACCCGAAAAGTGGAATCTACGAACATCTTCAACGACTCTGAGCCATTGTTTGTTCATTCTTCATCTGGCTTGCATACTAAGCTTGGCGTAACAGGATATCTAGTAAATAGTTGTCTTAGTCTCTCCGTTCCTGAAGTGGGTTTAATTCTGCCACACAGCTCCTTTCAAGTACTTGGCATCAGTGCTGCCATTTATTTTTTTGGAATAATGCTAGATTCAATTTTATTTAATGCTAAATAATGCTAGATCTTGTAAAGTTATAATTCTAAATAATGCTTTCTTATTTAATTGAAATAAACATGGTTCAATATGAGAACAATATGTATATTTATATGAGAGTTGATCAATAAGTAATGATAATCGGTTATTGTTCGCATAAAATTCCAAAAAAAAAAAATGGTTTACTACTACATATACTCACTAAGTCAGCATGAAAAAAAACATACAAATAGACCACGATTCCAGGTCACAGGGACCTCATATGGAAGTGTTCGAAAAGTCTTTGCCAACAAATTACATATGAAGAAGGTCTCTGCGCGTTGGGTACCGAGAATGTTAACGGACGATATTTATTAAGAAACGAGTCGATATTTCAAGGATGAATCTCAAAAAGTTCCAGGCAGATCAGGAGAACTTTTTTTCATATTTCATGACCGTGGATGATATCTGGATCCACCATTTTGATCCAGAAACCAAAATGCAATCGAAGACCTGGAAGCGACCCTCTTCATCGACGCCGAAGAAATTCAAAGTGTAAAGTTCAGCAGGAAAGGTTATGGCATCAGTTTTTTGGGACGCTGAAGAAATTATTATGGTGGAATATTTGGAAAAAGAAGCCACTATATCAGGCTCTTACTAAGCTGACCAAATAAGAAGATTGCGAGAGGTAATGAAGGAGAAAAGACACGGCAAACTGCGAGCCGGAGTTCTGCTTCTTCAAAATGACGCACCGGCTCACAAGGCTGCAGTTGCGATGGATACAATTGAAGAAACAGGATTGGAACTGCTTGAACACGCACCCTATTCACCAGATCTAGCTCTCAGTGGCTTCTACCTCTTTCCTCGACTCAAGCATCACCTTCGGAGTAAGAAATTTGAAGATGATAGGGAAATGATGGCCGCTGTTGAGGCGTTTTGGGAGAGTCAAGAAAAAGCATTTTTTTTTCTAAGGGTAATCTGTGTTTGGAGAAAAGATGGACTAAATGTATTAACTTGTTAGAAGACTATGTTGAAAAATAAATATATCTTTTAAGTTTAATCACCTAGATTTATATTCATTATCATTACTTATTGGTCAACCCTCATATGTATAACAGAAACAAATTAGAAGTTTAAAATTTACATCTCAAAATGATTCTATATCGATTACAGAAATATCAGTTATATCTAAATCTTCTTCTCTTGTGTAAAGCTCATTTCTACCAATATTTTTCAAAACATCGTTTGGAATCTCACAATCAAAACAGCAACAATTATTCATTTTTAAGTGAAGAAAAGTATTAGTTTCGGATTTTTCTCCAGCGTTACCCTTGCGATTGCTTGCATTTGAAGCCCTCACAAAACAATTGATTCTTATTCAGGAAAAAATATCTAACTAGAATGCACATACTTTGGTAAACTTGAACTTGTAGATGTCCGAGGCTCCTGGGAGTCAGAAGTGAATGGGACAATTTCTCTGATTTTTAGCATCATCACGATTTAATGGAACGTTTCCATATTTAAAGCAATATAGATGACTTTATAATCTTTATATTTTAGACTTTATAATCACTATCATTATTTCAAAATCAGACAAATGTCACTTCTGGTTGTCACTTCTAAGAAAATGCCATGAGCTCGTTTTTGTATTTTTCATGAAACTCCGCCACCACATGATTCAGGAAGTTTCCTTTAATGAACCCGACTGAAAGTACACAAACAGAGCTATTATTGAGAAAAATTTGATGGGCGAGATTGTAAATAGATGAGTGCCGATTATTCCGAAATCTAAATTTAAATGCTAAAAATAATGCTAGATGCTAACTCCGAATTTCGAATGCCGTTTTGGAAAAAATAATGCTAGATCTAGCATTCAAAATGCTAAAATGGCAGCACTGCTTGGCATTTCGAATTTCTGATTTATAAAGTTTTAGAACGTCCTTACATTCGTTCTAGCATTCCTGGCAATCAGCTATTTTGGCTAATTTAAACAGTTCCTGTGCTTGTTTTCAGCGAAAACCTAGATCACTGTTCCACCAGGGTGGCTTAAGGTTGGATTTAGGATAGACTTTGATACAGGAGCGTTCAAAAGCTTTCATCCGTTTTGATGGAAAATTTTTAGTAGAAATATTTTTTTTAAAAATTTCGAATGAAAAAACGTCGATATTTCAAAAAAACTAATTCTATAATTCATTTTTCTAGTCTTGCAACCCATTTCTATGATAAAAAAAAAGATATGACGATAAGCCCTGCTGTATTGTAGCGTTATCTTGAATGCACGTTTATCTCTAGCTCAGATTAATATCAATTACAATTGGAGACCTTTGCCGATGGCTTCTTCTTACTTCATCTAAAATTCTTCCCAAAAACAAGAGGCAAATCTACAGATTAAAAAAAATATTCTCAAGGAATATCTATGACACCAATCACAATCATATTAAACTTCAGATCTATCAATTCTGTTTCGCACTGTTGATAAAAAAAAATACACAAACCCTGCGAGCCAGAAAAATATGAATTTATAAAAAAAAAAATAAAGTTAAAAAAAAAACAACAACAAAGAAACGATTAATAACAATGACTTCTATCGATAGAAGCCTGCTTTTTTAAAATGATCTCAAATTGTTCGTTGATCATTCTTTTCTTATTTTACTACGTTCTGTATTGTAAATGTAAAATGTAAAAAAAAAACTATAGAAAAGAAATCGAATCAAATCCCACATGCAAGCATCAATTAGAATGTGCACATGTACATAATATTTCTTTGAACGATGCCAATACTTAACGAGATTTTTAATCATTTTAATATTATTAATATTATTATTATTATTTGTATTTCTTTCGTAGTAAATATAATTAAAATTATTGAAATTTTAATCTAATATTCGTTTTAAGTATACATTTAATTTATGTCCCTCCTCATTTTCACCCCACCCCGAACGACGAAACAAATAGTTTGTGCTTGATGAAACGACAATTTTTTTTTGTGCAATTCGAAGAAGAAAAAAAAACCTAAACAAAATACGAGGGAATAAAAAAAATACATAGTAGACGAGAGAGAAAAAATCTACAAACACAAACTACAACTATAATTCTGTTTCCTTGATATGTATCGTTCCTAGTAAGATGATACATTATGAAAAAAAAATACTATGAGTATACTAGATACTAATTTTTAGTACTTTTTGCAATATTATTTTCTAACGTAAACGGATTTTTCTTTGAAAACATCTTAATTATAGTGGTCTTTTCAGCTTTTACGAAGAGAATTGTTTTTAAGTTCAAAAGTATTTTTTAAAGTGTAATTATTATACATTTTTTTTTTAAAAAACATACCGAAAAGATATTCTCATTTAACGAGAAAACCCCTATATTGCTTTATGATCGATACAAACGAAAGAAAGCCAGAAGTGAAAATACAAATGAAAGTGTGACTAAGGAAACAAAATATAGTAGAAGACAACATGTTGTCGACTCGAAATAAAATCGGCAAGATTTTTTGAAACTGAGAGAGAAAAACTGTATAAATATGCATAAAAAGATTTTTTTTAAAAATAAATTACCTATCGTAGAAAACTTGATGAAATAGATACGAAACTTGTGCGTGAAATATGAAAATCAAAGTTGCATGAAAAATGATCCCAAATCCTATAGATAGCACTATAAAAACAAAATATGAAAAAAAATGTATATCGGTGGTATTTATTGGTTTTCGTGATAAATTTTATACAAAATCAAAACTACATTTAAAGCTATTCTGTATTTTTGATCGAATGGAAGTGAAACCAATTATTTTCGCCGTGTAGCGAAAATGTACGAAGCGAAAGTAAAATTTGAATATCTAAAAACTCAAACAATTAATTGACAACTATGATTACTAGTATCGATGCATGGTTTCATTCAAGCAGTCTCATAATAATTTCATTTGTTGCTTTATCTTCGAAGAGTTTCAAATTAAAATCAATAATTTTAATTGCCTTGTTCTTATTTCTACAAATACTGTTTACATTATATATACGATAATATTAATAGATAGTAAACAATAAGTCCGATATATATGTATATGATAATAGAATTATCTTTTATTATAATTTTGTTTTGCAGAACCACCAATTTATTTTGTAAAAGTTTTTATGTTATTTGTATTCTCTATCCGTTCTTTCTTTCTGTCTCTCTTTCGTAATAAGATTACAGGTGTAATAAAAGAAATAAATAAATCATGTTTTATAAGTTTCATGAAACGAAGAAAAAATAAAATAAAATAAATAAAAATGTGTAAAACAGATACAATTAAGATGTAAGTGACAAAGTAATAAGTAAATTTAAAAAATTAAATAAAATATTGAAAAATTTAAAAATCGAAATTGTAAAAATGTAAGAAATATGAATGAAAAGTTAAGAGAAAAAAATCGATGATTTAAAAGATTATATCTTATAAAAATTAAATTTATTCTCTATATGAGGAAAAATGTGCAGAATAAATTTCTTTTTCAAAATAAAAAATTAGTTGTTTTTGCTATTTTGAATCTATAATAAGATTCATTCATGAATTTAGTAGCTCGAGGAAAATATTGAAAGATTCGACGTAAATAGCATTTTAGTTGTCACCAATGGTTCTTGATCCTGGATACTGCACTGTTCAGTTCCTCGCCCGTGAAGAGAGGAACATCCGCCTGGTTGACGATGATGGGATCATCTGTCTTTGGCGGCTGCGCTGGTAACAGCGAACCAACGATACGCTCCATGGATATCGCATTCATGAGAGTACTGCAGCTGAGTCTACGGGTGACCAATTTGTAGCCATATCCTCACGGGTCTGAGAGAATTGTGTATTATAGATGTGAACATGTGAAGACAGTATTTAATACCAACTAAATGCGGCAAGAGTTAAGAATTAAAGTGGCACTTAGCAAACCTATGAAAATAATAGGTGGGTTTTTTTGCGTCTCAATCAAAAGCTGGTTGGGGTAGCCAGCATTGAAAACAACAACTACTGAGGCAGGATTGTTGTTTTCAGTGCCGCCTACCCTAATCTGCTGTTGATTGAGACGCAAAAAGACGCACCTAATATTGAGTAAGATAACCCAGGTCTGTACTTACGACGCCGTTCTTTTCTCTTCAGCATCTAGCAATTATCGGCCATAATACTAACGTCCCATCTTCCTTAATATCTGTCCCTGCTCTTCATTTTCAACACGTAGATTTTCGAGAAACAAGCCAAAGTACGCTGCAGAAAATGACGAATTATGTTAAGTATATTATTGTCAACTTTATTTTCATAATCCGAGAATTTCTTTTTTCTTAGAAAACGTTGCATCTATGATAATGCTGATAAAGCTATTATAGTATATTTAGCTATTTAGTCAGATGATTTTAGGTAAATGGCAACATATTTTTAGGTGGCACTGATCTGATTAAATAAACAAGTTTAAATGCACGGTAATAATATGGCCGTTTGTGAAAAAGTTACATAAGACCAAGCTAACTATGTGCTAATCAGATTTGAATGCAAGCAATAGTATTTCAAAGTAAGCATGAGTTTGCTGCAAAAGTTCTCTCATGTCGCCTTTACAATATGACCCATCATGGACCACTGTAGGTCAACACCATTTTATAGAGGGCCAATGGCTTACAGTGGCCGACAGTGATGAAGAATGGAAATGGCGATGGCCGAGGACGGCTTTTGGAGCGGTTTTTCTTAGCACATCCAAGCAGTCCATCATGTACAATCGAAAAATCAGCACGGGTCCATCTAGTGGTCCAGTGTGTAGAGGTAACTTTGTGATGGTGATCATCATGGTGACCCATCGTTGGCCATTGTGTAGAGGTGACATCGGGTAAAAGTGCATTAATATTTGTCGCAGATACCTCAAAATGGGTAGAAGTTGCTACAGCTGATCGCGGAATATAGCAGCGATAACATATTCATAGTTGACGAAACTGGAGTGCTTTTCATATGCTAAAAAGAGTTGTTTGTAAAATTTTATAGAGATGGCATAAGTGGGAGGGAAGCGGCAGTTGCAGTAGAAATAAAGCAGGAAAAAGCCAGAAGCGATCACAACAAGGATTTAACGTCAATATGTCAACAGTTAATAACGGGCTAAACAAATTGTTTATAGACGCCACTCGCACAATCCAAATGCAAAAAAAATATGCCCTTGATTTGCCAGCAAAACCGTCAAAATATGATTTTCATTGACGAATGTGGATTCAACTTACTTCTTCGCTGGCGGCAAGCTCGTTTTGTAAAAAATACACGCGCCCGTGAGATGATTCCAACATCTCGGAGTAACAATGTGTCCTTGATAGCTGCTATGAGCAAGGAAGGGGTCATATATAGCTAATTGTTGACTCATTCCACGTGTAATGCCGAGCGATTCTCTTGTTAAATGCAGGAATTGATGGTGAAACTCGACACCTACTGGCAGGACTGGTAAGGATTTGCATTTGTGAAAATTTTTATTGTCTTTTCTTATACAGGCTGTTTTTTTTAGAGGTATAGAACTTTAAGTTGCTAACACTTTTTAATGTATGGTGTCACAGCTGACATGGGTTTTATGGTTAGTTTGGTTTGCAATTTTATCATGAATAGGTTGACGCCTGAACAACGTCTGCAAATTGTGCAAATTTACTTCGAAAAAAAAACGGTTTTGTTCGAGAAACTCATTTTTGTCAAAATTATGTTTAGCGATGAGGCTCATTTCTGGTTGAATGGCTACGTCAATATACAAAACTGCCGCATTTGGAGTGATGAGCAGCCACAGACGGTTGTCCAAACACTGTTACATCCGGAGAAAGTCACTGTTTGGTGTGTTTTATGGGCCGATGGAATAATTGGTCCATATGTCTTCAAAAATGCTGCTGGGAATAACATTACAGTCAATGGTGGCCGCTATACAACCATGATCAATGACTTTCTCGTTCCGGAATTGACTCGCCGTAATGCAGGGGACCTCTGGTTTCAATAGGATATCGCGACATACCATATAGCTCGTGCAACCATCAACTTATTGAAAGAAGCATTTGATGAGCGCATAATTTCTCGTTTTGGATCTGTGATATGGCCTGCAAGATCTTGTGATTTAACACCGCTGGACTATTTCTAGTCGAGATGCGTCAAATCGCTCTTCTACGCCGACAAGCCCGAGACACTTATAGACAACATTCGCCGCGTTATTGACGGGATACGGCCCCAATTATTGGTTAGAGCAGTCGTAAATTGGACCTCTCGTTTGGAATTCCTCCGCGCCAGTCGTCGCGTTCACATGCCCGAAATCATATTCAAATAAAAATGGCAGAGAATTATCTTTCCAATAAAACCAATTTCATGGCAATCAATACAATGTATCCGTATTTTATTTCATTTCAAAGTTCTATACCTCTATATAAAGAACCCTTTAGTTAAACATCTCGAGAATATAGTCCCAAAATTTGAAGTCAATCAGAGCGAAACTCTCGAAGTTATTGACTACTTAGTCCCATCTCCTCTATCATTGTAGCTTCGACAGCTCGGAGTATAGTGATCATTTTCTCAAAACCTCTTTACAAAAGTCCGTGTTCACTGCCATTTAAAAACCACATTACCGATTCATTTCAAACATGGCACACACTTTCAAAATGTAAAATATTTCCCCCCAACGATAAGTTATATAATTTTTTTACCATTAAAGGGGTTTTCCACTTATAAAAACGCCAAATTTTTCGTGTAAATTAGGAATTTTCACTTCAAATGACCACTAAAAATTTAAAAATGAGAAAAATAATAATCAGAGAACGTTGGAGGAAGATTTGATGATACTTTGAGTAAATTTTAATGTTCTTCGATTTCAGATAATTTCTAGCTGAGATACAATGAACACCGCAAATCGTCTTTTTCCAAAGACGTTCTTGAAAAACCTTTTTCACCGGTTTGTTTGCCAATATTTTCACATAAAAAAATTACCGAATGTTATTGAAATGATACTCAATAAGATTCTAAAAAAAATAAAATCATAAAATGGGGTGTTTTTCTCACAACCTGTATAAGAAAAGACAATAAAAATCGTTCAACTACCTTGCCTACTACAGTCTATAAAGGCTTCTTAAATCCCGAAATCTCGCCTGGACTACCAAGTTTCTACTGGATAAGACCCTGCTCTAGCCAGTACTCCCGTATGAGCTTAGGAGTGCGCAATTGGATGACATCGGTTCGTGATCGGGACCGTTGTTAAAATTTGTTGAAGGGGGCCAGGACCCGACCCCGGTTGTAGCTCCGATGATGATGACGTATATTGTCAATATTTGTGTATAGAATTATTGTGGAAGTACCATTAAATATAGGTTTCCAAGAATTTTCGCTAGCACAACCACCATTCCGAATTTTAGCGTAAACAAAATCAGAAAAAGTAACGGAAAATCTTTAAAATATCTACTACAAGCACAACCACGAAGCAGGAACCGGATATCAGGAAAGAAAATAATTCCAAATAAATCAGAATAACGAAATAAATTAAAAGCAGATCCATGTTCGGTAGACTCGCGTGTGCTACTGCTAGAAAAAGGGCATCAAAAGGCAGGTTTAAACAATTCCCGAAAGCAATATAATATGAACAGGTATTAAGGAGCTAGGTGGGTTTCGAAAGCTCAAAAAAGCACATTTTTACAAAAATGTTTCTATTATATCAAATGAAATATTTCATTCAAACAATTTAATATATATAAAATATACACATTTAACAAGTACTTTGTGAAATTTTCATTTAAAATTTTTAAAAATTCAGCCACTGGGACCTCAATTCTGACCCTACAGAAAATAGTTATCTCGGCGTTGTCACGATAACTCATGACAGATTCATCTGAAATGAAAAAAAAACAAATATTTTCTGTTAGTATATGTGTATAGTTCGTGCTTGCACGAAGGGAAAAAATTAAAATTAAAAGTTGCATTTTTGGCGCAGTTCCATTTTTTGGTGAAATTTTCACCACGTATTGCCTTTTCATATTAGTTGTAATGAAGAAAAACTAAATTCCTTCGTTCAAGCACTAGATAATGTTATTTCAAAGAAGTGTGCCAAATCTGAACAAGATCGGTTCATAATTTTCTGAGAAATCATGACAACCGACTCCAAAAATTGAGTTTCGAGAAAAACGCGATTGAAATTTTAAATTGAAATAACACGCAGATTTTTTTATTTCTTTTAACTTACATAGAATCATCGATTCCGGCACCATAAAGTAAAGAATCTGCTGCATCGGCAATATCCAGGGCATCCTTTTGCTTTTGCCTGTGACGAATTCGTGCATCTCGAGTCACAGCGTCAGCTTTTTTTCGGCTATGAGTATGCGATTCTCATCCTCTTTTCGTGCATACTCGTGGCTGTTTCGGCCAAGTTTTAGGTCCATATCGTGCATCAAAAGTAATAAAGCTGAAATTCCTTCGTTGAAAGTGCCAGCAGCGACAAATGCAGCAATCTCGACTATTTTTGAGCCAGCAAGTATTTTTGGAGTAATTTCCCAAATTAACTGGTTCAAACTTTCATTTCCACCAATACACCGCTCCAAAAGCTCTTCTTTGCTGAATTGTTCATAAATAGGCTTGATAGCTGATGAAACGTCACTTGGTAATGGATCATAATCGTGCTTGAATGGATGAAAGAGTGTTCATAGCCGAAGCACGCTGCCAAACGCACCATGAGTCAGGACCGTTTGGACATTTATCGTGCTGTGGGTTTTTGTCTGTGGAGTTATAATGAAAGTAATTTGTCCATATGGCGTCTTTCATATTTTATACCGAATCACAGTTTCTTCTTATAGCCAGGCCTTAATAAACTCTTAGTTTATCGATCAATTTGCCGGTAAGTTTGCCTTTGCCAGAAATAATTTTTTTTCTAATTGTTGTACCGGCTTCTTTTTTTCTTCTTCAACTGTTTTACTGACCAAATCGCGTAAGCGGGTGCCAATTCTCTTTTGTTCGTGTCCTACGTATTCTTTCTTGTTTAGTACAACATTTTCACCATAAGGTTCGGCACGTAGAATTCCGGAATATGTTTTAGAGTTCCGTCTCCAATATAATTTGTGTACCTTAGGCCGTATTTTACAAAAGAGCGTTGAAATATTGCAACTATTGATGAGGCTTCCATATTACCAGCTGGTCCTTGGTGATTGGCACTACATTGGTTTTTTTCAAAATGATTCTCTCGCCACTCTTCAAACTCTGCCGTGTTCAGTTTTCTTTTCTTAGCTTCACATAATTTGCAATAAGAGCATTTTACAAAAACATCTAAAACTTTTCCAGAATAGTAACCAATTAACATAGGCCCACCGTATAAAGATGAATAACCCCGCTTTTTCCCCAAGTGCCATCACCTGATACAGTAACATCTATCGTATCTTCAATACCGTTTTCATCACTCGTTAATTTTTTTTTCTTCTTTTGCTGCTGTGATGAAAAGTGCTACGGTAACCGTTCTGATATATTTATGTAATTTATCAACATACAAATCGTACGTTGATTTATTCAGGAAATAGCTTATATTTTTACTTCCTTCAAGTCCTAAGCCTAATATCCGCTTAAGAAAAATAACCCTGCGATTTATTTCATACGATTTACCAATTTTTCGACACGATAAAATATATCTAGGCTCACATTTTTAACACTCCGCCAGGATTTTAAAACCGAGACCAAATTTTACACACTGTTTAAATTCCACTTTACAATCAATTACACACTTTGTTCTCTCCATTTTTATTATATTAGAGCACTTCACAAAAGTAGAAAGTGTTGAAAACCCTAAAAAAAAAGTCTATTATCGCGTACTGAAGAGTACCGTTCGCTGGCACGTGTTTTTCGTCTTGATTTTTGAGTTTTTTCGCCGACGTGCTGTCGAAAGATTCGTCGTTTATCTATGCATTTTTAGGATTAAATGATTGTTTATTTTGGTCTATCTTTTCTCTGTGCACCCGTTGCTAGATCAGTTCTAGTAACTTTATGTATTTTGCAAAGAAGTGAAAAACAAAAATTTACAACGTACACTTATAACCTAAAAGAACCCTCGTGGCTCAACAAGCAACAATCAACTATAATATTCAAAACTAATTGCCCTTAGAAATTCACAGCAAGCGAGAGAGACACAAACAATATCTTAGCAGCTGCCTCAATATACCTGCTAGGCGCCTGGCTGACATGGCCTAATGGGCGGAACTTCCGAAGGCTCTATCTCTTCGAATTTTACTCCAATCGATTTAAAATTTTGGCAGAATATTCTAGACATGCTGTACTATTCATTTAATAAGACAAAAAAATATATTTTTTAAAATTTTACAACCCACCTAACTCGAGATTTGATTAGTATTTTTTTGCTTGAATCGCATACGTCCCTGGGTTGATCGTTGGAAATCAGGCAATGTCTATTTCTTTTGAAGCAATCTTTAAAAATAATATAACTTTAAAACATTCTTTTATCCAAAAGTTTACAAACAAATTTTCAAAGAAAAACACTTGATCTTTTTTTCAATCTTATTATATTTTCTTTCATTTCCTCATATGCTATACATTACAACTTATATAGTTTCATTTATTAATATGTATAAATTTTCTCCTTCAATGCTCTTATTTGCCATGGTAAAAAATAAATACTTTATACAAGTAGTACAAATGTGTTTATTGTGTTTGTGTGTGTGTGGATGTTTGTTTTTAGGTATATTGCATAGTGTGTAGTAGATAGTGTTTTGCCGAAGCAATAGCAAATAGTACTTTTCCATAAATACTCGTATTAATGGTTGTTTATAAATTTCATACTGTTTATCTTGCGCACATTATTTTCTTTTTCAACCAATTGCTGCGAAGTATACTCGCTAAGGACAATTAAATGCCAGCACACAGTCACAAAATGTAAACGAATAGAATGTTGCTAGAATAGTAACATAGATTTTCGAAACCAATTAAATTTGGAAGGAACAAATTGACGTACATACATTATTTCCTATAGTTTTCATTGTCAAAAAATCTGCATTTTCACTTTCAATAACGTGCATTTTAATATAGTATCATGTTTTAAAGAACGAACGAACGAAAAAAAAACTTATGAAACATAAACGAAAAACAATCATATTCTTAATATGTATTTAAAGCATTTTTTTGTTGCAAGAATGAAGCGATAAGATAATAGATTTAATGATAAAATTATAGTAATTATGTTTAGTGACAATTACGTACTACAATAAATTTCTACGGAAAATCGTGTTGATTTTTTTTTTGTTTGGGAAAATTGCAAAATAACAATTCAAGCAATAATTCCATTTTTAAATTGTGGATAAATTGTGATAAATATTCCAATTGAATTTTGCTAAGATTTAGATGAAACTTTTTCATTTCATTTCAAATAAGTATTTTATAACGAATAGTCGGGTCTCTTGAACGTCTTACGGTCTTCTTATATATTCTTCTATTCTTTTATAAGTCCATACGAATATGAATTAAATCCAGGAAGATTTCGTGTGGTCAATGAGCCGGTTGATGTTAAGGTGGGAAATCAAAGTGTTGAATTGTGAGAGTGGATGAAAATTTGATTTTAATTTTCATGAAAAAAAAACATATTTGCCTTTTCTAAAGTGTAACTTAAATAAAAACGAGTTTCCTTTTTTATATATCATCAAACAACTCAATCGACACTCAGTTTCCTCCAAGACATTTATTTGCTTCTTTTCCCATTACACACCCAAGTTTTATAATGTTCGGAATGACATGAAAGCTATCAAACAAGGAGTCGATTTGGTATGACAAATCGCATATACAAAACCAGGACTTTATCCTATCTCGGACTACCAACTTTTCGCTAATGCATATTATAAAAGTCATTATGCTAAGAGTTTTGTTTAATTATTCCGACTGAATGTATAATATTTGTTACAATGGACAAGCGGTGGAATTTAATTAGAAAAATCTATCAATATATATGATACGGTTGTTTGCGTGGTGTTTTATATTTTTGTTCGGTTTTATTAATTCCCAGTTTGTCTGAATTGTTTGACTCTAAACGAACCAAAGCCGTGTTGTGGAGTGGAATTCATAATTCGTCATAAAATCTGAAGTTTAGAACGGCAGCAACATTTATATAACTATTCAAACTCGAAACGTAGACTGTTTCACATATGTGTATGCACCACTTCAGCTTGATTTGATCCAAAAAAAGAGCGCATCGATTACGTTTACATATTTTGTTAATTTTTTCTTCACATTTTTGTTTTGTTTTGTATCAGTTCCATTATTTTCTTTCATCCCCTCCGGCTATAACGTTAATGTATTTTATAATAGTCACTATGTTTTCTCTTCATATAAATTTTATCTGGTATTTTAAAACCCATATTGTTTCACTTAGTCGTTATTTGTTCCGTTTTATAGCAATTGGCAGCAATGAGATTTCGGTTTTGCAGGCTGTCGTTCTTCGGTTTGACGCTGTTTCTTACGTGATGATATTTCCCTGATGAGATCATAAAAAACCTACACGAAAAAAACATGAAGAGAAAAAAAATGAATCGTTTGATTCATTAGCCCAATGATTTAATATTTATGTGAAAATCGAAACTCATATGTATAATCAATCATTAATCGAGAAACAATAGAGTTGAATAAATAGACTTGGAAAGAATATAAAATCGAAAAATTAAATCAAAGCAATGATCAGATCGTTTTCACGCAATTTACTTAAGATAGCAAATAAAAGCAATAAGCCATCTTTCTTTTCTCTTTGATGATGTGTGATTGAAAATAAGTTTCAAATTTTTCAATTTTTTGTGAATGTGTTGTAATAGTGTCGTGTTTGTGTTTCTGAGCGTGTGATTCAATGGATTTACGTGACAATGAAATAAAACATTTTTTCATATGGCTATTAAATTACCGAAACATTTCTAGCACATTATAAGCATTTCTATTGAGGCATTAGTAGTAGTATTGTTTATGCTGTGAGACATGTGCAACAGGTGTTAATTTAAGTTTTTTATTATTTTGGAGTTTGATTTTATAATTGATTGATTTTTAATTAGCTAAACTATGCAGCACACAGCACAAATAGCAAGTATTGAGTCATTTTATATATTGGTAGGTGTGAATAGTTTTTAATTACTATTTATTAGCTTATGCGCACATAAGCTAAGTTTCCCGCTCGCTTCTAAAAATTATTTTCTATATGAACAATAACAACACTAACATCGATGAAAATAAAATAACAAAATTCAAAGATATTATTTGGGCACAAAAAGGTCTTCAGTGCATTTTTAGATATGCTTTTTTTGAAGCTTGATTAACTTAGTGGGTAGAGAGAGCCCTGGATCTTATCTGTGGGGTCCCTGGTTCGAATCCAAGTTCGGATGGAGGACCGCGCACCGAGCTTTGAGTTCACCTAGCTCTGAATAGCTTAGTCAGGGGTAAAAAGTGAGTTATGCAACTAATTACTCCACACCCTTATTCATATTGGTTGTAAATTTGTGATGAAACTCTGTACCGGTTTTAACTCCTAGATCCAACTAGAGTTGTCGTGGGATTACTTTACTTTTTTGTTTGCTTTTTACTTGGAGGAGTTTCTTTGATAAACTTCCATTACCATGGGACTTATCCTTTTGATGAACGAAATTACGCTGTAATAATCTTTTATTTTGGGTCATAGTTAGATTAGGCATTTATTTTGAAAGATGTATTTCAGCCTCTGCTCCGCGACGGCGTGAGGTCCACCAGCCAAGCAACGCTGTCTGGTTTTCCCAAGTGCCAAATAGTGACACAGGAGATGTTGAATTGTTTCTGAGCCTCCAGGCTTTTGACACTTCTCCCACATGTATCGCTGGTTAGGAGTTGCACTTTCATGGCATGTGCTGCTACAAAACAGTGGGCAGTAATGACCAGTCCGCGTTTTTATAGAGTCAAGCACGTACTTAATCGCTTTCTTATCCTTTCTCCAATTTCCGATTTACTGGTCTGTTGTATTTATATCTCTTGCAATTCGTCTGTCGCCACCTACGAAAGTTTTTTCGCTGAGCTTTCTATCTTCATTCTCTCCCGGTTTCCTTCATCTCACCTCCTAATTTTTGGTGACAACATGCCTTCTGTGGGGTGGGACTCCAATAACCTCAGTGTACTATCCCACAATCACCTCTCTGTTGCGATTTCTTTCTTTCACTTTGTTCTTGTTCTCAAATTACCTTCGCAATACCAACTACAAAGTCCTTGATTTAGTTCTTCCTAGTACTCCTTTAGATTCCCTTTCTCTCTCCTGCTTCTTTCCCATATGTGCAAACTGATCCTCATCACTCTGCGCTCTTGGTTGATGTTGCCCTTAACTTCCATGCAAAGAATAAATGTGCTTCTATTCAGCGTTATAACTTCTTTAAAGCTGACTTTCAGAAAATGTCCGCTGAAATCAATCTTATCAACTGGCATTTTTTTTCAAGGGATTGGATATCGATTGTGCTTTGTCAAAGTTCTACTTTTTCTGTTCTAACCTTATCTTTCGTTTTCCTTATCCTTCGAAACCACTTTGTCAAATAAAATTTTCAAGATAAATTAAAAATTTTTCAATTTTAATCATCCCGCAAAAACAATTCCAATTTGATTCTGCTTTCGGAGGCTTATTCCGCAAAACGATCGAGTTTCCCGTATCAATTATTCTCTGCTTTGATAAGCTTTAGAGACGATATACGTTGTCTATGCGATTATAGACAAGAAGGGAACCGTGATCACAAATCAATAACCTTTATGAGTAAATTATTTCCATGGATATAAGTCGGAGATGTTAAAATTTGTCACAACCAGCGTAAATAACAATTAATGATTTCCAACTGCAAGTGGTCACACCAGTCAAGCATGCACTGTGTGCTGGTGTCTGATGAGAAACAGTGCATGCTTTCGAAACCACTTTGTCAAATAAAATTTTCAAGATAAATTAAAAATTTTTCAATTTTAATCATCCCGCAAAAACAATTCCAATTTGATTCTGCTTTCGGAGGCTTATTCCGCAAAACGATCGAGTTTCCCGTATCAATTATTCTCTGCTTTGATAAGCTTTAGAGACGATATACGTTGTCTATGCGATTATAGACAAGAAGGGAACCGTGATCACAAATCAATAACCTTTATGAGTAAATTATTTCCATGGATATAAGTCGGAGATGTTAAAATTTGTCACAACCAGCGTAAATAACAATTAATGATTTCCAACTGCAAGTGGTCACACCAGTCAAGCATGCACTGTGTGCTGGTGTCTGATGAGAAACAGTGCATGCTTTCGAAACCACTTTGTCAAATAAAATTTTCAAGATAAATTAAAAATTTTTCAATTTTAATCATCCCGCAAAAACAATTCCAATTTAATGTATTTTGTTCGAGCCAATTCCAATATTTTCCTAGGTCATCATTTATATTTTGCTGGAGATTTAATTCATCTTTACCGGAATCCAGCAGTAGTGTGTCATCAGCAAATAAAACTATTTTTCCCAACAGATAAATGTCCTGTACGCTGTTAATGTACAGTAAAAACAGTAATGGCCCAAGGATTGATCCTTGAGGAACCCCGATGTTTATAGTGCATTCCTGACTTTTATGCATATTGTTGGTTGTAATAATACGCTTGGTGAGGAGATAATTCTGTATCAACAGCTTGAAGTTGTGATGGATTCCGTATATTTCGAGCCTCTGAAGCAGGATGTCATGGTTAATGGTGTCAAAGGCCTTTTTCGAATCTACGAAGATTGCCGCTACATAGTCGCAATTATCCAACCCATTGTTGATAGAATGTACTGCATCTAACGTTGCTGCTAGTGTACTACTGTTTTCTTGAAACCCATATTGAATTGGATCACCACCTTTGAAGATTGGAGTGATTTTCGCTAGTTTAATACAATCGGGGAATGTGCCACCTGCTAGCTGTTTATTTATTATTGTAGTTAGAAGCTCGAAAATATGATTTTTCAGCAATTTAATATCCTCGGATGTTATACTATCCAGACCAGGAGAAACCTTTGATTTAAGGTTGTCGATTATTTCAGATATTTTAACAGGACCAGTGGGACGTAAATGAATTGAAGTGAACATACTAGGCTCAATATAAATACTGCAGTGTGATGAATGACTAGATTTCCAATGGTATTTTAATTTTTTTTAAATGGATCATCATAATCCAATGTGTGAAGACATACAAGAACGAGTGAATTCGGACTCCTCTTTCACTGAACGCGTCATTACTGAGGCCATGAATATGATATGCAAACCAGCTTGGAATCATCGGAAGGGCAATTGTCAAATGAACCGAAAACCCAAAAAAAAAAAAACGAGGAGAATTCGGCCAAAAATTAAGGTTCTTCTCACTGTTTTTTTTATGTCCGAGGATTTGACCACACGGAATTCTTTGCGAAGGATCAAACAGTAAATGAATAATATTACTTGGATGTTATGAGGTATTTGAGATAAAGTATTCCGTAAACAAGACCAGATTTTTGGAAAAACAATTCATGGATTTGGCACCATGCCAATACATCATCTCACACAGCCATCATTGCGACCGAATTTTTGAATAAAAATGCCACGAATATCATCGAATAACCACCATATTCATCAGATTTGACTCCGTGTGATTTTTCATGCTACTAAAGTTTAAACCGCCGCATCGAAGAACTTATTTATCTCCATTAAAGACATAGAAACGAAATCGATGCAGGAGCTGAAAGCAATACCGGAATTTGACTTAAAAAAATGTTGTTCGTTGGAAGAAGTGTGTCGCTTCAAATGGAGCCTACATTGAAGAAAACTCAATAAACTTTGATGAATAGTTGATATTTTGTGTTTTATTTAATCATTTTGGAGACTTATTGATCAAATTTTATTAAGAGTTATATTAAGTCCTTTTGTCAATACTGTCAAATGGTGATTTAACGTCTCCGAAAATCGAGTAGACGTCGAAGCTAAACTCCCAGCATTTTCTAAAACTTGTTTGACTGGGACAGTTGCAAGTAGTGATATGCCTCTGTAATTTTTGCACCGAAGTTTGTTTTCTTTTTAGTGGATAGGGCATGTGATGGAGTTGCACCACTCCTGCGGTGTTGGCTCTTGATCTCGCATGAGCTGAATTACTTTGAAATGGCTTTCATGATGCAGCTCCCACCGTATTCGATAGATTCAATCGGAATTTCGTCAATACCCGGCTCTCTATTATTGTTCTGGCTTCTAATGTCAGCTCCGACTTCTTCCAGTGTTGGAGCGATTCTTGGGATTTCATCAGAGTCTAACAGCTCTGATATTTGTGAGCCATGTTCAAAGTTGAGTTCTTTTAAATAAGAACCCCGTTTCGTTTCATTTACTCCAAGCAAATTTTTATTTTCATTCATTCACCAAGTTTTGTCAAAATTCAGTTAATCTAGATTCAGTTCGTCCGGATTCAGTTCGTCCGAATTTTAGTTCCGTTGCCATGAGTACAGATACAGAGCTCTAAACTGCACTCCGTTTCATATTTGTAGCCCACCTAACAATTTTCAATTATTTTAATCTAAAATAATTGTTCGACATAAATCTAATACAAAGAAGAATGAGAAACTGTGTAAAATGATTTTTTTGAAAATGACTACTCATTGGCGTTATTTTTCACTGCAATTCATAGAAATTCGTCATTCTTGTGCGTTTCATATTTACAACCCACTTGGTAATTAGTAGAATTACTAGCCGAGTAAATCAATCCTTTCGACTGTTGTTCACAAGAGTGTGTGATAAGTTTATCATTTGAAATACCTCGAAGTACGTCATTAAATTAAGTTGAAAGGGGTGAAATCGTATGCCTGGTTTACACATATGGCGAACGTTTCGTCGAGGAACTTGTGAAATTACTTCCCTCCATATCTTCGTATGTAAAAAAACACCCGAGAATAAACAAGGGGACCATTTACACACTCGGCTCGCCAACATTTGCCATGTGTGTAAACGCGGCATAAGCGTACAAAGAAGTCAATTTGAACATCAGTGAAATTTTAAGAAAAGTTCCCGCATAATTAACAACTTTTTTTTGAAAAAAAAACCTGAGTTAATGGAAAAAAAACGACACTTTCTCCGCGGGAGGGGAGAAAGATTATACGTTCAGCCAGTAATTCAACAATAAGCTGTTATAAAATGGCAACTCTTGTACAAACAAAGGTGTCAAAAATAACGATTTGGAGAACGCTACAGCGTGATAATAACATCAGTAGAGCTAAAATGAAGAGTGCTCCACGAAAATTAGATCGCCATAAGAAAGCTCGCTTGGAATTAGCAGAAAAAAATATCGCTACAGATTGTTTCTCTGTAAGAAATACCGGTTATTGTATTCCCTCCTTGTTTAGTTTCAAAAATTGTGTTTCTAGATTATTTTTTCGGATGAAAAAAAAATGAAATTCAGATGGGCCTAATGGATTAAATTCTTACTGGCGCGATCTGAGAAAGGAGCCCCAGTATTTCTCGAAGCGGAATTTCGGTGGCGGTTCCGTGATGTTCTGCGGTCCATTTTCTGCACCTGGATGCTTGGACATAAAATATACTTCATCGTGTATGAAGAGTTGAGATTATAGTACTTGAGGGCAGTTTACTGCCGTTTCTGGCAGCACTTCTTGAAAAAAACTTGACTTTCCAGCAGGATATGCAAAGATACATCAGTCGTGAAACAATGGTATGGATGGAAACAAATTCCATTAAGATAATGGATTGGCCAGCGTGTTCGGCTGACCTGAGCTCCATTGAAGACATTTCGGTGATTCTTGTCAGACGGGTATATGCCGGAAGATCAGCAGTATGAATCACTGGCGGAATTGAAAGCTTGATGAATGGAGGAACTGGAACCTGAGTTATTAAAAAAGTTGATCAATTCCATGAAAAAAACGGATTTTTGATCTGATAAAATCAAAACTAAATTTGGTGATGTTTTAGCTTGCCTATTTTTAATCGATTAGCCGTGTGAATTTGAATATGGCCTTGCAATTTTGTCTTTGTTTTGTTGAAATAAAATAATTTTCTTTCAATTTCTTTCAATTAACAAATTATTTCTGATTTATTTATTTATATTGTATTAAACATTTGCGGTTATAATCATGAATCACTGTATGAAGCTAATGGAGAAAATTTATTTAGCTTATTTTTTACAACGATTTTTATTCTTTGAATTCAACGATTCGCCGGAATGATGAAGTTGATTGTATAAGTTTTGAGAACACCAACCCAAATTATATTTAATAATTTGCGTTGTAGCATTTGTCTAAGGGAAAACATAGATTATCACAAAAAATAATCTACAGTCATCAAAAACTGTAGACTTCGATTGAAATGGTGTGAAAATTTATTATTATTCATTATGTCTGCCCTGGTAGCATATTTGATACATGATAAATTTTTATTTATGATACTTGTTCTATTTTGAGTGTTGTTTTTTATGTTAGCAACGTACAATGATCTCAAATGTGTTCTCAGGTATTTCACTGATAATCTTTACGATTTGAAATTAGCTTGAAATGATATTATCACAAGCGATACAAATGCGATATCAGTGCAGTTAATAATAGCTCATATCATGTTATTATGATCTAAATTGAAGCGTTAAGGCTTACGTTATTTTGGTTTAACTAGAAGTGTTTCGGTAGAAGCGCTAAAAACGTCATATCACAAAACGAAATAAAATTTATGATACGAAAACAATAAGCACAAAAAATTATTATAAATATAGAAGGGTAAAGAGTAAAACAAATTTGTCAATGCACCTATCTAAATTAGTATACACTTAAGTTTCCGTCTCTTGCATTTATCTTTTGCTCGCCCACTTGTTGATTTCGAATCTTCAGTTTTTCGTGATCTGATTTCACGCATCAAATCAAAAAATACCTGTGAGTGAAAAAATTTCATAATGCATTTTAGACAAATCACGAATGGAACAATGGTTGATTTTGTTTTGAAAATGTTTGAATTTGGTATGTTGTTGTTTTAACATCGTTTGGAACATTCGAAACATTGTTTGATAACAGGAAAACAATGAATTGACTATGTTTTCTAAATCGTAACGGATAAAATAATGTTTCGGAAATTATAATTGAGACCCATCACCCGTTCGAACCAATAAAAATAGAACGTTAGTAAATGCATAATAAAGAGACATTTATGATACGATAATGTGTTAAATAACGTGTACACATGCGAATGTTGATCCCAACTCAAACTACATGGCATGGCGGCATAGCAAGTGCACCTACATACGTAACTACAATAAATCAAAATGATTAAACTAATTTTAAGCCAAAAACATTCAGATTTAAGTTTGTGTGTTGATGTCTGTGGCTCGAGCTCATCCAATCTAACTAGCCCAATACATTGCAGCCAAAATAATAGTGACTATAAAATAGAGAAAATGGGGGGAAAAAGAAGAAAAAAATAATGTCCCATTGTTGATGACATCACTCATGCTTTCCGGGTTTCAATGGAGCAGAGGTGAAATGATGGATTTATCTAGGCTGGAATGCACTATAGGTTAGTAAAGTGTTTTTTGACGTTACCTTATCGACATTCTCTCGGGTTTTCGCTGATGTTTCCACGTAGGGAACGCCCCACTGTTGAGTACGCCCCTGACATTCACTCAGTGGCACTTTGCGCTTTTCATTTAAATCACATTTGTTGCCAACTAACAAAAATGGTATGCTTTCGTCGTTTTTGACACGCAATATTTGTTCGCTGGAATGAATGGAATGAGAGTGAATTAATAGAACGAAATGAGGACATTAAGTAATAGTGGTATTTGCATTGGTAATGACACAATCGCGAAGAAAACTATTGGTACATTCTACAAGTGAGTTTACGATAGATAGTATAGTAGTTTTTCAACTAAACCTAAGGTTTGTTGGTTTTGCTGCGGAATTTGAATTTCCAAGAAACGTGATTCCCAATGCTTTATCAAAAAAGAGAATCTATTTGGAAACTAGGTCACGTTTATGTCTTCGTAATGGTCACACAACATGATTTACGATGTTCATATGAAATTCAAATTATAATTTTTTTTTTCGAATGCTCTTTTATCGTTCTTTCTGACTTAACTTTGAATTGATGCCAGATCGTAATATGCTTGAAATGTATGCATAAAATATTGAATTCAATGTACCAACACTTTTCTGCAATAATGTCATCAACTTAATGGATATTCTTTCAAATACCAACCGGAATTCCTGTGTCGCTTGGAAACTTTCATCGTCCGTTATCGAAAATACACATAGAAAGCCTTCACCGCTACGGAAATAATTGTCCCGAATTGCTGCATAGTCTTCTTGGCCCGCTGTGTCAAGAATATCGATTTGAACTTCTTCGCCGTCTAGAACAACCTGAAAACAAGGTGAATTATTATGATTATCGATTTGTTTGAAAACAGTCATTTAGATGTTATCATTTTGAGAGTAGTGTTTGGTTGTTGAATATAAAATGCTGTGGGAGATAAAGGTGGGACGATAAATTGAGTTCTAAGAAGGTTGTGGAAATATTTGTGGTTTATTAATAGAACAGCTCCTTGTTTTGATTTCATTTACAGACGTTAGTTGAAGAAACTTTATATTAATTTTCATTTCTTTCATTGATATTAGTTGAAAGTAAAATTTAACTAAAAAAAAAGGTTCCCGAGGGAGTAGTACATGCAACTCTCTAGCGATATTAGCGTGAAAAGTGTCAAAAAGGATATATGTATGTCGTATAAAAGGGAGGAGGGTCGTTTTCCCGAAATGAGACTTCATGAGACTGTTTCAATTTCTGTTCCGCAGAACGTTTTTTTTTTAAATTTAAAGGGTTAAATTCATATTTATGATCTTTAGCCCCACCAGCGACTTTTCTTTGACTTTATCGATGGTAATGACTCTTTCTATTCAATTTTTTGTTCCATTCTTGAAGACGAAAATACTTCGTTTTCTAAATCTAGAGAGTGAGCCAAAACTGCCACAAAGCTAATAATAAGTGAGCAGGAGCAGCATTGTTTCGGTAAAAAAACCAATCCGATGAATCAATTTTGACCGTTTTTTCCACTGTTTTGGGCAACCATTTTATTATTTTATGCTACTAATATTGGTTAGCTACGATAATATTTCTTTTTTGTTCCTTGGGTCCAGTTGGACCCGACCCAAATCCTAGTATGTTATCATGGTGGGATTCGATCCAGCGATTACACACGTTAGCAGCTGGTGCACTACCAACAACAACACAGCTTACGCACAATAAAGTTTACATGTAAACACCGACCAGCATTTTATGTCGAATTGAATCACACCTGCTTTTTTAAATTTTGACTATACAGAATTTTTTATTCACTTGGTATTTGCGCAAATTTGTTGTGTGCTTGCATTGCCCGAAAGGCTGCAAACAGCCTAATCTGGCATCACTGGTATAAAGTGGGAAATAATGACTAAGCAGAGGAAAGTGATTGGTTCTTCTGAGAGGCACGAACGGTGGTCTGAAGCCGTATTTTCATATTACTCCTATTTTGACATGGACTGATGGATTGAGCACCTGTGATTTCAAATTTGGGCGTTGGCACGATAAGGCCGTGATCTTATCTTTATTCGATCATGGTCTTCAGTAGTCAATATGCATGTCGTGGTCGGGTGAGTAACGGGACTTTGCCGTGGAGGCTTTTCTTCAAAGAAGGAAAACGCTGAGTCTGTGATTTCGATGCAGAGGATATTTAGCATGCGTTTCGAATTTCAGTGGAAACGGAGGTGTTGCTGGTGGAAAAAGATTTTGAAATAGGACCAATATTTCTGAATGTCCTAAAAAAATCAGCTGATAAACCCATACTAAATACCCGAAAACATCGTGCACTCAGAGCTTATAGAGAATGAGATGAATAGAACGGCCTTCTACGGGCTCTATTCGGAAACATGCATCTGCAATTCAGATATCGGCTCGTACGGTGGGGTGGATTTTGCACTGTGCCCTTAAGCTATACCCTTAAAAGATTAAGATTGCTCATGAATTCAGTCCAGTAGATTGAGGAAGACGTAGTGATTGTTGTATTGCGATATTAACAACAGTGCTTCTAAGCGGTATTGTTTCAAATATCGATGAAGTGATCTTTCTGGCACAGTGAACAGACAGAGAAGCTCTCGAGAACTCCAACATTGGTCTCTTCACAGCCTAAAAGTCACCGTTTGGGGCCTGTCATTTTAGCACCATTTTGCTAGCGATGTTGCCCGGTCGACTGATCTTTTTACGAGAAACTGCTGAAGCTTCTTGTTTTCCTGATTTGAGCTTTTGTGAACTTTTCTTCTGGAGGTATGGCATCTCATGGTAGAGGTTTTTAAAAATCGTCCCCGAACTTTAGCAGAACTCAAGGAGGCGACTCATGAGGCAATCGTTAGAATTATAAATTTATTTATTTTTATTGCAATCGTCTAATCTAGTCTAATCTAATCAATCGTTCTTATGTAGTATTCTTTAAAATGATGCTGTAGACAAATGAAAACCAATAAGTTTCGTTAAAGCATCTTCTTATAGCGGTGACTAGTTCATTGCAACCATGATTGGTCCGATGTTGAGGAATCGATAAAAAGTTCACACGCCTGATACTTTTGTTGGTATTAAGGTTAAGTAATTAGAGTCGATGATGCCTACTAAAATTTTAACGACAAATAAGATTCTGGAGTTGTGGTAATTCGTAATAGAGTTTAAGGAAATTCGTAAGAGATTTTAACGGCCTTGTTAAGGAAGTAAATGCAAAAGGTCAAATCACGGAAGATCACGATGGCAGAAACGTCAGAAACTTTTTTGAATAAACGATTAGCTCAATTTGGACAACCAAATTTTTGCTATGGCGCCCATACAAGACTTGCTTAACCGCCAATATGTTTAACTAGGCTGAAAAAGGGGTTGTTAGCCGTTGAATTTCCTCGAATATCTTCTGATAAAACCTAAGGTATTACTATCTTTCACAACGATTGAGTTGATATGATCGTTAAATGTGAATGATCGAATCAGCAATATTTTTAAATCGTGTACTTTTGCTGATCTAGTAAAGGTGTACTCAAAAGTGAGTACTCATAAATTACAGGATTATTTTTGTGTGTGTAAGTTATAATAGTACACTTGTCAGCATTAATAAGGAGATTATTATGGGAACACCAGATGACAAATATATTTAGATCGTGCTGCAAATCATTGCAATCGTTGGCATTTCTAACAAATTTGAAAATTTTAGCATTATCAGCATAAAGCAAAACAGAGGATGACTGCTGAATGGAAACAACATCATTAATAAATAAGACAAACAGTAAAGGGAGCCAGATGAGTACCTTGTGGAACACCAGACGTGGTTTTAAGTTCAGATGACAAAGCACCGCGCAAGGATACACGTTGGGTTCGGTTCATCAAGTAAGAGTTAGCTCAGTTCGAAAACAAGTTAGGAGGGAATTGAAAGGGATCAAGCATTGCTAAGCGTATAGAGTGATCAATCTTATCAAAAACTTTCGTCAAGTCTGTGTAGGCACATTATTGTTGTAAGGTTTTACGTCGATACCTGCAATGAAGCTCAAATCTACGGTCCAACATTAGGACAGTGCCTATTAATTTGAATAGACAGCACCGTATTGTGCACTACAATACTTCCATTTTTCATTAAACCTATGGAGACTAATTTATCAATGGTAAGATAGCATACCTATTTTCATATGACTTTTATAGCCCATTGACCTGGGTCCAGGCGGAGTGTGTGCTGTGTTCACACAACTCCTAAGCAAGCGCCGGATCCAGAATTGATTTCTTGCCAGATAAGATAACAATTCTATGCCGGATAGCTTATAAACCACAACCACTGAGGAGCTCCCACTAAGGAAGCCTCTCCCATCGGCATGATCCACCTACAAAGTAGGTAGGGGCTACACCTGCCCCCGCACTGCGATACTTAGTCACATAGGTCGTGCAAACCAAGTGACTTTTCTCTTTCGGGTGAAGCAGACATCTTTATGTATGAAGGCATGAAATCCTTGTTCATACAGATATGCTTTGGAGCACTTGTCCATAGTTGTGCCTTAAGGCCAGGACCTAATGTATTATGCTTTTTTTCAAATATATAATGTTTAAACATATTTAATTCATACGTGCTTTAATAATTTACCAGTGAGGGTTTACGAGAAGTAGATATTGCTGCAACTAGCGCTTATTTTCTCCCACTGGGGATGTGTAGGCACAGTTAGAATTGTTCGCTTGATGAGAAAATTAAAGAAGGCTGGTTGTGGTTTTACGACCTTTCATAAAACTGTGCTGATACGGGGGGCATACTGGATTTGAAATGGAAGTCTACAATATCCGTGATTATAGCTTCAAAAAATTTACCGATGCAGGGAAGCTTTGCGATGAGTCGATAGTTATTACAGCTCTCCAATGTAGGAGTAACGGTGGAGTAATTCCACAGGTGAGGGAAGATGCCTGCTTTTTAGAATGTATTGAACATATAAGACAGCGCAGGTAGTAGTGATGACACAGAATATTTTAAAACCAAATTAGGTATGCCATCTAGGCTAGGTGCCGTTTTTTTAAACAGATTATTGCCAAATTTATGGCAACAATCTGTTTATAATGGTTGCCACATCAATTTTCTAATCCATCATCTCCAAAGAGGAGATTGCTAAGTTCGTTAAGTAGGGAGAAGATAAACTGGAGTTAGGCAAGTCAGAACGATAAGCTATACGGCAAAAAAACGAAACATGCTGTTAATAAAGGTAGTTGGCACGCAACAGCTGAACAATCAAGTGTGGAAATAAAATGTTACTTTAACCGGACTAGGCTCCTGCGAAACGAAAGACCAGTCACAGTTAGCAAACAAGTTATACAATTGATTAACATTAGCTTGTATATTAGTTCTTGTTTCAGATAAAAAGACAAAACATCAAGAAACAGTTGGGCATCGACTGCGAAGCCTAATATAATTTTTAGAACAACAAAAGAAAACATTATTCCATGCACTTTGAATTCATGAAATTTTGTCTAAATCATTGTATAATTTGTTTTTAAAAAAATTCACTTTGTAAGATTATTTACTAGACAAAAATGAGGGATTCCACTATGCCCACCTTCTAATTAAATAAGTAAAGTGTTTTTTCCGAATTCGTCGCTGGAATAACTTAGAATTTTCGAAGCTGTAAAATGATCTTAATTAATTTTGTTGTTTGAAGATGGGAGTGATTCTCAAAGAGGATAAACTAGTTTATTTTAGCTAATTGAGTTACTCTTAGTCAAGTTAAGTTAGTTGTTTCAGTGGGTATTAGTTAAAAACTATACATAAAATGTAAATAAAGAAAATCTAAAATATTTTACATATTGAAAATAGAAAATGACTTTTCATTTTTTCTAACAATACTAACAGATACATGACGACTATCTAACAATGTCACTTTCAACTGAACAATGTTATGTACTTAGCAATTCAATTAGTATGATAGTCAGCATAAGGTGAAACTTTTATCACTTGTACTTACAAGTATACATATAACATACACGCTTGCAAGCAAGATAAAATTGAATCGTTTCCGTGAGTCACTTGCATTGTTTCGAATTTTTGCTTCAAGCACACCTGATAGCTGAGAAAATCACCAGCAATGTAACTGACTCGAACGAAACTTATAGTGTCAGGTGAGTGAAGCAACATGCATACGCAAAAACATTAGACATCGATTAGTCATATCATTATCTTTGAAATTCCATTCCGTCATCGGTCGGATGATATCGATTTGCGTTGGTACTTACTTTTTTCCGATAACTGTCTGCTTTTGTGGGTTCGTAATCTTCAACGAATTCGTCATACATAAATTGCAAGGTTAGCGCCGATTTGCCCACACCTCCGCTACCGACCATTATCACTTTGTGAAGTGCTGGTCCCGCTGTCGGTTTTTTACTCATCCTGCCAGGAAAGTCCGCGTCGTTGCCACAAAATGCACAGAATTTTTATGGCTCCGATTTATCAATCCACGATTAAAACAATCTGAAATGAATGAATGAATGAAATATTAAATTAATTGCTGTGCCGATAAGATAAGGTCATTTATTAAACATAAATTGATACGAAGAAAACTCGAGATAGCGAGCAGAGCATAATTTCGATAAGAGCCAATATGTTTGTTTGTGGGTTGAGTGAGTGAGAATTGATGAAGAGTGCACTATTTTTTCCATCCCTAAAAGTGAACATAAATAGACCCTGATTCTGACATCCGATCAATTTATCAATTTCCTAGCATAAGAAGGATACACGTCCTCGACGTGTATTTATACAGCTGCTTCTTATAAATATCTCAATGTGCTCTGCCGCACAACAGCAAAACGGAAAATAAATCGATACTTGTTCTTATGCTCGGCAAGCCTATAAATTCTCTTGTGGCCAGATACAAAAAGCTTCCTTTCAACGAATTTATTGCCATACTCCATTTGACTTTGAAATTTTCATATTACCATCGACGTCATATCGCTATCGCATGGAATGGTCCGAATTAAATTCAGATCGAAGCGTACTTTTCAGTAGTCCGTTTTTTCTTCATCCAAGAGATATGGCATTATTTTTAGATAGCCTGAATTTTCATTGCACCATTCCTTAAAAATAATTTCTGTTCATTTAATTACACATTTTTTCGATTTCGTGGGTTTTATTTTCTCTTGGTAGCAACAACTGGAGTTTCAATACTACAAATTATTTTTGGATTTTTTCTCGGTTTCGCAAAAAAAAAAAACGCAAAAAGAAACATGTGTAAATGGGGTTAAATAGATGTTTCAATTTTATTTCGCCAATTAGCTATTCTCTATGTACATACATCGATGTGCAGTAATTTTTACTATTGATTATTTGTAGAGTTCAGGATCGGATTTAATTTAAAAATGGGTTGGGCGAAAAAATTCAACTTATGCGAAAAATGCTCAGGGAGTTTGCACACATCTGGTTTTGGACGCGAGAAGGCGAGATCAAAGCTGATAAAATGATTTACCGAAACAGCTCGAATTAGAGTACCGTAGAGCCAAAACAGTTTTATTATTTGGTCTTTTTCGTGGTAGTGTGGTAGATTCGCGGACTACAAAGAGATTATGTTGATAATTGTAAAAGCAAACAGTTTAGTAGCTAATGATTGGATGAGATAATACATATATGTACGTATATCAAGCATGAAACTACATTAGTTTTTCATTTTGAAATCGATTTTTCATAGGCTTTACAGTTTGTTTTGATTTGGTGAATTAAATCGGCGTTTTTAATTTAGCTCATGTTATTTTTCTGTTCAGTTCTGTTTGAAAAACGGTGAAGATGTTTTACTCAACATTTGTACCGAGCACCATCCGGTCTTTGGGATACCAAAAGAAATTCTAAGAGTAGTTATGCAAATGCGATAGCGTTTTTTCAGGAAATTTTTTGATGCTCTGCTTTTAATTCGGTAGCATTATCATCTGAAAGAGGGGTAGCTTGCATCAAACCTGATAGTTCTTATTTTTTGACAAGATTTTTTATGTTTTGCAGAAAAATTTTGATGATATTCACCCAATGAATCCACATTTCTGACTTTGAAAGCCCAAAACAACTTTGTCAAAAATCTAAGAGACAACGAAATTTTCGACAATTTTTTGATAATATCGATTTTGGCCCAAAGGTACTACTTTTTGATAAAGTAGATTTAAAAAGATTGTTTTGACAGAACAGAATAATCGAGAAAAGATCCATAAATTGAGACCAAAAAGGGGTTTGTAGACTGAAAGTTGATATTTTTTCAAAACATGTCTTCCGTCAAATTTGTTTAGTAAACAATATTCTCCGTGGCAAATCATGGATCGGCTTTATTATAGGTCGTTGAACCACATCATATATCTGCCTGGAAGGGGCCCTTAAGTCATCATTATTGTTTTGCTTTAAGACCGCAACCCATGTTGAGGCCGACCTAAAGGCCTTGTGAAAAAAGGCATTGCGTGTTCTAGCGTTTACATCAAGATACTTCGGAATAGCTGCAATGAAGTGGAGATATACGCATAGATGACGCAGATACAGGAATCTTCTTTCCCTAGTTTGCACAGCATTCTCTATATTCTAAAAGGGATTTCATCATGTCTAATAATAGTGGACGGGCTGAAGAAGCAAATGTCAGCTGCCATGTGACTCAAAGAAGCAAAGCTTCTTAGAAATAAATTTATTTATTTAACCCTCCGAGAACACAGGGGGTCAAATTGACCCCAGAGATCTTTTTGACCGATCGCAGCGCTTAGGCCTGCGGGAAAAGAGGAGTACTATAGGCTCCTAAATATATTTCTGTGTCTTGACTATAAGTTTACACCGTTCGCTTCCAGTCCCAAATCGTCAGTCGTCGTTGAGAAGCATTTGAAGCAGATCAAGGGGTCAAATATACCCCATCTGTACTCGACGTCAATTTTGAGGTAAAAATTCAAATTTTTTTTGTTGACTTTATAAATCGACAGATTAATTTAAAAAAGCCAAAAAATAAATTTGCAAGTGTTTTTATTTTTTTGTTTTTAGCAATATGGCGTATAATCTGCGTTCTAGTGTTCGCAATAATTTGTTAGCTGAAGACAATGATAACAATTTTGGCGACATTGATTCCTCCGAAGACGACCCTGTCTCGAAGCAATCAGAATCTGATTATTCAGAAGATTATACCTTTTTTGCAACCTTTTATGTAGGGCTAATTTTTCTTTATTATTTTACTATGTCGGGGGAGTATCCATATACATTTTCAGCTCAAAATATTAAAAATTGATAAAATTATGATTTTTTTTAAAAATGCAAATTTTAAAATCTTTACAATCGCCACCGTAAATATAGAAAATAAATATCTTTTTTTCAAGGGCCACAATAGGGCTGATTTTTTTATAATGTCATATCTTCAGAGTATCCACTTAAATTTTTAGCCAAAAATATTGAAAATGAAATAAGTTACGATTTTTTTTTGTAAAACAGCTGATTTTCGACAAAACTGTTTTTTCTCGAATTTTTTTTTAGGTATGTTTAAGACATTTAAGGCACTTCTAATGTATGAAAACTACTAAAAGAGATCTCAAACAATAATTACAAATTTTTTCAAATGAAAATTTTCAGTGGCGGCGATTCTATAGACGTTCAAAAGTGGTTGGGGTCACTTTGACCCCCAATTGTTCTCGATGATCGAAAAAATAGGTGTGTTCTCGGAGGGTTAAACATTATTTTTACAGGCCGAAGCTCAATTATAAAAAAAAAAAAAATTGAAAAACTATAATGTAAAAATTCAAAAATAATATACATAATAATAATAGTAAACAAAAATAATAATGAAAAAAAAAACTAATCATATTCTGCGCATAGGTAGCGGAGAAAAAACATTTACGAGGAATTAAGACTCGGAAGTAGTTGGAAATTTTTAATTTAACGCTCAAATTGTAGGAGCTTCAACAATAAAGGACTAACCTGGAGCTCTTCCTGTCTCTTGAGAATACGCAATCATGGCGAATGAAAATATACGTCAGTTCGCACGAAAGATATAGTTAATATTAGACGTGAACTATCAGAACGAATAACATTCCGAAATAGGAGCTTAGAGCCGGGGTCAAAAACCTTTAATAACTTTAACAATCATCAAGGAACTCTGTTCGTGATTCGCAACAGGGATAAGCGAACACTATACTTATTATAAGGTATGTGAAATTTAAACAATAATGAACAGACTTGACGGTAATACTCGAGGACACCATAAAGCGAAAGAACGAAACAGTTGTGACAGGTAGACGAGTTGTCAAAAGGATAACAAGATCTGATGACAAAACCGAACAAACGAGAACCTTTGGATCTGATATGTGCAATATGCAGCTCAAATTTAAAATCAAAAATCATGAAAAGGTCTTTAAAGCTAGCAACAATAGTGAGAGGGAAAGCAGAAAGAAAGTGGCACAACATTAAGGGAAACATTTTGCATGTATAAGCTATGAAATGATATTTTGATATGTTCAAGGCAAGCAGATTTCTCAGGTACCAATCATCCAGAGCGCGAAGATCGTTTTGGAGTTGGAGGGAAGGGCATTAAGGAGTTAGTCCCCTGTTAAACTGCTCAAAATGAACTTTTTTTTAAAACAGCTACCAAAAAAAAAACTATTCAAGATATCGATTTGAACTTTTACATACATCTTTATTGAAGTTAAAAGTTAACATTTTCATTGGAAAAAATTATTAGAAAACAAAACGACGACCGCCCCAATGGATCGCCGCAGCACCGCCGAAAAAAAAGCAAATTGCGCCTCGTGAATTCCTGGACAAAATAAGCATCTGTGAACAAACTGCCAAAACTATTTCATTAGTTTTGAATATAAAGGACTGCACGGACCTAAATTTAGAGCCCTAAAGCGATTAACAAAAATTTGGTATACTTTTGAACATTGGTTATCCAGTTTTTCGCGTTTATCCAATCAAAAAAATGTTTCCCAAATCGTCAAAAAATTTCCTAATTTGTACCTGCAGGCCACACGTCTGTGCCCCTAATTTTCAGGGCTCCAATTTCGATTTTTTTTTCTGGTAAATGGAACTAAGTTGGTTTTTTGAGGATTTATGGATAGGCCTTCCTCCTCACATCATTTTGCTGTTTTATTTAAGGCGTTTTCGATTCTGGATCTCAAAGTATCCCAATGTGAGCCTCTCATTATTACCGTGATATCATCCACCTATCCGTGAGCTGTTAATCCTTTACTGTTGGGGATCCTAGGAAGATGTTTATCCAGCAGGGACCATAGTAGGGGTAATACTTCTCCCTGTGGATATCTCCTCCTAGTCTTCGCCCTTAGATTTGTTGCTCTTAGCTGGGCGAATATACATCGGTACCTCAGTACTTTACTCGTCCATTTCACTACCTCTTGAGGAGCTTTTCTCCCTTGGAGAGCATGATACAAGGAGTCGTTTCTTGCATTTTCATAGTCTACTTCTATGACCACGAAAGCGCATAGTGCGATTTCCTTATTATCCAAAACTTTTTCTAATATTTGTACTAGCTTAAGTGTGGCTGATGAAATTTTTGAAGAAGCATCTTCACTAAGCGGTCACTCCGTATGTATAGGTCGAGCATCTTTTTCATCGTTTTCAATAAAAAAAAGATTTTAGATTGATTATCTTGTATGGTTTTGAAAGGTGAGCCGATTTGTTGCCACGCTTATGGATAAATATCCTCCACGATTCTGGTATGTAGCAGAGTTTCAAGATCGCTCTGAAAATATTTACCAGGATTGTTTTCAGTTTCTCTGTGGCTCTTTGTAGCAGAGCCGCTTAGTTGTCGTCCTCTTCATCTTGGGTAGTATATGCCCTTGCTGACCTTTGGACAGAGCTTTCTGCATCTTTGCAGCCTCGTCTATCCTGTTGAGGCTCTCACAGAGACTATAACTTTGAAAACGGAGAGACAATTTTTGACAACTACGAGTTTGATAATCAATATGACGAGCCGGATGTCTCCACTGTTATAAAATTCCAAAACTTTCATTGGATTGACAATTTCAAGTGAATCAACGACAATCGAATCCCTAAGCGGGTTTTTCAATGAGGAGCGAGCGGAGCCAGAGCAGTCGGAAAATCACGCAAATGCTGGGAGGATTCAGTAGATGCTGATAGCAGATCGCTTTTAGAAGCTCCGAATTGGAGGACATGGTCATTGAATCGAAAATTGTTCAAAAGAAACCAAGGCTCGATACTGGCTACACAATGTTGATGAGGGTGAAACTATGATAGAGTTTGTTTGTTTTGAAATTTCTTTTATCCTTCTGGAAATTTAACACACCCGAATCCCCAATAAAATAAAACTCCTCCCTATCAGTGCTAACGTAGCGTAAAAATACTGTAACAAACGAACAAGCAATTGAAATGTTCCAAACACATTTGTTGCGTCTAAATTATGTGCTATATGTTGTACTTATTAATTTAAATGCTATTTGATTTTTAAACGTAATTGCAAACTAAATGCAATTGCTTCCTGTGGCAATTTTTTTTCCAAATTAAACAATTGCTATTCAACAATAATTTAAATTGCTGTTTTTTTCTCAGAGTACAAAGACTTTTTTTTATTACTCTGTACATGTGCAATCGAGCTTGCACAAATTGACTTACACAATAGATGTGGTGACGTTGACCCGAAGACACACTGCTACACTCCGATGCAACGCAGTACACCTATCTATTATAATCCGCAAGCATGTGTCATGCTATTAATCAGACTGCAACAACATGTTTTGCATTTTTAATGTGATATTTGCTAATACGACATGAAAGATTGATTCGAATCGTGAAACATGATGGAATAGGCTTAAATGCAGGAAATCTGATCTTTCGTAATATATTTTTTCCGGTGGCTATCGAAGATTTTGTAAACTCTAAGCTATTATTCGATGAGAGGAGAAAGCTAGCAATTAGGCTATGATATTTGATAGTTTTTCGTAATTTTAATTGTATGATTTACATAAAAAGGTTACACGTTTCGCATAACCTTTTATCAATTACTGTCGATGCAAGAACGAATACTCTGATATTTTGCTCAAAGCGAACCGGTAAATATTTATGCATGGCTCGAAGCTGGGGTAAATATGGTTGGCTCTATGAAGAATTTTCAGAAGCAGCAACTAGCTGTACACTCACTCGAAATTCTCCATTAATTATGTACAGTATAATCGGAATCCGATGCTAGTCCCATTAATTTACGAAACTCAATCAGAAAAATTACTATCTATTTCAAAGAAAGGCATCCAAACGTTAATGATGGGTTGTGATAATTATTTACTGTTCATTTTTCAGTAAAATTATGCCAATTGAAATTTTCTTCTTCATTTGAACTTTTTGTCTGCATGATTCAAATATTGGTTGTAGATTTATCGATTTTACGGATGCTATTATGATTTTTAAGTTTATGGTCAACAAATGCACATCATGCTTTACGGTGGCCTCGAACTTGAAGGCTTTCTAGAGTAAAACATTAAATGCATCCGTTTTTACAGTAAATTCAACCAACATAGTTCACGTGCAGATAGTCGTCACGCAGCTAGGGGCAAGTTTCTTTCATTTGGTTACTGGAATGCATGTCAGGATTCATAGCGTGCAACTAAGTGTTCCATGAATGTTTACAAACGTCAAGGTTTTCATTTTGTTTTGTAAATTCATCAAACACTAGCTTTTACAATTACACAAAGGGAACTGGTAATTTCTCTGCATGCAAAACGTCAACGTTACAATGGAATTGCTGACATTGAGAATGAAAATTCAATATGGCTCATCGGTCGTACGAACGACCAATCACAGCCACTCTGGTTCGTAATGATACGCTATTGTGTTGTTTATGAACCAGCGCGGGGCCGGCTTGTGAGTCCACTTGTTAACAGAGGGCACCAGTAGTGTTTAAGCATACCGGACCACGTTGCAGCTAACTTCTTGTTAAAGCGTCTTAGCCACATTTTACAGTATGTATCATTTCATCAAATTGGAAACAACATATTTTTTCGTGCGACGCCTATGTCAGCTCTTGTGCCTACAAAACTCCATACGCGGGAAGCATTGGTATTTTGCTTGCATCTGAAAAAAAGTGCAACAGAATGTCATCGGCTGCTGTGTGAAGCTTGCGGACAGCATGCTCCATCAATTTCAACTTGTGAGTGCTGGTTCCGACGTTTCAAAAGTAGTGATTTTGGCACCACCGACAAGGAGCGCGAAGGAAGGCCATGAAAGTGGAGGCAATTTTGGACAAAGATCCATGCTAAGCCCAAGAAAATCTTGCGACAATGTTAGACGTGACTCAACAAGCCATTTCATTGCGGTTGAAACCCATTGGTATGGTTGAGAAGGTTGGAAACAGGGTGCCTCACGAACTCAAGCCAAGAAATTTCGAATGGCGTGTCACTGTTTGCCTAATTCTCCTTCAACGGTACAAATCGTACCGGCGATGAAAAATGGATTCAGTACGACAATCCAAAACGCAAGAAGGGGTATGTTAAGCGCAGCGAACCCAGACCATCGACGACAAAGCCAAATATCCATGATAGCCAGGTAGTGCTCTGCATTTGGTGGAATCAGAGGGGAATCGTGTACTACGAGCTTCTGAAAAAAGGTTCGACGAGACTCTCTGCAGACAACAACAAATGCGATCAGAGCGAGCGGTTGCGGAAAAACGGGCGGAATGGGCAACCAGACATGAGTCATTCATCTTCCACCATGACAATGCGCGGCCGCATGTTGCACAAGTTGTCAAAACCTATCTCGATGGAACCGGATGGAAAGTGCCAACCCACCCGCCTTATAGCTCAGACATTGCACCATCAAACTATTATTTGTTCCGGTCGATGCAGAACGCCCTTACGGGACTAGGATTCACTTCAATTGAAGGTATCAAAAATTGGCTTAATACTATCTTCGCCTCCAAAGACGATCAGTTTTATTGGCGCAGAATCTATGCATTGCCGTTGAATAAAACACATTGTATCAATTTTGCAAAATAAAGCTTCCAAATCGAGAAAAAATCCTTTAAAACTTACTTGTATATCCAATACATACAAAACAAAAATATTAAAATTATAAATTTAATTGACCGAATGAAGCAATAAGAGATAAACAATAAGAATAATATAAAAGAAGCTAGTACTAAGATGAAATTAAACAAAACTTATAGAATGTGTTTCGTGAATGCGTCTAATGACGGCCTATGACTCAAAACGGAATCTAAAGTGTAATATTCGGAACAATCGCCACTGTACTTTCTTCATATCACATATTTTCAAAAAAAATCTTAAAATGTGTCAGAAAACAATAATTCTCCGATTAACCCAGTCGGACGATCAACCGCCAAAATCTAATGAAATCCACACAAAAATAAACCAGAAAAAAATGATTACGCCCCGTCCATTGAACCGTCTCAAGCACATAAATTCCGGTTTCCATCCGGTCGATATGTGTGACCTAGACTTTCAAAACGACTGTCGGGAGGCAAAAAAAAAATCTAGAATAGGTTTCAAAAATACAACAGAATGAAAGTAATCGAAAATTGAAAATATTTTATGCAACGGGAAATAGTGAAACTGAGTAAATAAAAAAAAGGCCAGAAACCGAAAATATTTTCGAACAAAAAAAACTATGAGAAAATCGGTCGAAATTTATTTACACAACAATGTTAATTTATGATGTCAACACTATCAATTTCCAGAGCTAAGCATTTTTAATGATATGTTTCGGTCACATGAACTATTGCATGGTGTAGATTTCTGGTCCTTTTTGTTTTTTAAATAATTTATTTTTATAAATTAAAATAATTAATTCAAAGTCCCGAACAAAAAGATTTGCTTACTCATCTTTAATCGTAGCCTGATATCAAGTAAAAGCAGTAAACAATTTAAAGGAAATTATCAAAATTTCATGGTCTGATTCATTTCGGTTTCATATTTTCAAAAATTTCGCACGCGACAGCGAAACCTTTTATTCATCCAATTAGTTCAAGTAAAAGTGATGAAGCAAATAGGCTCCAAAAATATACATGCAATGAAGTATTCTATCGAGCGAAAAATGGAACGCACGATTAAAGTGTCGAGTGAAAGTTTTTTCAAAGATAATTTTGGGCTTTAGAGCATTTTAGTTCACTTTCTCGGAAATTAAGCATTAAGTAGGTACTCGTGTCTTAACAATGAACCCATCACATCGCATGAATTTTCGGTTAGAGTTGAAAGGAAATTTTTTCGAAACCCAAAAAAATTCATCTTCAGCTGATATCAAATCATTTGTTCTCTGCAACTACGGTCGAATTGTATTAAAAATCGAAATCACGCAACTGATTCGAATGTATCGATGCATTTCAAACCATTCCGCAATGAACTCTGAGGTTCGAAGCTATGCGAAAAAATTCCCACATTGTTCGGTGGGCGTTGATTCATCTATTATTAATATGTGGCGGTTTTATAGAGAACATGAAATATTTGGAAATTCGCGACATGGTCATGGCTGTTTTGTTTTACATTTATTTTCATAATAATCTCACCCGTGCTGCGATATGTATTGTATATGGTTCGTGCGACACAGATATTTTATATTTTAAAGTCTTGGCCGGTGTAGGTGGCAGTTTTATTGTTTGGTGAAATATGAATTTGGTTGCAGATCGTTAATTTTGTTAGAATTAACTGGAAAATTAAATTTGGCGAGCAGCATGCACGGTTGGAACTCTATTTCGAGAGAATCGGCGGTTCGAGATGTGAGAATATTGTTTGGATTTTAAAATATACAGCACGGTTTCGACTTGGTTCGCGAATAGAGCTAATTGCACGGTTTTTATGAAATTACTTGAAAATATAGTTTTTTCTCAAAAAAAATATCTACGAAGAAAACCATTTTGTGCAGATAATTTCTACTTTTTCCTCTACATATTTCATTATTTGTAGTAGTCTTATATCTCTCTCTAGAAAGTGAATGAAAACAGAGCCAATAAAATGGTTTCAGTTCTGATCTTTGAGGATAAAGGTGTCGGTAGATATATATATATTGGAAAATTATTGGAAGTGTGCCGAGTACTTTTTATGCATGGCAAATATCATTGAAATATCGAGCCCAAGTTCCTCAATCACTTTAACTACAACTGTTTCAACCTCTTCATGATGAACATTGGCTTCTACATCATCCTCACGATCGACCTCCTACTTCGCTTTTATTACTCTTGGACATTCCTACCACTTATCTAAGTAGCTCGTACCGACATTATAGCAACTCACGTTCTGTCTCAAAGTCGAACCAGTAGACATGTTGAATCTTCTGGGATAAATGTCGCACTTCTCCCAAGTCAATGTGGTGAGCCTGCCGCTGCAGGTTTTCATTTCTCGCACCGACTATAACACATCAGCCGAACCGAGATGGCTACATACCACCACCTGTTCTCTGCAAAAAAAAATATATTCCGTATCACCGTCTCTGCTAGTATCTCTGCTAGTAACCTCTTGGCATTCTAGTTAAGATATTAGCCAGAATTTCTTGAAGAAATTTTCGTTCGAGAGGAGCAAGGAGCTTCAGCACTTCAGATTATTTTATCAAAATGTCCACGGTTTGAGGATCATAGCTAATGAGTAAAGACTTTATGACACTTTAGCTTTGGACTATATAATATGCTCACTGATGATATATATTTGATTCTGTAATTTTACCTTATTCCATAGAATTTCTGTAAGTACCGGTTTAGTTAGTGATAAATTCGATGGTGGAGTTGTTCTCATCGGTATTAATAAGGCGCCCTGTTGTAATTTCCCTTTCTGTCCACATGTTGAATGTGTTTTATGCGTATTTCCTTACCTTCTGTTAAAGCATTATTCTTCGCTTCAATATATAATCTCTGTAATCTTTTTCTGTTAGTTTATGAACGGTTCGTTTTGGGACGATCTTCTTACTTCAATAGTCGTTCCTCCACCGCTTACTTTCTGCTATGTGGTGATTTTAAACTCCCTACTCTAGATGGGGATGACTCCCTACTATATTCGGATATTATCTCTACTAGAAGTATCTCATTAATAAAGTCATTGTTTTCATCACTTTGTCCACGCTCATAACTTTACAGTATTTCAAATGCTATCAATTGAATTCTGGTCGCTAGTTTGTCCAAACTTCCACAATCAATCCTTTTTTTAAGTGGTGCTTTCTTTCCCTATATCCTCACTGATCCTCCTCTCATCTTTGGATATTTCCAATATTCATACTGTGAGGAACAAAATCACTTCCTTAATATGCTCTAACTTTCACAGAGCAGATTTCATAAAAAACTCTTCTAGTATTCTCAATTATATCCATTAGCGTCATACAGCTAATTTCACTCCAGTTGATATGTGTGAACTTTTTGCTTCTTACTTTTCCACTTTCTTCTCACAGCAATACCCTCCTCTTTTTCAATATTTTCTCTCCATGTGTTCTTCTGAATTACATTCGTTTTGGATTAATCCTTACAAAATCGAACTTCTGATGACCGATATAGATGCCACTATCGGTTGTGGTTCCGACGGTATTCCGAATATCTTGGCTAAATCACTTTCATCATTTCTGTGCGTTTCTCTTAAGTATTTCATATGGCACTTTGCCTTCTGTTTGGAAAATTACTAACATCTTCTCAACACATAAACCTGGTGATCTTAGCATGGTGATTTAGCAAGATCCTTCAGAAAGTGGTCTACAAGCGAGTCTACTCTTTTAATTAACCTTCCCTAGCTCATGAGCGCACGGTCTTTTCAAAGGCAAATCCACTTTAATTAACCTTCTCTCTTTCACACATATGGTCGTATCCGCTCTTGACCATCAAAGCAAGTCGACGTATACTGACTTTTCAAAATCCCTTGTTTCCGTCAGCCATAATCTCCTTCTCATTCTTCTCTAAAGAATTATGGCATAGCTGATCCTTTCGTATCCTGATTTATTTCCTATATCTTTGGTGGTACCTGTATTGTAACTGTTAATCGCTGCTCTTTAGCTCCGTTTTATCTTACATCAGGCGTTCCGCAAGGGTCTATTCTTGGACCTCTTCTCTTTCTATTGTTCACGATCTCTCAATTTTAATCTGTTCTTCTTGTCTTTTATCTGTTGACGATTTCCAGATGTTTCGAGTGATCATCACAAGATGACTATACGTTTTTACAAAACCATCTTAATACTTTTCATATTTGGTGCACAACCAATGCTCTCTCACTTTGAATACCGCGAAATGCCATTTGGTTGTAAAATGTCCCTTTTGATGTTTCTGGTTCTCCTCTTAATGTTGATAAGTAATATTTGATCCAAAGCTTAATTTCGCTAACCATATTTTATACATTACTGGTAAGGCTTCTAAATTATTAGGTTTCATGATTATATCATCCAAAGCCTTCGTTGATATTTCCACCTCTTTCTTTCGTTTGCCCTTGAATGTCTTTGAACATTACGTCTATTTTATATGCTTTCTTTATATATCTCATTACATCTATTTAAAAATCCGTTGGGGTTTCCTCTTTAGCACAGATTTACTCGTACCTCGTTTGTAACTTGTTCTTGCCGGCGTTACCATGATCGTCTTGTGTTCCTACATCTTCTTTACCTGGAGACTTTTGCTGGACAAGTGGCTCCTCTTCAAGTTGTTTTATAGGATGGTTGAATCTGAATTTTAAGAGAAACCCAACATTTTGTCTCTGAATTTGTGCTGACCCTAATGGGAAATCGAAACTCGAGCAGTATAGCGGGTCGATCAATATGGTGCTTCGAGCAGTATGGTGGCTCTTTGTGTCTGGAGCCCCTGGTTCGAATCCAGATATGAACGGGTGACCGTCTACCGAGCTTTCAGTTAACCTAGCTCTGAATACCTGAGTCAAATCAGGAATAAAGTGATTCGTCGAACTAATCACTCCATAAATTGATTGTAAATTTGTGGATGAACCTCTCTGCCGGTACTTTACTTTACTTTACTACTAGTACTTTACTAATGAAAAATCAAAAATATTGCTCTGAATCTGGTTGGTAGTCCTCTCGATCGAATTTGGAATAAACTTTCTATTCATCATCAAATGCATCCGAAATAAGCTGAGCAATATTTTGAAGAACAATTTTATTGGACCCTGTTCTATTTTAAGTTTAAGCGAAGAGTGTGAATTTAATTAGATTAATTAGATATAATATGATTTCCAAAATACTCTCGAAATTTTCTCAATGCAAGTAAAATTTACAGGCAGCCATCAACGAATTTTATTATAAGGCGCCAAACTAGAATCGAGTGGCCAATTAAGGCATATTTGAAACGCCACCGCGCACGCACACCACCTGTAGTGCTGTCAACGAATGCTGCTAGTTTAAAGCTACCTAAAAATAAATAATGGGCCATTTTGTATTTTTACGTTTCAATTTTGTGATGTGCCAGAAAAGTAATTTCGGCTTAAGAATAAAGATTCGTTGAGTTTGGCTTTAAATTTTGGATATTTCCCCACACTGGGCGCAAATATAAAAACTCTAGCGCACCTGAACCGCTAGAAACACTAATGTTCGAAGAACAGTAGAAGAATCGTGCAGGTTTTGAGTGCATATTCCACCACATGAGCTGCTTATTACGGCCAAACTGTTTCAAATGCCACGTTTTACTTTGGTCTCAAGAATGCATTATAACTCATATGGTAGAAGGTTTCAGATATTACCACTGGCATGGGTTTCAAAGTTTATGAAAGAAAAACACTTGTTAATTATATTCGTTATCAGTTGCTTATTTCACCAAACTTTGAAAGCAGCATCTCATATAACATCAATGAAGAAAATAGGTTACTAATTCACATTTCATAGGGCAAAAAGCAGTTTTTTTTTCTTTGTAATTTTTCAAGATGGCACCACTGGCACAGAGTTGCCCCAATTCAAAATCGCTTCTATCAGACCTGGTTCTACTTAAGTTCAATGCATTCTGTAAATTTCAATGGTATCTGATTATTGGTTCGTGAATTCCCGTGAACAGAAGTTTTTGATGCTAAAAATACAGGTTAACTGGGAGAGGGTTACCGTTCTTGTCCGACATGAGATTTCCAAAGTTTTACTTTGAACGTGTAGATAAAGCATAAGATTTGAATACAGATTGGTTTTATTGTAAGAAACGGACATTTTTAGGATATTCGATGATTTGAATGTTTTCACTTCCAAATTTTTATTTTTTCAAATTTAAGACACCAAAATTATCATAGCTGGCAGCTCCAACCGAATTTTTCAATCAAATTGGTTTAAAGTAAGGTCCAGCTACTGTGTGAGTTTCGTCAAAATCGAACGATTCAATCAGAATTTATAGGGCTAAAAACAGTTATCTTTTTTAGTGATTTTTCAAGATGGCACCACTGGCACAGAATCGCCCGCAGTTCAAAATTACTTCTATCAGACCTGGTCCTAGTTAAGACCAATACATGCTGCAAATTTCAATAAATTCTGTTCATCGGATCGTGAGTTTCCGTGAACAGAAGTTTTTGATGCTAAAAATATAGGTAAATTGGGCAAGGGTTACCAGGCGTGCCCGTTATACCATATCAAATTTTATTTTTTGTCTATGTAAACAAAGCACGAAATTTACATATGAGTGGCTTTTTTTTGAAGAAACGGCATTTTTTCAAGAGAGACGATAATTTGAAAGTTTTCACTTTCAGTGCTTGCCCTAGCTTCAGGGTTGCCAGCACGCTCATCAAAAGCTACAGAAATTTACAACTAAATAATACCAATAAGTTCTGAAAATTTGGTAATGATTGAATAGATCTGTCAAAAGTTATCGCAATTTAAAAATTTTCAATTTTTCCGGATCTCTTTTTAGGCACCCAGCGCACACATGGGGTTAAAAAATTCCAAAACATTATCCGATTCACATGTAAAACACGTTCGAAATTTATTTTGCTAACTTTATTTTTGCAAAACTTATTTGTGTACGGAATAATAGGTATATTAAAAATATCACTAAAATGGCCGCCGGCGCCAAAGGGTTAAAGATTTTTAACTTTTTCTGAGACCTGGCACTATTCTGTATATACATCAATGTGTCCTGAAAATTTCAGCTCAATCGGATGGCGCGTTCCTGAGATTTTTTCACTGAAATTTTTTGATGATATATATATATATATAGAAATATGAATTTTTGGCCAAAGTGATTTTAATACTAATGTTCTTCTTCGAACATTAGTAAAAACTAGCAAGGCTTAGCAGTAGTCTGCCAAACTTAGCTTGTAACAAAAAAAGTTAGCTTGGTGTGTTGGGTCTGGGTTTAGTTATTTGAATTTGGACAAGTTTCCTAATATAAATCATTTCAAAACTTTTCAAGAAACATCTGCTGAGAAAAAATTACATTTCAAAATTGACATTTCTAAACTACGCAACAAAACACAGACTTCAAAGCCTATTTCAGAAATACCGAAGATAAACAAAACAACGAACAATGAACACTGGCAAACCTTTTCAACGATAGTGAAATCATAGCATGAACAAATTGTTTGCTTCTATTTTTGCCATTTAGTCTGATGATCACTGAAGCGTGCAGATTGTATGACTGCGTTTTGAGTACATAGTGAAACCTGTCACAGAAATGGGTTACACAGCACAACACAGAAATATCAGTGCAAAGCAATAATGCGTACATGTATTTTGTGGTTAATGTAATAATCTTGTTTTTCTTACAAACTAGCTAGCTATATCTTGACTTCTTTCAAAGGAAACGTGATATGTCTCAAATATGGTGGTGCTTTTGAAGAACTCAACTTTTTACTGTAGTCTGTTCTTTGCCGTTATAAGTTAATTTTCTAGGCATAGATATCATATTCACCTATGACCTAGATGTTTCCAATGGTGCGATATTAGTGCGGCCTTTTTAATGCTGGCACCTGATGGAGATTTGAATAATGAGCTGTCTAGTTAACCGTTCTATGGAACTTATTCTTCTATAACTCATAAGATAAGTAATTGATTGCTTAGCTTCGTCACACTTTGATTATCACGGAAGTGACTCTCAGATAAATCAAACTAACATCATTGGCATTCAGAGTAAGTTTGTCGGTAGACGGTTCGGAATGTTTTTTACAAGAAATTCGCCAGTTTCAACCAACATCGCCAACATCTCATTCGTACGGGTAACTAGTTTTGTTACTGTGTTCACCATACATAATGTTTTTAAATGATGACTTTCAAATGTGCAGAAGTCAAGTGAAAATTGCAATGCTCATGAAAATGTAGAAAGTCGACGTTGTCAGTGGTAATCATCTTTAATTTGATTGCCTTTTAGTAGCGCCAACGAATCGACGGTGTCTAGAACAGTATTCATTATCTTTTTTATTTTGACATTTCACACTTTTTAAACATTTATTTCGTGCATGCCTGGATATAATCTAAATAAATTATTTGAAAAAACTTTATATATATAATATTATATATATTTATATATAATATTATATATATAATATAGGTAACTAAATAACCTTGAAACAAAAATAAATTAAAGATTTTAATTTAAAGATCAATTTTTTTTTAAATTATCTATATTTCCATTTCTGAGCGGATACTTATGTTACGAGGGCAGTTTGCTTTCGTCTTTGGTCTAAAAAAGACCAGATCACTTGAAAAATTGATAAACGAGGTCTGATCACAAGGTCTGCGACTCATTTTACATAAATTTATTGGTAATAGATGAAAATTACAAAACTAAATCCTCTCCTAAATCCCAATCCGAAAGTATTCTCTTTGTGTAGATATACACTTTTCGCAACGTCGCTTCCACTGCAGGAAGGCCCTATGAAAGTCTTTTTCCGAAATACTCTTCAGTGCCTCCAGCGATTTTTCTTAATAGCTTCAATAATATCATCAAATCTCTCTCCCTTGATGGGCCTCTTGATTTTTGGAAACAAAAGAAAGTCTGCTGGAGCCAGATCAGGTGAGTAGGGAGGCTGGGGAACAACTTTTGTTGCATTTTTGGTGCATAAATCGCGAATGAGCAGCGAAGAATGAACAGGGGATTTGTCATGGTGCAAAAGCCACTCCCCAACTTGCCCACAGCTCTGACCTCTTTTTTCAAAGCTTCACGCAAATTTCTCAAGGTTACAAGGCAACGAAAACGATTAATTGTCTCGACTCTTGGAAGAAATTCGTGGTAAACGACGCTCTTCCAGTCAAAGAAAACAGTGAGCATGACTTTCACGTTGGATTTCACTTGGCGAGCTTTTTTGATAGCGAGGAGGTCTAGTCGAGTCTTCCATTGTGATGATTGGGCCTTTGTCTCTACGTTGTACCCATCCACCTATGTTTGATCGCCAGTAATAATAATTTTCAAGAAGTTTTCATCGCCATTTGCATTTTCAAGAAGCTCTTCACACACCCGAACTCAGCGTTGTTTTTAATCTTCGGTCATCAACCTTGGGACAAACCTTGCCGCCACTCGAAGCAAGTGTAGTTTTTCTGTTAAAATTTCTTGGCATGAACCGAATTAAATGTTGCATTCCTATGCCATTTCCTGAATGGTTAAACGACGATTTGAACGAACGAGGTCATTCACTTGGGTCACATGATCGTCGTCAGTCGAAACTGATGTTGATGTGAGGTCTTCTTTGAACCTCTTGAACCATTCGTGACACTTCGAACGACTCAAACACTCATCCCCAAAAGCCGTTTGTAACATGTGTAAAGTTTCGGTAAAATTTTTCCCCAACTTCATACAAAGCTTGATGCCTAAGCGTTGCTTTTGTTTTCCTCCCATCACAAACAAAACCACAAAATCGCCGAACACAAATAAGTCGGTTTGCTAAAACAGCTGTAACTCCGCTTCTAAACGACTTATTTACGAACAGCTGTGCTCAAGAAGAATCCCTCTAAACAATGCTGCCAACCGCATTTTTCTTCGTCGCTTTGTTGGCGCGCTATGTTAAAGCGAATCGAAAAATTATGTTCTAAAAAAATTTTGTCGAAATTTTTCATGGGAATATAATCGTTCAGATGACTTAAGGTTCGCATTTTGTTGTTTTGTTTTTTTTTTTTAATTTTTGCAGAGATAAGACCGGTTTTTTTTTGCCTAAAAAGCGTTATTGCCTATTAGCTTGTGGTCAATGTCAGGATCGAAGTAAAGTAAAGAATTACCAGAACAACTTTTGTCGGGGCTAGGGGTCGAAGCTGGTAGCGAGCTTCATCACAAATTTACAATCATTGTGAATGCGAGTGCGGACTGATTAGTTTCACGACTCACTTTACTCCTGGTTTAACTCAGCCACCTATTTAGAGCTACGTGAATTCAAAACGTGGTCTCTAGTCCGAACCTGGATTCGAACCAGGGGCCGACACACTAGAAGCTAGTCATCTACCCACTAAATTACACGAGTACTGTCAGAATTGAAGACAGTGCATTAATATCTGGGGCATTTCACGTGTTCCCGGTTTTACACAGGAAAAAAAATTGTTTTTCAAATCTAATTTCAAAATTAAAAACAACAGTGAATTTTCTATACCAATCAGCAGGGGCGTGCACTTCATATAGGCACAAAAGCACTGCCTACCCTGCTGTTTTGCTTTTCTGTTTCGATACATTTATTTTACTAATATATCTATCTACAATCCAATTCGAAAATTTTGGTTCAAAATTGAAAAATGAATTGAAAATAATTACGTGTATCTGGCAACTACCTATATTTCATGCTCTAATTTCCTCATTTTCGATTTCTCAAGCATAGTCCAGCAAAATAAGAACAAAAAATACCCAAATATGAGTTGTCGAAGGCATGCAGCCTCACTGCCTTTACCTTACGCACACCTTCACATGAATTTCGTATCGGTACACTACGCCCAACTGCTCTCAGCTACAACAGTATGTGTAAGATGTAGTACTATTTTATATGAGCCAAAGGCATGCCTGCCTTCATGAATTTCAGGAGAAATGATACCATCGCTGCATGACATCAACGCTCGCTGTGCAAGGGGAAGTAATTTGCAGCTATGCAGCACAAGTGCACGACGGTGCTGACAAGTGAACAGCCACACTGCACAGGCAAAGTTTTCATTATGCGAGGGAGTTGCCAGCAGAAATACTTGCATAATATAAATCTATTTTTGATATCAAATGTAAGTGTTAGCTTTGTATATTAGTCAAGTGTTAGTATTATTTTTGTACATAGTCTCAGATAGAATATTTTAAAAATTATAGTTTCCTTGATTATAAATAAAAAAGTCGCCCATTTTTTCTCGAGATTTAGAATTTCGATAGGAAAATTCTACTTTAAGTACCAAAATTTGGGCAATGTTTGCCAATTTTTTAAAATGTCAGCCATACCTTTAAAGTTTTGAGTAACATTGCTGTCTCATTAGTTCTTGAGTAGAGCGTATTTGCACTGCGTGACAACGGTTATAATATAATAAAAGTTATTATACATTGAGAAAATTAAACCAACAAATAAATGAAGTGTACTAAAACTCAGAGTTTTCAGCATCAGTGTGTCGTTTGTGTGAAAGCGTATGCGCATCAAAGTTGATGGAGTTTAGGCTCTTAATCCTTTCATTCGGAAACAAATATCGAATTGTCTCAGCAGGCCAAATGACGCCAGAGTTAGATTTAACTAAAAAAAAGGAATGCTATTCATCAGTTTAATCACAAGTATGATGATAAATTTACTTGACTGAATACCTGCAAACACACTAACCGTTTTTTTTTGTTTACCGTGTATTATATTCGCCAGCAAAAAAAATATGTGGAATGACACTGAATATGTAGATTTCTCAAAGACCGATAGACACTGAAGCAGACAGCAGATTATCCTCGCAATGTAAATATCGGGCAAGAAAATAAAATACATGGAAAATCGGTGTAGCTGCGGTACAGGCTAAGTAATACCATTAGTGCATAATAAATAAACGTTGGGCCGGAAAAAATATAAAAAAATAACACCAAAAGAAGCAGCAGGCAAAAATAGTGAAATTTTCTTTGTTAATTGAACTTTAAGTTAGACTAAGAATAACTAAGAATAACATAAATACAAATATTTAAAATTTAAAAAAACATTTTCAATAAAAAATATTTTGAATGAAATTCTAATTTTTCGTTTGACTGTTATGTTTACTTCTAAGAGTATGTGACTGCCTACCCGGTGCAAATTGTTTATGCACGCCACTGCCAATCAGTATTTTTAATGTTCTAAATTTTTTTTCGAATTGGCTTCCAAAAATAGCTTTCATCAATTTTGTCAATTATTCAAAAGCCCATATCTCGGCAGCTAAACCTCATAAAAAAAATTGCGTATCCACGTTTATATCTTCTAGAAGTACCATTATGCAAAATATGAACGAAATCCAGAGCCTCGACTTTTTTTCGTTCTCCGCTTCACGTGAAATGCCCCATTTGCTGAATTTTTGGATTTACTTCTGTTCTGACTTTTTATTTTGACTATTTATACGAAATATCAGTTTTTGTACCAGTTTAATTTTGACTATTCGACTCTCTTGGGTTCGCGATGACAAACAACATCACGATTTTTTTCCGTTTAAAATCGTAGGTTTTTGAATGCTTTGTACATGGTGATTTCGAAAAGTTTCTCAATATTATTCTCGTTTATTTTATTTTTTTTTCTATATTAATTTGTTGAACATTTTTTTCCTAAAAGAATTCAGCTTTGAATGAAACTATCATTTTTTGTCGTGATAAATTAAAATTTCTAATTTAAATTTATTTATTTTATTTATTTTTGACAGGATATACTAAGAGCTTGTATAGCCGAGTGGGTCGAGCACCGGCTGCTAGCAGGTTCAAATCCAACTATGATCATATATTGAGCTTTGAGGTAAGGAGGCGGCTGGTCGTAAAAATTTCATATGTATTTCAAAGTTCGATGCTTTTTTTATCGATGCTTTTTTTATCGATGCTTTTTTTATCGATGCTTTTCTTCGAACATTAGTATCAAAATCGATTCGGCCAAAAATTCATATTTCCATATATATATGTATATATATATATATATATATATATATATATATATATATATATATATATATATATATATATATATATATATATATATATATATATATATATATATATGTATATATATATATATATAAATATATATATATATATCATCAAAAAATTTCAGTGAGATAATCTCGGGAAAGCGCCATCCGATTGAGCTGAAACTTTCAGGATACATTGGTGTACATGCAGAATAGGTCCAGGTCTCACTAAATGTCAATTATTGTTAACCCTTTGGCGCCGGTGGCCATTTTAGTGATATTTTTAATATACCTATTATTCCGTACACAAATCGTTTTTGCAAAAAAAAGTTGACGAAATAAATTTTGAACGTGTTTTAAATGCGAATCGGATAATGTTTTGGAATTGTTTAACCCCATGTGTGCGCTAGGTGCCTAAAAAGAGAACGGGAAAATTTGAAAATTTTTAAATTGCGATAACTTTTGACAGAGCTATTCAATTATTACGAAATTTTCAGGACATATTGGCATTATTTAATTAATGATCGTGTTGCTAGGGCAAGCACTGAAAGTGAAAACCTCCAAATCATCGTCTCTCTTGGAAAAATGCTGTTTCTTCAAAAAGAAGCCACTCATATAAAAATCTTATTCTTTGTTTACATGGCCAAAGTAAAAAATTTGATATGGTATAACGGGTACGCCTGGTAGCCCTTGCCCAATTTACCTATATTTTTAGCATCAAAAACTTCTGTTCACGGGAACTAACGATCCGATGAGCAGAACTAATTGAAATTTACAGAATGTATTGGTCTTAAATAGGACCAGGTCTGATAGAAGTGATTTTGAAATGCGGGCGATTCTGTGCCAGTGGTGCCATCTTGAAACATCACTAAAAAAGATAGCTGCTTTTAGCCCTATAAATTCTGATTCAATCGTTCGATTTTAAATTTACACAGTAGCTGAACCTTACTTTAAACCACGTTTGGTAGAAATTAAGTCGAAAAATTCGGTTGGAGCTGCCAGCTATGATAATTTTGGTGTCTTAAATTTGAAAAAATAAAAATTTGGAAGTGAAAACATTCAACCATCGAATATCCTAAAAAATGTCCGTTTCTTACAATAAATCAATCTGTATACAAATATTATGCTTTATCTACACGTTCAAAGTAAAACTTTGGAAATTTCATGTCGGACAAGAACGGTAACCCTTTCCCAGTTAACCTATATTTTTAGCATCAAAAACTTCTGTTCACGGGAACTCACGAACCAATAATCAGATACAGCTGACATTTACAGAATGCATTGTACTTAAGTAGGATCAGGTCTGATAGAAGCGATTTTGAATTGTGGGGAACTCTCTGCCAGTGGTGCCATCTTGAAAAATTACAAAGAAAAAAAACTGCTTTTTGCCCTATGAAATGTGAATAAGTTACCAGATTTTCATGAAATTGACACAGTAGCTGAACCTTACTCTAAACTCTGTTTGCTAGAAATTTGGTTGAAAAACTCGATTGGTGCTGCCAGCTATGGTAATTTTTGTGTCTTTGGTTTTGAAAATTCGCTCAGGAAAATAAAACTTTTTGCTCTATAACTTCCAGTGCAGTCATGAAATCAATACGAATTGAATACAATTAATGGAACCTATTATAAACATTATTCAGGCCAAATTCGGTTGAAAAGCCACGATACGGTTGCCACCTATTGCTGGTTTTGTGTTTAATTGCAATATCTTTACTAAGCGGTTTTATCGTAGAGTTTTCAAATGGTAATGATATTGTAGTGACAATAAACAGCAAATATTAAGTTTTCGATTATTTGAAAAAACTCGCTGCAGGTAGCCCTAAATGTCTTTACACTCCTTCAACTGCGAGTGTAATATAACAACGTGAAGCAGCTGTGATATATTCTTGGCTTTGATACTGGCAAAAGGTTGCCAGCACGAGTCGGTTGTGCTACTTTTGTATCAATAAATGCTTATAGTTAGTATTCATACCGGAAACATTTAAAATGAAAATAAATAACCAATGTTTCAATTCCCAAAGTTCAGCAAATTTTTCGGATCGCAGCACCAAACACCAACTTCAGTTATAGTGCTGCAGGCACTGAGCATTTTCTTCATTTTGTGAAATAAGCAACTGATCACAAATATAATTAACCCGTGTTTTGCTCTCATAAACGTTGAAATTCATGCCAGTGGTAATATCTGAAACCTTTCCACCATATGAGTTATAATGCATTCTTGAGACCAAAGTAAAACATGGCGTTTGAAACAGTTTGGCCGTAATAAGCAGCTCATGTGGTGAAATATGCACTCAAAACCTGCACGATTCTTCTACTGTTCTTGAAACATTAGTGTTTCTAGCGGTTCAGGTGCGCTAGAGTTTTTTTTTCAAATATGCGTGAAAAATTTATTGAAAAAATATGCCTGCGATGCAATGATATCGTGTCTAATAGCATGAAGATGAAAAGACAAATATAAATAATAGATTGATTTTTTCCATTAAGTGTTTCAACAATCTAAACCATATCAATGCAATTACACATTATAGTTGCGTAACAAAAAACGCTTTGAACTTGTCCAAACAAACACTAAATCATTGTCAACAAAATTGATGGTAATAAAGCAAGTTCTCCACATTTGCGATATAATTCAATAATGGAATATTCGTTTGAATATACCAAAATCACATTTGGCTTATCTAAATTATATGAGCGATTATATTGATCAATGTATTTTATGAACAGACTCAACGAACAACAACTTGAATCAATCTGTATTATTTCTGTCGATAATGGTAACACATACGAAAGATATTTTCCACTACATATTACATAAATTGTTTCAACTCAGCATAGTTGCCGATACACTTTCTTCTTGCTTAAAAATATACTCAAAATTCAAAGGTTAACAATTTTAAATGCTATTTTCAGATAAATCGATCGAATTCGTTAGTACTTTTAAAATTCTTTTAAAATTCACGGGTAGTGGTAAATAGAATAAATTTGAATGTAAACAAATCGACAAACGGTACACAATCTACGATATACAGTAATAAAATTAAAATTGTATTTTAGAAATTCGAAACTTTGGTTCTAAATATAAGGTTTGTTGCTGGAAATTTTCTGGGAAAAATAATTTAATCCTCCCTCCGGGCATTAACGCCAACGTACAATGAAACACTCAATCTAATTATATCATGCAATACATACAAGGTATAAAGGCACGTGAGGAGTAGAACAGGTGAAATTTGTTCTCATAGCAACAAGTTTTTTTTTGTGAATTTGCAAGAAAACAATAAAGACTAAACACACAATGACAGGAGGAGTACAGTACTTATACCGAATTTGAGATTCCAATAATTTTAAATCGATTATCTACGAATATTTTGAACTGATATTGATATTTATTAAAACATCGCAGTGTAATCTACATCGTTTCTTAGACAAATTTCACCCGAGAAAATATTTCACAGTTTTTTATTAGTAAAAATAGCTAGCTTTTCTTTTAACGAAATCCAATCTTTTGACAAAATCCATTGAAATTCTACATGCCATTATGGCTACGAATCTCTAACCAAAATTAACAACAAAGTTACATCAGCTCACTAAACAATTCCTAAAGTCGGTTAGAACGTCTCGAGATGTCCAGAATGGGAAGATGTATCATCAAAGTCTCAAGTGGACTTATTAGGTCATTTCGAAGGCATTGACAATTACGATGACAACACAACGTTCGCCACTAACATTATTCGCTCGAAAGTAGTTGTCAAGTATGTAGTCGTGCGTTGCGTTTTCATCGTTTTTCTTTCGTGATTTCAGCGATTGCAGTTTTAATGCCGTAGATAGCGGCATCTTAAGCATCATTCCGACACTGGAACTAGTACAAAAGACAATAATGATTGACTGGTGAAATTGCAACACCCAGTCCCAGATTATTTCAATGGTCGCCCTTAGATACGTTTTATAATTACATATCAACTATGTATGTCTCCAGTCTCTCTAATATCTGTCTACAATGACTACGGCGGAAAATACGGGTCATCTAATGGAGATTTTTCATTGTGAAAAACTGTGTGTGAGAATAGTGTCAATGATGATAGTGCAGTTTAGAAGAATGGTATGAAAAGCTCGAACGATCGCACAACTAACTTTTAGAAGGCGTGATAATTCGAAAATTTTTGCCATATTATGGAAAAATCAAAATTCTAAATTGAATCAGTGTGGTAAAGTAGAATTCCCACAATATTTTGCGATACTGAAAAGTGTGGAAATATATTTTTCATTTAACCATGACTAGTGAATGCTAACCGAAATAATTAATATGTTTGAACTAAATGAAGTTTCGAAGTTTTTCTAACAGTTACCCGGTAGAAAATACTGAATGATGACAAGAAATTATTTTTAACCCTTTAGCGACCGCGGGCGTTTTATTGAATTTCTTTGAACCGCTATATTTCAGTGGAAATAGTTGGAGAAAAAGTAGAGAAAATGAAAACTGATTACGTTTTTAGCTTGATTATGATGTTTTGGAAATTTTTAATCCTATGTGTGCCCTAAGTGACGGAAAGTAGGCAAAGAAAATTGGTAAAATTTCGAATCGCGATAATTTCAGATCATTACGCAAATTACATACACCACACATTGATGAGCGAAAGAAATATGCCTGTGTGATTTTCCGTGTGAGCGACCCTGTAGCTTTGGTCGGAACGGAAACAGAAAACCGTCAAACTAACGACCATTCTGAAAAATTTTTGCTTTTTTTTTTGGAGAAAAAAATGCGAACAATTGATAGATTTTGTACCTTTTCTATGCAGTTAATTTAAAATTTTCAAAATCCCACATCCCACAAGAACATTAACCCGTCACCAAATTGCCTGTATTTCTAGCAGCCGAAATTTATTTTCAAGAAAACCCACGGCTGGATAATCAAATCTAATTGAAATTCATAGATTGAGCTGTTCTTTAGTAGAATTGGGTCTAATAGAAGTAATTTGAAGTTGTGGGCAAAGTTGTGGCAGTGATACCATTTTGTAAAATCGTTAAGACTAAGAAAGTCTTTTTGCTCTGTAACTTTCGATGAAATTCAGACTGTAAATGGATCTTAATATAAGCCAAGTTTGCTTGACAAGAATTAGTTTGGGGCTACCAGGTATAGTAATGTCTTTCAATTCTTTTTTCTTTTTGCAAAGTGTTAGGTTAGGTTAGTAGTGTTAGTAGTGGATGCACCCTAGATTAAGCTCAATAATCTAGACCAGGGGTGGCCAAACCATGGCGCATGCGCCAAAAGTGGTGCATGAGATGATTACAAAGAGGCGCTTTGCGTCATCTAACCGAATGGATCTTTATATTTCCAACACCTGAGTGCTCTAAATTCAATTAGTGTATTCTTCTAATTCATCATTTCGTCCTATTTTTGACAGTTTACAATTACTGGATGTGGATTTGTACGTTCACACTGAGGCAAAATCAAGCGATTTCGATTAGCTGATCGATTTGAGGCTAAAGAGACTAAGTTTCCCAAACATTTGTCTTAAAATTAAATGCTGTTATTAAATTGTACAAAGTTCAAGCAAATAAACATATGAAATTTGTTTTTATTGTGTACTAATTTTTTCCTAGCTTGTAAAAATATTTAATTTCCAACGAATTTTGTTCCTTTTGAAGCTAGATTTATTTTAATTACTCGACATATATCGATATTTCGAGGGTAATCTGCCCTGCCCTGAAGAAGTCTTAAGTTGGTGCCGTAAGTTCAGTTGAGTTGTACTCCTGAGTAGCACCGACCCGGCGCTAAGAACACCAACCCAACTTGTACCAACCCTCTTGCATGCTAGACACGGCGGGAAAGCTCCTCGGGCGGTTGCTGAAGCCACGGCTGCTGTCAGCAATTAGATCAGCTAGTGATCTGTCTGACAGACACCATGGCTTTCGAAAGGGGCATTCAACAGTTTATGACAACTCAGCAGTGATTGTAGCTGTAGCAAGAGCGGAAGGTATGCCAAATTGACCGGCCGGTTGTTCTGCTGGTGACGCTCGATGTCCAAAATGCCTTCAATTCGGCGAAGTGGAGAGATGTGATCTGGACCCTCAAGCATAGCTTCCGCATTCCTGACTACCTGTTGGTCATGATGCGAGACTATCTTAGGGACCGATGGCTGTTGTTCGATATCGACGAAGATGTTCGGAGGAGGCTTGTCACTTCGGGGCCAGCACAGGGGTCTATCCTCGGACCTGACCTCTGGAATATCATCTACGATGGACTGCTGCGCCTGGAAATGACAAAGGATGTGTTTCTCGTGTTTGCCCGCTTTAGACTTAATCAAGTTATAAAGAGGGTGGAACGATGGATGACCGACCATGACCTGCAGCTGGCACTGTCGAAAACAGAGATCGTCATGCTGACCAAACGGAGGATACCGACTGTCTTTCCGATGAAAATGGGTTCTGCAGAGTTCCCGACCAGTAAGTCGGTAAGCTATCTGGAGTGACGCTGGATACTAAACTGTCCCACTGGGACCACATCCGTAAGGTATGTGACAAGGCTTTGAGAGCCGTCGGCTCGCTGAGCAGGTTGATAGCTAACATCGGTGGGCCCGATGAAACGAGACGGAGGCTGCTGATGGCGACAACCAACTCCATTTTACTTTACGGGGCGAAAATTTTGACAGACGTACTCGAAACTTATAAGTTTCGAGCGCGTATTGCCAACGTCAAGCGTATCGCCAGTAGCTACCGTATGGTGTCGGAGGATGCCGTACTGGTAGTAGCGGGAGTACTCCCGATAGATTTGCTTGAACACGCTCTGAGCCAGACAGAACATGGGCTCTAGCGCACGCACGTTCACGAACACTCCAATTTTGAATGGATAAGGTGCGTACACCGTACTGTCGGTAATGTATGAATGAGCATTATGATGCTTACTCATACATTCTTTGCGTGCAGTCAGTTTGCAAATTTGAGGAGCAGCCTCGAGTCCACAATAGATATGCGGAGACATGACGAATGGGTCAGCTTCATTAACTTCTAATACTAACTACGTTTCCAAACCCTTCGTGTCGAGAGTTTCCGGAGCTTTTGTATTCAAGCCTGGTTCGGGCAAGCCTCAGAGCCCCCCTTGAAGCCAAAGTGGCAAACAGGTTACGGCGAATGAGCCGACCTGTTCGTCCACTAGTGCCGCTCCATCTCCAGACATCACGCTATACTCATATTACATTTCTTCTCTGGCTTAGCAGAACAATAGGACAGCCTTCGAAATTCTAAGGAAACTGAACAAGGTCCCTCCCGAAACGTTATCCGAAATGGACAAAAAGTCCCTTCGAGGACTACAAACACTATTGGACAGCACCCGCGCCCTTTACACTATTTGGACTCTTCTCACAAACGACAAAGTTCAGCTGAGCAAATTAGTCAGAGCAGACAAACTGCAAAAAAGCCGAATTAATGGCGTTCCCTCCAGGATTATCTCAGCCTTTCAATGAAATTTTTGGCTGTCTCGTTTGGGCTGTTATTGATGCCAGTAAAAGAGATGATATCATCTTTGTGTAGTATTGGCTGAAAATCAGGCAAGCTCTCTTTATGGCATGCTTCAAAGAAGCAGCTTAACTTCGGTGAATGACGCGGGCTGGGATAAAAAAAAAGTCAAGCTGGCAGGGTACGAAGATCAGCGCTCGGCTGAATTCTATAAGCTGGTTGATATTCGGTCGGGCGCCAAACTACAGACTGTCCCGAAGGATGTAATTCCCAGTCAGCCTATATACAGGGTATAAATACCTTGCTTCCAATCGAACACAGAAGAAATGGTGGTTTTTCAAACCTGATCTCCTTCGGGGAATTCAAGGATTATTAAGATCGGTGAGACGGTTAGTAATTATAGGGAGGCGATATTGATCTTGAATGTAAAAGCTGTGCCGCTCTTCGAGGCCCACAAGGGGCTCATTAGATGCGGTGTCGAGAAATTGACTCTGCGCGTCTACGGAAGTGATAGGGTCAATGTCACCGGATCAAAGAATCGTGATACTAGTAGCGGTAGCCCGAAGCAAGAAGAGCCTATGACTACCACTCTGCAAGGAGCCTATCATGCACACGGGGGTCGCATTGGAAGAGGCCAGCCATCCCCGTTCTGTGGATGGGGTCAGGGTCGGTATCCGTGAATTGGGCGGCTGCTTGGATCTCCTGACTGAAATGGTGCAGCTACTGTGTCCGAGGAGTAGTACCTGGACCTAGACACTAGCTTAATCGGTAATGGTGGAGGTACTATAAATTAACCTTGACCATTATATGAAACGACGACTGCCCTGCTCCTTTGTCAAGAAAAGGATAGGAGCTTATTTTGATCTAAGAAACATGGGTTGTAGACAAACAGGTTTGCGAGTTACGCACTTATTGATATAGACTGATAGCAGCCAGTGGCCTGAAGAAACTACGAGTCTGTATTCTGGCCAGACAAATCGATAGATATCCTTATTCCCTCAAAAAAAATTTGAAAAGGTAACCCTGGCTATTGCAGGAGAAATCAATTGGAGGACATGATGGTTTATTTCTTACTACATGGCCCATGATCATGCCACAAGTTCTCCTCTGATATCGTCAGTGGCTACTGCATTAAGGATTTGCGTGCTTCTCTTTCTAGGAGCTAACTCCAATAGTCGTCATGAAGTTTGTAGTAGCTTCGACGCAAAAAATTGAGGCACTTCTTGACTTAATCTTGTCTCATGGCCTGTCGATTGTTAATGGTAGTAATGAACTGACTTTTCTCACCTAAAGTCGTAGGTAGGTTCTTGACATTACCTTAGTCAGTGGGAGTAACACTCGTTCTCTGATCACAGGCACATAGCCTTTAAGGTGGATGATCATAGCTTGGTTCAACAGTATAATACCCCTTAATTCAATAAGGGACAGTCGAACCTGAGAAGAGGGGCGCCCAAGAGAAGCCATTCTATTCCTCGCGAGAGCCGGACACTGGCATCCTCTACTTCAACCACTTCCCTCCATCCTCTGAGCCACAGCTTCCACAGAAATCATTGAACCCTACGCCCTATTTCTGTGTAGGCCGCGCTATGTGGCAGTGACCCTTGAGACCGGCCACAACACAGCGGAGAGCACTACCGGTTAAACTTAACAGTGACTTGGTACGACCTGCATCTACGGAGGTTCAGGTGTGGCTTGCGATCGCACGGGATGATTCTTCAGTCCAAGTCTTCTTAGCGTTCTCGGGGTATATTTTTTCCTAGTGGCTAGTTTGATCGATAGTATCGCTGTATCTGTACGAAAGGGCATGAGACTTCCTTTGGCAAAGTACCAAGTCTTGCTAGTTCATCCGTCGCACAGTTGCTCCGCAAAAATCACATTTGAAATTTGTTTTCTTTGTTTTGACTACCTAACAAAATAACAAAAAATACTTTACGAAACCAAAAACATCATCATCATCAATATTTACTTTTCATATATTGCAAACATCCACTTTATATGTTTTGTGCTAATTACCAAAAGCCCATGTGTTTTTCAATTATTTACAAGACATATGACATCAGACGGCAACAGACAACTTAATCAATTTATTTAATTAATTTTGCTTGATTGGCTGTCATATGTTGCTAATCGTGTACTAAATTAGCTAATGGACAGAAGTATTAGTCGTTGTCGCCAGCCGTTAGAAACATCACTACTGTCAGTTTCTTTGGAAATATGTACTTCAATTGAAACGATTTGATGATGGATGACGAGATACAGTTAAAATGTGAGAATAGAATGCAATGTAAGAATTTTGACATTTCAAGAAATGGGACTGGTTTCTGATTTGCCATTTATTTGTCTAAAATCAGTGTGTTGAGTAATGGCAATAAGTCGATTAGGATTTTAATACCAAGGACACGTCAATAGAAGCAAGCATCCTTACATTCACTCGATGGATAACTATAACAGTATACAGTTGTTGTGGTCATGCGATACATTATCCTTATCAAATATTGATAGGCACATAATGCTTCAGATTCGGTGACAATGCATTATTTTTGGGCACTTTTATGTATTCATTGTGAGATGTATTAGGTTTCAAGTGCTTCACTCCCATTCAAGATAAATTTATAAATAGAAAACTGTGAGTGATTATTTTTCTGATGATGAGAAATCGTCATTTGTTCTATTTTTGACATTAATTGTGTGATATTATCAAGAAAGACTACATATATGCATGGACAAACAAAAAATCTTTCCACATTTAGATATTATGTAGGCTGAATGAATTCTGGATTTTTTGCTCATCAATATTGCGTTTATGTTATTTGAAGCACTTAAAGCGGCTCACCGCAAAAGTGCTCCTTTAGGGTCTTTCTATATTTTGGGATGTTTGGTAAAATTCAGCTTCAAAATCAGTGAAATAAAGAAATGCTGGTCGAGCGTAATACCGGTTACCGCTTGATCGTGCATAGAAACATGTGACACAACCAGTGATAAGAGCCTGTTTTAAAAATATACCACGACTTTGATGGTTACCCGCCACAATTCGAAACATTGAGACCATCAAATGTGGCTAATCTCTGTTGTGGTCATGTGCGAAAATGGGGAACCCCATTCAAAAAAGCATTACAAAAACTCAAATCTGATGATTATTCATTTTAATTAAAAAAAAATCAAGCATAACAGGAAAATTCAATGAATCAGTTTCATTATGACTCTGGTCAGAATGCAGCCACATTTTATCGAGCCATTTTGATAAGTCAATCTAAGATTCAATAAGCCGCTTAATAGTCTGTCATCAAAGTTAATCGAAAATTATGTAGCTCATAGAGCACGCTAATTACATTCGCACATCCACTTCAACGGCTCACGTAACAACACACTGCGGAGTTCAACAACCTAAAGTTTCGTAATTTCATCGTCTCAAAAACTTGCTCGATGAACTTGAGGTCAATCCCACATGGGCCGGCATCATTTCCCAAATTGAATTTCACTACAGACGAATTTCGTTTGCTTTCAAACTTTCGGACAAGCCTTTTAATTTATCTGCGACCGCAAACTTACTAGCATAAAATATTTATGAACTAACCTCGAAGATACAGATACAGATTTTGAAACCGATTCGTATGCGGTGTTTTGATCGGAGCTTAATTGAATGCTTCGACGATGCAAACCCATACGCCCACACCCGTCGCATTCATCGACAAATCACTGAAGCAAATTAGCACGAAATCGATTTGCAATATCGATAATACCCGTAACGAACTCAAAAACGAAAGACGAAAGCACCGAGAGCTTCCGTTCTGTTTATTGCCAGTTAAATTTATTGAAAATCCAATTACAACGGATTGCGTTCTCCGGCGTTATACTTGTTGTGTAATAAAATCATCAGCAATCATCTCTAATGCAATCATTCGTGCATTTTGCTTTGGCCAGTTGTATCTGCTACTGAATTACCCAGTTTTTTTTCAGAACATTCGGTAGATTTGTGTTTATGTTGGGAGTGCGATTCGCGTTTTATTTATTGAAAATCGGCGTTGCTGACGGCCTATTTCGGATGATTTTATCGTGTAAACAGAATATGCATCAGCAGACAAATCGACGATTGTGTGTGTGTATTTGTATGGTGTTGCTCGATTTGTTTGATTTTGAAACAATAATTTTCTTATGTTATTGTTGGCAGTTTCTTGCTACATATATCTTTCTAATTCGGCTTTTTTTGCGGTCAGTCTGCCGTTGTAATTTTCTGTTATTTTGAAAAGGGTGTTGTGAAAATCGTGGGAATAAATGTTATGAATAGTCTGTAACTGAGAAACATTTCACAGTAAGAACGAAATGATTGGTCAAATTGGATCGGCTCTATTTGTATCACGAGTTGTTAGATCAATATTATGCCGAAATTACACACAGGCAAATGTTGGCGAGCTGAGAGTGTAAATGGTCACCTCGTCTATTATCCCCTGTTTTTTCACATACCAAATCATGGAGGAAAGTAATTTTACAAGCTGCTCGACGAAACGTTCGGGGAGAGTGTAATTGCGCCTTTAAGGTTAATTTCAAACATTTCCAAAACGGCACAGACATCGTGAACAGTACTTTTAAATAAAACTAGAAATTTAGTAAAGTTCAGAAAAAAATGTATCAGTACAAAAAGGGGTAAAGAACGTTTTTTTTAAATTAATTATTAATTCATTTGACACTACAAGAACGTACCATCGAAAGATACGGTTAGCGAGTAACAAAAAAAAACTTAGAACACAAAAACCCACCTGGTCGAAAAAACACACTTCCACATGCCATATTTCTGAACTACAAAGAGAGGAGAATGTGGCTAGGCACACAACACTAAGTGCTTGCTTTCAGAGCCCAATCAAGCAACTGCGGGATTCCTCTTCAACAAGAACAGAAAAATTTGCAAATCCATGCCTGATTGGACGCAAATGTACCGAATAGGTGTTGCACAGGATGACCAGACAGAGGCTGACTGTGTGGTGCTTTTCTTAAGAGATTGTCCAGTGTTTGCGTGTCTCAGTTATCAGTACTTCGGCTGTGGCGCATATTAGAGAGTGAAGGAATCAAAATGAATGAAGCAATCATAAGTGAAGTAATCAAAATGAGTCAATCACTAGCATCCAAGACGTATGTCGACACACTCTATTTTGAATGAGTTGCTTCACAAGTACTTCTTCACTTATTGTGATCATGTGTTGTTCTCGGTGGCCGACACGTTTGTGTACGCATAGCAGAAATGAGTAACACATGAGCGAGGCAATAAAAATGAAGCAATCAAATGGGGCAGTCAATTGATATTATTATGAGCTTTTTGCCTTTGGCTGACTCTTTTGTGTACACAGAGGAACGAGTCAATCACTACACATCAGCAATCATTTGAGTGCAGTCTTCTGTATCGGCGTCCTTCACTAAGTTTTAAGATAGAGTTGAGTTGGATTTTGGTGTGAATTGCTTAAGAGTGTAAAACAAGGCTGCAAGCAATTCGGCATACATAGTACGAGCATAGCAATCGACAAAGGTTGTGCTCTGTTATGATGGGAACTGGCTTTCACGGAAGAGTATAGTATGCATGTGATTTACAGTAGTAACATTTTGGTTTAACCTTTTTTATGGACTTTCACAAATTCTTTTTGATTATTTAAGATTTTGGTTACCTCGGGAGTGCGTGGTCCGATCAAATTGAAACTTTCGGAGATTAATGATGTATATTAATTTGAGACAGATTATTTTCGAAGGGTAAAAAAACTTCGAAAAACTAGTATGAGACAATGTTTTAGAGATGTGTTAACCTATGTGGTAGTTATTTTTTTTATCGGAAGCTAAAACCCCAAGTAGACTTAAACCTAAAAGGATGTTGGCGTTCATCCGATGCGAAACTATCTAAGAAAATTAGACAAAAATGAAAACAGCATGTAGAGAAATGTCAAGCATTGTAGTAGTTCTATTACAATTGGCGGAAGCAGGAGTCTAAATGGTGCTGGTGAATTTCACAGAATTGAAGAAAAGACGTTAAGATATCAGGCTTTCACCGTGGTTCGACGTCACCTCTATTCCTCATATCGGGCAAAAAAATTTCGTGGTGAAGGAGGTTATGTACACTGCACTAAGAGTGCCCAGAAAACATCATTAGAATAAATCCTAAAGAATTTATCTCTGCAATTGGCGGTCAAACTTATTTTAGAAATGCGAGTACATGAAGCCAAAAAGGGAAGTAAAGCGATAGCTGGAAGTCCGGCTACGGCCGTGCACGCAAGAAGTATAGGCCATGCATCGCAAGAAGTATAGGAGGAAAGAGTTCCGTGTGCTTTGAGCTCCACAAATCTGTGGAGGTTCTTAGCCACGAACAACGCAAGAATCTGCTAAAAAATCGGAAAACTGCCGGCAAATGCGGACACTGGAATCAATGCAGCATAAATGTTAAAGGTTCTCTGCAAACTTCATGCCAGAGGGAGAAAATTTTGAGTTTACCCTGAGGAGCGAACCAAATGTTTGCAAGTAATGCTGGTATTGCCAGTTGAAAGTAGAAATGTTTCGAACGGGGAGTAAATTTCACTGGGAGTAAAGCCACACCAACTGAGCATTGTCAATCGGATAAAAATCTACGCCGCAGACAGATGAAGGCTCTGCGTAAGAATTCAATGCTTTTCGGTGTGACGCTGAAGAGTAGCGTGGACCCGGTTACACTGGAGAACCTCCTGCCGGCCAGTAACGACCCCTAATCTGCCAGCCCCGAAGCGCAAAAGAAACACAAGGTAGAAACAAAAGCCGAAGCGACATAGATAATGCTGAGGCTGGTCTTTCAGGCGCTGCAAAAGTAAAAAGGAAAACGTACGCAGAAGCTGCGCCTAACAAGGATAGGAAACTAACCGATGGTCAGGTGCTATTTATGATTTCATTATATTCATTTATTCCAAATTGAAAATTGCGAGCATAAATTAAATAAAAAGGGCAACTATGAAGGTCGTCAGCTTAAAGAAGGAAATCGGATGAAAATATTCATGGAAGGCCATTAGTGAAAAAAGAAACACAGCAGAGGACCGAGAATGGAAACTTGCGGAATCTCCGAAGAGGAATAAAAGGGATAGGGACAGTAACCATTTAGAACTTTATAAATGCGATTAGAAATATAGGATGCGACTCAGAATAAGAGAGACAGAGATATGCCGAATAAACTGAGTTTTTCAAGTAAGACGAAGTGATTAACCTTGTCAAAGGTTTTCGAAAAGCCCGTGTAAATGACTTTGGACTTGTTCATAGTCAAGTGTAGAGGCCACACAATTAACGAATTCAACTAAATTAGTCGCAGTTGAGCGACCATTATTAAAGGCATGCTACTACTTGGAAATTTGATTTCTAGCAGCACAGTCAACTCTATTCTGAACGACCCTTTCTGAAAGTTTAGGAAAGTAAGTTAGGAGGAATATTAGTCAATGGTTCAAAAAATTATTAATATCCCCAGACTTCAATGTATAGAAACATTGGAAGCTTTCCAAAACGAAAAACAAAGCCAAGAGATAAGCCACTGCTGAAGATTATAGACAAGGGAACACATCAAGAAGAGGAAAGAGTATTTCCGAAAACTTTTTTTCGATCGAAATTTGATCAGCGAATTGCTACTGAAACGCAACGAAATCAACCCCAAGCAAATTATTATGGGCGAGGAAAAATGAGCAAAATACGAGAAAATGGTTTGAAAAAGATCATGATCAGAGAAAGATGAAACATGAAAAACGACATCAAAGTCAGGATTAACGCAAAACAAGGTTATGCTAAGTGTATGGTCGGATTAGAAGGCAATCGTTTACTGTGACATGCTAGAGCCTGGGCAAACTATTGATTCTGCTCCCTATTGTCAACAATTAACCAGATTAGAGCACGCAATCAAAAATAAGCGGTCAGAATTGATTAATAGAAAGTGTGTTGTTTTCAACATGACAACGCCATACAATGCCCATCTTTGATGACGAGGCAAAAATTGATGAAGTATAGCCCAGACCTTTCATCTTCGGATTTTCATTTGTTTCAATGTCTGCAAATCTATCTAAAGCTGCCTTTAAAAGGAAACTGTCGAAATCATTTGCCAAGTTTTCACCAAAGAAGAGATTTTTTACGTGAAATGTTTTTGGAAACTTCCAGAAAAAAAACCCGGCCTCGTGACTGCGTCAGACAACGTTTACACGATAAGCGACAGAAGGGAGTATGGCTCTACCCCAAAAATGGTAAAAAGTCATAGCTAATGATGACCAATATGTATTGAAATAACATTGATTTTGAATAAAGAAAAAATTGAGTGAAAATTGAAAAAAAATATTTCACTACTTTTTGCATTAGCCAAAAGTTTGTTTGATAGTTATTTTTTTGAATTTGCAGATAAAATAGATAATTTTGATAGAACGAAATTTTCAAAAAAGCGAAATACGCCTGGTTTATATATTTCGTTAAATTGTATATTGAAGCTTCTAGCCTCACATCCGAGTGTCATCAAATCCGCGTGGTCTCGAATCAAACAAAACGGTACTGCGAACATAGAAAATCTCTACATTCAGTTTTTTACTCAGTTACGACATTCCACATTTCCGTATTTTTTTTACCCAACATTCTACAGTTTGGAAGATGGATGAATTGAAAAAATTACAAGCATTTCTAAAAATAACTCAAAACTGGCACTTAGCAGTTTCCTATATAACCATCCAAACACTTTTCTTATCCATACATAACAAAGACTAGGAGGAATGTCCAATTTAACTAACACTTAGTTCCTCTGCGTGCCATAAACCTATTCAAAATGAATACCTTTTTTTCTTGCGAAATAACTACTAGCTACTGCTTGGTTACAACATAGTACTGTGCTTCCGCTTGGTGGGAATATCTCAGTCCATTGTACCATGGCTAACCACTTGTTAATGCATAGTTTTCTACTGAGCTGTTTTCTGTCCCCTTTATCGAAACCCTTAAACCGCGTAGTCATTCCTTTGGCATTGCGTGAATGAGTTTTGAATACCTGATTGATGTTACAGTAAATGATGAAATTCGTTTGGAAATGATTAAGTTATGCTGAAGATAATGATGACTTCCTAAGAAGAGTTTCTTTCATTTGCATGTGTATGAAGTAACTGCAGGTAGACGCTACCTCGGGAACTCTTTGCATTTGAGCATTATTTTGAAGTACCTGCCCCATAACTAGCTATTTGAATTTTTGTTACAGATAGTCCAAGAGAGGTGATTGAAATTTTTTTGATGGATTGCTGTTGCCACTCAAAATAATTGTCACTGCAGAAAAAGTCATGTCTAGTTGTGAACGATCTCGCTTCCAAGATCAATTATTGCTCACCGTCCAACACTTGAAAATTCGCTTCAGCATCCACTTTGACTTCATTCTCTCGCTGTTGGATAGTTTAAATTCACACTATTATTATACGAAATTATAATGGGTAGAAGTCGGCGTGAGCCAGCCTAGCGCACACAATATAAACCGTTCCTTCATTTACATGATTTCTTCAACTTACCTCCGACGAACAGTTAAGCGTGACTGTTAAGGCCACGAAACGGCGTCTTTCACAATGGAAGTCAGGCCAAAGACAGCAATCGGCACGGCCAAGTTTAGCAACACAACGACCGCGCCGCACCGCACAGCTCAAAACAAAAGCATAGATCATTTCTCTTGGTTCGCACCGGTGTAAAAGACGTACGATCATATCACACTGCTGGATTACCAAGAGCCGACGTACGAAACAGTATTTTAAATCCATAATTTCTCTGAGCTTACGTACGCGAACATATGTATGTACATACAGATAAAAACATCAACGAATTGTTGAGTCTGAAGAAAAATTGATCTAGTCAATCAACCCAACTCTCTGCGTTCGCGTATTCGTGAGATTTGAACACAGTAAAAAGATGGAAGATACATTATTACTCATGTTGAGTCATGTGTAGTGGATTTGGACAAGATGAAGATGTTCAAACTTGAACTTGGCGTTGTGGAATTGTTTATATTTAGGCCTGTTATAATTTGCATGACATATTTGGATTTGAAAGCAAATTCCCGTTTCAGAATGGCATGAACTTTGGTCGGAACGATTTGCTGGCTATTTTTGAATGCTCAATTTCATTAACCTCGCAGAAGAATGAGGGTTTAGATAAATTTCTTGTAATTCAAGATTTACATATGTATATAAGGTCTTTTGTTACAAACAAGCTTGAGTAAATATGAGAAATGGCTTGACGAGTGGCTTGAACTTCAATTAACAATTTTCACGTTTCTTTCGCGATTATCTTTGCTGTCATTTTTAAATGTGTCATCTGTCATTCATTCAGAGTAAGATAGTTGGCAAAACACTAAGTGCTTAAAGTGTGCAGTTTATTCTGGAGCTGTAACCAGTCTTCAATTGAACCGATTATTCCGATAAAATCGGCTGCACATAGAAGGGAAAAGGTGTCTGGGACACAGTACATAATTTTTGAAAATTGGGAATTGCAAAGTGCCAAGGATCGACCCTTAAGGAACAGCTGAGATTAGATAGAACAGAGCAGACGAACAGGAGTTAGCAGTTATACCACAAGTACGTTCATAAATTCAAGGAAGATGCTAGATCGGGCGATAATTAGATATGCAAACATGATTACTTGCTTTAGTTATAGGGAAAGTATTGGCAGATTTCCATAAGGAACCCAAATCGCCAGTTGAGACCCTGAGATTAAAAATAATGGGCAGGGCTATATAAAGTGAAGTAGATAGTGAATCCGCTAGTATATTAGGAATGCCATCAGAGCTAAAATCGAGACAATGCATTAAGTATTCAACTTCTAAAGGGTTCGTTCGAAACGAAGAGATTGTTCCAAGGTTAATACGAAACGATATGAAGGAGATGAGAGAGTAACATGTGGAGGAGAAAGACAGTTTTGTAGGCAGGAAAATGACGAGAAAAATGGAGCGAAAGTCACTTCAGATGTGGCAGAAGTTTCATCAAGTAAAATATCATGAGAGAGGGGGACCTTTTTCGTGAATGAACCAAGGATAGAATTGATGGTACTATTAGAAGCTTAAGCTCTGGCAAAATAGGCATCTATCACTTCTTTAGTCATCCATTTTGCACGAGAGTGCAGAATTGTGAACTCAAGAAGGTCATCATGCAATGCAGATCGTTTGAATTTGTCACATATCTCTTCCCTTACCTTAAGAGCAGCAGTAACTTCAGAGGTAAACCAGGGAGCATCCTTATATTTTCTGGGACGACATGTCGGAGTGAAACGAGGAATAAGATTTGAGAGGAAGACGTAAAGCTTATAGAATGTCTCGTCAACGTGCGACAAACGAAGAAATGAATAACAGTTAATATGATTGATTTCATTCGCCATTCCGGTGAAGCTGGCTTTCTGGAAATTGAAATGAGATTGGGAAGAGGCTTTGGATCTAAGAGGAAGATTGTGAGAAAGTTCTTAAAGTACAGTAGTGTGATGAGGATTGGGAGTAATATAAACTGAAGACACTGGAAGGTTAGTTAAAATAAGATCAAATATTTGCCATTAATACTATATTGGGTACAGAATTTAATTCAAGCAATAAGTAATAATGAGGTAGGAGGCTGAGAAATTCGCATTAAAACACATTTCACTACGGAAGCCAATGAGAACATTTTCACCATCAGACCTACCAGAGATTGAGCGGTCACAAACCTTCCGAAAAACAGTGAATTTTGGTAAAATCTCACTATCGGAAAAAATCCTCATTCAACCAGGTTTCGATAAGCCAGATAATATCAGCAAAAAAAAGATTAGATAAAAGACTTGCTTTTTAAAACTGGGTTCTCAAGCCAACGACGTTTTGATTGCCAAATTAGCTTTATGGAACGGAAACGTTTGAGTTTTCTTTATTGTTCTGGTTTGAACATTTTTGCACAGGAATTTGGTAAACTTCTTTACAAAAAAATCCACGTTGTAAACCATACATTCTCTGAAGTTGGCAGTATGATTTTGACCGCATTTACTGCATTTCATTTCGGGAAGATATGCTATGCTTTTGCCTTATGATTGAATTTTTAGAGGAAATCACAATGCGCACACAAACATTTGAAAGAGTTGGAGGATTTAATATGGTCTAACTCTTAGCAGCTTGTGCTTTGTACTGGACTATTACGTGTACGCACATCATTGACCCTGATTTTGTGAGGAAGTAACGTAAATTATTATCCCTGGGGAGATAGCTACAAATTGGTCACCCGTAGACTTGGCTGTATGCGGCCTAGCACTCTCATGGATGCGATATCCATGGAGTGTATCGTTGGTTCGCTGTTCCCAATGCATCCGCCAAAGACTGATGATCTCATCATCGTGAACCAAGCGGATTTTCTTCCCTTTACGGACGAGGAGCTGAACAGTGCAGTATCCAGGATGAAGAACCGAAAGGCTCAGGGGCCTGATGGGGTGTCGGTCGAGGCGCTGTAGAGAGCCAACCGCGTCTATTATTGGATTTGTATAATTCATGTTTAGTCTGCGGGGATCTTCCCGTTGCGGTGGAAAGTAGCTCGACTGATACTTGTAGACAAGGGGAAGTATAACCTGGGCAATCCAACAGCATACCGCCCACTGTGCATTTTTTTTTCTATGATGATGCCAAAACTCAGGGGATTGCCATTTGAAGCGAATGCTTAGCGATGGCCATAGGGAGACACATATGGGAGAAGCCGATATCAATTATTCTATTATTCTTTTAAGCGCCGCATTTATTTCTTATTTCCTAAAGCACTAGTGCCTAGTCGCTACTAAAGTTTTAAATGTGGCACTTAATTAATGGAGCGCTGGTATTATGCCCAGTCGCCGACAGTTAAGACAACACAAGACTAACAAATACAGCCATGGGCACAGCGGGATTCGAACCCGCCTCCTACCTCCGAGACCGCTGGTTGCTCTACGACACCGACGAAGGAGTCAAAAGGAGGCCTATCATCTCAGGTGCGGCACAGGGGTCGATCTTAAAACCTGACCTCTGGAACATCATGTACGATGATTTGCTGCACCTGGAAATGCCTGGATATGTGTTTTTGGTAGGTTACGCTGACGACGTCGCAGCGGTAATCACTTCCAGATCTACAGAATTCGCTCAACTCAGACTTAACCAAGTAATGAAGAGGATGGATCGGTGGATGACCGAACACGGCCTCCAGCTGGCAGTCTCTAAAACAGAGATTGTAATGCTGACGAAGCGGAGGATACCAACTGTCATACTCATGACAGTTGGCTCCATCGAGGTCCAGACCAGCAATTCGGTCAGGTATCTGGGAGTTACCCTGGACACCAAGCTGAGGTATTGGGATCATATCTGCAGGGCATGTGACAGGGCTCTAGTAGTCGTCACTTCGCTTAGTAGGCTAATGGCTAACGTCGGTGGACCCAGTGAGACGCGACTGAGGCTGTTGCTGGTAACGACCGATTCCATCTTGGTAAATCTGGGGAGAAGCGCTCCAAACTAAGAAGTTCTGGAAGCGCATTGCGAGTGTCCAGTGCAGTGGTGCCCTGCGAATTGCCTATAGTTACCGCACGGTATCAGAGGAGGCTGTGATAGTGGTATCGGGAGTAATCCCGATCGACCTACTAGCGCGAGAACACACGGAAGGGTGTCTCAACACTCAGCAGAGCTGGGCAGAACTGAGGCTTTGATGCACGAGCCTAGAGAGAACGCTGGACGGATAGAGAGAACCTTAACTTAACCGGAGCCACGGAGAGGTAAATTTTTACCTTTGTCAGTTCTTGACAGGGCACGGTTACTTCAGGAAATACCTGAACAGAATAAGTAAGGTGGTCACACCGTACTGCAGCTACGGTGTAACTGAGTTCGATGACGCTCAGCACACATTCTTTATGTGCAGTCGCTTCGTAAGTTTGAGGCGCACCATTGAGTCCACGATACAATGCTGCGAAACGAGAACTGGCGCGCAGTCTCAACATATGTTGAGAAAGTGCTGCGCATAAAGCGGGAAGAGGGTTGCCTTACCGACCCATGAACAGTCTTAGTTTCTGAAGTCTGTGGTTACCGATAGGTCAGTTAGCACGACCGGGTTAAAGCAGTGTCCTTTTTGTTAGTGAGTCAAACCTCACATACCCTGTGGTTATAGGTCACCCAGGGGATCTGGTTAACAGATTTTTTTTGGCCATCTAAATTCATTATAAATTTTATCCATTAAAATCATTATAAATCTAGTTCAACCATGAAAACAGGTTCGGAAATCTTGAATAAGCTTGTGAATTTTGGAAATTGAAAATTTTTGGATCTAGATGTAGACATATGGTTCGTACATTTTATTGTGTATAGTTTTATTCGCAAATGCATAAAACAGTTATTATTATCGGTTTCAGCTGGTTGGTATCCAGGTGCAACAAGCTCTTGCTTGATTGCTTCATTCTTGGGGATCTGGTTTAAATCTCGACAACAAATATTTTGGCTTTTCAGTTGATGAAAGAGATATTCTATGCAGTTTGTTACTTTGACAAAAATTTACATCATTGAGCTATGAAGCCAATATTTTTCAAAAGCTGTTAACTTTTGAGCTTTGCCATTTCGGGTCCTCATTATGTATAGATCATTTGGAGCTTGTATAAGATTCGACTTTAGGTTCCGAATGAAAAAATACTAGAGTGAATATAAGTCGTTTTTGAATATTGAGGAGCCCGAGAGCAGTTTACTGCTTACAAGCTTTCAAAGGATGTAAACTGATCTAAATATAGTAACAATTTTCATTGTTTCCGCATATTCACTGACTAAACTCCGCTCGTCATGCAATATTATTTAGAACAAATTATTTCCTTTCTTCCGTCCGATTCAGATCTAATTGACAGTAACGATTTTACCAACTTAAATTCTACAATTGAAATATGCCTCAAAATCGCGTTTGCATTACAAATTATATACCGCCACTATCAAAATGTATTTTTTAGTTTCATTTCAATGTAAGTATTACAGTATCTACTTCAATTTCAGAGGCAGAGTGAAAACAGCGAAATTTTCGCACTGCAAGTAAAATAGTTGCCACGCCAGCCAGTCAAGTGCAATGCATGTGCCATTTAAAGTATAGCCACTCGGCCTTGTTTGGGTTTTATCATGGCCAGTAGACAGACGAATCGAAATCGGCCTGACTTTATAACTCTCTAATGTACCTACATATGTACATCTAATATGTAACGTTTCTCGTTTTGGCGAGATTCAGCCGCTGTTTATTTCGCACGTTTCACACGATTCAGATACTCAGTTTGAAATCGACATAGTAAAAATTCAACGATTGGATGGGTAAGCATTAGCTAATGGATAGAATCGGAATTCTAGGCATGTGATTTGGTAGGCACCTTATGAGGTCGTTGCAACTTTATTTGGATTATATGTTTGAAGCCTCGTCTGGGACTGAAAATGTTCATACCATAATAACTGAAAAGGAAATTTCATGGGTAGCTCCAGACATAGGGGAGGATTTCAATCCATTTATTTGAAGCAATATTTACAAAATAATCAAGCACTCTCATTAGGTAATCAACACTTGAAATTTTCTTATTTATTTTCCCCTAAAGATCCCTTATGAATATTATTCCGCCAAATGTTCCTCAAAGCTTAAATTTCCCCACATATTTTGGGGGAAATGCCGCAAACTGGACGGACAAAATGAGGACGTTTGTTAGTGTACTAAGTGATTGCTTGTAAATTTGGTTGCTTTTTTATTGTGTTCTTTTATAAAGTATGCTTGTAAAACGTAATAAAATTGTAGAAATGATACAAAGAATTGAATGATCACCCATAAAGCGATGTAAACTTACACTATTTCGCGATGAAGACTATATTTATGAAGAAATTAGAAGAAAAATCGATGGGAATTTAAACAAAGGTGGCATCAATCATCGTGAACAAAACTGGTCACGTGATAGAAGAAAATCATCTGGGATCATTAAAAAAGAAATGGCGCAATAAAGATTAGTGCAACAACTGTTCGACGAAGACTGAAGAAATAGGGTCTGAATGCTTGAGTTTCACGAAAAGCCATTACCATCTCTCAAAGAAAGATTGAAAATACTAAACTGGACTGAAACCCATGCGAATCAGACAACGGAACAATGGAACAGTGCTATTGGCAGCGTCTCTGTTTGGTACTGATGGCCAAAAATACAAAAGACGAAGAATTGGCGAAGATATGCATCCTGATTGCAATACACATTCAGTGAAACAGCCAGTTGATGTCATAATATGGGGTTAAATGAAATCAAAAAGTGTCGGCAAAATTTGTATGATAAATCGAAAAAGAAATATCTAAAAATGCTTAAAGGAAATACTTGTGCCCAAACAAGCGCACCATATCTGATATTTATTTATTTATTTCACCAAGCAAGGTGTACTTGTATAGAAGAATCAATATAGTACCTGCATAAAAATACGAATTGTTTCCACGGAGACTGTTTTTTCCCTGTTCTATTCAACCTTAATTCTAATATTATCTGCTGAAATAAACGGATCTTTCTCAACGATCCGTTTAATGTACTTCTCATCGTTTGCAGTTGGTTTCCCTCCTTGGCCCTTTTTACATTTATTAAGTACTTATTACTCGCTCGATTTTCTGTTTCAATTTTTTTCAATAATTTTGTGTACAGTTGAAGTCCTCCTGTGTACAATATTTGAAAAGTCTTTTAAAGTTTTCTCTTCCTTCGAAATAATAAGGTTCCTCATCTCCAAGGATCTGTGCTTGCTTGAAATAGCCATAGTACAACTTCACTTTGGGAGAAGCTCAAATAAACTGATCATTTCTACGTAAATGAAAATCGCCGTATGTTGCAATCACTTGATTGATTTAAAAACTACCATTATACGACTACAGCAGCTTATATAATGCGCTATCCGGTTAGTCGTGTGGCATTAAAATATGAGTTAGAGTAAATTTTATTATTGTGTTGAATTAAACAGTTTGTCTTCAAAATTTTTGCAAAAAAATAAAGCTAGACAAAATTTCCTTTTGATATAATTTGTTTCTCCTATCGAATTTATTCACACCGAACTTCATAATTAAAATTTTTTCCACTTGCCATCCAGTTAGACGTGTGAGTCACTGTATGTAATCAGATATTTAGAGTGAATACCTGAATTTTCACTGACAGCCAAGCAGCTAGGTATACAGTCGCTTGCTGGATTTTACACCTCATTGAGATATTCGATGATGCAGCTATTTTCGATGCCAGGATATAGGGACCTTAAGAGGAACGTACTGATAAAAGCCAGGTGAATGAACTTTCGTGTGCGATCGCAAGGTAATTGTGGGGAACTTACGACTTCAGTCACAGTAGAGAACTACTTATTTTAGAAAGGGAGCCCCTACGCGCGCTGTTGGCTGCTTTAACTGGAAATTGTTTGTTTGGTAGGCGAGCAACGCGGCTGGGTGTCCCATACAAAAACTTTTCTCGGAGCTGTACATGCGAGAAGGAAGAGGATACAGATCTTTTTCTCTTGTGCGAAAGTCCGGCTCTTGCCAGAAGACGGAAGCAGTCAATTATTTATTTATTTATTCAAATCTCATTTAACAGAAAATCCAATTATAAAATGAGATACAAAAAATAACAAAAATTATTAATATATAGCAAAAACAAGGAATAAAAATAATAAAAAATAGAAGAAAAAGGAAAGAGAAAAATGCACAATAAAAAGAACTAAGAGGCTACGTTAATATATCAATAACATGTTTTTTAAAAGATTTAAAGGAGATGGACAAAGAACCAACCTGATACTCATCATGGCTTCTAAGTATCCTAGGTATAGGTGAGTTGAAATACACAAGAGTTCGCGCAAAAGGAGTAAGGAAATTGAGTTCTAACCGGGCGATCAGACACACATAAGAAATGGCACACGCGAATATTGGAAGAGAGTAAGCCATGATAAAGCTTATAAAGAAGACATTCATCCAGGAATATTCTGCGGGTACTCAGCAAATGGAGATTTAAGAAAAGCAGACAGTCATCATAAGGACAATAAGCAACATTAAACTTGTACAAAAGGCAGCGAGTAAACTTACGCTGAACGGATTCAACAGCATTAGACAGGTACACGAAATGCGGAGACTACACTTGGGAGCAATATTCAACAATGCTACGAACAAGAGAAATAAAAAGACGAACACATGTGCTGATATTGGTTGCAAAGCGAGAGCAGCGCAGAAAGAAAACAAGCTACTTTTGAAGATTTAGCAACAACAAAAGAAACATGCAGATCAAATTTTAACTTCGGATCAAAGATGATGCCGAGGTCTTTATGTTGATCAACATGCTTCAAAAGACTATCACTCAAAAAATATTCAAAGGAAATGGGATTACGCTTATTGGAAAAAGACATCACGAAACACTTGGAAACATCAAAAAGTTAGGGAGTTCGCAGAGCACCAATCACTTAAAACAAAAAGATCCGATTGTAACTTACAACAATCATTTTGGGAAGCGAAAGCACGGAAAATTTTAAGGTCATCAGCATACAACAGAGAATCAGACTGAAAGTTACAAGGAAGGTCATTGATAAACAATGTGAAAAGGAGGGGACCAAGGATGGAACCTTGGGGAACACCAGACGTAGGAAAGAAAGAGGAGCAAGAACAACCATTAAACACAACACGGCAAACGCGATCATGGATGTAGGAAGAAAGCCAGTATGTAACGGAACTGGAAACACCAAAATTACCGATCTTATCCATCAACACTGAGTGGTTTACCCTGTCAAATGCTTTCGCGAAGTCAGTGAAAATCACATCAGCTTGAAGACCATTGTCCAAAGTGCACGCGACAAAGTTAGTGAATTCCACCAAATTCGTAGTTGGCTCCTACTTCTACGCAAATCTAACCGAAGTAGAATCGGTCAAAAGCACCTTCAGCATAAATATACAACTGTTCGTAACTGGCATTGTGAATCAGCTTGGAGGAATTAACATATCATTGCTGATTTCGGTCCTATTAATGACGAATCGAGTGCTCATCTAAACAAAGACGAAATTTAAATTTCCAATAAAAACTCTATGAAACTACCCGAAAATATTGACTATATTAAAGGCTATTCCGTTTCAACTCAAATGGACAGTTTATTCTAAACGCTCGTTAATAGCTTATTGTTCAACATTGTAGAACGGAAGAAGACCGGACCGTCGTCTAGTGCCTCCTCTCAGACTGCCTCATTTGAAATTATCAAACAAGCCGGTTAAATAAATAAGCTTCTACTTATCGACAAGAATGACTACATACACCGAGTAATATTGCCAGCGATCAATGACTCACTCCATTCAAGTCTGCATTCCAAAAGTATTACATGCTATTGCATGACATCGTTTCGCAGACAGTTACGTAAAAACCCCACTTTGTGGGTAAAGGATTATTTTCATCCCGACCTCGCCAGTCACTGCAAGACTTCTCATATTTCCGAGCGAAAGTAAAAAAAAATACTGGCTTGCTAATTTGCTAAGACTATTCGGATTCTATCAATTGAACTGCAATTTATCGAAGCATGGAGGTAATTAAACTAATTTATTGCAAGGTAAATTATACATACATGATCTTGGCTATTAAAACTTATCACCAGTTAATATCCGTTCAATGTTCTTAAAGCATAGCATCTGGAGAAATTGGAATTATTATGCGATAACACGAACAGCTACGACTTGTTGCACACAATAGGTCATATTATAACAATGTTGAAAAATCAACCATGCAAAATTGATTTTCCTTCTGAGTTCCTTCAGTGCGAATAGCTTGACGCCGCCTTAAACGTTCATGCACTGTATTTGCATTAAAATAAATAATCTACAGAAGATAATCATATGACATCAAGCACAAGACCGGCTACTTTATTTTGCAAGAGAAGTCTCTCTAAATAAATATTTTCTGTGCAAATATGTGCAAAATTCGCTAGTATCAAAACGAACTACTTTTCATGCGACAATTGAACGCGAAGGAAACGAGGTGTGGAACGAAATATGTACTGCAAACACACAAACGTCATTAGGCTCGATGTCTCCACACCGTGACAGTGACAAAAAATCAATAAACAACGTAAAAAAATTCACCCTCTTCCAACCACCAAAACAGGGGGTGGACAATGGTGGAAATGCTTGAATGAAATCGCTTCTTGACTACAGGTGCATATGGTACACAAACTTAATGAGTGACTCACTTGGAATAGGGCTCCTAATTCCTGTTTTTGGTCGTATCCTTGCAGGTGTTCCCTAGGCAGTTTGGTACACACACACACTTTTATTGTATCCTCGTCTGACGTTTCGTCTTCAAATTAGCTTTTCTTTCACTCGCGCTTCGCAAAATTATTCAACCACTGTTCCGAATCGTTGCAAATTTGCATACCATGCAAGGCGTTGGTCCCGCGAAAGTTTCAATTAACACCCGCGAACTTCCGAATTCCAATCAGAACGGTATAGAACCGTGAAAACTACACAATACTATCCAACTTGGAAGAACAAATCTACAGGGCGCGATCGATTCGAAGCGCCTTTGCACACAATTTGAAGACACAATTTACACCTGATAATTATGGGATTCGCTACAGAGCGACTACAAACGATTCACGCACAATACGCAGTTTTTTACAATTTGACTGCAATGCGAATAAAAGCGTTTTCAACGACACAATCTCACTCGTTCGAGCACCGTTCGTAAATATGTATACTTTCTGCGACTCGACTCAACTTGCTACTACGATTCCGAACTTTGACTGCCGTCAATTTTCGAGAGACCGAAGAAAATCGAAACGAAAAAATCTACACACATCGAAATGATGCCATGTTGGATGATAAAACCGAAAAGTGACGATCCGCTCAAATTTGGGTTTGTTGTGGAGAGGTTGTTGTCATGGATTGATGGCAGTTGCAATTTAAAAAATATTTTATATAAAATATACAATTTTAGAAGCATATGCGTTATAGTATTTAATATATGTTCTTGTTTTTGATTTGTGAATGGTATCTTGCGGAGGAAGATTGTGGTCCTACTAAAACTAGTGCTAGTCCTTTGATATCAATCTGGGAAATTTTTCCCTAGATCTATAGAAAATATTCGTCGAGAAAATTTAGGGATTTTTTTTAAAGCAGCAGTATATTTACCAGACTTAATATGCTGAGAGTCCCAAATTTAAGATTTATGATTATATTTTTTGAAGTACGTAGTTGTTCGGATATCGAATTGAACCGAAATCATTAGGCGCGTTTTTTTGCTCCTCTATCCAGCGGAGAGTAGAATGAGAGTAGAGTAGACGCATTGAAAACAACAACAACACTCCTACACCAGTGAATTCACTGGTGTAGGAGGGTTGTTGTTTTCAATGCGTCTACTCTACTCTCATTCTACTCTCCGCTGGATAGAGGAGCAAAAAAACGCGCCTATTGTGTTTCAACAATATCCGTTAAACCTATGCGTACGCACACAAAAGAGAAGGGTGTGTGTGGTGCGGGTGACTCCAAAACCATCAAAAATTTGATTTTATATGTTTCTCTAGACAGTATAGTAAATGGTAGCTGAATATAATTATCGCATGAAAATCTAGGGAAATTTTCACCGAAAGCCAGGGAATTTTTGTCTTCTTTGGCTGGCAGCATTGTCCTAACCTCAATAGTGTACCGCTTGTAACTTACTACATGTAGTTTCATTCACTGGGTTTCATAGGAAAGGAAGCTTTCTCGGCAGGGGAGCGATCGCAAATCGTGTAAATTTATGAAAATGTATGGCTGACATCGTGAAAAAGAACAACCCAGTTCCGTGGAAAAGTGAACTTGTATATATGTATGTAGAAAAAAATATAATATGCTTCCTGCGCTATGCGAACATGCGAACAAATTAGGTAACTTACGCTCATGATGAGTTCGCGCATGTATATGAAGGGTAAATACCATTGTATCTTCATCTCGAATATGTATCTTTTTTTAGTTTTTTCTCATAAAATGCATGTATTTGTCCACCGAACGTTAAAATAATAATAGGCGTGTTTTTTGCTCTCCCTATCTATAACAGAACAATGCTATCAACTGCAGACGCATTGAAAACAACAACAACTCCCCCTATGCATAACAGGAGTTGTTCTTGTTTCTAATGCGTCTGCCCTGGTTAGCATTGTTCTGTTATGGATAAGGGGAACGCGCCTAATGTTTTTATTGAATATGCCTTAAGTTATGATTGGACTTTACCGTCAATTGTGCATAAAAATAAATACACTTGAATGTTTCATCAACATTTATCATAAAAATATTGTCATGCCGTTTTATAAAAGAGCATTTCTATACGTTTTGATTATAATCCGAGCTATGCAAATAGAATTTTATCATGTATCAATTTTAAATCTAAACATTTACAGTTAGTGTAACAAGTCTATGTCGAGTATGATTTTTCAATGAAAAGCAACATTTCGCCAAAAAGTTATAATTATTTCATCACACCATATAATTATTTTAAAACTAAGAAATAGCATTTTATTAAAAAACAATAATGAAAAAAATCAGCAGTGGACAAGTTAGAAGAAATACAAATCCTCCATTTAATCGGCGCACAAAGTCTTCTTGCGTCTTTTTCTAACTGTGGAATAGTAAAAATTATCAAATTATATTAAAGCATACGGAATAAACTTGCACTTTATATTTAGTATGATACCCTTTCGCTTTATAGCATTTGATCTTTTTTAATTTGATCGTTCCTGTAGTGCTGATTTCAGTATTGGCATGTAAGGTTCCGTATTCGGAACCGCTTGTCTAGAACATCGCAAAGATGCTCTAAAGGATTAGTATCCGGGTATTATGGGCGCATACGCAGTAAAACGTGTTTGTTATATAGAAGCTAAAGTCGCCTCGCTTTTAGAATTTATTTTCTGCTTATTCTCCGGTTTTCACTTCCAAATTTTAAAACTCGCGGTATAGTTTCAGGTCTACACTTTTTGTGCAGATAATTTAAAGCTTCCTGCACTAGTTAAGATGCATTTTAGGGGTTATTCTTCCCCTATCTTATAATCTAGCGACAATCGGAAGTGGAAAATATTTTATTGCGACTGTACTATTTTTATTTTCGACACATTTTTCTATAATAATTATTATTATAATTGATTATGCGCTGAACAGTTGTTGATTTGCATACAATTTTCCATACTTGTTTTTGTTTTTTAAACAATTATCAAATATTTCGCCAACTAATTTGTATCGCAACTCAATTTTATCACTTCTGTTTAACCAAAATGAATATTTACTAAAAATATTCATCAACATTCGACAAACTTTAAAACAACACTCTTCCATGATCTCTCATCATTTAGGCTGTGATGTAAGTTTAGATAAAGTTTACAATAATATTGATTTTCTTCTTGTTTTTTCCATTGGACCTAAGAAATAAGAAGACCAGTAGCTGAAATATTTGTTTCGCTTTTACAATAGACCTTTTTATATTTTGGGAGTTTTTAAAGGTTTTCCTCATATAAAAGACTGACATCATTCAAGCATGTGTGCAATTATACTTCGCTTTTTACTACCTCGTTTTTAACACTAATTTTCGCCACATAGTTACACGCATACAGCAATCCAATATTTTAATCACACTTAATTTCTAGGTATAGTATCAATTTTTACGAGTTCCTTTCTGAGTAGGTTACATTTGTATCAAAAATTATCAGCAATACTAACACTAAAAAATGTTTAAAATATTTTACACACCTTCGGCAATAGTTTTTAAAAATATTTCTGCCAGATTCATGGAAAGAACATAGATAAATTATATTGGGCTATTCAAAAAATACACTCAGTTTAATTAATTTTTATTCATGAAATATAAATTGTATATGAACAGTGCGAGTTGTAATGTTGAACATTAGACACTGCGAGTTGTAATGTTGAAAAAACTCAATTTCAAGTCTCAATCTACAAAACTTTCGCCAAAAAATATTTTGTGATCAATTGAGTCAACTGCACCATAGTGCTCATAAGTATGGTCTCCAATTGCGTTAATGCCAAACACTTTTTCCTTATTGAAATCTTGAGAAAAGCCTGGTAAAGGTCTTAAGACTACTATTAAGTTTCAGTTTCTTAACCAAGTATTTTCATTAGAGGCTAAATCCTCTGTTCATGGGTACCTTCAAACGTCCCTACTGTAGACAACCTACCACTCCGATTTTACTTCTGTGCTTATCTGGTTACACACCTCATCAAGTTCAATTGGGGTAGCAAAAAACGTCCCATCAATGGTGTTTTTTTTTAGGAATACCTCTATGACCCGGAGCCCAGGTGGTTTTAAGCAGAATTAAAGGGTTATTTTGAATGAGCTTACGATTTTGGAAACCGTATGTTTTGCGACTTTTAATATTTTCGGCCGCCGAAGAGCTTCCAGCAATAATAGAGCATCTACGAGGGGTGATTCAAAAGTAATGATAATCAATATAAACCAAGGTGATTAGACTTAACAAATATATTTATTTTTCAACGTAGTTTCCTAAGAAGCTTATACATTTAGTCCATCTTATTTATATACCCTTATACCCTTAGAAAAATTTGTTTGTCTTTATTCTCCCATAACGCCCCAACAGCGGCCATCACTTCGCTACAATCTTAAAATTTCTTGCCTCGAAGGTGTTTTTTGAGCGGAGGAAAGAGGTAGAAGTTATTGGGAGCTAGATCTGGCGAAAAGGGCGGATTGCCATCGCAACTGCAGCCTTGTGAACCGATGCATTGTCTTGATGAAAAAGCACTCCGGTTGTCTTTTTTCCTCAATAGCCTCCCGCAATCTTCTTATTTGGTCTGCGTAGTCAGAGCCTGATATAGTGGCTTCCTTTTCCAAATATTCCACTATAATAATTCCTTCAGCGTCCTAAAAGCCTGATGCAAAAACTTCCCTGCTGAACTCGACACCTTGAATTTCTTCGGCATCGGTGAAGAGGGTCGCTTCCAGGTCATCGATTACTGTTAGGTTTCTGGATGAAAATGGTGAATCCAGGTCTCGTCCATAGTCACGAAACGTGACAAAAACTTCTTCAGATCTACCTGGAACTTTTCGAGATTCACCCTCGAAATGTCGACTCGTTTCTCCTTTTGCTCGTCGGTTAACATTCTCGGCACCCAATGCGCAGAGACCTTCTTCAGATGAAATTCGTTGGCAACGATTCATTGAAGCCTGGCATACGAGATCCTTTTGACTTCAGCTATAAGCCTGATGGTCATTCTTTGATTTGCCAACTCGGACATCTTCGACTTTTTTCATGTTGTCTTCAATGAGGGACGTGAATAGACGTCCATCGCGGTATTCATCTTCAGTGGGACTTCTTGGCCCAGTATACAACCGTGGAATATGGAGCAACAGAGTCCCCTTCTGTTTCCACCAAGTCGCGGTCTATATCTTTGGTAGATATTTTTTTCAAACACGGGTACTTAATGACCACTCTAATTTCGTTTTTCTCCAGTTTGATGTTCTCTCTTCGACTATTCGTATTCAAATGAATGTACCTCCCTGAAATCTTGGCCTATTCATATGTTTTTATTATGTAACATATGTAGCCAGAGTTAAAAACTTTGAAATTTTCTCTTCATTAGTATGTAGATTGCTAATGTCTAATTTATATTTCATTAAATACAATTTAATGAAAATGTAAGTATCTTTTGAATATCCCTTATATATTGAACTCCATTGGAACATTGTTTTCGCGAAGTGTTTGGAGGGAATATGTTATACTCCTTTTTCGATTTTATATCAGATTGTTTGGTGTTACATTTGAATAATCAAGAAACTATAATTTCCGTGAATATTCTATAATCAGCAATTTCTACATAAATTTACCACGGTCTCATTCAATAAAACATACGAATAACGGATTATAATTACAAGCACACTTAAATTATTGGATTGCCAAGCTCTTTTGGTATGAATCTCCAGTTACGTTGCAATTCCGTTATTGCTTGTGTTGTAAGTGTTTGCAAAACTTCCAAAAATGCCCTGAAAACGTTCAGTAATATTTTGCCGAAATTTATTGTGAGAAAACAAAATACTCACGCCTTATTGATACGCGTCGCTGAAGCAGGAGTGTCATAACCCGATTCTCTAATTGTTTCTGCATATCGCTTGTCAACTTTCTTTCGAATAATGTCATTCAAGAAATCTTCGTTGTAAATAAAGTTCCAAAACAACTTGTCGAATACATCGCGATCGAATCGTCCCGACTTAAATTTCTTCTTGGTCGATTCGATCGTATCGGTTGTCGGTTCGAGTGGATACGACGGGATATCCAGAGAGCGCAATGCATGGACTCGTAGACACAAGTTCACAAACAAGCGAGTGATAAAAGCAGTCGTGTCCTTTGCCTCGTCAAGAGAGGAATGAAATGAACACTCTTCCACTGCATCGATTTTAGTGCCTGTGAACTTGTAGATTTCACAAACAACCGGAATATTCCCGAAGACACTTTGTACTGACCCAGCTGTAACTTTAATGACACAAGACACGCTTTGCTTGCGATTACACGTTCCACTGACTGGGGTTACATCGACAGTATAGTACTCTTTCAGCTTAAGAGGCTTCCACAGGAATTGGATGCAAGAGTCCGAGGTATTATGAAGCATCACCATTTTGCTGATCATTCCACGAGTTCCGAGGGATATGGGCAGGTAATTTTTGTAGATTGTAAACGGAGACTCGGGAGATGCGAAGTCAACTTTCGGCGCATGCTGAACAGGAACTGGAATGAACATGTTTGTGGCCGTTGCTTGAACTTTGAATTTCGTAATAATGCCCATGAAATCCAAACTACACACAAGCTGAGGATAGAAATGAGTTTATTGGTATAGACTTCAGAAGTACTCATTCTGCTTACCTCATAGTTTCCCAAACGGTTTGGCTTGAATTGAACCAGCAGAGGATTGGTACTTCCACTGGAGATCGAAATGTTCTCGTTCAAAATTCGCAAGTTACGATCTAAGGGCTGAATCTTAAACTCGAGGTCATGATTCAACGGGTTGTGAATCCAGATGGGTTGAATGGCCTGTTCACTATTGAAAATGCAGGCAGGCAGCAAGGTGTCCGTCAGAATGCATTTACGCGGGTCGAATTCGAAAACATCAAATTTAAATCTCAAATGCAACTTGTAGTCGTCGTTCACGCTGATTAATAAGAGGGGTACATTAAATTCAAACTGTGCTGGGTTTTCAGTTTTTGTTTTATAGAATGTGGGAGGAAAACAATTATATACACTTAATATTCAGATTCGTATGGAGGCTGTTTTCCCAAGAAATTTTTTAACTTAGCACAGAAAAATTGCAACGGCTTGCATGATTTACCGCGATGGTAAGGAGTGCCGCCCTTAAGGATACAAATTCAGCGCGTTTGAAATTTTTGAATTCTTGGTCTGGTGAAGATTATGCTATCTTCTCCTGTTTACGTTCCTCTGCAGGAAATAAGATTAGCATTACTTAGGAAATAAGATTAGCATTACTTAGCTATTCTTTGTCTGTTGAATCTTCTTTGACCTCGAATAACTCTAAAAGTTTCTGGTCTTTCATCCACTTCTTAAAAGCTTCCTCATCTTTTCCTGACTCCCTAGTGTTTAATGCCTTTACTGCTTCCAACCCTCTTGACTTTTGCAATCTCTTTGCTACGGTTTTTTCTTCTGTTTACACCATCCCATCGATTCCTGCTACTGACTGCATTTCCTTGGTTTCGCCGCTAGTCTCTCCTTAGTCGTAACTAACCCCATTGAGGTTGAATTGCTTTTGTCCTCACTTGACACTAACTGTTCCCCTGGCCCGGATGGTATTCCTAATTTTTTCCTAAGAAATCCTGCGTCTTCCCTTTGTGCCCCTTTAGCCATCTTATTTAATGTCACGTATCTGTGCTGGTAAATTTCCGTCCTCCTGGAAGCTCTCTAGCATTCTTCCCATCTTCAAATCGGGTGAACACAACCTTGCTTCGAACTACCGCCCTATCTCCATTCTTCCGTGCCTTTCTAAAATTTTCGAATGCCTCGTTTTCAATCGTATCTATGATATCCTCAACTGTATGTTTACAGCGCAACATGGCTTTGTAAAAGCCCGATGCACCTCTACGAACCTTGTTGAGTTTACTCATGTAATAACTTCTGCAGTTGACAGTAACAATCAAATTGATGTCATTTATACTGATTTTGTCAAAACTTTTGACGCTGTTAATCAGCGTATGACGCTGCTTCTTACCAACCTAAAGCATTATGACATCCGTGAACCTTTGCTTTCCTGGATCTCTTCCGTTTTAACTGATCGCACTTGTGTGTGTTTCCCTCTTAGGCTTATCGTCCTCACCTTTCTCCACTTCTTTTGTTGTACCTTGAGGTTCCATCTTAGGACCACTTTTGTTCAATATGTTCATCAATGATATTCCCAGTGTTTTTAAGCCTTCATGTCTTCTATATGCAAATGATTTAAAAATCTTCCAGGTGATTAAAAATTTTGTTGACTCTCTGCTTTCTTCAGTATGATTTGTATGCTCTCTCTGGTTGGTGTAACTTGAACTGTTTGTCCCTTAATATTTCCAAGTGTTTTTCTATGTCTTTTTTCCTTAAGCTTCGCATTCATGAGAGGTCGACACAAGAGAGGTGAACATATATATACAAGTATATATATATAAAGTATATATATATATATATATATATATATATATATATATATATATATATATATATATATATATATATAAAGTATATATATATATATATATATATATATATATATATATATATATATATATATATATATATATATATATACATATATTTATATATATGTTTGCTCATTAACTTCTCATTATTTTTTTGTTTCTAATTTATTTTACTTTATATTCTTTTTATAATGAATTTTTTTTTTTTGTTTTACTTAATTTTACTTTGATTACTACTAAATAAAAATAAATAAATAAATGATTTTTCATGAGATTAGCTTATTATTGATATACTTTACAGAATTAGAGAAAACATTCAGTTTCGTACGGGACAAGTAGGCACCACTGTGAGTTGATATATGAATTTTTGGAGTGTGTTCTTAATTAGTCTGTTTTTATTCCAAGTATGTAATTTTTAATGAGCATTTAGGGTACCTTTCTTATTAAGGTCACATTTTTAATTATAATGATTTGATATTAATATAATTTTACCCTTGATCGGAAGGGCAATTTTCGGGCGAAATAACTAAATTACAACAGCAAGCTAGTCGATGGTGGAGTAAATTTATAAATGATATAGTCAAGTATTTATTCGGTTACAAAGGACCCAGAAAAATAACTGTCTTGAAAAGGATCACATGGCTAAACCACAGCAGCACAGCTAAATTCAGTTGAACTGTGTAAAATGCTTTTCGATTTTTTATGTGGACCAACAGATTTATATTAACATTCTAAAAGAAAATTTTAAAGATTCAGCTGACAAGCTGGGTATTAAAAATAAATTTCACTACTACCAGGATAAAGACCCACAGTAAAAAGCTGTAAATGTAGGTCTTTGGCTACTACGCAACTGTACGAACCGCATTGTAATACCTCCCCAGAGTTCGGATAAAAATCCCATAGAACACCCCAGGCAGCACTTGGAAAGGCAACTTACAAAAGCAAGACCGTAAATGACAAAATGGAACTTCAGGCACTCATTTCGCTAAAGTGGAATAAAATCCAATTCGACGCTACGAAGAATTTAGTTGAATACCTTCCAAGGAGGCATGCAGCTATTTGTTGCACACTGACCGCACATTTTGATTAAATGTTGGGAGAGAATGAAAGGAAGAAGGAAAAAAACATTCCACTTACTTGAACTCATATCCCAACGTATTCTCCCCAAGAGTAACATAAGTAATATTCAACGTAAACGTAAAAGTACTTCCACCCTTAACCTCGCCCGTTGTTGGCAAAATCGTTAGCAACTCCCGATGAGGACAATTATAAACATTCCGAAAATTATTAATCCCAACAGGTTTCTCAACTATACCACAACTGCACAACTGTGTTCGCTTCATCGACCAAAATATTCGTCTGGGTTCTTGATTCAGGAAATGTAAAACAATCTGTATTGGTGGGCTGTTGATAGGCATCGGTGGGATTTTCAAATAAGCATTCTCTTCAGCTCCGCGAACTAGTTGAATGAGAATTTGGTTGAGGCTGAAAAAAGATGAAGTGACAAGTGAAACATATTAAAAACATAACTTACCGTTTAAAATTAAGTGCTTTCCAATAATAATCTTTTAAGATGGGTCCATTAACTACCGATATATTAACTAATTCAATCTGGGAAAGATTTCTCTGGCAAAAAGTCATATTTTACGAGTGCATATGTTAGCTGGATGTTTATTTCCGTTTATTTGAATATTTTTGAAAACTTCAGAATAGTGTACAGCTCCTTTGATGTGGTATGTTTCCTTTTTTTTAAAGAAAACTGCTTATAGAACATTGCCAGGCAGTCAAAATTATGGTTGTTCTATGTTATGTTGATTGATTTATGGTCATAACGATAAAATTATTCGCATGCAGATGGAGCTATCGCGTGAATTAAAAATAAATGGCAGGGTTAAAATTTGGAGAGCTTGTAGCATTGAAAACTGTAGCGCACAAATTAATTGTGATTTCATATTATACTCCCATGGTCTCATAGAGGAAAATTTTGAATAGAGCATACACCTATGCATGCATGTTAAAAAAAATATGCGTTAGTAGGCTCGTTTCGCCAGTAATTCAGATCTGTTATACGAGATAGTCAACTTTTTAAGGCAAATATCCTGTTTTTCTGAGTGGTATATATCCTCCAGGCTAGCAAAAAAATATTGAGCTCAAACAACTAGCTATACTTGAATGTAAGTGGAATTAGATATTATTTTTCCCATGCAACTATTACACAAAGAGTTGGTGTAACCTGATCGTCTTCCGCGGGTTAATGATGGATCAAGAACATGGAGTTGCACAATTATTTATATAGTCCTTGCAAAAATCGCCCGAGCATATATTAAAACAAACCGATAATTAACAAATCTTGAAATTGCTTTTAGTGGGTTAAGACTTTTATCTTTATTTCTATGTACATGACAGAATATTGCATCCCCCTATTTTCTAAATAAATTAGTTCTAATATTTCCCTCGTAATTTATACCAATAGTAAGCTAAAGGCAAGAAATTATCACGTTGTTGCAATTTTCCGTCTGATAATCGAAAATTAGAGTTCCTTAAACGATCTAAATATCTTTCTACAGCAACTGCTGGTAAGAATACAGGCACCACATCGCGGCTTACATGCTTCGATAAACTTCTTGCCTGAAAGTAATGCTCTGTATTGGCAAGTTACTAGGAAACGATATACGTATATTAAACTAAAAATACCTTGGCTAAGTGCTGATGCGCTACAGTTGCTACCTCAAAAACACACTCTTCTACCCCTTTATCGTCAGGACGACCGCGGATAATTCTTTCTTGACTTACACCATGTTTCATAAGGACTTCTTGTGGTATATTTACGGATGAATGTCGGCTTTGCCGTGGTATAGCTCGAAGTAAATTTATAATTCCTTGAGCTTTTCCTAAGTGCGATATAGCATGGTCGATATTCATATCTTTCTTGTTGAATAGTTGAAGGAGAATGTAAAAAACAGATGAAACGGATTGTTCCGCATAATCTTCCATTTCTTTCACCGTAAGAAAAGTTTTGTTAGGCGGTCGATCACGAGACACGACTAGGCGTTTTAAGTAGACTTTGTTGAGCTTATTTTTGTCAATCGCCTAAGATATAATATGGTTATCCCAAAGTATAAGAACTTCAGTTCGACATTATACATACAAGCTTAACTTCTTTTAAAACTGGATGATCTAAAAGATACGCTTTTTGGTTATTGTAACAATCGTCAATTGAGTCCTTCCAAAACTGCAATCTCATACGACCCGTGATATCTTCTGTAACCTTTTTATAAGTTCATCAAATTGCAGTTGTATGGCTAGTTCTTACCATTGAAGCGATCCTGGAGACTTCAACGTTCAAAGCACGAATCGCGAATGCATATCGCCTTTTATCACCCTTCAGTAGTAAAGTAGATAGAAAGTTTTCGTGATCATATTGCCTAAAATCAGAAATTTTCGAAGCTTATTTGATTAAAATTAGATGTGTATAAGTGATTACTGAACTATGTTGATGCAGTATTGTGGACCTAACGATACATTATTTGGTACCTTACTGAAAGCAAGACCGCGGATGATTGGATTATTATGAACTGTCTTGTAATATTTATTTAAAAACACTTCACACCGGATCATTATTCAACAAGAGAAGTTAACCTAACAAAACAGCTCCAAATGTTTACAAAGCTCGCAGAACTCAGCTGACTGTCATAACAGTCGGGACAAGCTGAAACGGACTGACTGGTGTGTTTTTATGAAAGGAAATTGGCAAGGTGAATTAGTTCCGTGACGTCGATTTGTAAGCGGAAAGAAATGTGAGCGTTAAGTTGAAAATGAAATGATAGATCAAATCAATATCAAACATATTATAACGATTTAGCAATGATTTGACTTATTAAATTGTTGGCTTTTTATATAGATTGCATACAAAGTTAATATTGTTCAAATCTTATCTCACTAAAAATGCTAGTATGCTGTAACAAGTATATCACTCGCTTAAGTAGTTTTTGTATAAAATTGCATATAATCAACTTACCGAAGTTTTTGTGTCTGACTGCTAAATTGGTTCAGGAAATATTCATGAAACCTGCAGACCATTTCAGTTCCCCAAATTACACCTTATATAGAAACGATAGGCTTAGCATAGGTAAGAAGACATATCAGCCACCACTATATTTCCATTCCGAACCTGCTTTAAATAGAAGTAAAAGCAATTTCCATTCCGAACCTGATTTAAATAGAAGCAAACTCCCTGGTACATCAGAAACACTGAGATAAACAAAGATCTACGAATAGAAACCATAGACAAGTACATACATCACAAGCCTCTGAAACTGTTTAATAAAATTGACAATAGTGTGCAAAAATAACGAGAATGGAGGATTTTTTTTTAATAAAGAAAGAAAAATTAATTTTACAGCTAATAACCAAATTTTGGAGCTGAACCAGAAATTTCATACGACCCTTCGAGATACTTAATAAGGACTGCAACATTGCGAGGAAGGGAATCAAACAGCTACTGGCAATAGCTCCAAGAACATTATTGTTCCAAGATAAATAGTCTTTCTGCAAATCTAGATGAGTCAGTTGAGTCTTCTTCCTAAACTACAAAGAAGCGCGTCCACTGAGCAGCAAAATGATTTCGAGGTAAAATAATAGGAATTTATGTTATCGTTGAGTGGTGTATAAATGCGAGGAATAAAAAGTTTTGTAAGAAATTGGTATAAAAATAAGTGCATTTGTGGATGACATTAAACTTGTTTAACCTAACAAGCCATAGAATCGCTGATCCATAGAAGTTTGTCAAAGACAAAAACGGAATAACATCACATATTTTTCTGGTATTTAATTGTATGTATCATCTGTTGCAAATCACCTTAAATTGTCATACTAAAGTAAAACAACTATCAAGATATATATCATAAATCTATAATTTCCATCTTAACATACAACAAAAAAGTGCTAACACGTATCACAAATAGTGTTCCAACAAATTCAGACTATTATATTTCCAGCATAGCAATATTAATTGCCACATCCTTCATCATTGTAAATCCACTGCCTTTAACACACCATTTTCAATAATCCTCTTATCACGTTTGTAGTGTTTTTCGCAGAACTCTGCAATACGAAGACATGCCTCCTGTAGTAAATTCTCTGGAACAGTCAGCACGATGCGAAAATAGTTTGGATACAAGAAACATCCTCCCGGTAAGCAGAAGACACTCTGCTCACGCACGAGATCCTGTACAAACAATAGTTCGGTGGGGTATTCCGGGAAATTATCAGTGTCGATGCCGACCATCATGTACATTGCTCCACTTGGCATTACCGGTTTAAGACCACGAACTTCTTTGAGTATATCGTAGGCTACTTGGGCGTTGTTCTAAATAAGGGGAATTCAATTGATTAAGTCACTACTATGAAAATGTGCAGATGCTCTTACATGAATGTAGCCTGTAATTTCTTTGAAAAACGACTGTGGAGTGTGTTCGAGAATATCTGGCAAAGCGGCTTGTATAACTGTGTTGGGCCCTAATGCCCGTGCAGCTAAACTTGCCAGTCCCTTCCGCACCTCAGCCAATACACCGTTTCGATCATGAACGACTATCCAGCCCAATCTCCAGCCTGGGACGAGAAACCGTTTGGTGAGTCCTCCGCACGAAAGCACCGGGACATTTTCGGAGAGAGTGCTGATAGCTATATGCTCTGAACCAGGGAAGGTGAAATGTTCATAGATCTGAAATTTGTGAAATGAGCTATTTATATTTTGGGAGATTCTTTTTGGTTTTCTGAACTAACCTCATCTGCAATAATTGGTAGGAAATATTTCTCAGCCAGCTGAACAATTTTCGTGAGATGATCTCGTGAGAAAACGCTACCGCACGGATTACTCGGGTTATTTATAATCACAGCAGCGGTATTTTCATCTATCAGACCTTCCAGTTGACCCAAATCGATTTCCCATTTTCGCTCTGGTAATAAATTATAATAGCGCACTTCGATGCCTAGACCCAGTGCTAGGGTCTGATAGAGTGAGAAACCAGGGCGTGGCGCTAAGATGTTTTGCCCTCGACATGCTATCGCTCCAATTGAAATGTCTAAGGCTGTCGAGCATCCACTGCATAATATAACATCACTCAGTGCTACAGATCCTTGATGCTCAACGTATTTGGCAACGGCTTTTCGTGCTTCGTCTATACCGGACGCCGGTCCATATCCGTTACATTTTCGATTGTCGATTGCTTTTTTAACAGCGTCAATTGTTTGCTTAGCTGCTTTCAAGTTTCCAAATGTGGTGGGATCACCTGAAATCAGAAAAGTGAAAATTAGTTCACAATTTGAATGGAAGATTTTTGAGAAAAACGTCACGGTGGTGTGTGGAAATATGTGAAAAAAGCAAAGTTTGTTCATATTAAGTAGAATTGTAACCAATTGTAACCATTTCGTCATTTACATAGTTCGAACGTTAAAATAGGCATGAAAAACACCACGCGCAATATTTACGATATTGACTAGCACAATAAATGTATTCCCTACTTAAGAGGTTATATACAGTTAAAATTAAAAAAAAATCGATTTTTTGCTTATATCATTTTCGTAATTTAATTATATTCAAGTACACACACAGCAAATTTCAAGTCAATCCGGCGATTATTTGCGAAGTTACACGCGTATTTGTAAAGACGTGTTAGAACGTTTGAAAGTGGGAGGCCGGAGCGGCAGCGCTTACATAGAACGCTGTCCCTTTTATTTAGCTGCCTGTTGTAAATGTTCCCTTTTAATGTATTCAGATGCGTAAAGTGACAGTACATTAGTGTTCTTTTTATACCTGCAAGGTCAATTTAAATTTTTCCCTCCCCAAAAATAAAAAAAAAACTCTTTGTGGAAAAGGTAAACTTACTGGTAAAATTATCGATAAGTTGACAGTTTATTATGGCTTAGCAATTAGGAGACATTGTGATTCCGTTGGAAAAATGCACAATGCTATCTGGGCCACATATTATCATTATTGCTCAACGATTAAAAAACCTCATCAGTCATGGTACAGTTGGCAGCGGGCAGTAGCTGCCAATGAGTTATCTACTTTCAAGCATGATTATCCGTCATTACCAAAAGATGTTGCTGAGGCTATACAGATCTTAGCAATGAGAAATTATTAAAAAAAATGTGTGGGTGGTTTCACCCAAAACAACAACGAGAGCAATAATCAACTGATATGGAAAATCTCTCCAAAAATAGTTCCGGCCGGTTCGAAAACTGTAGAAATGGCTGCATACATAGTTGCCGACATATTTAATGAAGGTGCAGCATCAATATTGTATTATATTAATGCAATAGGGATTTGACTTGGGCCCAATGCGCATTCGTATGCCGAAAGAGAGAATGAACAGCGCATGAAGATTTCCGACTACAGGGCACACGAGAGGGGAGAATGGTCCGCAGATAACACAAACTCGTGTTATTAGAAGCTGCCGAAGGGGCGGAAGGTGTATTATATGGCCCTGGAATAGACGACTCAATGTAAGATGAAAATTTTTTTTTACTCTATGTAAATTGGTTTTGTAACTTTAAACGCGTTTATCTCAAAACTGTGTTTTTAAAGTCGGTGACTAAGATTTCTCGAAAACGGCTGCACCGATCAGTCTCAAATTTTAACACAAACATCTTCAGTATATTTGTCAGTAATTAATTGAAGGGTTTTTCTCAGCGATGAATAAAACAATTAACGTATAAAACAATTTAAGGCTAAAATTTTGGCGAAAAATCGATTTAATCTTTTTTAAGAAGCCGCCATTTTGTCAAACAAACTTATTTTGCTTATTCCTTCGATTAATTACAGGATTATACATTATTTTAACGAAATCCGTTTGGTTTTTTTTCATTTTAAATGATTCTGTCCAGAGATATCGTTGTCACCGCAGGGCGTCTTTTTTGAGAAGAGCTCCTGGAGATCAGCTATAGCAGCTTTCAAAACTATAATTTTTACAAATAAAATTTTTTTAGTTAAAAGTTATCTTATTATGTGTACAAATTTGTATATTAATCAATTTAAAAGTCTTGCCAGGAAATTTTTGTTTTTGGGCCTCCTGACTGTATATAACCCCTTAATCACTGTTCATGCAAACTTGGATCTAGCAGTTTGCATGGCTCTATGTACACCAGCGACAAATTGTTCGGGTGAGAGAAGTTTTGTTTGCTAAAAACGAGTGAAAAATTATCTAAGAACTATCTTAAGCCAAGGAAAGCTTAACGCCTTAGCTCTTTTGTACATGAAGTCAGAGCTAATGAACCAGATTTCATACGACGAGATAATTGATGATTTCGCTAATAGCAAATCGCGCAAAAAGACATTGCAAAACTTTCATAACTTAATGTTGAAGTATGTCTCTGTTCTCATTAATTCTATGTAAAAACTCTACATTCATTGTATAAGTAAGTTCCGCTCTCATGCTTATACTATCATGCTTATATCATAGTTCAGTTCTTATCAAGCACTCTGACATAACAGTCAATAAAATCAACTTTATTAATTTTAAATTACTTTGAAATAAACGTTATTTAAATAACAGTTTTTCTTTCTGTGAACTGTAAAACTTAATTAAATTTCATCGTCATCAGCCGAATTTTTATCTCCATAACTTTCAATTTAGTTATTGGATCGGAACAAAATTCACAGGCTGGATTTACCTCTGATATATTTTTGGCTTTGAAGCGAGAAAAGGATTGCCAGCACTAGACAGTTTCGTTAAATTCATACAAATATCTAGAGTGAAAATAAATAACCAATACTTAAATTCTTCAAGTTTTTGAAATTTTTCGGATGGCAACTCCAAACATCTTCCTACCCCTGCAAATTTTCATGAAATCATCAAATGAAATCAAATTTCACAGAGTGGGTTGACTTTTGTTTACAGTGCGAGTAAAATTTTGGAAGCACTGGGTATTTCATAATCCATGTTATAAGAGATGCTGCTTTCATAAGATAAGCATTCGATAATGAATATAAGTTAAAAGTGTTTTGCTTTCCTTAATTTTTGAAATTCATGCGAGTGGTAACCCTGAAAACCTTTCTACCCTATGAGTTTTGATGAAGTCTTCGGATCAAAATGAAACATAGGCTTCAAAACAAATTGGTTGCAATAACGTGTGGCAGAATATGCACCCAAAATCTGCACGAGTCCTCTACTTTTCTTTGAAAATCAGGGGCTCTAGTGTTTCCTATGCGCTAAATTTCTTCTACGGGCCGAACTAGTTTTGGGTCTCAGAAAGTCGTTGCAAATTTTCCTTAATAGGCCGTCAAAAACTTTAACTATTTTCTGTCTAATTTGTCGCCGCTCTTACTAGATGCTCTAATTTTTATCTCGTTCTCCTTGAGTATCACTTCCATATTATTATTTTTCTTCCCAAGTTAGTTTTGAAACTACTCATCAAACCATTTGTTTATTTTTTTTTTTCAAATCTATGTTCGATTTGTATTGCCTCCCTCATATATTATTTGGCCAAATAAAAGCTGTGTGGCAACTAATGTCCACATATCAGTTATATTTTTAGAAGTCAATGATTCCATCGAATTTCACGTAAATTAAATTAATAAATAAATTAAATTAATTAACCATATGAAACTTCCAGAACTTTACCTCCACATAGGAGGTGTGTTTCTGACGTCGGAATACGTAATTTGTTATAACTCGTTTCCGCGACGCTTGAAGTATGGCAGAAAAGCACGGTTTTTGTTTTTAGAAAGTATGTATATATCATTTTGACCTCTAAGGAAAATAACTTGTTTCAATGGCTCGGCTAAATAATACAATTTTACATAAATATGAGAAAATACTTGCTGATCATACTATTGGACTTTTAAGTTGTTTTTCTTGCAGGTGAAAAAACACATATTTGAAAAACATGTCTATTTTCCTTGTAGATCAGACGACATAAACATAATTTGCATAAAAGCTATCCGGCATTTGATAGAAAGCACGTGCTCGATTATGGTAATGCCAATAGATAGATAGATGCAATAAGTAGGCCCATACCTACATAAACGATGTTTTTGCATTTGATACGTAATGAGATTGCACACCATCCGGTAATAGGTGGATGTCCTTGGCGACATGAATTTTATTTCGATTCAGAACTATGAATGAATCTGAATTTGTAATTTGTTTACCACTTAGCGGCATGTACTCTTGTTTTGCCATTCGGAATGGCTCATGGCTCACCACTGACCGTTCTTTTTTACAGTGCAGCGCCTGAAAAAAGCACAGCATAGTCTGCGAGCGAATGCTTTCGTTTGAATAAACTTAATGAAATGTGCAGCGAACAGTGTACTGAGAGTTTGGCGCAATACTGTAAAAAAGAGTGGTCAGTGGTGAGCCATGCGCCATTTCGCCCATCTCTATTTGCCAGGCCTACCTCCGTGCAGAAGCTGCATCATGACTTGCACCATAAATTCGCAGTTTGTTTTGAAAAAAACATGTTTATTGTACGATTAAATCCTATATTCTTATTAATATCGAGTGGAAATTTTCTGAACTATTTTACATTTATGCAAATGTGCATCTCATTTCGTTTATCTGTTTCGCAACTTTCATGCCAATGAATGTAGCTGTCTAGGGCGAATGTTGATTCTGAGAAGTTATTGATTTGGTTTGGTGACTATCAAGTCTTCATTTTGTATCTTCGACTTTGAACTCGAACTCGACATTTTGAATGGTTTTGTTGTAAGGAAATCAGGCCAACCAACAACCAATTAATATTTTCGTCAATGCAAAATTTGGACTTTGTATTCAAAATGCAGTGCTCTAGCTAATGGAGATTCCATAAGGAAAAACTAAAACTCTGTTGTTTAATGAATACCTTGCAGAATAAACATTTTCATAAAAACATTTTCATCACTCATTACCACCAATTTCACCAACTTGCAAAAGGTCAACAATTAACAATGCAAAAACAAGAAGAAAGTAGCGGATAATAAGGTTACTTTACTTTACTGTATCTCAGTGGCGGCTCGTCAGGGTGGGCCCGGCCCGCCTGGCCCACCCTGACGAGCCCACACTGGGCCCGCTCGACACAAAAACACTATTCTAAGGTATACGCGGATACCAACAAGAAATATCTACTTTACTTTAACTCAGTGGCGGCTCGTCAGAGTGGGCCAGGCGGGCTGGGCCCACCCTGACGAGCCGCCACTGCTGTATCTTTCGGATACTGTTCAGAAAATGAATATTTAACCGGTTCTCCAATGTGTTTACTGGGATAATGTAGACAAAAAATCGTATTTTTGCTCACGACTCGAACACGTGCCAGATGTGAGTGTTATGCATAACAAAAATATGTCACATGAGCCCCAACGTAGACATACATGTCCCAGTGGATATTCAACTATATTCACATACTCGATATTAATAAACACAACTCGTTTTATTTTAGCCAAAATAACCTTTACGAATTTCACCGATTCAAAGTAAATAAAAGCGGGAAACGACATAGCAACGAAAATATCAGATTCTTTTCGGTATCTGCATACTAAGAATCAAAAACCTGTTTATCGATATACTATCAAATCTATTTATAATTTTATCATTCAGTAAAATTCAATCCTTACGAATAAATGCAGTTTTGGTATTTTAGTGAGGTATTGGTTTGACTAATCAAAGAAAGTGAGGGAATGCTGTTTCGATTTCGGTCTATTTGACAAAGTACCTAATATTAAATTCTTATCCTTTTAATATTTATTTAATTTATTCTTTCTATGCTCTTTGTTTAAAATAAACAACTATAGTTTCATTTTAGAAATTATTTATTTTCAAGGAAGATATTTTTAGATATTTTTTTAGATATTTTTTTTTTTTCTAAAGAAATTAAAGTAAAAGCGCTCTGGCTATCTGTGAATTTTGTACAATTTCACTGGAATGCTGTCAAAGTGACAATACAAACATATACTAGTTTATCCCAATTTGATCCCGATTTGGGATTATATTTGTCAGAACGTAGAATAATCGGTCAAATTCGGATTTCCGCTTAACCCCGAACAGTTGGATTTACGCCCGATAACTATGTGTGAGTGTGCATATGAAATCTGTAAATGAAAGTGATTTTTCAACATGTCGATTTTCGGTAAACGCTAAAACTTGATCTGTTATCCATAATCCTTTTTGTGGAATTCATTCGTGATTTGGAACAAAGCCTCAGAAAAAATAAAAACGAGTTAATAAAATGTTCAGCTATCGCTAAATGTTTCTCCATATTCATTCCTGTCTTCTTCGTACGTTAACTGAAATGTTCAACGCAACCTAAATTTCATATCTTGCCACATTTATACAGTACAGTTTCTATTTGCGTGTAAGCTATTCCTCAAAACAAGTTTCTATGGATATACGCAATTCGAATTTAGGAAAATCCCCAGTCCAATTTTGCCCGTTTATACGACGCGATATTTGGGATAACCCCAAATCTAAATAAACTAAGTCATACATACACATAGACCAGACAGTGAAGGCAAAAACTATCTGCAAGTATAAAAGTTGCTCAAAATTTCACTCTATTTAAAAAATGGTTTATGTGTGTATGAATTTGTATCAATTTAATTCTACAAACTATTATGCATACACCGAATTTTATTGAAAGCTGAAATTATTTCATAAATTATACTTTTCAGAGTATAAGTACTTTTCGATAAACACAAAATTAAAGGTACAAAGCATTTTTCCAATATAGGTTTACGTTACAACTGTCAGAAAGTAAAAATATTTTGTTTTTTTCTGTGCAAATTTATCAATGATTGAGGTTCTTGCATTATTTCAATCAATCAAACGAAAATTAAAAATGAAAAAAAAGGAACAAAACTACCCTCGAGAAAAGAGAAATTATTGTGAAGGGAAAACTTATCGAGAAGTCGGCAAGATAGTTGGCAAATCGTTTTCATCAGCTCGTAATGTCGTAAAAAAATGAAAACATTGGAAAATAAAGTTTAGCGGAGTCATTTATATAAAGATAAACAATATATACAGCAGTAAATTAAACGCGATTCCAAGAAACCTATCGTTAAATAATTTAAAGCCAATATAAAAGAGAACAGCTAGAAGGAAACTCATTCAAGGAGATTTCAAAGGACGAATAGCAAGGAAATAGGGAACACAATAATCAAGCACTGTTTGCTACTTCGGCTATGAAAGCTTTTGCCAGCATTGATTGTCAGACTGATGTCTTAGACCAAAGCAGTCAATCCACTGACACCCCCACGCCAGCATCTAGTAACATGCATACTTCTTTCCAAGCATAAAAAAACCTTCAATTAGAGATGGGCAAAATGCCTCATGACACACCACTGATCGCTCTTTTTCAGAGTATTTTACAGTATTGCGCCGCACTCTCAGTACACTGTTCGCTTCGCATTTCATTAAGTTTATTCAAACGAAAGCTTTCGCTCACAGACTATGCTGTGCTTTTTTCAGGCGCTGCACTGTAAGAAAGAGCTATGCCTCATGAGCCATGAGGCATTTTGCCCATCTCTACCTTCAATCAATGTTAGTGGAAGAAAACGTAAACAATCGAAGCAGGTTCACACTACATCTACAGAACTCTCGAGTTTAGTTTCCAACATCTTAACGATTGGAGAATAAAATAACACAACAATAAATGATCTTACGGGAAGCAATGCGAATGGAAACGAGACATTGAATTCCTAAAGGTATGTATCCATATGTATCATTTTCGCGTATCGTATCACCGTTGCGTATCAGTGGATACGACAAACGTATCTTCGTTGCGTATCGAAATTTGATACAAAGAAACGCAACGAACTCCATCGGTCACTTGGCGGTTTCTTGCCGTCGCATCAAAGGAATGATGCGATACGAAGTGGAGTCATGTGTGGACACGTTGCGTTGTACACTATAGATTCGTCAATAAAAGCGTTGCAGCTGCGTGTCGAGTTTTTTGCAACGGATCGTATTGATGATACATGGAATATTGAGTAGTGTGGACACCGTATCCGTTTAGTGGATGATACGCAACAGGGATACGATACGGAAGAAATGCAACATATGGATACCTACCTTAAAGTGTCTTTAACGTTGATCAAACTTGTGGACCAGCACCTGAAAATGCAAACGAAACACCCAATATTGTAAGCGTCACTACTGATGGTCGCTCTTTGCTTGGACAGAAAGACAGCAACAGCCAGAACTTTTCGTGATCACTTAAAACTGCGGCTTAACGAAAAGTGTTATTTTTATCCCGCCTAGCTGGAGACACGACCACCGATGATGTCTTGTCCACCGATGATGTCAATATAAACAGTATTCTGCAATGCAGCGATTTGTTTACTCCAGCCAATTTTATATCTTGTACGAAAATCGGGAACCATCAGCGTGTATCATCATTCGAAGTTATCATGCCTGAGTGGTGCTTTGACACTATTGCATGTAGTAGCTACTGGACTTCTTCCTGCATCATCAGAGAGTTTGTTCCCAAGCATCAACATCTACAGATGATTACATCATGTCATCATTCAAAAAACCCCGAGCGCATCAGAACCGCTAGAAACACTAATGTTTGAAGAACAGTAGAAGATTTGTGCAGATTTTGAGTGTATCTAACACTAGCTACTTAAGGTTACTACCACTAGCTACTTCTCCTATTTAAGACCAATACACTTTAAGTAATAATAGACCCTAAGCCAATTTAATTTCGCTGACTTCATCAAAAGCTACAGCGAGAGAAAGGTATTTGGAGTTGCCATCCGAAAAACGTCCAGACCTTAGAAAATTTAAACATTGCTTATTTATTTTCATTGCAAATATTCGCGATGTGAATAATTAATGTAAGCATTTATTGGTACGAACATAACAAAAACTCCTCGTGCTGGCAACCCTTTGCTAGCACCGAAGCCAGTCACATCTGACTCACGTTGAGGTCAACCTACTCTGCGAATTTCGTATTGATCCGATGACTACATTGGAAGTTAAAGAGATACACAAAAATTTACGGTTACCATCCACAAAAGTTTTCAAATTCTTTCAATCTTAATATTTGTTATTTATTTTCACTACAAGATCACTACGATTTGAAAAGTTTATGATAAAATCACTTACTAAAGATATGCCAAAAAAATACAAAAACAAACATAGCTCGCAACCCTATCATTGTTTTTCCAACTAGATTTCTACTGAATATTGTCTACATTAAGTTTAATTTGCCATATGAATTTCGTTATGATTCCATGACTGCACTGGAAGTTATAATGCAAAGAGCTTTATTTTCCTGATCGAATTTTCAAAATTTAAGACACTAAAATTACCAAAGCTAGCAGCTTCAACCTAATTTTTCAACTAAATTTCTATCAAACGTGGCTTAAAGTAAGATTCAGCTTCTGTGTGAATTTCGTTAAAATCTGGTGACTGAATCAAAATTTATAGGGCAAAAAGCAGTTATTTTTCTTACTGATTTTTCAAGATGGCACCACTGGCACAGAATTGACCATATTTCAAAATCGCTTCTATCAAACCTGGTCCTGCTTAAGACCAATACATTCTTTAAATTTCAACCAGAGTAAATTTAACGTATTTAGATCAGATGGCAGGCAAATCGTTTGGAGACAAGCCAACGCCGAGCTAAAATAGGTTAACTGGTGCAGCACGGTTAAACACAGAGGTGATAGTGTCATGGTTTGGGGTTGCATGGCTGACTTTATGGAGGCAATAATGGATGAAATGAAGCACAAGGATATTGGGGCTCAAGGAAGAGTTTTGGTTTCACTGACCCAAAACACATCGCATATACTGTCAAGCCGTGGCTTCTGTATAGTGCACTAAACAATTAAAGACTCCATGCAATAGAGCATTTGGAAAAGTATAGGCCCAACAGTTACCAATAAATTGGTAGAGAGTATGTCTAACTAAATATTGCATCTTTATTCTGTAATTTCTAACTTTTCTTTCCGTAAGGAGGACAAATGGAACCAGCAATTAACCGACCGCGTCGTAGGCTAGAAATTTTGTCAGTGTCCGCTTACACTCACATAAAACTATTACGATTAATCTCTGGGTAGAAGTAAAATATGTAAACTTAAATATGTTCCTTTACCTTGAGCCTCTTTCACGATATCATGCAGTCATCTTACGCAATGCTCAGTGTAAATATATTCGTTTTCGTATAATTTTGTCATGAAAGTCAATATGAACATCGATCACCACACTTTTTGCAACATTGCACTGATTTTACTACTTTCGAAAATGTACTAATAATATCTTATTTGGATTTCAAACCACAAATAAATACGTTGACACATCATTTGTTTTTATAGGAGATTAAATTTTAAGTTCTGCCTACCAACCAAAGTATACTAATGCAGATTTTAAGAAAAACATTGGTCACAAGAACGAGTTTCAGTTACAGAAATACTTTATATTACGCATCTGCTTCTATACTTAGTTAAATTTAAGAAAAAAGTTCAAAAAGTTCACTTTCAAAGTTAACTTTTAACAATTTTAAATGATTTATACTGGTTTAGATAGACAAAATGAACGGTAATTCTCAAAGAAGTTAAGCGCCCAGTGTGGGTAAAATCGATTTGGAAACTTGGATATTGCGATCCAAATTTATGATGCAACATTTTATGCTTGAGTTACAATCAATGCAACCAACATTCGCTGCCAAGTTTTGTTGGTGGAACGAGTTACAATCAATGCAACACAACATTTACTGTCATCTGTCACTGGCTATATTAAAGAAATTGCTGTTCGATAATTTGGATCTTTTAAAGTCTCGGAAAGAGATATCAGTGAATATTTTATCCTCTAAAAGCTGCGGAGTATAATGCAAAGCGAAAATGAGACAAAAAAATACAAATTCTGATTGTCATTTACATATGACAGTTCCCATTTCCCGGACTTTCATAGGAACAGGTGGAATTGGATATTTTCAAAAATGTTGTTGCCATGCCAAGTTTGAGATATGAGCAAACTCTGCTGCCAAGCAAAGTTGTGTTGCATCATTGTAACTGCTCTCATACGTTCTCATGGGTTCAAACTCATTTTGACGTGCAACAAATGTTGGTTGCATTGATTGTAACTCTAGCCGCTAAGTTATAACCTTAATATATAATAATAATATATATAACCTTAAGATTGCATCATCTTTTAAACAGTGAATCCTTCTGATCATTTACAGGAAACTATCACATAGTGAAATAATAATGCTTACAAGAACTTTATTTCGAATATAAAATTTCTGTGAATACTCACCAATCGACAATGGAATCATTGGTTTTTCTGGATTTGGTTCAAGTTTAACATTTTCGACGATTTCCCGTATCAGATTTACTGTGTTTTTCGCATAACACGATGCACGCACATTCCAGGAGGTTCTTCCTTTTTTTGAGGGATCGACAGGACCATTCGCTGGCATAATCACTAAAATGCCCGATTTGAATGAAGAAAGTGATAGGTCACACACGAATAATTTGCACTTTTTTTGGTTGGCACACTGAGGAAGTTATTAAACTTGAGCTGGTGAGTCTGTTTTTCGCGATTTATTCTGGTTCCTTTGCTTTGACGGCATTCAACACCGTATCAATATTGGACGCTACTTATTTTCCACAAAATTTAATGTTCCTCCGTCGTAGGTAATTATTCAACACCTCACTTTAGAGAAAATCAACTCACTATGAAAACCACTATATCTACTCCGATCTGCATTTGAATCGATACTGCCTAAATGGATGCGTATAATAAGACTTATATTGATTTCAAGAAATTCACATAAATCTGAATATCACATTCCTTGTTAATGAGAAAAAATATATTATTTTTTTTTTAAATCCTAGATGCTGTGTTCACTCTAGACTGGACTTGATCAGAAAGCATCGCGTCAAGCTAATCGCTGTGCTTAAGTATTAAGATTTATCTACGTAGAATTCACTGATCGCGAATCGAGTCGAACTAGAGTTCTTTTTGCTTTGTTCGGCTTAATAATGCTCGTAATCTGTATCACTAGCTAGCCAGCTAGCCAGGCCTGCTCAAGTTTTATGAAAAACATTCGAGAGTTTCAGCGATTTTATTAAAAACCACTAATTTGAATATGCTAAAAGATTGATTTTATATGTTAACTTGGATGTGAAGAGTAGATGTTGTTTGCCACTGTAACCGGTTTACAGGTTCCAACAAGTTAAGGTATCGTAGTTGCTTGATAGTTATAGTTGATGTCGGATATCTTGCGTAAGAATTTAAATAAACATTAGTTGGAGGAGTGATTTGTGCGTATTAAAAAATTGCAGCGAATTTTCAAAACGAAAGGATTTTTTAATAGAAACCGAAAGGTGTAGTAGATAATATGTATCGTCTGCAAAAAATTTACTTTCACGCTTAATTTTGGCAGAGATATTAATTAATACGCAAAAGATTTTTAGAATTCTGTAAATAATATCAAAAGAATCTCTTTTAGTAAAAAGAAACTTACATGGGAATAAACTTCAATGGTGCAACCAACTTAATACCGCATTATACACGTAAGACTTATATTTTCACTTAAAGTATGGTTTGGGGTTACGAATCGCGTTTTGAATAATCCTATTAAGACATTCATGTTTACATTATAAGGTGTTGGAAGCATCTCATTGTACAAAAATAATGAAAATATCCCTTACTGGAAACTCTTTGCCAGTACACTTGCTTACTTACAGTACACTTACCAGTACTTATCGAAAACTTACTTCACATTTAGATCAACTCATTCTGTGAACTTCATTTCAATTCGATAAATGCATCGGAAGATGTAGGAGTAGAAAGTTTTTGGTGCTACCACCCGCAAACTTCAATTTTTTAAAAAAAATTTAAACATATTTTACCTATGCTCTTTGGAGCGTGATTACGACTTGAAAGTTAATTGATTTAGGATGCAAAAAAGATCAAAATCATTGCATATTCCAATTTTGCAATAACTGCACATGGTTCTTGGATTAGCACTATTTCCTCTGCGCCGCTACATAGATAAAGGAGAAAAGCAGACGACGCTGCCTTGCAGTGATGACAGTTGATTTGAAGAATATTCACTTTAATTGATAATAATAGTGCCGTCCAGATTCACATCAGGCCCAGTGTTCCCCTCCTCAGAAGATTGCTCAGAGGGCGTGACAGCATTTCCATTATCATAGATAAAAACGGATGGCTGTTTTCTTTCACCGCCTTCTCATCCGAAGTGACCCATTTGTCTCCACCTACCATAGTAGCTGATTCCTCTGGCGTGGAGACCTTTATGTCACCCCGCTATACGAAGTTGAACCCGTTACAAATGTTATAAGTACGGTCCTTTAAGTATGAAAGGTCCTCCGCCACTCACCGGATGCCTCACTGACTTTGGTCACCTTCCAATCTTTAACTGATACGCTACTATTGCTAAGTCTAATGACCTCCATAATTTCACCAGGTGAAGAGAGCTCGGCGGGGCTCCACGCTATGGGTTTTGGTTTGCTTGGAATATGATATCTTAACACTACCTCGAATTTTGCGCCTGACCACACTTTTTCCAGTTTGCTTACTGCTAAACTGTACATACCCGCAGAGCGTTGATCATGACTGACTATCAGCAGGAGATGACACAAGATTTGCCTTCAACATATCCTAAAAGGATCATCTGCTTTAACTTCCAGATGTCTGGTGAAGTGATGCCATCTCTCTTACTGGTGTCGACTTCCACCCTTACTAAAACCTCCTTGGACGTTTCATTCAACGGCCGAGTTAAATACCAGTAGAAGCAGTCTTCTTATTTTCCGGCTCCTGTGGGCAAAATTGACTTGGTAGCTCAGCCGACCTTTGCCAGGCATCATCTTCTGGACAGTGCCCAGACACCTTGGCACACCTTGGTACCATGCCTTAGTAAAAGAAACTTTCCAAATTTCGATAACCGTTTGTTTATAGTTCAATAAAAAAAAAAACAAAGTGGAGCTGAGTCGAATCGACCAAATCGGTACTTTATTTACGATCAGCAACGTTAACAACAAAAAAAAAGCTTTATTTAGTATAACAATGTTCATCAATGTACCGATGCAACAAGATAAATAGTGAAAGACGGCAATGACTTTTCCATGCAATCAAATATTAACAGAAAATTCATGATTTTTGAATAACCACATTATTTTTTCATCCCAATAATCTGTTCTGTAACTATTCATATTATTTCTTTCATATATTATTATAATCAAAATACTAATTTGTTTTTCAAATTTTGCAAGTGTTATTAATCGAAGCATTCTATTCTAATAATTGAATATTTACTGAGTGTCGTCTACATTATTTAGAACCATCATTACTTTTAAATCCACATTTCATTCAAAATATTTTTTTTGTTGATTGATTGAACAAATAAGTCCGCTTGAATTCAAGCTAATTGTATTAATATAGGTAAAATGTTGTGTAAATATGTTTAATACGATTTTCATTTCCATTTTCGATTTCAATAGAAATTTATATTTGCTAAAAAATACGAATTTATTGGAAGCCATATGAAAAAATCTGAATTATTCACATCCAAAGGCTTTCATCTATATTGCAACAAGTCCTTTTTTTTTATCTACAACACACACCATATTATTGAAATCGGACTGCGGGACAGACAAATCGACAAAATATGATTTTTGATTTGATCTAAGAAATGGAATGTAGCAACTACTGCTAAATAGACATGTTTGTTTACAAAGTGTTCCGAGAATGTTTTGATAATCCGAAGATAGCAGGGTGTTTTCTTGCAACTTTAAGATCAATTTTGTTTCGAACGTTTTTCATTTATTTGCAAATACTTTTCGATGTCTTTTAATTTGAGAATAGTGTACGAAAAACTAGTTTGCGAATTTAAAAAAAAATGTACAATAGCTATTCTCGGCATATTTATAATTTTCCAATTCATTACTCCTACGAAATCACATTAAGGTTGAACGTATATTTGTCGAATATACAAATCTTATTAAACCACTGAACTTAAAATTACCTTTTTAATTGATAAAATATTTTATCGTTGACTGAACCACAAATTATATATAATACAACTCAATTCTCATTTTTTGAACGGTCTCACTTTTTTACTTTGTTTAAATAATATTTCAGTAAATGCAACGAAAACCATATTTAAATTATTCAACTGTTTGATGCTTTTCCATTCTAATTTGTACTTATTACAAATTCCATCGAACGTTTAGGAAACAATTGACAATGTCCTTACTCACTAACAGTTATCGGTAATAATTCTTTGTTGCAATCATTTTTAAATACTTCTGGGAAATTATTTCACAATAGATACTTGATTATATCCAATTTACGGGACACTGCACTATTTCAATTCAATTCCTAAATAATAATCAGCTTTCAAGAACACTTTGCAATCATTTAGGGTATGCTTTGCTTGCACAGCTTCGTATATTCTTTTGGTTTATAGAAAACTCATGTCGCAAATGACAATAATTTCCCTGGTAGATGCGCTGTCTCAAAGAGTTTGCAAATAGATTGGTTCGAAAAGTACGCAGGTATATGTATGAGGAATTCTAAAATGAATCTATAGCTATACATTTACCAGTGCTGAATGAATAAACACGCAAAGTTTCAATAAATCTATCTCTCGTGCTAATCCTATTCTAAAATGAAATCTACTCATTCAAGAAAATTAGTTTCAGATGCTGTGATTGAGTCAAACTACAGCTTCATTATAAGGAGATATTGAAAGCCGATGCAAAGCTAGCTAGACTCTGTACCTAATTACGAAATCAATCAAAATGTGAACATTTTTATTTGCCAGATTTATTTTCGTCAGATTTTCACATTCGTCCTACTGATCGAGGGAAAACTAAGACAACCGGAGGGACGACTTCTAGCTATGAAATCAACGAGGCCTTTATGCACAACCATTTGTTGAAAAATCGGTACAACACGTGTGTTTGACTTCCGATTAATTTCTTTGTCAGCAACATAGGTGATGTGCCTCGATGAGAATTGGGGACTTTAACTACTTATCAGCAATCAATGAACCTAGCCAGTTTCCAATGCATGCATTCCCAACTAAATTACGAACCTAATGAGAAGGGACCTCTTGCTATTTTTATAAGAATGCAGTAATAATGAGTATAGAACCAAAATTCGTTTCCAACAATATTTGCGAATAACCATAAACCTAACAAATGAACTTAGTGTAGAGATTTAATCTAAATCTAGCGAGGAAAAATAAATTATACTTATTCAATTAACTTAACTTGCAAGTTTCAACTGTTCTACGCAACTCCACCCAGCAATCAAAATACATCGTTAAATGTCACGATCGACATGTTAAGTAGCTAGTCCTTTATCAGTTAATGTTGTCCTGCCGATGTCATATCTAAGCCTCCTTCTTCTTCCATTTTTGATAGGAATTTGATCACGCGATATTGCTGTTCCGATTGACGGGCCATATCAATCAAGCCGAGAAGCTTCTTGATACCAATGAATATTCTGAAAAATAATTAATGAAATACATATTAACTAGGCCCTATTCTAATTTCTAGCTTCAAGAGAATTGTCGGAATAAAAATTTTAAATTTTTCAACCTAGGTTTATCCGTTCTATCGATATTTAAATTTCAAAATTGTTGTCTGAAATTTTAAATTTTTGCAAAAAAAAAATTCGCTACAAGTGGCATAAAAAATGTCCTAAATATCGATGTTTGCCAGGAAATGGAAATATATTAAATCAAATTAATAACCAAATTAAAAACTCTGTTCTGTTTCTTTTAATTTGAATTGATCATCTTACCGTTTTCCCTGCATTTTCTTAGCAATCGAATGTAGTTCACTCTTGTTGAATAGATCGGTATCTTCCAGTACGGCAAGAACGTGATCGGGAATCGACAGATTCGGTACATGAAGTATAGCGGTGAAAGCAGAAAGCATTTCCATATCCTCTAAAACTTGCCTGTAATCGGTTCGATTTTCAATATGTAGAAAGAAAATTATGAAAATTTCAAATACCTTCGGCTGCTTGTACATAGCACCAAGAGCTTTCTTCCGCGTGGTGGTTGTTTTTTGAGTAAAACTAACAATGCTTGCAATGTTAGATTTGAATATCGTGGTCCGATAGGACCGTAGTCCAATAGACGTTCGATATTATCAACGACAATGCAACTTAACATGGAACGGTAAGCATCGTCGAAAATCTGAAAGGGAAATGTGAAAAAATACATGAGTAAAATAATAATTTTCTTTAAGATAATAAGTTGTCCGCGATAAGATCTATGCTAATAAGGACCTGAAAACCTTAGGTCTGTTCGCGTACTTCAGCAAACTGCAGCAGTAACAGAATTTGGCAGCTGGCTTCTTTTTGCTACAAAATTTGGCTTGCAGCAAGAGTACAAAAACGATTTTCTGCGATACTATTTTAATATATTATAATAGATTCAGGTACGCGAACAGACCTCTTGTATTGCTTTACAGTCAAATCTCGCTACTACGCCACCCGGAGGGACCGATCGAAAGTGGCATAGTAGCGAGAGTGGCATAGTACCGAGGGAAAACGTCTCGATGAACTGGTTTTTCTGAATCAAAGTATGTACATATTTTGGGATTGAATGAAACCACGAATTTTAATGTTTCTCTATCATTGTATGTATTTTAATTCAGAGTTACACCAATTAGACTACTGAAGGATGATACATAGGATCCGTCACTTAAACTCACAACTCTCGAAAAATTGTTCCCAAAAAATGCCTTTTTTTGAGGTGATAAAGTGGAATGACCCCTTAATATAGTGGATTTTCGATATTGTTCACTATTTTAATTTTATTATTAGTATTAAATGCCGCAAAACATCCTCTACTTAACGTAGCTCGATCACAATATATTTGAACTATTTCAAGTACATATAAAACCAAAACCAAAAAACCTATTTTAAATCAAAAATAATGTCTAAATTGAAACTTGCGCAGTACTATAATCTAAAATTTAATTCAAAATTAATTTTGTACAACTACATACCTTCCGAATGTGAAGACATTTAGCAGATTCAGTAAATCCGATCATATCTTCCGGTGAGCATACTTTGACAAATGGAAAATCGGACATTTTCGCCAATTTTGCAGCCAGAGCAGTTTTTCCAGCGTTTGGTGGTCCTTCAATAAGAATCGAAACAATACCAGAGCTTTCGGTTGCACGTGCTTGTTGCGTATACAACATGCCGTCCTCCAACAGGCTCGACACAGGTGTTCCCCAATTCACTATGCCACGTGACAAAAAGTGTTCAAGAGCCTCTTGCGCTGTGCCGAAAGCCTGATGAAATGCGAAGGAGGTAGTACAAATTATTGTTCAACTGGCATGAACAATGAAGACAACTTACCGGTTTAATATCATTTTCGAGAGCGTGCATGAAATCACTTCGGTTTACAAGAAGTTTTTCCATAGCTTCAGGATCGACTTCAACTTTTGATGCTGCCTTGATCAGTCGATTCATGGCTGTTGACTGTGCCGCTCGAACTAAACCTTCTATTTCTGCACCACTGAAGTTTTTCGTTAATGCTGCCAGCTCCTGAAAAAGAGTTGGTATAAATTAGAGAATTATTTACTTGCCGCATAATGTTATTTCAAATGATGCGAATTTGATCGAAACTGATTGTATATTAGCAAGTGTATAGATTCTCTTCACAGTTTTGAAAATTTGGGTGTCTTTTGAGGCACATATTTAATTGTTCAGTAATGAAAAACTAATTGATACATACAATTTTACTATAAACAACAATAATAACTCGTAACCATTTGAGACTTTGGTCCGCTACTGTGGTTAGGACAAAACGATTAATTCCGCAACCTGAAGAAGTAGGCGAAATTTCGTCTGTCTATTATTTCAATTTAATTTTTATGTGCCTATTCTGCCCTACTAAGCGCAAAAGCGGTATTTTACAACATTAGAAAGCTTAAAAAAATACGCATCTAATGAAGTAAGCCTTTTAATGGTATCTTATTTAAAACATATGGAAAACACATTAAGAAACTTTTGTAAATCTAAGTACCCAATGTATCCAAGAGCGGAAGACCGCTCACCGAGAAAAGTGGAGTAAGGAGAATCCTCCACCAGCTCCAAACGAACCCAGTTCCTCGTCGCCTATCTCAATTTTACCTTGAATCACTAAGGGAATTAGAGGTATATCAATATTACTACTTTTACAAAACTTCAATTATCTCGAAACTCGTTTTCATTGAGATACCGCTTTCGCGCTTAATAGGGCATTAACTTATGTACCATAAATTTCAAGTGATTGTATTCGAATTCAGACAAGTAATCTTAAGCCAACTAGGCTGTAACCGCCGAAAAGACAACGGAAATTCATGTTTTCGGTGCAAAATTTATCATGAACGCACATCAGAACTTTGGGAAATTACAGAAGTATTTAAATGTGCACAAAGTTTGGAGGATCCACGTAAGCAACAAATTAAGGAGATCGTTTCGGTAACTAGCGCCTGTATAGTTTCATGCACAGTACATCCACATCTTTCTCAAATAAAATCTTATTCTTATTCAAGCATATTGTTATTATCTAGCAGTCACTACAAACCTGCGTATCCACATCAGTTCCAATTTTCTTGAACTCTCTCATTCGTGACGTGTGAATATTCAAGATTTGATGTCGACCAGTTTCATTTGGCAGTCCAATTTCCATTTGAACTTCCAATCGACCAGGTCGCATCAGAGCCTCATCGATCATATCTCGTCTGTTTGTCATGCCAATGACTAGAATGTTATTCAGTTGCTCAACACCATCGATTTTTGCCAGTAACTGATTTACAACTGTATCGTGAACGCCGCTGTTGCCGGCAACCGAGCCTCTTGCCTTGCAGATAGCATCGATTTCGTCGAAAATTATGATGTGTAGACCACTGTTGGGGCCAAGCTACAACAAAAAAAAAACATGTTTCAATACACGACTTATTGCTAGTTTCCAAAAACTCATTTCACCCTTTTCTCCTCTTCTTCCGCATCGGCGAACAATCTTCTGATATTGGCTTCTGATTCACCGACATATTTGTCAAGGATTTGCGGACCATTTACAATCTTTGGCTCGCGAGCGTTCAACATTTTACCGATTTGACGCGCCATTAGTGTCTTGCCAGTACCTGGTGGTCCATAGAGAAGGATACCTTTTACGTGTTTGATGCCCAATTGCTCGACGAGCTCTGGTGGGAAGACTCGCGAGGCAAATGCACGTCGGAATATTGCATTGAACTCCATGTCCAGACCACCGATTCCCATTCTGCCAAAGTCCCAGTCAGGATTTATGATCGACTGCCGGACAATTTTTCTGTAAAAAGATAATTATGGTAATAATGCGCTGATAGTAAGGATGATGGTTTCTGGATGATCTTACCCTTTTGCTTTGCCTACTAAATTAAGAGCGGAGTTTTCAGCTTTCTCGAACTGGACATCGGTGTTACCCAGCAAACGTCCGAAACGTACAAGTTTCGGTGTTCCTTCTTTGTTGTCCTTGATTGTACTCGGGTCAAGCGCTGTACAATTCAAAACGAAATAAATTATTAACCAAACAGTGATTTGAGAGATCTTAACCAAACTCGATCAGTAACAAATCACATTTTCTTACCTTCAAGAGTTTTCACGGCCAATCCCAATAATTTTTTATCCTGGAAACTGAACACCAAAGTCTGTCCTACGGTCAAGGCCATTCCAGAAAATTGCAAAGTGAATTCCTTCGCCATTTGATCGGAGTCATATGGCTCCAATGATGTGCTGCGGGATGAATTAATAGATACTTAATATATCATCTTAAAGATGAGACTAGGTGCACATGTAGATGCGCAGAGACTTGGAGTATTTTCTATTCGTAAAATTATCTAGCCCTGATAGTTACTTTAGTCAAATTTGGTGATATATTGTTACTGTAGTACAAGCAGTTGCAATAGAATCAATAATAGACGTGTTGTTTTGCTCCCCCTATCCATAACAGAACAGAACAGACGCATTGAAAACAACAACTGTTTTGTTATGGACAGGGGGCGTAAAAAAACACGCCTATTGTATAAATAGAGACCAGACATTTCCACGATTAGAATTCAAATGAATTCGCTCCACCCATTCAACACCATCTACGCATCACTTACGTTTTCTTCTGAAGAAAATCAGTTTCCAACACCACTCGGAATATGACATCTGAACTTGCATCGAATCGATACGGCTTCACATCGATATCCTGATTTATCGATAGTGTAGCCCATTTTCGCTGAACTAGCGAAAATCCTACACAGTTCCGAGGAATTTCCAAGGTACGTTCCAGGGAAAACACGTAGTGCTGACCAGGCCCCGTTGATATCTCAACATGTCTAAAACAGCAACAAACATTTCATTGTAGTATTATTTACCTTTCCCATTAGAAGATGATGTAATTGACATATTACTCACTTGATATCATCCGGAAAATCGCTTGTATTCACTATGGCTCGATTTGTCAACGACAACTCGTCTGTCGGACACTTAACAGCTTTCATACGCTACAAATTCGGAAGCAATTAACTTTTTATTGGTAGCAATAAAGGATTCGTACTTACATATGACATTGTATCTATTCGATTTTATTGTTGCTTTAGAAAAATCGAATTTTATTCTTTGAAAACTTATCCTCTCTTCTGTTCACTATATGTGACGAAAAATCGATAAATTTTCGTTGGAAATCAAGGTTGATTTTGTATTACCCTTACAGTGCCACCAATCCGTATTGATTTTGTTGAAAGAGTTCGGAGGCCGATTTGATGATTCAATTCGAATTACAGTGTTTACTTCACAATATTCAAGTGCACTCTGAACGGGAGGAACAGAGCAACACTCCCACAACTTCGACGACCACGACACAAGATGATAATGACAAGATGTCAAATCTGATTGGACTTGCGCTGCTTCTTATTGGATTTCCCTCGCATTGTATAATTTCCCTTTTGACCGAGTCAGCTGGTAGTCGATGTTTTTGCAAACGGAAGTAGTAATGAAACATCGCATTTGGAACATATCTAGCTGACCAATTTGATTTAGCAAATGTTTGAATTTCTCATTGTTGAATAAATTAATCTTTTACACAAGCAGCAGTATTGGGTATGATAATACATTGCGTGTTGATAACACATGAGTTATTATTTCCTTGATAAGAGATATGCTGCATTTGGAGCTAGGCAGACATTTGTTGGTAAAGTGTTGATAATTTGATGATAACGAGAGATTGCATGGTCAAATTGTCAAGCAAAGCTATTTGATGTTACTAAAATTTAATGCATCAATCTATTTTAATGCATGGTCTAGTATAGTCAGATGCATGCAAAGCAAAGCAATCCCACGACAACCCTCACGGGTCTAGGGGTTGAAGCTGGTAGAGAGCTTCATTACAATTTTTTTAATCATTGTGGATACGAGTTAGTTCCACGACTCACTTTGCCCCTCATTTAAATCAGGTACCTAATCAGAGCTAGGTGAACTCAAAGCTTGGTGCGCGGACCCTCGTCCGAACCTGGATTCGAACCAGGGACCCCACACGCAAGAAGCCAGTGCTCTACCCACTAGCCAGTGCTCTACCCACTAGCCAGTGCTCTACCCACTCAAGCTACTATGCAGTGTTAAGCACCCCCTAAACGTTCAATATTATTGATCAATATGCATTGATGAATACGTATTGAAGGGCTATATTGACGTGTAGAAGAGCTTCAAACATATTGAAGCATATTGATGGAAATTCCTATTGAAGCATATTGATAGAGGCTGTATTGATGCGCATATTGACGTGTATGAGGCATATTTATCAATAATGCATCATTTTTGTGCGGAATATCGACGCATTACCACGTACTCGTGCGTAATAGCCATCAGATGCATGAACGACATGAACGACACGAATCAAAAATGAACAAGCTTCGTATTGGAGTAGCTCGCATATTGAAGCCATATTGAAGCGCATAAAGCTACCTTCAATATTATTGATAAATCACATTGATCAATAATATTGAGCGTTTAGGGGGTGCTTTAAAGATGCATGCAGTGTTAAAAAAAATTAAATTTGAAAAAAAATAATATTTACTGTTAATAAATTTAGATTATCCCAGTTTGTTTCTCATCTAGGGACCAGTTCTGGGCCAGTAAAAAATTAAATTTTTCTGATGAATACCAGCAATCCGAATCCAAAATGCCCAGTAAATAAACGCCCAGTATAGATTATGTGTATTCACCTAAAATAGCGAACGCATTAGACCTACTAATTCAAAAAGTCGTTACATTCATGAATGGTATCTTTTGGAAGAGGGTTTTTTTCGGCGAATCTTTGAATGGTACATAAGCCTAAACGAATGCTTCTATAGAATGTTCGCACAAGATATAGCTGGATTGTTAAGCAATCAGCTTTGAATTAAATAGGATAGTCTCTAATTTCGTTTAAAAAATGTTAGATTACGCTGCTGGCCACTTAGTCCACAAAAGGTCAAATCCCTATAGCACCGTCTGTAATCGCAGCAAGTTGCGTTTCTTGATGTGGGAGAAATTTCTCTAGCCACATTTTATTCACCAAGTTGATAAATAGCGACAGAATTCGCAGTTCGAAGAAGCGAAAAAAATGAAAATAGTGATTGTGACAGATTTAAATCTAAGATTTAGACTCATTCTCTCTAATCGAATCATAATGAGTCAAAAAAGAGTAAACTCAATAAACAATTCAGAAAATTTAAAATTTAGATGCTTGAACATCAAAAAAGGTAAATTAAGATAGCAATACAATAAACGTAAAAAAAATGCAATAACGACTTTACAGAAGACGAAGTGATGAACAATAATGTGTAGAAAGGTTAATGAATTTTAATAATAATTTGCCGTTTAAATCAAAAAATTTCATGGTAAAGGACCAAGCTGTATGTTAAAAACGCCTGTTCGCGCAAACGTTATCGAGAACACTGTCGAAGATTTATCTAAGCGATTAATCTCACGTGATAAAAACTTAAAACCAAGATCAGAAAGCATGAGACAGTGGAGAAGCTTGAAAAGCAGGCACCAAAGGAACACTCATCTAGACTTCAAGGAGGGAATTTGGAGTAAGTACAAACGATTACTATACTCACAATAAGGTATATGAAATTTTAATTTTAATCTTCGTGTAAATTAACGTTGAACGCACTCTACAGGATCATTTAAATAGTTAATGGTTAAGGTATTGTCAATTGTAGGTTGCTACATAAAAGTCAATTTTTACCTGTAGTTGACTAGACATGAATCAAAACTTGTAACAATGTATTAAATCGATAGCGTTGGCGTCTACCGTAAGAGCGTAAACCAACACTGGTTCCTTGAAGGAGGCAACAAAGTACCAAAAAAACTATTGATTATTTCATGCATTTTGTTTATTATTTATATGTCATCGTTCGCTCTACTGCGATAAATTTAATGCTTGATCTAAATCATCGATTATGCATTCAGGATCTTCCAAACCCACAGATATTCTGATTAAATTATCGGAGATACCCATCTTCAATCTTTCCTCAGGTGGCAGCGAAACGTGCGTAATCATGGCCCTAAAATGAAATCAAGTCATTTCGAAGCTTGGAAATATCAACACAAAGTCATTACGGAACGCAAACTAGAGTCTCAGGACCTCCGAGACTTGCGGCAACCGTTACCAATCTCAACGCTTTCATAAACTTTCTCGTATTCTCCAAGTTTCCTTTGATATAAAAAGACAGCATGCCACTGACGCCATACATCTGTTTCAGTGCAAGTTGATGCTGTGGATGGGAAGGCAGTCCAGGATGTAAAACGCGCTTCACAAAAACATGGCTTTCGAGGAATCTAGCTACTTTCAGTGAGATTCTTTGATGCTCTTCCATTCGAAGTGCCAGAGTTTTGAGACTTCTATTCACTTGGTAGCAGTCGAATGGAGATGGAATTATTCCAATGCCTGAAAAGAGGTATGTGAGAATGCAAATGTTCATGGCTCATATGATTGAAATCTGACTTATTTGGGCCGATCGAAGTTTTGATTCCAGTTCAGGGCAGTTGGTTATAATCGCTCCCATAACAACATCACTATGACCGTTCATATATTTCGACATCGAATATACAACGATATCTGCCCCTTGTTCCAATGGTCGTTGAAAATATGGAGTGAGGAACGTGTTGTCCACAACGAAAATGATCTGTTGTTGTTTGAAATCTTTTAGCATTTCGGAGATTGCATTAAGGTCTAAAATTTTAAGCAAAGGGTTTGACGGAGTCTCTACAATCAGCATCTGGAATAATGAGTTTTCAAAGATTCACATTGTTTCTTAGGTCAAAATCAAAGTAAATAACCTTAGTATTTTTCTTGATTGTATTTTTTATTGTATTCATGTCTACAGCGTCTACAAAGTCCAGCTCGATGCCATATTTCGCAGTTTGTTTCCTGAAATGCATTAAGCAAGAATGTTATTCATTAGTTTTATTGGGTAGAATGATTCGTTGGGTAGACTAATTACTTCAGCAAAAAACTTGTTCCTCCATACACATCATGACTGCAAATGACATGATCACCGCACTCAAGCAGATAAATTATTGATGCCGTTGCTCCGACTCCTGATGAAAATACCAAACCGTATTTGCCATTGTCAAGAGCCGATAGACACGATTCCAGGACATTGCGTGTAGGATTTCCATATCTACCGTAGGTGTATGCCTGAAATATTTCAATTTTATTGTTATTACATTTGTTTTTCTACAATTTTCGAAGAGAATAAGCGAAATGTTAAAATGTGGGTGGTATTGTCTATTTGGGAGGAGTTGTCTATTTGCTCGATCTATTTTCTCAATCAGCTTGCTTCAAAAACTCGAATGAGGACTTACAGCGAGAGTTCATATCACAACCAGAACATCTTCGTTGTCGCAATACTCCACACCATGGTCTAGGTGTATAATTAAACGTGCACTGTACAACCAAAGTTGTACAAAATAGTCAACCAGCCAGACGTCGCTAAGACCATCAATAGACTACAAGCTATCATATCTCGTCAGTTTATCTTGTGAGCAAGTTTTTTTCTTGTCCGAACTGTTCACCAAAAATCTTCGATACCAGGTTCTCTTACAAAACGACTGCGGACCAAGTCTCGACTTATGTTCAGGCCAAATTCGACAACAATCCACCTTTACTCCTGTGTAGAAAACGAACACGGGGCAGCCTCGACCAAAAACGGATTTCTTCTTTCTACATAACCGTCAGCTTTGGAGTTAATGACCCACTAAAGAGGAACTTTTGGTCTGCTGGAATTTTTGTTAAGGAATCTGTTAGCAAACCTGCTAGAAATTTTCGTTCCCGCTCATCGACCAGAGGCAGAACTTAAACCGTTACCTTGAAATCATTATCAGAACGTTTGTGGCCTGAGGACCAAAGTCAATGGTATCAAGCTCTCCTTTATAATCGTCTCACAGAAACCTGATTATCTGGTGTAATGAAATAGTAATGAAATTCTACCACTTTACATTGATTTTTGCAAGAATCGAGACCGTTCTGTAAATGAATTTACGTTAGGAGGTGGCGTTCTCATTGGCATCTTGAAGTCTCTAAATGGAGCACCCAGCATTTCATCTTCTTTTGATGAATCAACCAAAGCAACTACAACTTACATACATAATTTCACATGTCTCAGCATTTAAAAAAAAACTGTATATATTCACAACGCTAAAACAACATAGAATTTCATATTAATTTTTTGTTTGCTTATCACTGCAAGATTAAATATTGTCTTCATAAAACAAAATTATTCCTAGGAAAGTCAAAATGACTGTCAGTTAGCTATCAGTTTTAGTATAAAGACATTTCACTCTGCTTCATGCGCATCGAAACTAATTCATTGGTTGAACCGATAAGCATTTGAGCACTTTTGGTCTGCATACAGAATTTATGATTAATTGGCTCCAACAGAAGCTAGAATTAATTTCCAAATTGATCAACATGATGATAATCGATATTTGCTTGGAATGAAAAAATTATCAATTAGTTGATAATGATTTGCCTGATGAATTTTAAGAAGCAGTGCAAAGATTATTATGATTCTGTAAATTTATCTTCGAGTTGTTCTTTCACATTCTATTTAAATAACTAAATTTGATTCGAAAGGATTAGGATTTACATTATCAGATAATTCAACGACATACATTTTTCTTAGCTATGTATCACTTACACCATCTACTTCCGGTCCATCTTGTTCAAACGTTGCACTTGTTACAATCGGTGGTACAACGGAATGACTTCTCCATTGCTCAGCATCCTGGCCAGCGTGAAGGGCTTTTGTTGCAAACCCTTTTGGTTGCATTCGGAATTTTGGAATTTCATCCATAACACTGAGCTCTTATAGTATCTGAAGCACTGAAAACCAGCCCCACTTGAATGAATGCTTAAATAAACTACTACACGAATTGATGACTGTCGTACGGTTTTGATATGGTAATCTGCGAAAATTTTGGAGGCCTATCACAGTAATAGGAGAGACATAGCACTGACATAGCAATAAATAAAAAAAATCTGTGAAAGCGTTGAAAGATTTGAAGATTAGGAACACATAAAAATTTTGTTTCGGACAAACTTGAGGAAATGTTTAATATAATTGCAAGGTAAAAATGTTGTTTGATTGCAATTTGATAACAATTATTGGTTTAAATGGGTCGAATACAAGCAAAACTTGAAAATTTATTAAAGCATTTATTAAAGCTCTGGGATATTAAGATGCTAAGAGAACCAGGTTATTTCATTAGTATTTTCGACAGATTGTAGCGATTTTTGAATAGAGGAATGATAGGGAATCTGAACTGAACCGAAGTCCAGTCGAAAGCCTACTATCAACGAGGTAAAACAAAATTATTTGCCCTAGGAATAGATTTCCCTCAAAATGGCCGTGAAAGCTCCTAGTCCGCAATAGTGAAGCAGCCTTTAATCCATCTGCGATGGATGCTAGTAGGCGACTTTGCTAGCTCTATGTGGCTGTGACTGTTACAGAAAATGCTCTAAAAAGTGGGATCAGCATCTTCAGAGGGTATATCAGTAAAGATAGGCGCTTCTACATCCAACTTCTCTACTTGCTGGGACGTGATGAAGGGATGCTGCTCGTCGGGAAACTCATGATGTTTTTGTATTTGCCTATCCGTAGCCATAGGAGAAAAATTTCTTCCCTCCAAACAGTCGTCGAAACGGTGCCCTGTCTTGCAGCAGTTCTTACAAGTAAACAAGGCTGATGTGGCTGCTGATTTTTGCTCTGAAAATGACAAGTTTGGGCACTTTGGAAGATTTTCGCCGCATTCGGCTACTGGAAGTCAAGTGGGATACAAGTCTTAAGCTTCATTTAAATTTTCTCCACACGAACGATAACTATTGCAGCATATGTACCGATGGATTTGAATATGTAATAGATCCAAACAGATTTCTGGCTGCAGACTACGTTATAGTATCTCCACCAATTCACCATCTCTCATTGGATGCTCAAGACGACACACTAGCCGAAAAGCCTGTGAATAAAATTCATCAAACGTTTCGGTAGTGCGCTACTTCTAGTTCTGAATAAAGTCTATCAAATCAACGTCCATCGTCCAACACGACCTCGGACATGATCCCGCTGATCACTCCTGGAGCGGCAGTACTTGTAGTACCAATCAGCTGCTGGTCCAATGAAGAATAGAAATACATCAGTTAGAAGCGACAAGTCTCTCCCCCAGAGAAAGAAAAACGAAAAGAAAACGTGCTTATTAAGTTAATGCAAAAGAGAAAAAAGAAATTCATAGATTTTCTCATGCGAATGAAATTTAAATAAAAACATTCAACAAAATGTTAGGTTATTTACAATTTAATTTAATAATTTAAAATTTTAATGGAACAAAAAGATAAATGAAAAATAGAAATAAATAAAAAATGTTCAAATCTCCCCATGCTTCAAAGACAAAGTTTTTTATTTGTTCCGAACTCTTTCTCTTAAGTCTAGCCAAACTGAAATGGTGTGGTGGTGACCGACAACAGTTTGAACCAAAAAAACCTGAAAAACTGCCAAGTCCAGAACAAAAACAAGTAAAAACTTCGTGTAGCTCCCACACAAAGAGGGGCAAGGGCTTTTCGGGTGACTTGAACTGAGAATTGCGGTAAACTAGCAATCCAATAATCCTAAACCAATCTTCAGGCTGCTCCCTGAGCCAAAAAGCTGCAAAAGGCAAACACGACGGAAGCTACCCAGTTCTTTACTAAAAGGATGGAAAGGAGGGCGTGTATGTTACTGTGTGTGTGTGTGAGTTGGGGGTGGGACACCTGGCACCTTTAAGCACACAAGCCAAAAGACCCATTGTACTCTACCATAGCTTCCCTAACGAAATTTATTTATTTATTCATCAAACAAGGTACAAAAATCACATATAAAATATCAAATTAAAAGTAAAATGTAAAAGTAAAGTAAAAACAAAAAGTAAAAAAAAAACAAGTTAAATAAGTCACAAACAAATTACAAAAGAAACAATTAGATTAATAAATAATAATCAATAAATAAAACATTGACATAAAAGATATAGCTTAATGTTTAGGGGTATGGATGGCATGCGATAAAGAGCAAATAACGCATAAATAAATTAGTTAAAAATAGATAACAAATAAAGTAATAAATAAATGACAAATAACTAAATGAATAACAAATGACAAATAATTAAGTGAATTTAAATTTAAATTAAATATACAATACATGAATTTATGTTAGTATGGTGGGGGAAAGGGGGAGACTATGAAGAGAGAGCCTTCATAATATTTTTTTTTAAGTTGATTTAGATAAGGGGAAAAGTTCTCGCTCATGCTATTGAATAGCCTGCAGCACATATTTATTGGCTCGTTTGCTGCATATGTTGTGTTGTGTTGGTATTCAATAAGCAATTGTCGGGATCTAGTGACTCTCAGGGGCTGATTGAGCACAAACTTTTCTTTCAAGTAGGCGACATTAACCACGTCTCTGATGACATCGAAGCTGAGGCAGGCAGATAACATTAATCTTCTCGACGCAAGGGGTAACAAGTTAATACATTTAAGGCGATATTCGTATGGTGGTAGATTACTGAAATCATAAGGGTTGAAAAGATCTCTCAGAGCGAACAGTAAAAACTGCTTCTGAACAGACTCAAATCTTTGGCTGTGAATTTCGAAAGCCGGGTTCCAGATAGTGCACGCATATTCAAGAAGAGGACGCACGAGTGAAATATATAAGGATTTAATAACCCAAAGATTCTTAAACTCTTTGGCTCGTCGCTTAATGAAACCAAGTTGTTTACTTGCTCGGGAACGCACTCTATTGTAATGTAGATTGAAGCGGAGCTTTTCATCCAGGATGACACCGAGATCTAATATGTTGTCAACCCTGCTGAGTGTCGTGTTGTTGAGGCGGTACGTATAATGAACGCGTGCAGTTTTGCGAGAGAAGCTAGATGCGCGGCATTTGGTAATGTTAAAAGGGAGCTTGTTCGCGGAGCACCAATGGTCTAGAGAGTTCAGTTTAGACTGAAATGAATTTAGGATCAATGATAGGGGGGAAAAAATGCTATCTTCTTCATACGCGTTAAATCCCAGCCAAAGCATTGATGTCTGAGACGCACAAACGCCGGGCATTTAGAGAGAAAATGCTCCGCAGAGTTAGCCTCTTCTAGGCAGGATGAACAGAGGTCATCCCGTGCAACACCTATACATATGATCTTCTAAGCAGTTGTGTCCAGTCAGTATGCCTGTCATACCTCTGCAAACTTTTCTGCTCTTGTTCAAAGGAAGACCTTCGTGTACTTGGCCACATCTTAGACGGTTAGTACTTTAGACGACGTACTTTACGGAAGTTTTAGTACTTCATCCGTTTTATGGGTGAGAACAATCTTATCTATCTTTCATGCACTAGACAAGTTAGCATTATTTTGTGGTTGATATGATTTTGAGCATAATACTTCTCTACTAAGCATAAAGGTTATATCTACATTTTAGCGCTTTCGAGATATTCCATTATTTGTGTTGGAGATATATGAAGAGTGCATTTTTCAATATTGATTTTAACGTACTTTCACAAAAGATAGGTTTTTCAAATTTTGCAAAATGATGTAATAGGGTATGTAGTATGTAGTAATTCGGTGTCAACTCAAAAAGAACAAAAATGTAGATAGAACCTTTATGGTTAGTGGCGCAGAATAACTCAAATGTGTTGAGTAATGAAGTGAAGCATTCCACCAAGCTCAGGAGACATCTAAGATTTCATACTGAGCAGCGTATTTATTGACTTTGTCGAAGTGAGACTGGGCATCAGCTTTTTTGAACATCAGCTTTGGTAAGTTATGACAAGTTTTATTATTTTCTGGTAAACGAGGACTAGGGTCTATACCCATATTGATTTGATTTGTTTACCTTTTATCTATATTACTTTGTACATGAACAACTACCCTTTAATTCTTCTATTCGTACGCATAATCATGCAAATACGTACTTAATATGATTTGTGAATGTGATCCATTTAGAATGCGGCGAAACACTTCAAAATTTGAGTGATTGCGATATGCTTGCAGAACATAACGCTACTAGCACAGTATTAGAGCTAATAATCATACATACAGATAAGCGAATAGAATATTTATTTTTCTAGATTCCAATCAATATAAAAGCTTTCAGCTAGCTTGTTCTTTTTCAGTACACTTGATCATTTGGTTGCAACAGGTGAATTGAAATGAATAAGACACCACAATTTAAACAACAGCCGAAAGGTTTTTCGACAAAAGCCATTCATACAGCACAGAATCCTAAAATTTGGAATAGTTTGTGCATTGCAACACCTCTCGTGACTAGCACTGCTTATCAATTTACTGAGCCTGATAAGCACGGTGTAAGTGAATATAAGTTTAAGTGTTGTGATCATAATTGAAATAAGAAAAGTGCAACAAAATAACAAAATTCGGTTCACATTCATATATAATCTACGATTTTCTCTAGCCACAAAAATATTTAAGTATTTTTTTGGAGTGGATTATTGAGTGTCAGTTTAAACGTTTCAGTAAATATCAGAATAGTAACGCCCCCTTTTTAATTCAATTCTAAATCAGTATTAATAATTCTAATCTGCAAAATAAATTACCCAAAAAAATTATTTTTGATCTTATCATGATCGATGAATTAATCAAGTAAATGAAATGGAAGCACTCCGAACGTAATTGGACGATTCAAATGTCATCGGAAGCTTGCCGTATTACGTTATTCACATTTGCGTTTTCTAGGCGCGTTTTTTTTTGCTCCCCTTATCCATAACAGAACAATGCTAACCAGTGCAGACGCATTGGAAACAACAACAACTCATGTTATGGATAGGGGGAGCTGTTGTTGTTTCCAATGCGTCTGCACTGGTTAGCATTGTTCTGTTTTGGTTAGCCTTCTATTAATTAATAAACCTACACGTTTCTATTTATTTATCATATAGACAAGTAGCTGCAATGCTTGGACATCGTATACGCTATTTTGTGGCGTCCATGCTGAATGATGATTTTATGAAACAAGATTATTTATCAGCTAATAAAAATGTACTTCAGACCTTAGAGCTATCACAACTAAATATTTGTATTTAAATGCCATTTTTTCTTTTAGACGCTAAATATATTTCAATGTCTTGCCAGATATGGGTATTTCTTGTATAATCTGCAATTTCCCGCCTAATGGTGTGATCATTCTCAGAGAAAATAATTCTAGTAAAATACATAGACCCTAGCCCATAATGTATGCGTGAAAAGGCTTCCTTCGGTCCTGCACTGGACACTATTCAAGGAATAAAATTTTGTCATGTTGAGGAATTCGAATTTACTCGAAACACTGTGTCACTGTGCTAATATTTAGCAAAAAAAAATTAATTAGGCTTAGTGAGATTGATGTTTCCGAATCAGAATGTAATCTATCGACCACAATACCTAATCGACTTATATCCTATTATTTGACTTATTGGATTTGAATCAAAATTAAGTGATTGATTTCTTTGTAACTAAGAACTATCAAATCCAACCAAACAAGGTCTTAAGGGCTAAAAGATGCGGTGAAATTTTAAGATTATTAAGGCCATTGCCTGCAGATGCTGTAACCAACATTAGGTGCGTTTTTTTTTGCATCCGGAGTAGTGCAGGCGATAGCAGTTTGCACTCGAAACAACAACATCTAGAGTACGAACACTTGTCAATTCGGTGAAGTTCGTACTCGTGCACTCTGTGGAACGTTTCAACTCTACCCTAGCCTAACAGAAACCTGGCTGACTACAGATTTCCATAATAATGAACTGCTTCTTTTACATAATATCTTTCGTAAAGACCGCGACTGCGCTGCTTCTTTTACATAATATCTTTCGTAAAGACCGCGACTGCGCTGCTTGCGGCAAATCAGATGGCGGCGGCGTCCTAATTGGTGTAAACAAGGCACTCAATGGAATACTCTGCAATGACTTTCCTTCCTTTCACTCTCCTATTGAATGTGTTCTTGTTCGCATTTCCTTAGCTCAGTCCAAATCTTTAGTTGTTGCGTCCATCTATATCTCTTGTGATAGCCCTCTCGTAGTTTACGAAGGTTTTTTTGCGGATTTCTCTTCATACCTTAACACTAAGTTTCCTGCTGATTTTAGTATTATTATTATTATTATTTATTGTCTAAATCAACAGATACAAATCCAATTAAAGACTAGACAAGGAATAAACTTATATATAAAAAGAAAAAGAAATTGACTATAAATTAAAACTATTAATATGTGAAGACTTTAACCTTCCACCCGTCGACTGCTATGCTGCATTCTTGACTATAGTTTCTACCAGCAGCACATCACTACTTACGTCTTCTTTCCTTTCATTGTGCTCTTTTTCTCAACTCAATGCTTTCCCAAATTCTAATAATAAAGTTCTTGATCTTGTTTTGTCCAATATACCTAAGTGCTCCGTTTCGGTAAATACTGCCCTTTTTACTAATGTTCGAAGAACAATAGTATTAAACTCGTTTCGCCGAAAATTCATATTTCTTTATATATATATATATATATATATCAGCAAAATGATTAAGGGAGATAATCTCTGGAGTGGCCGATTCGATTGAGCTGAAATTTTCGGAGAACGTAGATGTATATAGTAGGTAGGTCCACGACTTTCTCAAATTCAGATATTCTAAACCTTTTGGCGGCGGCGAGCCATTTAGTGAATTTTGAGGTACTCCTATATTTCCAAGCAGTGTAAAGTTTTGCTAAAGAAAAGTATTGGGAATGAAAACAAATTATGTTTTAAGCTCGTTTATGATAAAAAATTGGAAATTGTGAGTCGTGTGTGGGTGCAGGGTGCCTAAAAGTAGCCAAGGATTTTTTTTCAAATTTTGATTTGTCATTACTTCTAAGAAAAACAATGGATCATCGTGAAATTTGCAGAGCGTATTAATGTTGACTAAAATTTAGCACATGTGGATTTTTAGGACAGTGCGGGTAACCCTGTAGCTACGGCAGGCTCCTGAATAAAAAACCTTCAAATCATTGACCTTCCTGAAAAATTTTTGATTTTTGACAAAAAAATCAGATCACTGATAAATTTCAACCTTTGTCCATCATATCAAATTAAAATTTTCAAAATTCCGATTTGCACAAGAACGGCAACCCATCACCAAATTACCTCTATTTTCAGCACTCGAAAGTTCTGTTCACGAGAACTGACGACCGGATTATCCGATCATAGTGAAATTTACAGGAAATGTTGGTATTAGCTAGGACCAGGTCTGATAGAAGTGATTTTGAAATGCGGGCAACCCTGTGCCAGTGGTACCATCTTGAAAAATCACCCAGAAAAAAAACCGGTTTTTGGCCTATTACTTCCGATTCAGCCATCAGATTTTGACAAGATTCATCCAATACTTGGATCTAACTTTATGTAACATTTGATGAAAATTTGGCTGAAAAATTAGAATAGAGTTGCCAGCTATGGTGATTTTTGTCTCCTAAATCTTGCAAATTTGCTCAGCAAAATAAAGCTTTTTTCCCTATAACTTCCGGTTCAGTGTAAAAATCAGAACGAAGTTCACGCAGTAAATGAATGTTAATGTGAACGAAATGTCATAGAAATTTCGTACCAAAATCATGAAAGAGCTGCCAGCTATGACCATTTTTGTAATTATGTTTAATTTCTTTACTGAGCGATTATGTCATTAGATTTCCAAATGGAAATGATCCTGCAATGAAAATTAACAACAAATATTAACGCTTTGAAAATTTGATAAATTTTGAGGGTGGTAACCCTAAAATTTTTTTCACCCGTATAACTTCCAGCGCAGTGATTCAATCGAAACGAAATTTACTGGTTGGGTTTAACTTAGCGTGAAGCAGAATTGTTATGTATTATGCTTTGCTGTTGATACAGGCTATTTAGATTAACCAGCTCCTCGCTGCCTTATTTCGAACATGCCGCAAGGAGCGGAAAAACTTTTAAATTCCTCATAGACACAGGCTCCAACAAAAATTATATTCAGCCTTCCTGTGTCCGCAACCATATTCCTAACGAACAACCATTTTTCGCAAATACGGTCGCTGGAAAAATTATGGTAACACACCATGCAATCGTAGATCTATTCGGACCCCCAAATCCCAGTCTTAAATTTTTCGTACTTCCCGCTTTAAAATCCTTTGACGGCATAATAGGCAACGACACCCTAAAAGAACTCGGAGCCATAATACACACAGCGGAAAATTTCCTTTTAATTAATGATAACATCAAAATCCCCATTCAACAGCACATTTCGCAAGCAGTCAATAATATAACTATAAGGAAAAACCACCTTACCGACTTTCAATTTTCGAAACTCATGTCCATTATCAAAGCCCATCCTAACCTCTTTTGTGAACCAGACGAGAGCCTCACGTACACAACAAAGGTAAAGGGCGAAATCCGCACTAAAGATAACACCCCGGTATACACCAAATCATACCCTTACCCCACGGCTCTCAGACCAGTAGTAGATTCCGAAATAAACAAACTCCTGAAGGACGGGATAATCCGACCTTCAAGATCTCCATATAACGCTCCAGTATGGGTGGTACCCAAGAAACTGGACGCATCTGGCGAAAAGAAATATCGTCTCGTCATAGATTATCGGAAGTTAAACAGCGTCACCATCCCCGATAGATATCCGATACCGGAAATTAACGAGGTACTTGCAAACCTTGGGAAAAGTAAATACTTTACAATAGTGGACCTTAAAAGTGGGTTCCACCAGATCCCCTTGAAACAAAATGACATAGAAAAGACCGCATTTTCGATTAGCAACGGGAAGTACGAGTTTACCCGTCTCCCGTTTGGGTTAAGGAACGCACCATCTATCTTCCAACGTGCTCTTGATGACATTCTGAGAGAACACATAGGGACTAGATGCTACGTCTATATAGACGACATTGTCATTTTTGGTGCAACCGAAGATGAGATGCTCATCAGAACATCGAACGCGTCTTCGCTACACTAGAGCAAGCGAACATGAAAGCCCAAATCGACAAATGCGAGTTTTTGCGTACGTCTGTTGAGTTCCTTGGTTTCGTTATTTCGGAAGATGGAGTGAAGACGAACCCTAAAAAAGTCGAGGCCATTTCCAACCATCCACCGCCAAAGACGCTGAAAGAACTGAGATCGTTCTTGGGCCTAGCCGGCTATTATCGTCGATTCATTCGCGATTACGCAAAAATTGCAAGCCCCCTGACGTCATTATTAAGAGGAAAAGATGGTAGAATATCTAAAAATCTTTCAAGCAAGACTGACATTTATTTGGACGCGAACGCTTTAGATGCTTTCGAGAAAATTAAAAACTCCCTTGTCTCCCAAGATGTGTTGCTCATTTATCCAGACTTCGATAAAGATTTCGATCTAACCACCGATGCCTCGCAGCACGCCATCGGCGCCGTTTTGTCCCAGGGAAACCGGCCCATAACTTTTATATCGCGCACCTTGAGCAAAACCGAAGAGTGCTACGCAGCAAATGAGAAGGAGATGTTGGCGATTATTTGGGCTCTAAAGTCACTCAGGAATTTCCTTTACGGACCGCGAAAAGTCAACATCTTCACGGACCACCAACCACTCACTTACGCACTTAGTAACAAGAATACTAATGTGAAAATGAAACGTTGGAAGGCTATTCTGGAAGAATATAGTTACGAGATCTACTATAAACCCGGAAAAATGAACGTAGTTGCAGATGCACTATCTCGACTTCCAGATATCAACTCCATGACAACTTGTACTCATAGTGATGAAAGCTCATCACAACATCTCATCCCTTCAGTCGAAACTCCTCTAAATGCTTTTCGGAATCAGATCATTCTAAAGGTGGGAGAGCAAACCGAATACCAACTTGAGAAACCTTTCCCCAACTACTGGAAGCATACGTTTACTGAACGAGAGTATACGCGCGAGAACCTGATAGGCATCTTTAAAAGATATCTAAACGCCAACGTAATCAACGGCATCAAAGCAAGTGAAGAACTAATGGGTCTGATACAAGAGATCTACGCACTATTTTTCAGCAATTACAAGATTAGGTTTACGCAAATAGAAGTAACTAGCGTCCAAAACGAAAGTGAACAGGAAGAAATTATCCTTAGGTTTCATAAGAGAGCGCATAGGAACGCCCATGAAAACAAGCTTCAAATTCTCCAGCAATACTATTTCCCTAAGATGAACTTCAAAATCAAGCGACTTGTGAAGCAGTGTTCGATCTGCAAAGAAAACAAGTACGATCGGCAGCCAAACAACCCTTACTTAAAACCCACGCCTATTCCCGAGTTCCCCGGCCATACCTTACACTTAGACATCTACTCTACCGAAAAACATCTTATCCTTACTGTGATAGACAAGTTCACAAAGTTCGCACAGGCAAGATTGCTTAAGTCAAGAGCAATCGAAGATGTGCGAAAACCCCTTCGAGAGCTTCTCTTCTTTTATGGGATACCTAAATACGTTGTAATGAACGGTGAGAAGTCGCTCAATTCCGCATCAATACTATTCATGATGCAAGACCAACTCGGGATTAACATCTACAAAACTCCGGCGTACAAGAGCGAGGTGAATGGTCAAGTGGAGAGATTCCATTCCACCCTAACGGAAATCATGAGATGTCTTAAAACGGATGGCACTCATAGAACTTTCGAGGAACTATTAGAGCGCTCCGTTTACGAATATAACTCAAGCATTCACTCGGTCACCGGAAAAAAACCTATCGAACTGTTTTACGGTCGGATCGTTTCAACAGACCCAGAACAATTAGAAAAGTCGAGAAGAGACAACGTAGAGCAGCTGAAAAAGAAACAGAGTAGGATCTCCAAACGCACAACAAAGTTAGGCAGCCAATCAAGGATTACGAAATAGGGCAGGAAATATACGTTAAGGTTAACAAACGCGTAGGCAGCAAATTAACAGCTAGATACCGCAAAGAAATCGTTAGGGAAGATAGACCAACCTTAGTCATTACCCAATCAGGAAGAACCGTCCACAAAAGTGACATAAAAAATTGATTTCTCTTCCAGATTTTGCGTTGCATTAGCAAACGCCAACATCCAAATCATCGATTACTCCAACTCACAATTCTTGACTCTCGACATCGGAACGGCACGAATTCAGAAAGGAAACCTAAAATTGGTTCATATCATCCCCATAGATCAATACAGGAACTTTGTTTTGGAAGCTTCAGCCACTCTGAAGGAACACATTTCCTCCAACAATCCATTCCATCACCTCTTAGACTACGAATTAAACCAAATTGAAAATTTAATAAACGAAATAGATCAGCAAAGAAAGAAAAGATCTCTCAATTTTATTGGCTCCGCTATCAAATGGATAGCGGGAAATCCTGATCACGATGATCACGCATTACTGGAAGGAAGGATCAATGACCTAATCAAAAATAATGACAAGCAATTCCTTATAAATCTAGAGCACAGTAATAGAATCAATAGAATCACTAACATTACGAATGAAATACTAAATACTATTAAAAGAGACAAAATTTTCGAGAATACACTTGCCTTAAGCACCCAATATAAAATAAGAATAGTTAAAGAAGATCTTGTAAGCCTAACTCAGTCAATCCAATTAGCAAAAGCCAACATCGTTAACGCAAATATCCTTTCAAAAGATGAAATTTCAAATATCTTAGATAATTTTTCCAAAAGACATATTCCATACCATAGCGTCGAAGATGCATTGCAATTTTCCGATGTGAATGTTTTTCAAAATAAAACTCATATATTTTACAACATTAACGTTCCAACAGCTTCCGAAGAAAATTTCCGAAAATATTTAATTAAACCTATAAGAAAGCAAAATCTAGTAAACAAAATCGATTATCAATACATTCTAAAAAACAACGAAAAAATATTTGGCATCTTAAACTCATGCAAAACCATTAACGAAATTTCCTTGTGCAAACGGCAAAATATTGTAGATTTAAGTACCGTAAAATGTATAACAGACATATTTAGAAGTAAGAAGACTAGTTGTACAAGAACGAATGGTCACCATTTACCATCCTTAGAAGAGCTGGCACCTGGAGTAATATTCCTAAACGATTTTGACGGGCTAATCAACACCAATGGAACAGAACAACAACTACGTGGAACTTACTTAATCACCTTCCAGAACACGAGCATCCTCATTAACCAGGAAAAATTTACATCTTCTGAGATATCGAGCATTCAATTGCTACCACCACTCATTCAACCAGGGCATAATAACGACGAGATCGAAGAAATACTATCCTTGGAAATGCTGAAAGAACTCCATTTGGATAACATACAGAAAATAAACACCATCGAATTCAACTACACACTCAGTACCTGGTCATGCTACGGACTCTGCATCATCATACTCACCATATTTCTTTCATCAAAACTCATGGCTCGGCTCAAGAAAAAGCAGAAAAACACAAGAATTCAAATTAATACAATTTCCACAGTACCAAGTGCACCTTCCAAATCGAAACGGCACATCCAGACCCCAACCATGCCGAACCATCCACAAATCGAAAGAAATCACAGCATCCACAACATTCCATTTTTTTAATTGAGTGAGGACACTCAAGTTTAAGCGGCGTATAGTTAACACCCAACAACATCAACTCATCATACGACACCTGTCTGGCATCATCCGACACCTAGACCAGCGAAGCAGTCGTTCCCACGTCTGAGGAATTTCCTGCCGTGCACGTTCCGCAGCGTCAGCAACCGAGGTGACATATAGAAAAGCTAAGATAATACTGTTAGTCTTAAGTAGATCTGCAGACCATTCGGTCATTTGACTTGAATAAAATATTTTTACTAATGTTCGAAGAAGAACATTAGTATTAAAATCACTTTGGCCAAAAATTCATATTTCTATATATATATATATATATATATATATATATATATATATATATATATATATATATATATATATATATATATATCATCAAAAAATTTCAGTGAAAAAATCTCAGGAACGCGCCATCCGATTGAGCTGAAATTTTCAGGACACATTGGTGTACATGCAGAATAGTGCCAGGTCTCACAAAAAGTTAATAATCTTTAACCCTTTGGCGCCGGCGGCCATTTTAGTGATATTTTTAATATACCTATTATTCCGTACACAAATAAGTTTTGCAAAAATAAAGTTGACGAAATAAATTTTGAACGTGTTTTACATGTGAATCGGATAATGTTTTGGAATTTTTTAACCCCATGTGTGCGCTGGGTGCCTAAAAACAGAACGGGAAAACTTGAAAATTTTTAAATTGCGATAACTTTTGACAGAGTTGTTCAATCATTACGAAATTTTTAAGACATATTGGTATTATTTAGTTGTAGATTTGTGTAGCTTTTCATGAGCGTGCTGGCAACCCTAGAGCTAGGGCAGGCACTGAAAGTGAAAACCTTCAAATCATCGTCTCTCTTGAAAAACTGCCGCTTCTTCAAAAAAAAGCCACTTATATGTAAATCTTGTGCTTTGTTTACATAAACAAAAAATAAAATTTGATATGGTATAACGGGCACGCCTGGTAACCCTTGCCCAATTTACCTATATTTTTAGCATCAAAAACTTCTGTTCACGGAAACTCACGATCCAATGAGCAGAATTAATTGAAATTTGCAGAATGTATTGGTCCTATATAGGACCAGGTCTGATAGAAGTGATTTTGAAATGTGGCTCGTTCTGTGCCAGTGGTGCCATCTTGAAAAATCACTAAAAAAGATAACTGCTTTTAGCCCTATAAATTTTGATTGAATCGTTCGATTTTGACGAAATTCACACAGTAGCTGAACTTTATTTAAAACCACGTTTGGTAGAAATTTGGTCGAAAAATTCGGTTGGAGCTGCCAGCTATGATAATTTTGGTGTCTTAAATTTGAAAAAATAAAAATTTGGAAGTGAAAACATTCAACCATCGAATTTCCAAAAACTGTCCGTTTCTTACAATAAAACCAATCTGTATACAAATCTTATACTTTATCTACACGTTCAAAGTAAAACTTTGGAAATTTCATGTCGGACAAGAACGGTAACCCTTTCCCAGTCAACCTATATTTTTAGCATCAAAAACTTCTGTTCACGGGAACTCACGAATCAATAATCAGATACCATTGAAATTTACAGAATGCATTGGACTTAAGTAAGACCAGATTTGATAGAAGCGATTTAGAATTGTGGGCAACTCTGTGCCAGTGGTGCCATCTTGAAAAATTACAAAGAAAAAAAACTGCTTTTTGCCCTATGAAATTTGAATAAGTTACCAGATTTTCATGAAATTGACACAGTACCTGAACCTTACTCTAAACTCTGTTTGATAGAAATTTGGTTGAAAAATTCGATTGGTGCTGCCAGCTATGGTAATTTTTATGTCTTTGGATTTGAAAATTCGCTCAGGAAAATAAAACTTTTTGCCCTATAACTTCCAGTGCAGTCATGAAATCAATACGAATTTCATACAATTAATGGAACCTACTATAAGAATTATTCAGGCCAAATTTGGTTGAAAAGCCACGATAGGGTTGCCAGCTATTGTTGGTTTTGTGTTTGTTTGCATTATCTTTATTAAGCGGTTTTATCGTAGAATTTTCAATTGGTAATGATATTGTAGTGACAATAAACAGCAAATATTAAGCTTTCCATTATTTCAAAAAACTCGCTGCAGGTAATCCTAAATTTCTTTATACTCCTATAACTTCGAATGGAATATAACAACGTGAAGCAGATGTGATATATTTTTGGCTTTGATACTGGCGAAATGTTGCCAGCACGAGTCGGGTGTGCTACTTTTGTATCAATAAACGCTTACAGTTAGTGTTCATACCGGAAACATTTACAATTAAAATAAATAATCAATCTTGCAATTCGCAAAGTTCTGCAAATTTTTCGGATCGCAGCCCCAAACACCAACTTCAGTTACAGTGCTGCAGGCACTGAGCATTTTCTTCATTGATGTTATATGAGATGCTGCTTTCAAAATTATGTGAAATAAGCAACTGATAACGAATATAATTAACCCGTGTTTTGCTCTCATAAACGTTGAAATTCATGCCAGTGGTAATATCTGAAACCTTCCACCATATGAGTTATAATGCATTCTTGAGACCAAAGTAGAACGTGGCGTTTGAAACAGTTTGGCCGTAATAAGCAGCTCACGTGGTGGAATATGCACTCAAAACCTGCACGATTCTTCTACTGTTCTTCGAACATTAGTTATTCTAGCGGTTCAGGTGCGCTAGAGTTTTTTTTCTTATGTACTTCTTGATCTTCCACTTCCACATCCTCCACTTTTTTTTTTAGAAATCCCCCTCACTGGTCGTACTCAAAGTAAAGCTGCTAATGTCTCTCGTTTCAATTTCCCTAAAGCTAACTTTTCAGCCATGGCCACTGAAATGAATAAAGTTATCTGGTTCTCCTTCTTTGATATTGAGGATGCTTTACAAAATTTTTACATATTTCTTTCTAATCTCATTTCGCATTTTACACCAACCTACCGCTCTTGTAAAACTAAGGATGCTGCTTGAATTAACGCTGACACTGCTGCCGCTTTTGAAACATAAGATGCTGCGCAAGAAAAACAAAATTACAGGTTCTGATAATAATCTTAATAATTACAGGAGGCTCCACTCCGAAGCGAAAAAATGTGCAAAGCTCGCTATGCAGTCTTATATTAATCACATTGAAGCTTCTTTCTATCCAATCTGATCAGCCTAAATCGTTTTGGTCGTACATTCACTCATTCATTCATTCTAAAGATATCCTCTGGCATTCCCAACTGTATGAGGTACAACGATGTAACAGCTATCATCCCACAAGATGTTTGCGAGCTTTTCGCTCAAAACGTTTCTTCCTTCTTTTCGCAACAGATTCTCCCTTATTCCGCTACTTCTCTTCCCCAATTCTCTCCAACATTATCTTCTTTTAGCACTAATACTATTGAAGTAGAATCCTTAATGTGCTCCCTGTGGTCCTAATGGTATTCTAAATTTCCTAGCTAAATCGTTGTTTTCTTGCTTGTGTGTTCCTCTTTCTATTATTTTTAGTTTAAGCATTACTTTGGGTACAGTCCCTTCCCTATGGAAAACGACTAACATTTTTCCCGCTGGTGACCCGGCTTGCATCTGTAATCATCGGCCCATTTTCCTCCTTTCCTGTTTCAGTAAACTGCTTGAAAAGGTAGTTTACTATACTGCCCTACTAAGCGCAAAAGCGGTATCTAAAAAAAATCGAAAAATTGATTTTTATAGCATTAGAAAGCTAAAAACAATACGCATCTAATGAACTAATCCTTTAAATGGTATCTTATTTAAAACATATGGAAAACACCTTAAGAAAATTTTTTTAAATCTAAGTACCCGATGTATCCAAGAGCGGAAGATTGCTCACCGAGAAAAGTTGAGTAAGGAGAATCCTCCACCAGCTCTAAACGAGCCCAGTTCCTCGTCGCCTATCTCAATTTTACCTTAAATCATTAAGTTAATTAGAGGTATATTAATATCACTACTTTTACAAAACTTCAATTATCTCGAAACTCGCTTTCATTGAGATACCACTTTTGCGCTTAGTAGCTTCCAGAGCAACATTGGTTCGTAAAAGGCATTGACCAACTTGCTTTCTTTTACCAAAGTGGTTGCATCTGCCTTGCTTCAGTAAAAGCAGGTAGATGTAATCTATACAGATTTCGCCAAAGCTTTTGATTCTGTGAATCACAATCTTCTTCTTCTGAAGCTTCAAAGTCATGTTATCTCTGGTCCTCTACTCTCTTGGTTCATTTTCTACATTGCTGATCATACTTGTGTCGTATCTATCAATTCCTGTACCTCTGTTCCATTTTCTCCTACCTCGAGAGTTCTGCAAGGTTCAATTCTAGGCCCTCTGTTGTTCTTGCTGTTTATTAATGACCTGCCATCTTGTATACGTTCACTTTGTCTTTTGTATGCTGATGACTTCAAAATGTTCAGAGTAATCGAGACATTTAACGATTGCTATGAGTTACAAAATCTTTCTGCGTTAAATTACTGGTGCATTGCCAACGCACTTACTCGTACTCTGAATGTCGCAAAGTGTCACCAAATGTGTTATACACATAAAATTTCGTATATTTCCTTCTCTTATTCTGTTTCAAATTCCTCTCTTAATGTTGCCGTTAATATCAAAAACCTTGGCGGGCGTAATATTTGATTCGAAACTCAAATTCGATCAACATATAATGTATATCACTGCCAGGGCTTCTAAATTATCTGGCTTTATCCTTAGATCCTCCAAACCATTTTTTAACCTCTTCACGTGTGTGCATCTCTTCCTGTAATTTGTTCGCAGTATTCTGGAATACTGTTGACAGGTGTGGTATCCCCAATATCTTCTACAATCCGTAGAATCCGTCCAATGTAGGTTTACCCGCTCTTTGTTTTATAGATTCAACATCCCTTACTGTGATTCTCTATTTGCAGATTCCTTGTCCTTGAATCACGCCGAGTTTTCCTTGACGAGTGTCTCCTTTTCAAACTGCATTACCATCTTGTTAATTGTTATCTATGCAACCGGGTTTCTGTTCGAGAATCTTGTCGATCTAACAGATCCTCTTTTACGTTCAATGTTCCTTTCGCGCGAACTGATGTTTACTTTTATTCGCCTTTGTTACGTATAGCTAGACAACATATCGAGTTGCAACTTGGTTATCTCCCGTTGACGTTGTTTCGACACAAAAACTCTTTAAAAAACAGAGTCCTTAAGTACGTTGTCAATTTTTGAGCTTGCTAATAGTTTTATTTTTTATTTTTATTTATTTTTTGACAGTATTTTTTTGGTTTTTCTTTTTTTCTGGATTACGTTCTTTTTTTTTTCTTGGATTATCTCTTTTTTCTGTTTTATTTTAATTTTATTTTTCTAATCTGTATTTGGACGTAAGTCTGCTGTATTGGAGAATTGTTAAACAAATAAATTAATATTGTGCAATATCCCGTCAGTAGGTATCAACAAGTGGTAGCGTAAGCATCGTGATAGATAAAAAAAATAGATGAGAATTTCATTTTAGATCGAATTTTTTTGTTTTTTTTTGTGGGATGATTAAAATAGAAAATTTTTTAACTAATTAATTTCGCAAAACGATCGAGTTTCCCGTATCAAATATTCTCTGCTTTGATAAGCATTAGAGACGATATAAGTTGTCTATGCTAATTTATAGACAAGAAGGGAACCGTGATCACAAACTAGTAACTTTCATTTTAGAGTTTATCAAAATTTACTATGGACTTCCGGCTCTATGGGATCTTGAAAGCAAAGACTTCAGTAATCGCGTAAAAAAAGCTTAGCTGATCGAAAAATTTAATGAAAACTACCAATTCAAGCAAGCTATTGTTGTTCGGCCATTCCCCTCGTTTTCGTGTCTTCTTTTTCTTTTTCGCACTTTCACCCACAACAATTAACACAAAACAGAGTTTAGCGTCACTTAACATGACTTCCGATATGAAATACTAGCAGGGACAGACAATATACCGTCAAGCATATTGTACGTCTGTGGTCGTGATTACGCCAAATTTTGCACGACCATCAATATCGCCTCCATACGATTCAATTTATTGCACAAACCCAATTATTGTGCAACAATATTGAACGTCTATGGGTCGCTTAGCAGTGAAACATTGACATTTCCATAAAGATTTGTAAGAGAAGGAACTCAAATTATCTTCGAGTTGATATTTTATATCAATTAACTTTCAATGATATTGTTATTCAACAAGCTATGCAAGATATATTAAATTGCAGGAATACTACTACGCGAGATCCAACAATCCAACGAGAAACATCCTTGAACAAATATTGGCTAGTCTAGATAATGCAAAATATGCTTTGACCTATGCTTCTGGAGTAGGTGCTGTCACTGCTATACTGACTTTATTCAAACCCGGAGATCATATAATTTCTACTTACGATATATTTGGTGGAACAAGCCGTTTATTAAAGTGAGTTGATTTAAAATTATTTAAACTGTCACAATGTACATGATAACAATTTCTGACGGACATCAACATTACTTTAGGAAACATTCATCTCAATATGGCATCGAGTTGGATTTCATTCAACCAAACAACTCTGATGAGATCAGAAAGGTCATCAAAAGGAATACAAAAGTAACAACAAATCTCAACGTATTTTGCAATTGTCACTTATCTTTCATCTTTCAGATGCTACTTGTGGAAACACCCACCAATCCTCTAGTGAAAATATTAGATCTCCAAGCCATCGCTAATATCTTGAAGGAAAAGAAAGATAAAAAAATTCTATTAGTTGTCGACAATACATTTTTGACTCCGTACTTCCAACGACCCTTAGAATTGGGAGTAGACATTGTTCTCTACTCACTTACGAAATACATGAATGGACATACGGACGTTACGATGGGCTCTATAGCAACCGATTGTCCCGAACTATACACCTCACTAAAATATGCTCAGGCAGGTTGGTGCTTGTTTAAGCCAGATAATATTTTTCTGTTTTTTTTTTACTCGTCTTCAGTCAACGGAATCATCCCCTCACCATTCGATTGCTATCAAGTCATTAGAAGCCTAAAAACGCTTTCGATTCGAATGGAAAAGCACATGGAAAACGGACTAGCTGTGGCGAGGTTCCTTGAAAAACATCCGAATGTAGAGCGAGTTATGCATCCTGGCTTGCCTTCTCATCCGCAACATGAAATCGCTTTGAAACAGAGCTACGGTCACAGTGGGATGATTCCGTTTTACGTCAAAGGCGATTTGGAGAATACGAAAAAGTTTATGAAGGCCTTAAAACTGATATCGGTCGCTGGGAGTCTCGGTGGACCTGAAAGTTTAATAAATATTTCGTGAGTGCCTTTACTTCTCTTTCAAGTAACTTTTAAGCATTTTTTTAAAAATTAATTTGTTGTTTTTTTTTTAGCGTTCTGGTTAGCCATTCTACCGTACCGGCAGAAGAAAGAAAGAAGTTGGGAATAACTGATAATTTGGTGCGATTTTCCGTTGGACTAGAAGACGCCGATAGTATTATTGATGACTTAGATCAGGCTCTGAATTTATCACAATAATTTTCAGCTCCGAGCAGTACTAATTATTTGATCTATTCATGGTTATAGTATTGAGAGAAGCATTTTTATATGACAAAACAATTTATATACTTAGAACTTTTTAGTGCATAAATTTAAAAATCGAATAGATGCCTTTCTTATCGAAAAAAATATTTCATTTCAAATTTCCACCAGAAGAAATTGGATACTGTAGCCCAGAGCGGTCGGTTCTGTTATTTTTTGTTACTTTTATAAGTTGTAAAACAGCGCTCTTTGAAATCAGGAAACCATCTGGTTCCTTTAAGGGGTAACACCTATGTAGTAATTTCAAAAAAATCTATTTTTTTGTTTTTGCTAAAATGGCAGGGAAACATGTCTAGAATAACGTCTTAAGTTATTTTCAAAAATAAAATTTTTTTTCCGAGTTATGAGCATAAACGTTGGACGCCCCAACGTGCAGTCGGGGTCTATGCGGCGCGCGTACGGCACGCTCTGCTCCAAAGTCCTTATACCTACCACAGGTATCCATTAGCGACTTTTCTCATTAGTAAATTACCATTCAGTGTGACAGGTAGTAGACCAACATTTGCCACAAAAAAGGCAATAAATCCACAAAGCGAAAACGAGAAACGTGAAAGAGCCGCTCTTCGTTTTCAAACTTTAAATGCGTTTTTCTCGAAATCACATTTTTTGATACGGCCCGCACGATTATTCAACCAATTTGTATCCGATCAATTTGAAATTTTGGTGCAAGCTTCGCAACATCATTTTCTAGGGAAGTACGTACGATTTTGTTGATAAATTGAAAATTTTCATTTTTACGGCTGATTTTGTACGATTTTTTTTTTACCAAAAAATTTTTTTTTTGAAAACCGTACGCCAATCTTTCAAAATTCAATATTTTTGAAAATCCGTACGTACTTCCTTTGCTTTTAGTTCAAACTTTAAGAAAAATTTTGATTTTTGTGTTTCAGACCATTTGTGACGACGAAAAGTTGCGGGCCGTTGAGGCATCTTTGAAAAATCGTCTGATGCTCGTAGCCTGGTACAGCCGCCATTTTGTATTTTAGGACGTTGCAAAAATTAATTTGTATACTTCAAAACATGTATAATAAAGCCATGTAATTATTTTTTCAATCAAATATAAAGTTTCCTTGGAAAAAAATGCAAAAAATCACCCTCGAAAACAGCGTTCCACATAGGTGTTACCCCTTCAAATCAATAAAGGAAACATCAGACAGACGTTATAGGAAGGGCGGTTCGAGTGAAGTCATTTTCCCTTCTCATCAAATGGAGATCGCTTCATTCTCTAAACCACAGCTCCGAGAGAGCCTGGCGCTCAACCGTTGAACGCGCCATCCTATAAGGCACGAACTCGTGAGACCAGCCACTATACAGCGGAGAGCACTGAGGGTTGGAGTTAACAACTACTTGGTGTGACGCCCGTCAATGGAGACCCAAGATTGTCTTGCGATGATGATTCTTCAGTCCGGGACAGGATGATTCTTCAGTCCAGGACTTCTCAACGTCTTCAAAATATTTTTGCCCGATGGCTTGTTTGACCGATCGAATCGGTCTTTATATAGAGAAGAGGCATGGTATTTCTGGTAACAAGGCTACAATCCAGTTACCATAAGTACACTTCTGCCCAGGCATTCCTAGGAACATTTTGGACACCAGCAGGGAAATCGATTGCCACTGGACGGTCAGTCCAGTGGCAAAATACAACTATTAACTCCAAATATTTAATAAGATAGAATGCTCGGGAAGAAGAAGGAATAGCCTCACGTTTAGCGGATCCGAAAATGTATGCCTGCTGACTTTTTTTGTCCAGTTTTGAGCTATCGGTATGTACTTGAACAAGCCCACCCTCGACGATGACACCATCATTCTATTCGTCCTTCGTATGGAGTTGAAAATTCTAAATTCAATCAACGTCCGCTCGAGCTGAAACTCAGACAAAATTCGAACATGGCCAAACTCGATTCTAATCCATACCGAAATACAATGCAGTTTCGCAGCAAGTAGATTAGCTTGCTATATGAATAATTGATTGGATGGTGAATAATGTAGTAACCACGAAAGCGTTGCCACTGTCACCAAAAGTGCGGCAAATTGGTACGTAGCCTCCAATGCTAAATTTAATACCTCTCGTAGGTAATACGACTTGTTAATACCAGGGCTGTGGAGTCGGAGTCGTGGCTCTGTACATTTAAAGCGGAGTCGGAGTCCTCTACCCTCTATGTAAGATAATCATTTCTGATTCGCGGCTCAATTTCTCTAAAAATCGAGTATCGCACTGTTATAAAGTTCCTTGCTTAGTAAGGAATGTCGGCTCAAACCATAATGGAAAAAATGGCATTCGTTTACGACGACTCTGATTCAAGTAAAACTAATATTTACAAGTGAAATAAGGAAGGGACCCTTTTTCACCAAGGAAGGGACTCACTTGACCAATAGGCCCAATCGAAGTGACCACTCCGGAAATGGTTCAAAGAGTCGAAAAAGTTATATGGGGAGATCTTCGATTAAAGAAGAAACACCTCGCAGAAATGGTTAGAGTATCAGACATAACCACTTTAAATATTTTTCACGATCGTCTTGACATGACTAAGTTCAGCAAAAAGCGCGTCCCAAGAATACTCACACCTCCTCAAAAATAACAGTACATGGAGTGCTGCCGCGCGCTTTTGAACCTCTGGACTGAAGACGAGGATGAATTATTGAGTTGAATCGTTACTGGAGACGAGATTTGGATTCATCATTATGAGCCTGAGGTCAGACAAAACTCTATGTGGTGGCACAAAAAAGGCATAGTATCACCCAACGAATTTAAGGTGGAACAGCCATCTGGAAAAGTCATGGCGACCTTTTTTTTGAGTTTTAAGAAGTGGTTGACTTTAAAAACAAAGTGTTGATTGACTTTAAAAAGAAAGGCATCTAAATAACCGGAAAATACTACGTTTCACTTCTAGAGCGGTTGAAAGAAGCCATCAAAGAACAAAGAAGAAAAGAATAATTAACCAAAGGTGTCCTCCTTCTACACGACAACGCAGCTCTACACAAGAGTCGATGTGCGTTGACTATCCTGCATGAAGTGGGCTTTGATATTTTAGATCATCCACCCTACAGCCCTGATCTGACTCCCAGCGATTATTATATTTTCTCAAAAGTGAAAAAGGACGCAGATTCGGATTATTTACTTTTAGTTTCGGCTTACAAAGATAAAACATTTTTTTAGAAGGTATACATCAATTAATTGAAAGATTCTCAAAATGTATTAGAGTAGCAGGCAAATACTTTGAAAAAGAAAAATAAATCAGTACTTGTTTGCACTTCTTACCACTCATGCCGCGAACTCAATGATCCACCCCTGGTACATAGCACCTGAAGTCTATAGATTATGGCGTGCTAATCACTTGAGTGCTATGTGTTTTTTCAGTGTACATGAATCGAGAATAAAACTTTAAATGAGTTTTTCTCGAAACGATGTTATCAAAGTCAGTGACCACTGTAATTCAAAACCCACTCAAGTGATTTGAATGAAATTTTACAGCTTAGTGAAAACACAAAAAAGTAATGCCTGATCGAAGGATTTAATTTTTTTTTATGAAAACTTATATTTTTTTATCAGCAATAAACTTGTGCTTCTTTCCTTGAAATTCCTGTATAAATTATCAAAAGCCGCCATTTTGATTATTTAAAAAAAATTCGCTTTGATAAAGCACAACGGTTGGGTAAAACTTGACTACGTGCCCCCATAGCCCTTGACATTTTTTTTTGTTTTTTTTTTACTGTGGTTGTGTGTCTGTTTTCGGAGGTGGTTTTTGTTTATTTGTCAATTTATCTAGTTTGAATTTGAAAATAGTTTTATTATAAATCAATTGTACATTCTTAACCTAACTTAAAGTTTAATTAACAAAGGAAACTTAAAATCTGGCGGCTATACTATTTTGGCCTGCTGGCTCTTATTGGCTTATTTTTTAAAGCTAGTTTTCGGCACAAATTTTGTTCCTTACACACTAATGGTATTACCGAGCTTGTGTTGTCTTCTCGTGTATTTTTTGTACGTTTTTGTTAGTTATTCTTCAATTTTTGATCCCTGCTCGTCCATTGGTGGTAACAGGAGCAAAAATTTGAAGAAGAATACTCGAAAACACACAGAAACTAGACGAGAAGACAACACGATGATGATAAACAAGCAAACAAACAAAAAAACATCCTCAAAAACAAACACACAATGATAAAAGCACAAGAAAACACAATCACTAAAATTGTATAATGGCTAAGGGGGGCACGTAGTCGAGTTTTACCCAACCGTTGTGTTTTGTTAAAGCTCATTTTTTTTAAAAAAATAAACAAAATGGCGGCTTCTGATAACTTGCACATATTCTTCCTTCTTTCCCGTTAAATCGTTTATTTTCGCATGCTTACCGCTAGGAAGATAAAGACCAAAATAAAATTAAACTATTGTATCATTTTTTCTGGACTCATTGCGTGTTTTCGTAGCTATAAGAAATAATAGTGTCGAGCTTATGAAACTACGATATGAGCTATCGATTTCAAAGTTGTATTTTAAAAGAGCTCATAATTTAACTGCTAAACTTTAAATTATTGGTAATTGCATCCTGTTGCATCATTTTTTGTCGGCACTGCGTTTATAAAAGTATCTTCTCCAACTAAAATTTATATTTGTAACCCGTAGGTAAAAATAACCATAATAAAAAAAATTATATATGCAACATAAATGCTTACGATAAGTATATTATTACATCATTTGACCATAACTTAGCAGTTTCACTGTAACCACACCATCAGACGTGGCCGCATTGCAGCTCTTCGCGAGACGTAGACGCTTCGAAAGCCGGCAGACACTTGCCGGCTGACTAGCACTGTTGCTCCCCATCGGGGAGCAATCTAGATTCTAGTTCTCTCGGCGAATTTATTGTGCACGAAGTCATCGCTGATATCTTAATATAAAACAATCCACCTTGTTGTTTCCTGCCAGTCTGTCAGTTTACTTAGTCTGTACACGGCCAGTGCTTGCTCGAAGTCGTACGGAGTGAAAGTGAAAATTCAATAATATTCAGCTGAAAAATGGAAGCAGGAAAGTTCAGGTCGCAACCGAAAGGATTCGCCACAAAAGCAATTCATGCCGGACAGAGTGCCGATCAATGGAACAGTCGTTGTGTCGTGCCAGCAATTGTAATGAGCACAACTTTCAAGCAGGACGCGCCAAGTGAGCACAGGGTAGGGTACTTATACATGTTGCAATAGTCAAACAATATATTTTCATGTTATGTGTCTGCTGTTTGTATCTCGACAAGTGCATGATGACTGATAAACGTTTATCAGTGCAAATCACACTTGTTGTTCGGGTGTGATGCAGATGATGACTCCCGGTTAAATGAGGCGGGGCCAGAGTTACATATATAGTACCAAAGCTGCAAATAGCCGCAAATACTCCGCTGCTTTCCGTAAAAATAAAATAAACTGAATATTTTAAATTCCCTAAGCCACGTGATTGTTTACGAGAAGTTCAGAATTAGACACACATTTTGCACGCGTCAATGACGAAATACCCTCTTGACATTGAATCGTACTTAAACAATTTAAGTGTACATGAATGTGTTCACAGTTCACCAAAATACTTGTAATGTACATAAATTAATATGTATGATTCTTTGAAATGGGATGCAAGCCGACAAACCCTTTATCATCTTAATAAACTGTGCCGATCGAGTCTTTGAAGAATCAACAGTGAATTGAAATTGATTATGTCTCGTGCAAATTGCTTGATATGGACGTGGGAGGCACACGCGACTTCTTCCGTTCAATCGTATTCGTTTTTAGTATGTTTAAGTATCTACTCATTGATCGCAATTCCCGAGTTCATTCACATTCGAACTGTGTGTTAATGAGGCTGACACAAATGCAATTTTTTTTAAATACGGTTTATTATTCAAGCTATAGTTAGCGCTGTCGAGCTGTTGAAAGCGACAAAAATCTACAGCTCTATTCAGAATTAGCAGAGTACAAAAGGTTCAAACTTTCAACGCTGACGTCATATAAGCTGAAAATTACTCGTACTATTTGTATGAATTTAGTACCTATCTGCTTTTATTTGCTTGCGTGTCGCTTTCATATATGAATCTCTTTGATTATGTTCGTGTTAAGTATGTTTTAAATGTTTTTCGCAATAAAAATGATTGCGTGCTTAAAATATTTCTTATTTTATCTTATGACATCTTCTGATAATCGTATAATGAAAGTTTAATATGAATAAAAAGACAACTAAGCGTTTTTCAAAATCAAATCAGCCGCTGCTAGACATAAAAAAAAGTTTTCTGTTGTTACCATGTATTTTATATAAACAAAATAATTATCTTGTCTTCTTCATTTCTTGTCTGCCTTACAATTAAATTTTTGTTATGATACCTTATCAGATGTGTTTCTATACTAGCCACCCAGGAACCAAATAAACAAAATCGTACTGTTAATAGAATATTAATGTCATCGTGAGAGTCTACCGTCGAATTCAATGTTATTTACGGAAATTATACATTCACATGATAATTTCGAATAATAAATGTTTCATTATTATCAATTTCGTGCGTGTTAAAAAAAAATTCAATGGTCCCACTGATTGATAGTAATAATTCTATCATACTCTCTACACGTCGTATCTGTTGAACATTATTTGCAAAATCATCAATGTAAACGCTTGAGCTTCGCTAAATACGAATTATCGCACTTGTCTCTTCCATTCTCAGCAATAAATTTGACTGATACGCTAATGACGAAGATGATTAAGTTATTTTTAGTGTAATCAACTATATACATATATGATGAGTCTGCTTCGAAATTAGACGAAAGCAACGACAGCGGAAAACATTTAGTAACTTTGCTGATAAACATCGAAATGATAACATTGAAAATTTTCGATTCGATTCAGGAAAAAACGAAAGATAAGCTCGGGAAAATAATGTCAAATCTATGATTAGTCAAAAAAGTTCGGTATTTACCATGAGAAAGGCTTGAATAATCGAAGCATGCTATAAAACCCCACTTAAGATATCGTTTAAGTCATTGGATTTATCAGTAAACACAATTACTGTTGTTGATAACAGATAATTAAGTGGATAAGAATTTAGGGGCAACAATGGAAATATTGTATTCATTTTTTTAATGCAAATATCAATTAAATATTAATACTGAATTACAACGCTTAGCTAAACTATCATCTCGCGTAGAAACTTAGACAAACCTTTCAATTAATTTATAAAAAAAAACTCTAGCGCATCAGAATCGCTAGAAAACTGATTTTCGAAGAAATTGTCCTTGAGTGACAAAAAAGTGTGAAAAGACGTAATACGCTTTTTTGTAGTATCATATCAACTATTTCTTACACAAACCAACAAAAACCATTTCCCGTTAGCATTTCTTATAGCATAACAGGCATAACGAAGCAGCATAACAGGCTCATGTTACAGTCGACCTATCCTTTGAATTTCGCTTTCATCCGAGAGTTTCATCGAAAGTTTCAGCAATAAAACGATGTTTGAGGCTGCCATTCGAAAAAATTTTAAAACTCAGAAAATTTAAACTTTGCTCCCTTATTTATTATATTTATAATGGAAGTATCTGTTGGTGCAATATTAACGAAAATGACTGGTGCTGGCAACCCTCTATTAGCAACATAACCAAAAATATACCAAATCTGCTTCACGTTAAGTTAAATCCACCCTGTGAATTTCGTTTCGATTGAATGACTACGCTCGAAGTTATAAGGGTGAAAAGAATTTCGATGTTACCACCCCCAATTTTTTTTTCAAACTTTCGAAACCTCAATATTTGTTGTAAATTGTCATTGCAGGATTGTTCATACTTGCAAACTTAAAGAAATGCCAGAAAACTACAAAAATTACCATAGCTGGTAGCCCTTTCATGATTTTTCAACGAAATTTGTACGAAATTAGGCTTATACTGAGGTCCATTTACTGCAAGAGTTTCGTTTTGATTTCATGACTGCATCGGAAGTTGTAGGGAAAAAAAGCTTTATTTTGCTAAGCAAATTTACAAGATTTAAGTGACAAAAATTACCATAGCTAGCAGCTCTATTTTAATTTTTCAACCAAATTTCTACCATGTTGCTTTGAGTAAGGTCCAAGTACTGTGTAAATTTCGTCAAAATTTGTTGGCTGAATCGGAAGTTATAGGTCAAAACGCAATTTTGTTCGTAGTGATTTTTCAAGATGGCACCACTGCCACAGGTTTACCGGTATTTCAAAATCACTTCTATCAGATCTGGTCCTAGTTAATACTAACATGCCCTGTAAATTTCATAATGATCGTATAATCCGGTCATCAGTTCTCGTGAACAGAAGTTTTAGAGGTAATTTGGTGATGGATTGGCGTTCTTGTGCAACTCGGAATTTTGAAAATTTTAAACTGACATGATGAGCATAGGTTAAAAGTTACCAATAATGTTAATTTTTTGTCAAAAAGCAAACATTTTTCGGGAGGGTCGATGATTTGCAGGATTTTTTGACATCAAGAGCATTGTTAAAAAGAAATAAAATTACATTCTGCAGAAATAAATTTCAAAGGTACATGGGTTTATTGTTTGAAATTTTAATGCAAAAAGATAAATTTTGGAATATCCGTTATTAATTTTTCCAAGAATTATTTGCAAATAATAAATGAGGTCTCATTTGAAAGGTAATTGTGATATCTTTTGAACGACATAAAAATATTTAGACTGCATAGGGTTATTCAAAAGTGAAAAGCAATAATTTTCACCAAGATACATTAAAAGTCGACAAATCTTTGAAGGACTATAGCTCGTAGGGGATCTCAGGGGGGTTGTATGTGTAACAATTTTTTTTATAAACTCACCTCGATGAATCGCGTTCGCAAATGGTTTTAGAGGGACAGCAACACGTAACAGAGTAATTCAGATCAAGGAGCCTTGCGGTATACCACGTAATTGCTTAAGGTGAGCTAGTGGGAAAAAATTCTAAATATGCCCTCTAACGGTCTGTAGCTCTTTAAAGATTTGAATATATGCCTTTGAATGTATGATTGCTTTTAACTTTTTTGAAAGGTATTACTTTTATTATTATTATATAAATTTTCCAAAATTTTTGCATTAAAATTGGAGATCTGTGGAAAGGATCTGTAGGACAGAAACTAGATAGAGTGAACAATTGATTTTCTTGCCGAAAATTGGAGACTGAAGTCTTAACGAATAAGGCGAAATTGTGATCACAGTTACGCTCCTCACCATGATATATGAGAAAAAAGGCAGCAGAAATGGCATCTGCAGTCGCTTTGTCATCAGGGAGTGAATTGCCGTTAGAAGTCAAATTACTTCTTCTATGGCCTGAAACTTTATTAATTTCCTGAATCATACATATCTTTGCCTGGGACTATTTTTTGTAGACATTCTTCGAATTTTTTGTTAGCATGGGCTCCGGTTTTGACCATGATGAAAATATTGATGGCTTTAATTAAGAAGAAGTGATTAAAGGGATCAACGAAAATAGCCTATGTAGGTACAGAAGTGTACCTATATAGGTTAGTTTCGGTATTGAGATATCTTTGGTAAATTCTGGTAAGACATCGTCTTAAAGATTTCCGCCGTTTATAGAATTGAATGATATCGTGCGACGGAAAGCAAAATTTGTGGATTTTTTCGGGATAGCTAAACTATCAATAACAAAGGCTGTGATTTAGTTAAGCTTGTCGAGAGCTTCATGGGTTTCCTGCGATCAAAGATATCGGGAGCAATCATGGCCTAGGTTTTGTATTTGGAGTTGATCTTACCGTAGGGGATGAATGGGGTCTAAAGTTAAGAAGTACATGCCACGATCTGGTTCTATACATAATTGGATCAACTGATGATCAGATTCAGTGTCGTGGATTTAGCAATCGTGTGTGCCGAATTGTGGGAGAGAGCTTACCAGGGTCGAGAACACATAAAAAAAAGTCAATGGTGGATAAATAACGACGAAAAGTAGGTTCCTGAGGAAAGATGGGTTTGATAAGGTCTGCATTCTGCGTCAGCTATTACTTTATGACCACGCCATAAGTCGCAATCATGCGATTGCCGCATTGCGAGCGAGCATTGAAATTACCCCCGAGGCGGATCAAGCCAAGTGAAGATACTGTCGCTAGAATACAGTTGAGTCCTGAACCAGCACAAAACCATTAAAACAATAATAGACATAGATGGCAACAAATACAATTCGATCATTCGCTGACTGTACCTAGATGAATGCCTCCGTTTCAAGCTTCATCACCAAAATATATTATCTGACATCTCTTCCCAAGTTTTTTTTTTAAATCAGATTGCTAGAATAGCAATCCAATTTTAGCATCCCGTTTCGCATAAGAATGTATACTTTTACTCACCAGTATTGCGAATATTAAAGAATTATAACAATCTTAATATTTGCCTTTTATCCTAATCGATGCCGCAATTTTTATAAAAAATACAGTAATTTTCTTCCCTATAAATTATTAATTTGAAGTTACAGCAGTAAAATTGTATAGTTGAATTAATTTTTAATTTTTTTATTTTTAATACATATTTTCCTGAATTTGTGTTTTGTATTCCTCAAGACATTTTTGACTTTTTGCGGAATTTTCTAATTCTTCAATTTTCTCTCATATCATATGTTCAGCGAATCCCGCTTCGTCTCTATGCTCTCATGTGGACATTGTGATGTGATGATTAATCCTCTTAAGGTAAAAATCTTAATATCCTTTTTGAATCTCTCTGCAAACAGTGGCCATGGTGGTATTCCTATTGTGTTTGTTTGCATCTTCATTATGTGTTCCTCTGTCTTTTATAGCAACTGACAACTTATTTCAAAAATATTTGACCTTCGTCTGTGAATTGAATGTTTTTGATAGACCCGAAAACTCGTTAACTCTTATTGTGCTGTCTAAAAGCGAGAGTCTCACCTGGTATACTCTTTACAGAGCTTCCAACCTGTGCTTCAATTTTGGAAGTTTTTAGACGTCCATTACGAATCGTGCTCTGCTTCATATTTGTGGTTCGAGAAGGGCAATCATTTTCAATCCCTTTACGTTCTTTCATCAATTTCTTACGCCAGTCAAATACTGGAGCAGTGTACGGTGTTTTCTTTGGACTTGTCAATTTCTGCAGCATGCTCACTGGTTTAACGCCTTCATGAGTGAAGAATCTAAGGACAATGCGTTGCACAGTCGAGACACACTTGTTACCATAATGTCGTGAACGCAACTGCCAAGTTGGTCCTCCAGGCAGACTTCGGAGGAGGCAAAATTATGCATAGAAATGCCTATTGTGCCACCGTATTCCGTACAGCGCAAACCCTTTATTAAATTAAGAGCCACCCCCAATCCTTGATGAAAAGGATGATCCTTTTTAGGTCCACTCCTTCGGTTAGAATTGAGAAGGGATTGGTTCTTTCTTTTGAGCCTTATGAGCTAACGGACTGGTTCCTTCTTTTAGTCAGGGCCGGGCTTTCACCCAAGAGGTGAAGAACTGTTTCGTCTCCCTCTTCGCATCCACAACTCCAGCAGAAGCTGCTGTAAGCGGCATTCAGACGCGCTACATGCGCAATTGAAAGAGCCTTTGCGGTGCGGAGGGACCTTTTTCCTAATTCGATTAGTTCCCTAGTTCGACCAAACTATGATAATTCTTCTTAATTGTCTTGCAATGGTAGAGAAATGTTCTTTCACCCAGTACTTAACAGCGTCCTTTCGGTCTTTTGTCTGATGCTTAGTTTAACTGAAGCAAGGACAGCTCCAGAACCTGTTAAACTGAGCATCAGGGCAGGATTTGCTAAAATTTCTGGTAGATATCGCTATTTCACAGACAATCTTTACCAATAATATTTATTAGTAGCCACACAAAAGCTGCAACAAAGCTTTGTGAAAATAGAAAAATTTAGGCAAGATTGGCCTGTTATATCTATTTTTGCTGTACCAATTTAGTAGTATTTCTTTTACATTTCTTGATTTTTTCATAACACTTTCGCATGTTAGACATACTCATCTAAATACTTAATTCCGTATTCATATGAATAATGTGCTCTTCATCTGTAGGGATTCGAATATGGACGTAGTGGGAATCCAACGCGAAATGTTCTCGAGTCATGCCTTGCAGCATTGGACAATGGAAAGTATGGAATGGCGTTTGCGTCAGGGCTAGGAGCCATTACAGCCTTGCTTGCAATGCTGAACGCCGGTGACCACATGATTGTAAGCGATGACGTATATGGCGGGACGGGACGTTTGATTAGGTAGAGAGTCACAATTTTTTTGAGAAATACCCACTAAAACATTCTACTACTTTAGAAACCTCGCCCACCGTTTCGGTATTAGCAGCAGCTTTCTCGACCCGACCGACAACAACATCATCAAAAACGCAATCAACAAAAACACCAAGGTATGAATTCCTTTTCATCGCGAATCATAAAATAGTTAAAACTAAACTGCCAACATTTTCTAGTTGATTTTCATTGAAAGTCCAACAAATCCACTCCTCAAAATTGTTGATATTCGAAAAATTGCGGACTTAGCAAAGGAATACAAAGAACAGGGAATCATCGTTGCTGTGGACAATACATTCCTCTCGCCTTACTTTCAACGACCGTTAGAACTAGGAGCGGATTTAGTTATTTACTCGCTGACCAAATACATGAACGGACATTCAGATGTCATTATGGGTGCTGCAATCACGAACTGTGCAGACTTGCATAGTCGATTGCGTTTTTTGCAAAATGGTAATACACATTTTCACCAAATTCATTCAGTAACATTTTTAATAAAATGTATTACTTTTTCGTAGCAACTGGTATAGTGCCATCGCCTTTCGATTGCTACCAAGTTAATCGAAGTCTCAAAACATTAGCACTACGCATGCAGCAGCACAGCAAAAGCGCTTTAGCTGTTGCCGAGTATTTAGAGAAACATCCATACATCGAACAAGTCCTGCATCCAGGCCTGCCGACGCATCCGCAATACGAACTTACTTTGAAGCAAACGTACGGGCACAGTGGAGTTATGTCCTTCTACATCAAAGGTGGCCTGGAAGAATCACGAAAATTGTTGAAATCTCTCAAAACCTTTACACTAGCCGAAAGTTTAGGCGGATATGAGAGCTTAGCGGAATTACCGTAAATATGCAACTCTTCAAAAGAAACATCAAATACATTAAAAATATTTATTTGCAGATCGGTCATGACGCACGCATCAGTGCCGCCTGAAGAGAGAAAGCGATTAGGAATCTCAGATAGCCTTATTCGATTATCTGTTGGCTTAGAGGATGTTGAAGATCTCATTCAAGATTTAGAGCAAGCACTGAAGCAAGCACAATCATAATGTGATGTATTGTTGATGGAAAAATTAAAGTATTCAACGAAATGAGTTTTTATAGATCTTAAGAGTATTGACGTCCGCATTTTTTTTTAAATCAGCTTTAAAACGAATTTACTGTAGAGCTATAAATAGATTAATAAGCTTATCTGCGAGCACGTGTGGTTTGAGTATTTATTCGAATTGCGACATTTTAAATACCAAAACTAAATAATGTTGTTTCAGGTCAAGTTCAGGCGCAAGTTATGTTGGTAGCTTCCAAGCTAGTATTCTAATAATATAGTATTATCTATTGGATATTGATTTGTATCTTAATCGGTTTTTTTTTTACATCGGCTTTTGTCAGAAAGAAAGTTCATATTTGCAAAATTCAAATTACATGCATATATGTATAAAATTATAAGGACCTCTATTTTAGTCTTTTAAACTTTCACTTAATTATTTTAAATGAGCATTTTATATAGCAAATCGAAAATAGTACATATCCAGCATTAACCAAATGCTAAAATCTTCGAGCATCCTGTGGATGGATAAACTATCGTATGGATCTTCGGGTATCTTACGCCACCGAACACTCGAAGCCGAGAAATACCTTATATCAAAATACAATCAATCAATCAGTTTTCACCAAGTCCGCAGAAGGCTATAAAAAACAAGGTGAAACCTTTTTAATTGCTCATAAATTTGCTGCTATTACTGAAAACAAACTGAGAGATTGCTTCGACTATTTATAGTTTCCTCCATAAAGACTATTTGAATGGGCGAAAGACAAGGCGAAAACTATTCATTAGCTTGTCTAACAATACAAAAAGAGTGGACTTCGTAAGGAAGTATGTGAACGAGGATTTTGCTTCTGAAATTTTGTATGTAAAACTTTATTGAAAATCGAACTGGTTAAAATAGTTTACAAGATTCCATTGCTTTACGCGCATTTTTCGTTATATTTTTACTATTTTTTAAAATTAAATTCTCATTTTTTTCAATTCACTTCCCATTTTTGGATGATGTTAATGTTATTTTGAACAAAAATTAAAGCTGCAGATTTCCCATAAGGTTAATTAACATTAAATATTGAATTGATTATTATTTGTGAATTAAAACTGCTTCCAAAACTGAACTGGGCTGGGGAATACACTGAACTTTATCGTGAAAAGCTGCAAAAAAACATACATTTTATAACTACAAACACACCAAACACCGAATATATCGAAGCAGCCATAATATCAAGTGCACAAGAGATATGTATTTCGGCAGAACTTTTTCAAGACTGTTTGATTTGATATCGATTGTTTGAAAAACAGGAAAAGGTTTTTTACGTGGCTGAAAATCTATAGAAAGGAAGCAGCTGAACTTGAACGTCTCGAATATTTGAAAGACTGTTACAGGACTCGAAAAAAAATTTCATCTTGAGAAATGAGTGAAAGCTAGCCACATACACTGACGGAAAGCAGTTTTGGTCAGCGGTGAAGAGACTCAATAGAAACCACTTCATGACTGGAAATTAAATGGATTCAAATCTACTAGAAACGCACTTCGAAGTAATTCTAAGATCAATGGAAACAAAATGTATGATAACTGGACTAGCGCTGTTCTAGATGCTCAAATTTTAATGGAGGAAATTAGCATAGTTGTGCGAAAGCACAATAGCATAATTAATACAAGAATTCACCGAGATGCGGCCGAATACCAGCAGAATTATATAAACATGGTTCCAAAGATTCATTCCATGCACTCGGTAAAGAACCTAGTAGAATTCTCGATTTAGACGAGGTCCTGGCGGCTTTTAGATGTTCTATAATATTTCGCATATTCAAGGAAAGGGATCCACAGGTGACAGAGGCATTATCTTTTTATCAACTTTTCCAAAACTATTTACCAGCATTATGCAAGCAAGGCTTTCAAAATGGATAGACATAACTCCGCGAATTTCAGCCTGGGTTCAGGTAACCTTATTTTTTTTGGAAATATTGTGGAAAAATTTTACGAAAATACGAAGGCTACAGTATGGACGAGAAAAAAAGAGCAACTGGTTTGGCCACAGGGTTTGACACAGACGCAGGTCCACGTTAAGGCTGTAACTTAAGGTCTTCAATCATTCTTCCTTTCGTTGATGATCTGCTGGGGAGGATGGCAGGCGGAGTTAACTTTCGTGATTTCGAATTAAAAGCATAATACTTCATAAATGACACTGCCTTGTTTAATTAATGGAAATTCTGAATGTATCTAAACTATCTTGAGTTCATTTGAGTTAAAAATAATGTTAAGTATCTTAAAGGTTGATATAAGAATGAGAGGTGCGAAACGGTGACAAATCGAACAGATGGCTAAGCCATGTCACTAGATGATCATGTAGAAATTTTAAATAAATAATATCTGATCTCAAAAGTGGTGTAGCACGTGGTAGACGATAGGCCATCAACATGGCCTACCGTCGCAGGCTGTAAAGCAGAACATCGTCTACTTTTCGAAATCTTTGGCACACATATTTAACTTATTTTTCAGCCAGGGGTATTTATATATGAAAAACGTAATCAAAACAATAGCTAAAAATCTCGGTGCCGAGTTAAAATACATAAAGGTATTTGTGGATTTGAAAAAGCGTTTGACTCCGGCCATTTTCAAAAACTGTTAAAAAAATGGAACATACTAGCAAAAGATATGTTGCTCCCATAGATGTTCTCAGATCATATTCATATGGCAGGTCACAGACAATACGAGCAGATAAAAATACCAGTAATCCTATTCAAATTAAAACTATCATTCATCAAGGAACAGTTTTAGAAAGGATTTTGTTCCGGCTGTATATAAAGAATCTGTTAAAGTTGAGTTTGTTTAATTGCTGCCTATACGCATTTGCTGATGACCAATAGCATGATAACCTTTTGGGGGAAAGTTGGGATGGAGTATTAACTTTTGCGACTGAAGGAATTGGTCAAACATCATATTGTATGAGCAGAAAACATGTACACTAACAAAATAGATGCTCTGCCACTTTACTTGGCTTTAGAAAAGAAGCCTCGAAGAAGCTTGTATCGCATGACCAATTTTTCAAAAATAGCTATTGCGGCTAAGCTTCCTTTACTATTAAATGCTGCATCAAATACTTGGGACTATTTTCATATATCAGTACTGTTGCTGATACAACCATATTTCGTACTTATTCAATCGGGTAAGAAAAACGATTTATGAATTTGTTGATCATGGAGAATGTTGTCTACTGACCAATTAAAGATGATTTTTTCAGCATTACTACAATCAATCTTACAATATTGTTTAGTAAGTTGGTGAGGGTTTAGTATTATTACACACCACAAATATTATAATTTGTTTAAAGCAGCCTATCTAATACCCTTCATCTAGGCTTTATGAGGATTTTGGTGTATTAAATATACAAAATCTTTATAAGCTTACAATTCTGAAATATTCATATAATCATTCTCCGGAATTTCCAACGCAGAATAAGACTTGTAGCACGTATAAGAGGAAGAGGTGCATTCCATAAATCCAAATATGTGACTTCTTTGGCAATCAGTCATTATATATTCACATTTTCTTATTTTTCTACTACTAAACTTTTTAATACACTACCAAATTCTCCAAAAATTTATAAAAAGTGCAAACACTTACCTATTCAAATGCCTGTAGATCTGTCGAATATGTATCCTCGATAGAAAATATATAATAATTTGTTCAAGCACTCAGAATTTGATGTAAACTAAATGACTGGATAACTACACTTCGTCCTAACTATGACGGCCACAAAAGAATTGACGTGCAAAATGGCGGAATTAAGGAAAAAAATTTTAACCACCACTTTGTAAATCTTCAGCTACAACCTTCCTGTGCCAGAGACTATTCGAGAATGTGCGGACTGGTATTTTTTCCTCCGGTTTTTTTTTTAAATCTTCAAGAAAAGGTTTCAGAAAAACCGGAGGGAAAAAACCAGTCAGCACGTTCTCGAATGGTCTCTGGCAGAAGAAGGTTGTAGCCGGAGAATTACAAAGTGGTTATTTTTCTCCGAAGGATGGTCTTTCTCTGGAATTGAGCGTACGGGAATCAAAACGTCGTAGAGGCGCAATTCGTAAAAATTAAATGAAAGTCGAACTCTATGCCAATTAAGGATGACGGCCACTCCCGGTTCCTCGTAGGAGTGACCAGTTAACAAAAAAAACACTCCGCACTCTTTTGTACAGCTGACAGAATGACCGGCACTGAGAACTGTCAAATCAAAATTACCAGTCATAAAAGCAAGAGATCGGCACTTTTCCGCAGCATCTGCAAAACGTACCTGGCATGGTTTATGGGGCCTTGGGATAAGGTTTAGGGGGCCTTTGTATAAGGTTTAGGGGGCCTTTGCATAAGGTTTAGGGGGCCTTTGCATAAGGTTTAGGGGACCTTTGTATAAGGTTTAGGGGGCCTTTGTATAAGGTTTAGGGGGCCTTTGTATAAGGTTTAGGGGGCCTTGGTATAAGGTTTAGGGGGCTTTGGTATAAGGTTTAGGGGGCCTTTGTATAAGGTTTAGGGGGGCCTTTGTATAAGGTTTAGGGAGCCTTTGTATAAGGTTTAGGGGGCCTTTGTATATGGTTAAGGGGGCCTTTGTATATGGTTTAGGGGGCGTTTGTATAAGGTTTAGGGGGCGTTTGTATAAGGTTTAGGGGGCCTTTGTATAAGGTTTAGGGGGCCTTTGTATAAGGTTTAGGGGGCCTTTGTATAAGGTTTAGGGGGCCTTTGCATAATGTTTAGGGGCCTTTGTATAAGGTTTAGGGGACCTTTGTATACGGTTCAGAGGGCTTTTGTATAAGGTTTAGGGGGCCTTGGTATACGGTTTAGGGGGCCTTGGTATAAGATCTAGGGGCCTTCGTTTAAGATTTCGGGTGCATCGCTTATACCAAAACCATTCTCTGAGCAGTGCTGGAACTACTGTGCAAGTTTATTACATGCACACGGGCCACATATATTGCATTGAGCCACAGGGTGTGGAGTGAAGGAAGTAAAATAATATATAAGAGCGAAATATTCAATTTTTAGTAATAGAAGCACTTGATTCGGCTGGAGTTGAAAATATAATATAAAATAATTCGAAAGCATTTGCGCGAGCGTTAACTTGCCAGACGTGTTTGCACCACAGCAATAACCGATTATCTTTTTTTAAAAGAATAATTAATTTAACTTAACAGAGTATGTCAGCTTGCACTTAACACATATTTAGTGCTTCACGCTTCATGTCTTGTATTTATTTGCCAAACCAGTACTGTGTATATTATCAAATTATACCAATTTTTCACCAGTACTATTTGACTTATTTTCGTGTTTATTTCAAAGACTATTTTTGTGTAAAAGCTTTTATTTTACGTTTTATGCCTTAACAGCGAACTTGCGTACTGGATAGATTGACCTCTTGCGAATTTCCTTCAACGTCTTACGGTTAGCGTCTCGTGGTGATAAGGCCTTACGCATAGCTCGAGTCTTTTTCTTCCTAAGGTCAAGTGGTTTGTACTTTTTGTTTCTGTACAACTTCCTTAAATTCATTTTCTGTTGTTGGTGCATAACAATGTATACACGGGCGATGGCCTTTCGCACAACACGTCTGCAAAATAATAAGAAAATTAGTATGATTTTCTCAATGGCACTTGAAACAGGATTACTAGGATAAGAATGAATCAAGTGTGTTGTAATCATTAATCTAATAGATGCAGGAATCATTCATAGGAAAGGAAAATTTTCAATAACAATCACGAGAGGCAGGCAAATCCAATACTAACGTGTACATATATTTTCAGCTTGAAAAGGCGGTATAAACTCCTCCAGAAAATCTACTAAACTATAATACCTCGATCGCTTGAAACTTTCTTTATTACTTATAGCCCGAGGACTTATCTGATATACGTTTTGCTGATTTTCCCAGGCAATCGAATGAGTTGGTAATCAGAAATTAAAGCAAAATCTTTTAACATAGCATTATAATACATTTTAACTCCCTACATTCGCCAATTCGGAAAGTGCATCTATTAATAATTCGACAATCAAATTATATCAAGTATAGAATTTTCAATTGACCGAATATACATGACAACTTATCTGTATACATCACTGGTCTACATCCCATCAGAATCATGTGTTTTGACATTTCAACTGGGAATGTGAAGTACCTATTAACCGCCAATTATATTAGGCTCCGCCAATTTGTACTTACATTTTGGACAGCTTTGATGCAGCACCTCCTGTTACTTTCGCAACCCGAAGGTTCAACAGTTCCATTTTCAAGTCATCGAGCTGTTTAGTCAACTCCTTCTTGTCCTTCGCCCGCAGATCTGAGCACTTGACTTTAACCTGCAATTAGACACGGAAACAAAGTCAGAACCACCGAAATACTTATTTACACTTATCGTAGGCATTTAAAATATCCATGCAGAACTGATTTCAATAGAAAACGAAGTCTGATGTCATAAATTAATTCGAATAACATAGAAGCGGCACCTACCATTTTGGCTAGTTTCACACGAAAAGAAACAGTTGACAGTTCGCTTTCTTGAAGACGTCGTGTAAAAAGTGCTTGATGGAGACATTGCGCTATTGGTTCATGTGATGTTAAGTGACAGTATTCAAAAGTATTGACCAAAAAGTTGTAAAAAGTTGTAAAAGTTGCAATAATCAAAGTAGCAAATGTAAAACACCTACTAAGTGGTATCGAAAAATATATTTGAAATAATTTTACCAACTTTATCTGAAGATATTACTGCATATAATCGTTTCGATAAATGGAGACTTTCCAATTCACCAGCTGATCTTGACAATTTCCATTTTTAATGTGTGCGTACAGTTGTTTATTTAATTGTTGATATTGCTCAGTACCGGTGCTGGAAAATGTTGTCACCCGAAGTGTGGAATTTAAAGCCCACAGCTAATAATATAACTTTCCGAAGTGGGATTTATGATGTGAAAAATAGACAATACGTCGAAAATGTCGTACGGAATCATCATTTCAACGAAACGGTAAGTCTTTGTTATGCATGGGAGTTCTTGCTTCTTCAACTAATTTAACTTAAACTGTAGGTAATCAAAATCAGCGCCTATATTTAAAATTATACTTATGATATTATTCATATTTATTTGTTGCATGACTATTAGGCGGTGCTCCTTAGCCATAGTGTTGGTGATACCTTAATACTATATACATTAATTATGGTATGCTAATGTATCTAATTCTTACACGTCACATTTTTCGAAACAAAGATTCATCTCCAAAGCTTATATTGGTTGGTGCCGTATGGTATCATAATTTTGCTGTGATTGTACTCAAAGGCAGTTGCAAGCGATAAATGAAATTTGCAAGTTAATATAGATAGAGATAGTACCAAAAAATAATATTTCAAGTTGATGCATTTTTAGTGATAGATTTTTATTCACTCATTTCATCTTCCGCTTATTTACTGTTGATTTTTTCAAAGCTTGTTTCTCCAGTTAGGGCTATAATTTTATTGAGGGGATAGAACCTAACGGAATAGGGGGATAACGGAACCAAAATCGAATGCACCATTTCGCCAATCTAAACTTGATTTTCTTGCTCATTAATGCATTATAGACAAACTATCTCTGAGTATTGATTAGTATCAGATTATAAACACATAACACGTACATCTTCGATAACAAATTATTAGCTGGAGCGGCTAAAACTGTTGACTTCTGTGTTATTTTGGATAGAAAACCCCGCGTCACCTTATATTATGGCCAATTCCTTTCTCGTGCGAGTAAATCATCAAGCGACGTGGCAAAGAATTTCGAAACTCGTAGGCCACAAGGTCGTTACTAACTGCATTTCTACCTCCTCTTCTTGAATACGTTTGCATTATCTGGAAATCGCAGTGAAATGCTCAAGTCTGTACAAACGCAATTTATACTTTTCACCGTGAGAGAAATGTACAACCTTTACGATTGCAAAAATCGCCGTCTCATAGATATCGACTAGATAATTTAAACTTGATCCCGCTTGCATACGGAGGAATTATTGTGTCAGCGTGGTTTGCATTAGAAATCATTAGAGGCGTTACTGGAATTAAATCCTTAAATAATAAGATGAATAAATACCCCTGTCAACAGCAACATGTTCAATCATTCGCTCATGGAATATCAGTATTTTACCACAAAAGCCATCTACTGAGCCTGAGCCAAATGCTGGAAGATACTCTATAGCATAAGTAAATCTCATTCCCCAACTACTTCTAAACCATCCTTCAAATCTACCCCTATCAAAGCCATTTCTACCCTGTAATTCTGTTCAGACTGCCTTAAGAGCTTTATAAATTTTAATACATCGCACGAAATGTTTCAAACATATTCCATGCATTCCAAACATATTCCTGTAAATGAAGCAATAGTATACACAGCAGTAATTATTGAGGTAAGCTTTAAGCTGTGTGTCTTTTTTGTCTCGGTATGAAGCTGATCCCTTTTTTGCAGCGAATTGCAACTGGACATGAAAAGTGGGTACTATCCAATAATCCTGTACAAAAAACAATAGCTTTCTTCGGGAAAAATACCTGTCTCGATCGCTAAGAAAACTAAGAAAATTATTTCGCTAATTAGTATTTATTTTTTTTAAAAATAAATAAATGTCTTTCGTAAAAATGTATTTTCATCCCCATAATAGTATATTTATAATGTTCTTCAAGAGACTGAAGATTGTTGGTTTCACAAAAGCCAAAACACATGTTTTTGGAAGACCCTATATACCTCGAAATTCAACTCTCTAGTCGAACCCGTTTCTAAGATGTGCTGATTGATACATAAGGTTGGCTTGCCCTGTTTATGCCCCTTTATTTCCAATTGATCAAAAGCTAGGAAATATTAGAGGTCGAAACCAATGCTTCATCGGAAGCGGAAAGACATTACAGACACCTATAAAAATTAAAGAGGTACAAATTCATTTTTATACATAAAACAACGTAAAAGAATGAAAGCTTAATGAAAATGCCAATCCTATCTGGCAGGATGGATGGCATATCCAAATTTTACTATTAACTTACTTGAACTAATTGACTTCAGAGTGATTAGTATATCGTCGCTGTAAAATCAAACCGGCATATCTGCAAAATGCATATTTTTCACCAGAGCGTTTTAAAGTTTTCGCGTGTGGGCTGTTTCCTCGTAAATGCATACCGGCACATCACCATTAGACGGATTTTTATTCAACTATACGATATGCCGGTGCGACATAAAAATAGACGGGAAAAAAAGAAATGTTTTGATACCAAAAACTCAAAAACTCAATTTTTGCACATATGCCGGTTTGATTTAACAGCGACGATATGTATACAATTCAACAATCAGTGAAAACTGCGCTTTTGAGGTGCCATCATCTGTTCATTTTCGATCTTGACCTATACGCAAATCGATTTACTTTCGAAAATATGATAATCTCATCAACTTCATGTTTTCTATTATTTTTATGGTAGCCTAACTAGTTCCTAGAAAGGTTCAACCATTTCTCTTCATTCTTAAATGTTTTCAAATCTTTTTGCTATTTTCAATAAGCATAGAAATTATTTTTGCCGCATGATGCCGTTATGTCTAAAAATACACTTTGTTATTTTATTTATTAGTACCGTAAAATGAAAAGTCGTCTATTTATTTTGGTCTATCACAAAAACAATAAAATGCAACACTCAAATGTTTGTCAACATCAGAATTTTGCGTTCTTGGGAAATAAAGTATTAGAAAGGTAGCTTATTTTAATAACCTCCAAACTGAGAAGTAGAAGTAGAAGTAAAAAACACTTCTTCAGCTGCTATATTGAAAACTAAATTATTATAATGATTATATCAGTTGAACGCTCTTCCGTGTTTACAATTTTCCACCAAATGATAAATATATACTTCTGAAACGTAAATGCTGTGCCTGTGCATCGATGTTTTTGTGAATCCGCACTCTATAAATAACCATAAAAACACATTTAATTTTCGGCATTTCGGTGCGTTCTCTCAATTTTCTCTCTCCGGCAAAGTAGCCGAAAGTTCTTTTGATATTGAAACAATTCTTTTCTTATAAGATTTTTTTTCTTTAATTCGAACCAGGTATCCTTGATCATACCAAACTGCGACGGACCAGTTCCGGAGAATATTGTAAGTTTGTTCAAGGAAAGCGACTACTATCGAATCGACGGCTTCGACCTGAAGATACTTCTCAACCGCGAATTTATCGAAGGATTTATAAAGCGAGGTAAGTAAGTGCGTTACAATTGTGACGGTAGTGTTGCGAGATATTCATTTGATATTTTCTTGTGATATTTGATAGGAAAGTTTACAGCATTATCGTGGAATCCACGCAATGATATCGAGAATTGTTATGCGATAACGCCGGATGGAAAACTAATTCTATCGGTGGATAAAGAGTTGTATCAATCGTTGGGATTGGAAGCGCAGAAGTCAAAAGTGGACAATTTTAGAAATAGTGAGTATCTTTAGTGAAACGAATAGTGCAAGACTGCCACAACTCAAACGTAGATGTGTTATTGCCGGGTACAGTGAGGCTGATTTTATTTCGTTTGACTATTCGCTAGAACGCTATTTGAATTATTCCCAAAAATTACCGGTTGCAAATGTTAATAGTAAATATTGGTTGTTCACGTCGAAGATTCGGTATTAATGGGTTTCGATGCCGAAAGCAGTGACATTATTATAATACATATTTCAATTATATTAGTATAATACTCCTGGTTCTAAATACTGGGTGCGTCATCAGCCAGCAAAAATATTTTTCAAGAAGCACTGTTAAATATTTTCCAAAGTTCTCCTATTTTTAAACTACTAAACCCACCAATAGCTAAAAAATTTAACCATCCGAATGAATACCTCGGCTAGCTCAAATCATCTTGCCAAACGATTTCTGCAGTATATTTTCGTCAACTTGGAGTTCTATCTCACGAATGGTTCAATCAATACTCTGACTTATGTGCCTGAATCGTTTCTAAGTTGACCATATAACATGAAATTAAGCGGCACATCAATATATATTTGCACACAAACATGTTATTTTAAAAAAAAAACAAATGGGGGCGTCTTATATTCGAAACACTATATTGTTCGTATTATACATTTGTTAGATAAGTCAATAATATTACATTAGAAACAGATCTAGCTAACAAATCAAACCATAGCGACTAAATCAATTTCATTAAATTAAAAGAGAAAGCACTACGATCTGTGCAAGTATAAGAACCGAGTAGGTTAATGTAGACACAAATTGTACAAATCAAAAAGAAAACCCAAAGCAGTGCATCAAGCAGTATTTTGAGGTCAGGTCATAGTTCTGATCTACGTTCCTGGGAATGAGTTTTATTGATATATTATGTCATACCACACATATTAAACTGCGAACACATCTGAGCACGAATGCGAGCGTTACAAACTGAGACTGGACGTAAACCTCGTATGGGTGTATCTAGCCACTGAACGAAGTCGGCTGAAGCAAAGAATGTGGCAGTGTTCCTATTGCTTGGCTGGCGCAGCAAAGCATCAAAAATTGTCTTTGAAGTACCGCAAGTCACGGATGGCAGGCGAACAGGCTCGGCGTCCGCAGCAGTTTTCCGTGCGTCACTTTAGGGCAAACTAGCCGTTTAATTCTTTTTTTCGTTTTTTGTATTTGTTTTTCTTGATTTATAACTAACTTTATTTTGGATGGCGCTAGTTCTATGATTTTCTGACCATTAGAAGTGCACCAAATAATTTTGTGAATTTTCCAACTTGGAAATCTTACTCCAATTTACTTTCGATTGTGCTAAATTTATGTTTGAGCCGAACAGAAAAAAAATCTCCGAAAAAAACTTTAATTTTGCATTTACAATAATGAATTATGAATCTACGGGAAGAGAAAATTGCAATTGAAGTCATAGAAACGGGAAATATGATCCTGGAATGAAAAAGTATCAATTTAAAGCTCTAAAATTTAGCGAGTAATACATCATTAATACTTAATGTATTTAAACAAAAAAGATGTCACTTTTTTGTCAATTATCGTAGAGTAGAATTAATTAGAAATTAATTTAAATTATAGGTACTTTTCGGGATATCACAGTTTTAAGATGGCATCTCCAATATGGTTCGCCCATCAATCGCACAAACGGCTAGTTCGCCATTAAGAGTTCCATTTCGGCTTTTCACAGTGAGGATTGCATTTCTGTAATGTTCGAGACAGGATTTTGTAAATTATGAACAGGGCACGAAACATCCTAAATACTCATCTCAAAATTTACTTTGAAATGAGTGTGGTTTCCTCATCAAATCAAATCTTTCAGAGCTACCAAAAATTAGTATTCTTAATTGTTAGTGGTTCTATACAAAAATTAGAAATAGTTTCAGACGTTTCGATCGATAATGAATTTAGCATGTTCAGTTTTCAATATTGATTTCGAAATCCATGAAAATTTTACACAAAAGAGAGAACATGCTTAGTTGCACCGGTTGCAGTTCCATAAAACGGAATGTCTTTCAGTTTTTGAATACGTTTCAGATCGGGATTTGGTACCAATACACTTTCTATAATAGCCATAGCTCTTGGTCTTGCTGTATACCAGTGACGGCTTGTAATATAAAAATTCCTGTCGACCAAAAGGAAAGTTCTATATTATTAAGATGTTCTATATATTCAACTATGTTATTTAACAGAGAAAAAATTAACGTTCTCTTAGTTCACTTCAAATAACAAATAATAGTTGTTGACCTTCGTACAAATAAAAATGTTCAAATAAGAACCATGAATAGTCGTAGATCATTCTGGTCAAGAAAGGGAAGGGATAGAATCGGAGACTCGATTTGAAGAAGAAGAAAAAGAAGAAGTGTACTACAAATTAATGAGACTAATAAAAATGCATCTTTAAAATTTACAAAGAAGCGCAAAAGCTAATTCCCACCACCATACATTCATTCTTTCGACATAAATTAATTAAATGGCTTTTAGCTATCGCCAAATCACCGATTATTTTATCATAACGATTACCATTTTTCGTCAATTAATTTTTTTATTGTGTTTAATGACTAAATACTTGAACGTCATTGAGGCGCAGACTTCCTAATTCAAGCTTTTGTGCATTTAAAATTTGAAAAACTTATTTCAACTGAAAAGTTATTAAAGAGATTATTACTTTTCCTAATGAAAACGCAGTACCAGAAATACTGAAAGATTTTTTCCAGAAACTGTAAAGCGTTTCTCCAAATAACAAATGATTTTAACTTCCGAAAAACCCTTCAATTGCACGTTGTTATATTTTAAGGTTAGTCTTAACCATTCCAGCAAATTAAAATATCAATCATGTCGACAGTTAGTGTATTCAATCGATACTATCGTTCTTTTCAAGAGAGCTTTAACTTACGCAGATTAAATTCAATAGACTAGTGTCTAAGTTGAGTTGTGAACAATCTTGCCGCCACAATTAACGATTAAACCAAAATAATTTATTAGTTCAGATTTATTTCAGAACTATAAACGGTAAAGCAACATGCCGAAATTCAAGCAACCACATAAATTGGAGACACTGGCTTTAAAAGCGTCTGTTAAGTGGTTAATTGACACTGGTCGAAAACTGATGGATATTATAACGCGTCTCACTAAGAGCGAATGTGGCAGCTCTGCAGAATTTCTAAAGAGTCAAATAAATTTGCTCTACAACATATTTGAGTATAATGTGCCTTGCTATCTGTATGATCGATTTCGCGAAGAAGTTTTCGTGGCTATACCGCTCCTGATCCAGAGCATTACAAAAGGAGTAAACTCGCACACTGCGGCGATGGGGAAGTTCCTAACACAAGTAAACGTAGCTGTTTCGCTCTCCGAAGTCGTCGCTTCGCCATTTGTCCGATATCTGGACTTCGATGTTATGCCGAAAACAATGAGGCATTTATTTTATGCAAAACTTAAGCAAATGAAAGGTTTGACATATTTGAATTTGAGCTCCCTTTCGGGCGGATGGAAGACGCATGAAATGGAGCCCATCGTTCTGAATAGCGTTGTGTACTTACACAATCTGCAAACGCTTGTTTTGAACTATGATTGTACTGATAACATTTTAAGAGCTTTGAATACTGCCTGTCCGCTTCTTCACACGTTAGACATAGCATCGTCGAAAATGATTTCGAATCAAAGTGTTAAATATTTAGTGGAGTTGCCGCGGATGAGAAATCTGCAGTTATATCGAACTTCTATCACAATGGAAGGATACAGCCAACTTCTCCTAAAACTGCCGCATTTAGAAGATATTGGGCGATTCGACGAGATCGGCCGCTGCCTAGAATACGTAGACACGACGTACGGTAGTTTCTCCGATTATCCAATACTAAATTTGAAAGTGTTCAGCAGTCGATTTGTTGTGACAAAACATCTACAACTATTGGCGAAAATGTGTCCTGAAATTAAATTTGTGTCAATTTTCCACAACCCGCTTATCAACGACCTCATGAGCTTAGTACCAATCAATAAGCTGTCCGAGCTGAGGCTGATGTCCTGCGATTTCTTCGGTGATCAGATTCGCGATGTTTTGCATGTGAAAGGATGCAATCTTATCTATTTGCATTTAGAACACGTTGATCAGATCGATATGAATGCCTTGATGTATATTAGTCAGTACTGTCCGGATCTTAAGCAGTTCACAATCTACAACTGCGAGCTGATCGAAAGTACGTCATTGTACACGCGGCACCTGGATATACCACCATTTATGAACTTGGAGAAATTAACTATTGCTGCTCAATGCAAACACCAGCATCTCGAATTTATAATGTCGAATTGTTTTAAGATAAAGTATATTCATCTGGGGACAATGGTACCGACTGATGATGCATTTTTCGACAGGGTTCTAATGAAAAATCCAATGCAAGACTTGGAAGAACTTCGAATTATTTTTTCGAATAACTTAACTATAGCGACGGCTTATAAATTGGTTAATGTATGTCCAAAACTTACGATTTTAAATGAACTAGAAAGTTGGACACCGATTAACAAATTGCAATTAGAATGTTTCAAAATGTATATAGAAACGAATAACTTTGATTTGAACATAAAACCGTTGAGACGGTGTAAGACTGAAGATGATGAAGATGACTAACTTTATTTTAACGAATTTAATCGTATGCAAATAAAATTAAATAGGGTATAATATATGGCAACGTACATATTATGCACTCATCTAAAAATGTATAGTAAACTATTAACCCACGAAATTAAGCGTTTTTAATTGTTTTTATACTTATTTGTGCCTACATTCATAGAAAACTATTCATTTGTTGGTCGGCTGTCGATAAACAATTTCTTGATTTCTTTGGAATGATTTTTTTTTGTAAAATTTGGAGATTTCTCTTATATTGAGGTGCGGAACTATGCCGTGATTTCACAACGCGCTTTTCAATTGTATGTTACGCAATGTGTTTGAAATGTGCGTTTAATGCTCCCAAACTGCTTACCGTTAAATTCAACAAGATGTCTTATCTCAGCTCTTGTGGAAAGTTGTAGTGGAGCGCTGCTATAGAGTTAGATGCAGTTATTCAGCACGCTATGGGAAAGCGTGACACGGTTAGGCCACTCATCTACTGCAGCACGCATCTCAGACGTGGGGAAAATTGTCCACTGCTTGCTTTAGTGCTCGATTTAACGAGTCAATATTCGAGTACCTTCTAAAACTGGCCATAACCTATTCTCCAATAGATTAAGGTCAGGGCTATCCGAGAGCCAATGATCGGCAGAATAACTGCAACGCATTGCTTCTGAGTCAAGCCTGGGTTGAATGTGTCTTATGTGCAGGTGCAGAATCCTGCTGAAATGTCCAATATTTATTATTATTGAAAACTATCTTACTGAGGCTTTTTACGACGCCTTCCACTTTCTTGGTAGGCTGTAGCTGAAGTTTCTTTTTCGCAGAAATAAATATCCGTAGCTCTATCCTAGCTCACTTCCTACGGGACCATTACAGATGCGAGGTGATGGCCTTTTGGGACCCTTGGCACTCGTTGTGTAGTTTCTTTAGTTGGCTGAGTGAACACCCTGTCATATTTATTTTGAAAGATTTCTCTACGATTAAAAGTGTTCTTTTGCAAAAAGAATTTTGCGATGTTTGCCATAAGCGTGCTCAGTCAACTGTCGCCCTTTTTTTCTTTAATGCTTCTGTCAGTAAATCTCCAGTATACCTCTTACAAGCACCTAATCCTAAGTCTTGTTTTATGATTTATTTATTTATTTAATGTCTAAGACAACAGCGAATCCAATTATAAACAATGATAAATATAAACAAAAATATGTATATAAAACAAACAAGAATGTCATAATTAAAATCACCACATAGCATAGTGAGCGGTAGGAAAACGGCATAGGAGATAGGATGAAAGCTCTGCAAAGAAAAGTTCATAAAGCGAAGAAGGACTATTACAGGGGATGTAGATTGAGGCAATAAGTAATAGTGAAGTAGGAGCTAGAGAAACACGAACTAAAATACATTCCACTAAGGTTGTAGTTTTAAAGTCACTGCAAACCGTACTAGAGAGAGATTTTTGGATCCCAATAAGAACACCTTCACTATCAGACTTACCAGAGATTGAGCGGTCACGATCCTTGTGGAAAACAGTCTGCTGTGGTAGAATCTCGCTATCAACAATTATCATCTGTCAACCAGGTTTCCGTAAGACAGATAATTTCATCAGACGATAGGGCAGAAGAAAGACTTATTTTATAAGACTTGATGTGGGACATGGAATTCTTTGATATTCTCGTTTCTCGCGACGTATTTTTTTTTGTTTCCGAAGATGGTTTCGATAAATAAGCACTTTTAAGGCTTTTATGGCTTGACTCGTCCGAACAGCATGTAGTCTGCCCGATCGTTGAGTCTTTTACTTCATCGGTTTCCTCGAATAATTTTACCACCCGATAGGCAAACATTCAACTAATTCCGAGCAGCTGCAAGATTTTAAAAATCACACTTTTTCCATACCGCATTTGTGAAGAGCTATCATCGCAATTCTATGTTCCTTACCGCCTCAGTCAGTAACTAAACAATTCAAGTTTTACAAAACATTGCGCACATAGACAACACAAAGCCTAAATGATATAAAACGTACAGTAATACTTTGGATGTGTTCAGTGTTATTATATTATTCATGGGAGTACCAGGAATATTTAGTCTTACAGACAATTATTTTACCTTTCGGCGTTTTTGTAAGGTATTGTCATCAGTAGCGAGTTAAAGTCGGAAAAAGAGCTACTACGTATATTTAGAGCTAGTGTCGTTGAAACTGATTCATAAGAAATTTATTTCAGAATATATTTGAATCACCTATATCAAATTCGATTCCTCGTTTACTTTCCAGCTAATATGCTTAGAACTATTTACTACAAATACCTCAATATATTATTAACATTGTCTTTCAACTATAGTTGTTAAAATCGATCTCAAGCATCCGAATCTCCATGGAAACAAAGCATTCTTTGAACGCGTAAAACGTGCCCTCGATAATGAAGCATTTACAAACATATCTCTGCAATTTTCATGGGATCCTCCGAATTCATCGATATGTCCTTCTTCTGTTGCCAAATATTTCAACGATCAAAATTACGAAATAAACTTATGTCGAACGAAAATCAAAGTGAATACTGATAATTTCATCAGATGTCCGAATTATATTCCTGGCAACCAGGACGATCAAGACCGACCACACGAATTGATGGAATATCTTGCTATGAGAATGCTGTCCTGTGACACGGATACTAATGAAGCATTGAATTCATATCGCGAGGTCGCGGAAATCGATGAAATTAGAAACATAAAAGTCATACATTGCAAAGGATTCTATTCGTCGAGTTTCATCAGTCGTCTCTTAAGTGAGGCAAGGTTAGTAATGCCTAACAAGTTCAAGGAATACTCAAATTGTTTGATTGTTATATTTTAGAAAAATTACTTCTTCACCATGGCTAACTATTTGCATTAACGGCTTCGAATATTCTCCTCTGACATTTTTCAATCACGAACACGGAATTACTTCGAATGGTGATAATAATTACGCAATTTTATTTTATCCTGATAACAAATTCTTATTTTATCAAAATTCATCTTCCAATAAAAAACAGTACTAAAAACTTACGGCTAATGCTACTTTCGTTAACATTCATTTTGATCAAATTAAAATATCTTCGTCGTCGTCGTCATTTAAGCTGACCAATCCTTTCTTAGCATCAATGCTTGGTTTTATGTCGCTCCCAATGGCACCGCCCGCCGATGTTGATGGAGTTGGTAGTAACAACGGCCTGCTTGTGTCAATTTGTGTGCTTGTTCCAGCTTCATTTGGTAAATCTATGGAATGATATAATATCGTATGGGAGTGTTATTCTTACAAATTTCGAAAATATATATGTTTTTGCGTTTTCTGGCTATTATAGAAATATAATTTCTTACAGAACGGCCATGGAGCGAATGCAGTAAATATTTGTATACTTTCAATATACGGGAACAATTTACTTGTAATTTGAAAGTGAATCTTGAATCTTACCTAATGTCTCTTGATTTCTCTCTGCCCTTCGTCCGTACAAGAAAAATCCGCAGTAGAACAATATTGGGAGTGATGTCAAGGTCGAGCTAACAACTGCGAATGCTACAAGATTCCCCTTCGCAGGTTCATGGCCACAGTTTTTGGTCCAGGCTGCTCTTGTACGATTCATCTTCAATTCGGTATACATACAGAGTAAGAATTTTACTAATAAACAATGAAATTATTGAGTTGCAACACTTACCGCATCTTGAATATCGAAACAAATTCGACGTTTATGTTTCGCTTGCAAATCGCCATAGAAATCGTTCAAATCGTTATAGAGTCCTTTGCACATTATGCAAGAATTATTTTTCTTGTTAGTAATACAAGCCTGGAGATTATCACTCTTGTTTTGATAGTTAATGGTATCTTCGTTCAGATAATTATTCGTATAACACTCTGTGGGTTTAGGATGATAAGTAATACAATTTCAAGATCCATTCGATAATACATGTATATTAAATTAACCTTTGCACAGCGCATCGTCCCAGAGATCTGTCAAACTCTTATGACTTGTTGAAATGATATTCAAACGATCTTGGTCCACATAAAATTCGGTACATTTCGCCCCATTTTGATTGGTCGCATTAGTAAAATGTTGATAGGCATATTCGAGTGAATTATATTCATCATGGCAATCTACGCATATGTTCACTGGAGCACCATGATTAATAATGCATTGTATGTACTTTTGACTTGTTTGTCCTATTTGCTTTACTTCCGCTTCACAAACATGGTCGTTTTTAGCCTGAAATCAAAACATATCGACAATATCAATACATACTTGCAGTTCCAGCAATAAACTGATACCCCCATTTATGACCTTCAAATATGAAATAATTTCAGCATTTCTAAAGAGAGTCTTTCAAAATTCATGTTTAGAAAAAAAAACGCGTTCATCTAAACAGTGCAAGGAAAATTTAACTTGCAGAAGCTCTATAGATATTTTCTATTTTTTAGGAAAATTTGTTTCCTTCTGTTAAATATTTACTTTGAACAACATTAAGTTCTTACTTCAGTTAAATTTATTGTAGTTTGCATACATAAAAAGTACAAATGGCAAGACAATAGCAACTAGCAAGTTTTTATATCTTGTTCTATACAAGTCTAACGGCTTTAAATGTTTTCCCAATGTTAATTGTAATTAGGTTAGATCTTAATTATTTGCAAGAAAGATTTTAAGCGAATTGTTACCAGGATGGTCCCAGCCATTGTACAGGCTGGGTAATACTATTAGTGTATAAGAAAGAAAATTGCGCCAAAAAAATAATAAAATAAAACCAATGAGCCAGCAGGCCAAAATAGTCCAGCCGCTGGATTATAAGCTATAATTGTTAATTTAACTTTAAGTTAGGTTGGGAATGTACAATTAACAAAAATTAAAAACATTTTCAATTTAATATACTGGTTTGCAAAATGATTGTTATGACTTAGAGTTAGAATAAAAGATTTTTATTTAAGGGAATATCACGATATTTTAGATTATGAAAGCATTTCTTAAACATATAGGTATACTCCCACTGCAAGTTGTCGCTGTTGTAATAGTGGTTCCCGCACTAACACCGCTTTGAATTAGTAGACAGTAGGTCTGTTCCCGTACTACGATTAATTGCAATTAATCGTAGTACGGGAACAGACCTAGTTATCGAAAATATTTATAAAGCATCGAATAAACACAATTTTACATCATCGTTTGGCCAATCGTTATAACCCTAGTCGAGGCAATGGTGACCATCAATAGTAACCGTGATTTGTTCCTATCAGCACACAGAAGTAAACAATCAAAACAGCTGACACCATTAAACTGAGTCACGACATGTGAACAAAGTTTTTAAGCTAAGACGATTAAATGATAATTGATAACATTCAAAACACTTTTTGGCACTTATTTCGTTTTTCACGTCGTTCATCATATTGCGAATAGTGCACTAACGTTAGGGGAGTCACCGGGAGCTGCAGCAGTCGCCCTTTTAATAACATTATCCCCATATTTAGAACATACCTCAGATAGTATCGTCGCACACAGGGTTACGAAAATTACAAAGCCAGGACTTGTCTTCATCGCTATAAAAGTCGAATTTCCGAACTAATAGATTGTTAATCTCTTCATTTCCCAACAAATCCCGAGTACGAAATGCAACAAGCGAATGTCTATTCTAGGAAATATGTCAGATTTACCAGTGACAAGTCCTCTTACTCAGATTGGATTGAAGTTTATAGTCTGCACGCAATCATATCATATGAAACATCCCATCAAAATTCTTACACAGTACTGGGATGAGAAACGAGCAAACATGGCTATTTTCTTGTCCTTAAAATTGCAGAGACCCTTGTATCAACCTACAAGTAAACTCTTCAAATCAGTGAGCTTCAAATTCACATGTTCGGTAAAACCTTGACGCCAGTTTTTCGTGGATCAACAATAAATAGCACTTTTTATTGTAAACGCACCCACTTTTTCAGCACAGAAATGTCAAATAACTGCAGCGCCGGTATCGTTGCATGTCACTGTTTGCGTGATTTCGAGATGTTTTTAGTGAAAACAAGCGGTTTTGCTGTATCCACCAGGAATTTAAGTAGTCTGTTTGATACAATATTGCATCGACGGATACATAAGAAGTGTATAGAGTCGGTGTCAAATGCAATACTTTCCCAACAGGACGTAGATTTACTGGAGGAGAATGTTAGGCTACGCAAAAGTCACGGTAATGTTTCTCTACTTCGGCAAATAGTGGACAGGTTAGGACGGCTGCAAGATGGATCACCAGAAAGATCCGCACTTCTAGAGAGACTCAATTTCGAACTTGATAAATTACCAAACCAAACACACCCCACTGTAATGACTTATGGCGAAGAACCGAAACTTCTAGGGACTTACAATGAATATCCTAAGTTTGATTTTAAGCCACTTCCGTTTCCGGAAATCGCTAGGAAGTTAAATGTGTTACGAATGGAACATTTGGGAAATTTTACGGGCCATAAAAGCTACTACTTAATGGACACGTTGGCTGAGTTGGAACATGCATTGACGCAGTATGCACTCGACGAGGTCACACAAAATGATTTTGATTTAATTTCGGTACCTGACATATTGCCAGCGGAAGTAATTGAAGGTTGTGGAATGGCAACCTCCGGAGATCGGACCCAAGTATGTGGACTAATAAGTTGTTAAACATTTGTATGCTAAGTATTTATTCAAAGTATTATAATCTACAGCATTAATTCACAAGGAGCTTTTTCCTCGCAGGTATACAAGCTTACCAAAAATGCAAAATGCCTATCGGGAACGTCTGAAATGGCCTTGGCCGGCTTTTTCCAAAATACTCTTCATGAAGAGGAACATCTTCCCAAGAAATTGACCGCTGTAAGTCGATGCTTTCGTGCTGAAACTTCCGGTTTACAGGAAGAAAAAGGAATATACCGGTATAACATTGACTATAAATTCACATTGTACTTGTTGATTGTCTAAAACGGTTGCGTAGGGTCCACCAATTTACGAAAGTAGAGATGTTCTCGGTGTGCACAGCGAAACAATCTGATGAGATTCTTGAGCATTTCAACCAAATCGAATTACATCTGTTCGAAAAGCTTGGCTTGCACTTCAAGCTATTAGACATGCCTCCGTATGAACTAGGCGCACCCGCGTACCGTAAATATGATATTGAAGCATGGATGTGCGGTAGGAATATGTGGGGTGAAATTTCAAGTTGTAGTAATTGCACAGACTATCAAGCGAAACGCTTGAATATTCAATATAGAACAAAAGATGGAGTGGAAACTGCACATACCGTAAACGGAACTGCATGTGCTGTACCGAGGCTTCTCATCGCAATATTAGAAACTCATCAAGTACGAATATCTAATTAATGTGCAGAATTCCGCGTAGCTGTCTAACTGTTGTTTTATTTGCAGGACAAGAGTGGTGTGATACATATACCGAAAGTATTGCAGAAATATCTTCATGGTCAAGAAAAGATTACTAGGAAGAAAGTATTACCTGAACTGAAACTAGTTAAATCAATAAAATCTGTCTTGTAATAAATTAACTACAAACATGTTTTGTCAGCTATTATTTAGTTCTGAATGAAAGAAATCTAGCCACTCTGTCACTGAAAGATGGCAGCACACTTTTGCACTATCTACTTATTACTTTCTGATTAAAAATTGCTTTTAGAATAACTTCGATTTGTTTGTGGAACTCAAGTTCTCAGGCATATCGCCGCCTCAGAATCGTAGTTAATTATGGCCACGTTGGTAAATTGAGGAAAAACTGCGTATATTGCAATTGATACTGTACATGTGTCTCTAGTCTAAGAATGATATAAAACCTACTAAAACCAAATTAATATCACTAAAACAGAATTTTAACAAGTATATTTTGCATAATCACGATTAAAAATTACATGGTGCACAATTTATTCTGAATTTATAAAAGATATAAAGTATTACTTGCCAGGTGGTTTAAACCACTTTGGTACAAATCCGGACGGTTTTTGCGATGCAGAAGATTCTTTAAAACTTTCCGCTTTAGTTTGCTTAGGAATCGCACCGGTTGATGGCCCTGCCTGATTCTCCTCAGGTGATGCCTGTGGTCTTCGTTTAGGTGCAGTTAACCCCCTTAAAAAAATATAAATGAAAAGTTTTCAATCAGTTCATCCAGCTTTCATGTTCTAATAACAAAACCTCGATTTTGATGCCGCCAGAAGTGCCCCGCTAGGACTTGTTAGCTTCGACAGTAGTTCGGGTTTGAGAATGTCTTCTGGCAATGGATCATCACTACCAAAGTGTAAAACGGCAGTCGGTACGCAATCAGCTTCAATCAAAGTTTGGTCGAACGGAATGATGATTTTCGGCGGTGTAGTAACTGCGCTTCAAAAAATTATCTTTCAATAATACTGAACTCGAAAAAGGCCTTGTGCACTCACAAAGGTAAAAATTTAAATTTCGATCTTGAATATATTCTTTAACGAAATTCTGCACAGCTTCTATGGTATCGACTGGCGTAAAAGTTCCTTGTAAGACCAATCGGTTGGGGAATTGTATACGTATAACACTTCTTTTATATTGGCCTAATTTGTTTAGCACGCGTTTACTATTTTCAAGTTCGCGCAGCTTTTCAGTCAATAGAGGAGCGTCGTTCTGATCATCGGCTTGTCTCTTCAGGTCGCGCAATAGATATTGCAAGTCTTGCACCGTCAATTCAAAAAATGCATCTGGCAAATCATCGGTTGTCGGTTGTGCTTCATTCAGAGAAAACAAAACAGCATTGCGGTCGCCTAGCTGAAGGTAACGTTAACGTTGCTTCACCTTAATATAACATTCATATTATTTTTTAGTATTTATTGAGACTCACAGTGCAAATCTGCGCCTCAATCGCTGCCAAATCATCATCATCGGATTCGTTTTGCTCATTTACATCCTCCATTGAGTTTTGTTCGATCCGTTTACCCGCTAAAGTATTTCCTGATGTACCCCACTCATACTTTTTAGGCCCCTTATCTGATTCTGTTACTTCCGCATCGACCTCCATTGCCACCGGGGATCTACTTTGTTCTTTGGCTTTCACTTCTTCTTTCGCTTTTTTTATTAAATCGGTAGTGGGATTTGCAACGGCACTTTGGCTAGACGACGATGCACGTGCCGGCTTCGGGTCTTCAATAGCCGATTCCGACTTTTTAACCACAGGAACGTAGACATTAGCCTGCCTGAAAATGTATCAGTAGATACTGTATAATTAATTTCACCACATAATATTTTGATTGTCTTACGTTTTCAGATCCTCAGGGTTTTTATCAACCAAACGAACCATCGCCCTACCGCCTGTAATTCCTAGACTTTTAAGCGTTGCATTCTTTAATGCCTCTCCAAATATTTCTTTTCGCATATATATCACGACCGGATTACTTTCGGGGCCTATTTTATCGGCACATAGTTTTTTTAAAATGTCTTCAAATGAATCGGATGGCTTGAAGGTTCCTTGTGGACGTGTCCCGTCTTCCAACTGAAGGCACAGTAGAACCTCAGTTTCTTTTCGCTTTTGTGTCGCTTCCACCATTTCTAGAAGACAATTGTTCGGTAGCCCAGAGAATCGAAACATTTGAGATAAATCTAATATTCGATTGTGGTGTTTCAAGTTATAATCGTTGCTCGACAAGTCGTGTTTCTGACATGCTTCCTCCAGAATCTATGTACGTGCAGGTAAGATGAAATTTCTTGTATATATTGTTAAACTAATTGTAAAATTTTACCGACAACAAGGTTTTATTCGGATCAACTTTGACGGTTTGACGCCTGGCATTGGGAAGCATTACCACAACCTTTCTCGAATCCATTTGGTTCTTTTTTGATTAAATTCTGAGTAGCAATGCTACGTTAACACGGCCCAGAAATAAAAACAAGCTGATCATGATGTTTGACATTTTGCAGTATAGGTTATGTTATCTTCGGCTAATTGGATGAAGTCATGAAGTGCATTGAGAAGATAGACGAGCAGAAATACAGAAGAGGGTGGGAAGGAGTTGCTTGTTTGGCCTGCGGTTGCGGGGTGTGTTTAACATTTCCCAAGAAAAAGATGACCTAGATATATGAAGCAGGATGAATCTAAATTAAATTTCTTGAGGGTAAGAGCTTGCCTGTTTGTTTTAAGATTTCAAAAACACGCATTTTTAAATTGATTACAATTTCTGCTAAATTTGTATCCAAAGAGCCCTTTCGGCTGCTCATCCAGATTAATTATCTGATGCCAGTAAAAAATATGAACTTTTTCTCAAGTATCCGGTGTGCTGGGCACCTGGACCTTATGCAAGAAGAAGGTAACCCTGCTCGGAAAGATTTTATGGCAAAGGACACCAAAGGAAGATTTTCTTGCAATGGAAGAACAGCTTGGACCAGGACCCTCGGAGCATAGGGATGCCACACTAGATGGGATGGCATCGGGATCGGTGAAGAGACATGATGAAAGAGGCTCGGACCAAACTCCGGTTGTAGTGCCGATGATAAAAAGGAAAGGAGAGCATGGAAATTTTCAAGGGAGTGGATATAGGACCAAGAGGATTTGAAATGGTCGGGCGTATAGAGACATGGATGTAGATCAAATACGCATGCATCGCGTCCTTGGCAGCAAAACGTAGCAATTTATGCTTGAGTGGTTCCTGTTACGAGCCCGAAACTTTTTTATTTGCTACGTGCTGCTTTTTTAAAAGCCATCTTCTTTTAAAACGGTAGATTCAAGTATGATTAGAGATAAGTTTGGACAAGACGACAAATGATTCATGGAGAGTACAATCTACATCCAACTATTTGAAGATATTTTACCACTATACCATGAATTTCAATGCCCTCCGAGATATAATTGACTTTATTTGAATTAATTTGAATCCCAGATTATAAGTGCATTTAATCTAAGATGGCCGATATATGATATTTCTACAAAAAGAAGAGGTGACATATATTGCGGGGAGACCTATTAAATTCACTGCATCAAAGTATCACTGCTTAAAGGAAATGACCATTGCAATCACAGGCCAATATGGGCCAAAGGAAGGAATATAAATTGAAGAGACAAAAGAAACAATCAACACTGAGTACGAAGATTGTAAAATACTGAAAGTACCTAACTCATTAAAATGGCGCGGAGGATATGAAGTCACTGCAGAAGGTTTTATCCAATGATTTATGGATGCTGAGTATAACGCCACTCCTCAAATAATATCCTAATGCAGAGCAGCTTCGATCCCTCTGAAAAATAGTACGAAGAGGTGATATTTCATTATTTTATATATCCTCAGACAACTATGCCTCTGTGAGGCATAGTTAGGCAATAAAGCTTTAAATCATTTATATCGGTCCTTCAACGACGAAAGCTTTCTAAAATAAATCTTAAGACGGCGATTCACATTCTGTCCGTCCTCAACGGATAGCAGCATTCATAGAAAAAAAGTAATAAATATTTTAAAGTTGCCACTTTTACTGGATTGAGAGACAAACATTTCACATTCATAAGTCAACATAGTCATAAGGTTAGCAAAGGTAATAGAATTGAGTAAAGTTTATAAATAAGTTTGATAAAAAATGCATTGAATTTAATTGGAAAATGCATCTTCGAAACCAGAAAAGTTTATACAATAAGCATGATAACATTGCTACAAATTAATTATCTTATTAGATGCGCGTAAAGTAGAAAATAATTATGTAATAGCATTTTGAATTCAAGCATCAAAAAGTCAAATATACTTATGAAACTAATTATGAGTAGTAAGTCACACCTCCATCCAGTCGGTGCAAGCACGGCAAATCTTAAGCATATATATCAAATTTCCACGTTTAAATCAATCTTTAATACCAGAGATATCAACAAATAGGCAATTAAGCACCTATAGCGATTCCCGCCACGATGAATACGTAGTGGGCCCACCTAACGAAGACTTGGCATCATTATAAGACGACGCGGAAATAGGTAATATTAATAGGCCGGATGCTGATGAATCGATTTAACCTTCTGAATGTGTTCTTCGTGCTCTCCATGGGTGTGGGTATTTGTTTATATCTAAATTTGTATCTTTGGATGTATGTACATTTATGCACGGGCGTATGTTAGAACACTTGGCTAAAATATGAGTAGTTTCACTGATCTGGGTGAAACGATGCTGCAAATCTGTGCCTACAGACGTCACCAATAAATGAAAACCAGCTAGAAAATTGTCAAATGAAATCATTTATCGAAAATGGTTACATGATTAAATTCGCATATTCATTCGTGTATCACATTCCACTCCACGACCGAAAACAAATCATGCGAAGATAATTTTGCATTGTTCGCCTTAATACTTCCATAACGTTTCGCTAAATTCAGATCTGAATTATAATAGCGTATTGTTTTCTAATAAATGCTGGGGCTCGATTTTTGGTCAATTCTCGAGAATTTCAGGTTCACTAATTTGTCTATAAAAGATTGCCGCGACGACATAATCCGTTCAAATCTTCAGAGATTTCGGTAACGATTAGGCACTCTCGTAACCGGTGTGGTAGTTTTCTGTGGTTTTCAATATATTCGTCTTGTGCTTGGAGTTAAGTGGATTAGTTGGTGCTTAAAGATGTCCTATATCGGGAACGCGTCGGATGTCGAACAGGAGAAGAACATCAGTGAGTTCCACAACAATCGTAGCTCGAGTAACTTAGTGACGAAGAAAATGGGAAACCAGAAAGTATCGGATGGAATGTGGAGTGATAAGCGTGACATCGACTCGGATTCGGAAATATCCGACTCGGAACATTTCCTGGCCAAAGGTAAAAAAACGTGTTGTATAGCTTTAAACTAGGCTCCGTGAGCACTTTGAAATTCATTTAGGTGCATTTTTACTGACGCCATCTCACGAATTGTCCATGGAGCGTGCTGCACTGATATGTGAGAAAATGAATTTCAAAGGCTGTTTTAGTTTGACAAAGACTGCAACTGGAATACTCTTCAAATTCTCGAGCCCGGGAGACTACCAGGCCGTGTTCAAGAAAGGATTCCACAAAGTTACCGGTGCTCGTTTTTACAGAAAAGTAAGTGAGTTTATTTGCTTCTGTTAGATCCAACTCAATTGCAAGGATTTGGTTTTGAATGTCAGGTTGCTATCCCGTGCCGGCCTCAGAAAACATTCACCTTATTTGTATTGGACGTTCCAGAAGACCTGCCCGTTGAAGATGTAAGACACTCGTTGTATCGATTTAATTCTGTCGTTGAAGTAGTTCGACTAGTTATACATACCGGAGGACCACCCACTGAAAAAGGGACAGAAGGTCAGATTTTGTAAGCAGATCAGTGATAGTAAACAAACGTGTAATTTTCAGGATCTCCAACACCCAAATCTCAGATAGCTAAGGAAGAGCAAACAGGTAAAGAATCGAGTCCTCCGCCGATCAGAATTACTCTTGCTTCACTCGACGAATACAACATACTTCTCCAAAATGGCTTGGATTTCTATGGAGCAACATTTTTTCCCACTGAAGCAAACCTACCAATTTCACCGACAGCGAAAATTGCATATAAACGGGGAGGGTATGGGTTTGTTTTGATCGATATAAAAAAATAACATAGCATTGTTATTCGAATTTTTCGTAGGCGTTTAATTGATGGAAGTATCCCAGGACGAGTCAGAGAGCTACTACCAGTATTCGATGCAGCAGGCTTCTGTAAAATTCCACCCCCGACCAGTAAAACAATCAAACCGAGACCTTAAATTGTGATCTAGTGAAGGCGAGTCTTTGGATAATTTCATGCTTCTACTCAGACTTATATTGGAAACGCAAGTGCGAGCAATTAACAATGAAGCATAAATGTGTTGGCCATAATTTATTGTTCCTCATTGATGAAATAAAATAAAAGACCTCAACTGCACCAAATAAGACGTCATATATTCAGTGTATCAAACAAAACAAACCACTGATGCAAAATTACTATTTATTAGTCCCCTATTTTAGCAGTAAGTTCCTGCAAAAAAGAAAGGATATATCCACATGCATTCAGAGCGAAAACATACCATTTTTATAAAAAAAAAAAAAAACAACTCAGTACCATAAACAAAAAACAGAATACATAATAAAAGCATACAATATTTATTTTAAAATAAATTTATTTCAATGTAAAAGAAATTAACCTAACATATATTAGTGGTGTAATTTGCAGTTTATGATTTGATAATTAATAAGACGAAGCAAAATTGAAACATGTTAAAAACTTGATAAATGCTCATGCTTCGTAATTTACTCTAAAACTTGGAATACAAAACGGAGGATATTGTTTCTATAAACTCGTCTTTCATGCTTCGTATTTTTTCATGTTCTGCGGTAAGGCTAGTTTTAAGTAGTTTATTGAATTTATTTCTAGCTAGCCAAAGAGCAACACATAAATGAGTGCCGTTTAATTACGTAAAATAATTGGGAGGATTTTCATGCCATAGAATAATTTAGTTTTCAAGAATATCCTTCTGAAGCCAAGATAGCTCTGATTCATATCGATAAATGGCACTAATACTTTCTAATTATTTCTTCAGACATCAACTACTAGCCTCGACAAATTAAACCTCAAAATAATAGTTAAATCAATCTCCCGCGCAGGTTTTAAACACGGCTCTTGCAAAAAAACCCCCAAAAGCTACAATACCCAAAAACGCTCTCCTCCCCTATAAAATGTCAACATGACATGGCCGTAGATAATCAATTTGACAGTTCCCAAAGTTAATTAATGGGCGAGTTTTCGTGTTCACTTGCTTCTGCGTCCAATATAAAACGGAATGGCAAATCCCTTCGATAGTGATGATAATCAAATCCTTGAAGGATTTCTTTGTCCACTATGTCGCGAAGATTTGAAAACTCCGGAGAAGTTGACTATTCATGTGGAAAAGATTCATGCCGAGGAACAGGATGTAGTGAAATCTTTCAAAGATATTTTTAGTATAGCGAAAAAGAAAATTAAATTGAATTTCGACGAAACAGTAGATTTGGCGAGAGCCTTTGACACTACTCTGAAACCAAACTACTCAGGCGAATTACAAATCGACGTCATCGCATGTGACGATGATCAAACTGTCGGCGTCGACTGCGATCATTTTTCCTATTTAAATACCATTAGGTAGGTTTTGTCTCGCATAGCAGTATGCGCATTTGCTTATCGGGCTCTCATTTCAGAACACCTCGCTTGGAGAGATATGCAAGTGAAACGAATAAACTCATTATTCGAATAGATAAGTTACTCAAAGATAGACCAAACGATCCGGTTCAGCGGAAACTTCATGACCAGAAGGCAAGATGATTCATTGCACTTGCCAATTAAATAACTAATGAACAATTGTTTTGCTGATATCCATAGACTGTTCCATGGTTGGATGGCTCGTCTGTTAAGCTATGTCCAAATTGCGCAAAATCCTTTAATTTTACTAGACGACAACATCACTGTAGGCTGTGCGGAACTATCATGTGCAAGGAATGCTCTTTCTTTTTGAAGTATGAATTTGCCTGTAAGTAGTGTTTCACATTACATGTTTGATTATGTAGTTTGATTCATTGTGCTTTCATGATAGAGTTAAGTAAAATGTTGGCCGATCCAACACCATTCACAAGTCTTATGAGTATCCTATGTTTTCAGTGCAATTAGCCAACCTGGCACAGAGTGTAGATGAAGAAATAAACAGCAGTAAAGATCAGGCGAAGCAAACGGACGATGCAATACGGGTATGTGATCACTGCCTGCGTTTACTAGAAGCACGCAAAGAAATGCAAGACAGTCGAACCTGTCGACCACCAATCACTGTTTATTACGAACGAATAAAAGAATTGCAAAAGGAGGTTGCTCCAGACATTCCTATGTATTCGAAAATTATTAAAAGTCTGTATGACGGCGACACTATTTTCACTCTAGCAGACGCTAGTGCTCTGCGCGGGAAGATCGGACACGCCGCCGAAAAAATCGATAGTTTAAGTAAAGCCATTTTAGGACATCATTGTCCGGCAGGAAGCCGAGAAGAAGCTCTAAAAAAGGCGGTTCGCTTAGCGTGTATAAGAATGATCAAAGAAGATATGCTTTCCATTCCCGCCTTGCCGGATGAGAAAGAAATCAAAAGCATTCGTGATAGGCGTCGAATGGAGACGGAGCAGCGCATTGAGCGCGAAAGAAGATTAGCTCTAGAAGCTCATGAACGATATGGTTTGAATGTTTCCAATGGCGCCACAGAAAGCAGGGGAGAGTCTTCTGCATTCGGGGTAAGTTTCTCTATTCATCTAAATCATAACGCTTTCTTGATAGCGGAGCTCATTTATTCACTGATTTTTTATTTTGGATTTTGTGTAATCGGGAACTTCAATTTTAGGCCGCTCTTACAACTTTGGACAATTGGAGTGCGTATCAGACAAGTACAACAGCCTCCAGTGATCCGCTTGTTGAGCAAATCAATATTATCAAAGGATACATCAAGCAGGCCCGTCAAGATCTACGATTCGAAGAAGTTGCCACACTAGAAATGAATTTACGTGAACTACAGCGAGAGTTCTACAAAAGACATCAGCAAATGGAGCAAACTTAGTTTTGTTTTCACTACTGAAAGTCCTTCTCATTTAACATTTTTTATTTAAAGTTGTGCAACGACATTTTCATGTATTGTTTCGATAAGGTGCTTTCTTTGTTCTATAAATGCAAAATAATAATAGGCAAAATACACAAAGATCATTTATAATTTGTAAATGAAAGTATAAAAACAAATGTAAAAATGCACACTGGACGGTTTCCCCATTAAAGAAACGCGACTTTTGAGTATATAAAACGTGATTATCTCGACTATTTCAACCTTTTCCTTAGCGTAACTATAAATTCCTTGCAAATTGTGCGTAATAGGTTTTTTTGTCTATTGTACATTTAATTCATTCCTATCGATTCAATTAGAGCTTTGGCTTTGCTGATGTAAGCTTCCATTGCAGTGTCCTTGGATGTTCCTTTCTTGCCGTTCCACGCTTCCCACTTTGCTTTGCCTTTGAAATCAAGGAATCCTGGCTTGTCTGTAGATAGATAGTGATGGTGTCAAGACAGGAGATCATAGCTAAAACCCTATTATGCGAATGTACCTGTATTGCAATCCCCCACAGTTGCCTGCTTGAAGTAAGCATAGAGTTCCAACAAGTCTGCGTCTGATGGGGATGTTTTCAATTTTTTAACATCTTCGGCACATTTCTCGAACTGCTGAAATTGTGAAGAATATAATTGAAAAGAGATTGAAGCATATGAACGTTGCCATGAAGAACATTCTTAAAGATAACGTACTGTGGTGTTTCCTTCTTAAAGGGTCAATGGAAGCAGTCGTTTTTTACAAACAAGGTTTATAAGTAAAAAAATAAATACAAAGCTAAATACGATGGACTTTGTAGTGCTTTGGAAGTGTGATAATTTGGCGATTCAGAGCTCAGTTCAAATATAAACTGTCTATAGATTCAAGTACCACCGTGCTCGCACTATCCCACCAACGGCGAGATATAAAATCTAACCTCCATAAATCGCTCCATAGTAACGGAAAGCCTTTGCGGTAGTGCGTTCCCCATAGCTTCCCTACTACCGGAGCTATACAATAGCAGCAAAGCGAAGTAATCCTCCTAGTATCCGTTGAGTGTTAGGGTGTTGCAGACAATAGATCATTGGAGTCGATGAAGCAAAGGCGCTAATAGGGGTCGGTGCAGCCTTTCTTTTTGAAGACAGCAATATTGCAAACCTATCTCATTGCTATCTACGTCGGAATCACTTAGCGCGAAATTACTAACACCAATCTCGAGGGGGATAAAAGTAGCGATAGATAGCAATCTTAAATTGATATCTATCCTCACTGATGGCAATTTAGCATGCGCCATGATTGAAGATGCATTCTCAAAAGACAATATTGTAGCGACAATTAGGTGACTATTAGCTTGTAATAATATCTCACTAAGTATAAGAGAAGTAGCTATACTTATTTTAAAGGATGTTAAGAGCCTATGGCAAACGGAATATGTCGATGTCCCTGGGCTTAAACGGTTCTGGCCTTCAGTACAAATACTGGTTCAGCACTTTAAAGATTAAAAGCAGAAGCATTAAGTGTATCAACAGATCAATGTGTAACAAAGCATATAATTATCAAAGACGCTAAAATAAACGTCATAGAGAACCAACACTGTGATCACTTTGGGGATATTTTTATAATTGATCATAGAATTTTTGCATGACCTAAATATACGTCTGAAAGATCCAATTTCAATTTTTTTTTTAACAAATCATAAGCAGCAGTTTCCGGTTCATTCATATATCATCGTCAGCACTTCCTGGAGGATTGAGGTTTTTCACTTATACCTCCATCTATTGACTTTTTTCAACGAGCCCCCTTGAAGTGAAATTTTAGATTGACCTCCAGAGCTCTAGTGGCAGTAGTGGTCTTTTTAATTTTCACTCTATATATTCAATAGGTTATTTATTACCCTATATATTTCCTCGGTTATTTATTCATCCTGCCTTCTGTATACTGATGTTTTCAAAGTGTTCAAAGTAATTGAATCTCTCAACGATTGTCTACAACTTCAGAATGATTTTCGCGCTCTGGAAGATTGGTGCTTCAGAAATCCACTTGCCTTGAACATATCGAATAGTCATTTTGTGTCTTATACATTCATTTCTGTTTTCCTACTCTCTTTCTGGTTTCCCTCTCATTATTGTTGATAACTTTGAAGACCTTGGGGTGCTTTTTCATTCTAAACTTAAGTTTGACCTGTATATTATGCATATTACATCCAAAGTTTTTCGTTTGTCTGGTTTTGTCCTCATATTTTCTCACCTTTTAGTGCTTTCTTCTGGTATTCAACTAGAATCCAATCTTGGCCTTCTCTTGTTCGTTCTTTTCATCAATTACCCTCGTTTCATATTGACCTTTAAAGTTTCTCCTATAAGCAGACTATCTTAAGCTGTTTCGTGAAATCACCTCGTATTGCCTTTTGAGTATTCACTGTCAGGTAATGTATTTTTATGTGGATCAACTTAAAGGTCTTGGTGTTGTGTTAGACTGAAAATTAAAATTCAATTCACATGTATTTTATGCTACTTTTGAGGCCTCAAAAGTTCAGGTTATGCTGCTTTGGTTACTCCTTGCGTATCTTCGTGTGTGTTCGCTTGTTCGTGGGGCTACTGAGTACTGCCCGCTAGTGTGATCCGCTCGTAGGTCATTGAACGCAAATTTACTCGTTGCCTGCTGCAGAAGTCCTGTGTTGTAAATATGAATAGCATCTTCCTTTCCTGAATCTCTCTTCCGTTAGCAGCCGTAGATTATTACTTGATGAATATTTTTTTTAATATCTCACGCCTTTTTCTCCTCTAATTTCTTTATATTTTAGCTTTTACTTATCAAAACCCCTCTATAGACATCAGGCAACTTCAACATTCTTTCTGCTAGTACGGAGATATACTTTCACTCTCCTCTTTTGCGCATGCATAAGCTTCAGTTGGGCTCTATGATTTTCACTTGTTTTTTCTTCAAAAATAGTATTTTGGACATATTGGTGTTATTAAAATATTACAATCTAATTTTTCATTCCTGACTCAAATCCCAGAGTGTGATCATGGTTCATTGTCTATGGCTGGAATTGAACCAAGGAGCACAAGCACTATTACTCGTTGTTCTACACACTTGCAGCAAAACCGTGATAGCATTAAGGGAATCTTAAGTTTGAGCACTATATTTAGTAAAGTTGATTCTTTCAATCAAATATACTTATATTATGCAAAAATATTTATATTTTATCAGCTGTACTCGTCGGATTTTAAGATATATAAAATTCTAGGTTCGCATATCAAATCCATTTATACTTTGTAAATTCACAAGTGTAGTCTCAAAACAGTGAAAAGACAATCCAACCACTGTGCTCAGAGTTCTTCAAGTGTCCGAGCATCTCTGCTACTTATCTACTTTTCAACGTATAGCTTACGACACTAGAGTAGAGGTCACGGTAAGGTGAATTACATTTCAAGCAGTAAATACTCACATTATCCGAAAATTGTAAAATGCATATATATTTTGCTAATCTTATCTCTTGATAAGAAAATTCATACAACCTCCCATGTTGTAAACCTGAGACATTTTAGTGACCTTATATTGACTTAATTTTAGGCTACATAAACCAAAAATGTGCTATGATCAGTACACTTATTTAAACATGACCTGGACTGGACAAGACACTAACAATTTACAACAAAAGCTGGATGTTTGAGTGGAAGACTATACATTCTGAAAGTATATGTTAAGCAGCTTATCTTTGAATCGAAAGTTAATTCAGTGATTCATATCTCTCTTCCTATTGGTGCAAAGTTCATTATATCTGAGACAAGCAACATTATCAATAACCCATTAACCTTTATCTGATAACCTTATCGATACATGCATATTACATTTGACTTAACTTCTTTTTCCGCTGTATATTAATGAGCACTACTTTAACACTACTTCCTACTAGTTTGCACTCACTACAATTAACATTGCAAAAACTAAAATATATTTAATTACCTCTTGAAGTGACATATTTTCTTGTAGTCGTTGAAGATTTCTAGAGAGAAACGATTTAGAATTATTACTTTTTTAATTATTAGACTCGAAGAATACGTACGAAAATTTCAGAAAACTCAATCAACACCCGGCAGCTTGGCAATGAATATGACGAATTTACTGTGAAAGCCGAATAGGTAGGTAGGTGAACGCGGCCAAAATTCTTATGACATGAGAAAGAAGAGGGGAAACAGACTGTGGATCGTACACGAAGAAGTGAGTGGAAATTAATCTGTTGCATGGCAGAATTCCTCAGCATTGTGCAGACTACATGCAGAATAAGCTATCTCACGAGTATTATACCAGTACTGCCAGCAGTAAGGTTTCTTAGGTAGCGAGAAAAATTTAAAATTCAAAGTAATTTTAATTCATTAATAATACTCAAACTTTTATGATTTATTTTTGATGAAGGAGCAAAATTTCACGAAAAATATGCTAATTATTTTGTGCAGAATATGATTTTGAAATAAATGAATAGATTACATAGTATTCGATTGCTAAAATTGCTGTGAAATAATTAAAATATCAAGAAAATTTGAAAATACCTACTGCAAATTAGATTAGACCGAAACTTTGAAAATCCGTTATATAAAGAAATTATAATTTTGGAATAGCTGGGTAATTTTGCTTTAATAATTTACTTGAATCAGATAAATGCGTCATTTTTATTTGTAAAAAACTATAAAAGAGTCCTTGAAATTTATTTCTTAGATTACTGTCAAACTATCGAGAATTTGAAATATAATATAAAGATAGGAAATAGAAATTTATGCTTCTTTATGCATATATATTTTTAACCCTTTGGTTGCAGTTGGTTTTCGGTGAATTTTACGTACTCGTAAAACGAGTCTACTTTACGCCTGCAGGAATTTCTTTGCATTATTTCCAGAAAAATAATATGTTGTTTTGCTATGAAATCAAATTTATGGGACTCCATTGCCGTTAGCATTAGCTAGGTGGAAGACATATGTTTCTGGATTTTTATTTAATGGTTTTTTGATGTTTCGCTGTAGATAAATCAATTGTATAATAATCTAAGTTTATCCCAACAATCTCCAAGAAAGTAACTGTAAGTTTACATTAATGAACAATGAAGTCTTTTTGTTGCATTATTTTTGTTGTTTTTAGACGGAATTTTTCTCACATAAAGCAAATATTCTGTAAAATGCAAATTGGAACAACAGGACAGTTACTATTTATGAGTTTGAGCTTGAGTTTTAGATTCATCCAGAGTCCAATGCTTTTTGTAGATCGAGTGCGCAGACTACTGTGCATTTTTTATCCATTAGGTTATGTCTCTATTTTGGGTATAGATATTAAATATTCATTGAAGTTTGGCGGTAGGAGAGATAATGCTCTATTTTCATTGCTGAACAAAGTAAGATAGGAATCTTGATAACATCGGGTGGCAACATTCGCTTTTGTTTCAGCTTTTTCGTTAAGACTACTATTTGGGGAAGACCTCTTGCGATTAAGGCGGCCATAGAACTCACGACATAATTGGATTTTCTCAACAGGTAACGCAAAGTTTGCATTTCCTTACTAAATCTCAGACAAATAACAGAAGCGAGGATTCCATACTACGGAGCATTACTCAAGGATAGAGGAAACATGGGAAAAAAAGACGCACACAACAGAAAATGTCAAAGGAATCGACACACCAAGAAATAAAACGATTTAAGTTGTTTTGCAGAACAAAATAATCAGAAGGAGCATTGATAACACGAAAGATTTTCAAGTCATCAACGTACATTAGACAAGAAGAAGCAATCACATTAGAAAGATCGTTGATGAAAAGATTAAAGAGCAAATGTCTAAGGATAGATCCTTGACGTACACCAGAGGAAGAAAAAAAAGGCGAGGATGAAGAACAACGTACATAGCAAGAACGATTAAATACAAATATAATCCACGAGAATACGGGCTCAGATACATCATTACGTTTTAATTTGGTGAAGTCTTTGTATATGAAGTCTAGGTGATGGTCGCTATCTAAAGCAGAAGCAACTATATGGAAAAACTCAACTAGATTGGTCGCAGTACTACGGCCTTTCACGAATTCGAGATGTTGCGTGCCAAAAACGGGACGAAGAGCGTCATAGACGAGATTAAAAACAAGATGCTAAAAGAACAATTTGGAAGGATTGAAATAGGATGGTAGTTAGTAACTAGGTTTCGAACATTTGATTTATGAATAGGAAAAATGCTTGACACTTTCGAAAGAGCTGAGAAAATGTATTATAAAGCCTTATGTTAAAAATGATGGACAAAGGGCCCCAAGGAGAAGTTGCGGGATTTGCGAAAGCCTGAAGTCAGGCATCGGTAGAATATATTGAACTTTGAGAGGATAGATCATGACTAAAGAGAGGCAAAAAGGTAAATGAAAGGAATCTACAGAGTAATTTGGTCTCAGCGTGAAGCAGGTCGATGCTGCTAGCTTTTTCACCATTTTTGTACTAAGAGATGCTGCCATTAAATATTTTCAAATGATAATGAAAGTAAGCAACACATTTCGAAACTTTTGCGAGCAGTAGACCTCAAAAATCTTGATATCTTTATAACTTCCGATACAGTTTACATGAAAGTTTGTCCTGAAAATGCTAGCATTGAATTTATAAGGAGTACGTTTGGTGGAACAATCATTCAAAATCAGCACATTTTGTCTGCTTTTTTTGAAAATTAGTTTTTCTAACGATTTCCATACGCTATTTTTTTAAAAAAATCAGAAATTCCTCATGGGAAATTTTCTCAACAATAGAACATCTAAAAAGTTAATTTAGGTCAGCTTAATTCTATTCAAATCACTGATCAATATGCCCTAGAAACGATTCGCTATTGCTGACGAGTGTATGAATTAAACATTGTTACTTGCATATTTACACTAAAATCATTTCAGTTAATTCATAATATTTATTTTACTTTCATAGATACATTATTTCTTTGCACTGGCATAGAATGACTAATTAAGTTTTTTTTGCTAAAAGAAACGAAAATGATAAGGGCACGAAGCCTGAAAAAATTATTGTAACAATCACGGTCTCTTTTAAGCCCTATTTGCTTTTGGGTAAATACAGTGAAGGTGAATTCTTAACTATATAATTTTTTTTTGTGAAATGAAAACCACAAAAAAAAACATATTTTTGTAACTACCAAAATTCAAACATTAGTAGTACGTCCAAGAAGTTGAATGGAAGCAAGATAAAATAATTTACATTATCTAAAGTATGATTAAGAATTTTCTTTCATTTATTCAAGACTTTTTAATAATAGCACTGAGCCGAATCTTGTTTGCTTGCACACAGTGCCTACTTTCATAGTTGTATAAAAGATTGCAGCCTGAATTGAACCACAGGTGAGTGCTGATAGCGGTGCAATATGAAGTCTGTGTTTTTGTTAGTGGTCTTGTGTTTCTGGTATGTTTGTGGCATTGTTGGTCAGAGAACTTCTAATTACTGTTCGCCAACACTGTGCTCGGGTCTAAAGCACATCGCTTGCAATCATGATGGGGTAAGTAAAAGAAGGGAACCTTTGAGAATCGAGTATATTTTCAGTCAGATAAATCATGACAGGTTACATTTTTTTTTAATTTCAGGAATTCGGGTCACAATGTTTTCCGGACAGAAAGCTCCTGGACATCAAAGTCCTAAAACATATCTTCGTCAATCGTCATAACCGATACCGAAATGCGATCGCAGGTGGAAATATTCCCGGTTTTGACAATGCTTGTCGCATGGGTACCATGAGATGGGACCCTGAACTGGAGTACTTAGCTTCGTTGAATGCCATGCGATGTGATTTCGATCACGATGAATGCCGCAATGCCGATCGTTACAAGCAATCTGGACAAAATCTTGCATGGCGCTGGGATCCCCCGAACGAAGTTCCTTCATTACGAAATGCAATAATTTGGGCTATAGACTACTGGTTCAGCGAATATCTCGAATCAGATATGAGTCAAATAAACAACTTCTCTCCAGGACAGTGAGTATTGAATTTATCTAAATGATTTGCTATCAATAATCATCATTTCATCGCGTTCTAGTGGCACAGAACACTTTACTGTTATGGTCGCTGAGCACAATATAGCTATGGGATGTTCAGCACTCAATCAAACTGATGGAGATGGTATTGTTACGTATGTTGTGTGTAACTATGCCACAACTAACATTATCGATGAACCAATCTATCGATTCGGAACTCCAGTGTCAGAGTGTCAAACTGGAAAAAACCCCAAATTCCCTAATTTATGCGCAGTAAATGAAATTTACTCTGTTAAAGCACACTATTGAAAAATACCACGAAAATAATAAATTCTACGACTAGCTTTAAATAAACATATACCTTTAATTTTTAAAACCAACTATGGAGCAGATTAGAACGGACTATTCAAGCGAAGTTTGGAAAACTTTCCGATTGAGTAAAATTTGTACTCTTTTGTTTGTGTTCTCGTTCAATGGCTAAGTATATACTTTGTATACTAAATAAGAGCTCGCGACTATAATTGGACTTCTATTCAACTATCCTTTTGTATCATGGATCACAGTCAATTGGAAAGGATAATATTCTTTCGTTAAGATTAGACTATTTACTTTATTGTTTCCATTTTTATACTACACTCAATTCAAAGGTCTTAACGTAATCTTTGCTCCACTTTGATTAGAATACTTCTTTTCATTTGCACTCACAACTGACAATTGAAGCAATCGCCAGTATCTCTTAAAAACCGGGAGCGAAAACTTCAAAGTACCGTTTCTTTTTTAGAAATCTACTTGATATACCTGATATGATTACAAACTAAGATGCTAGATAGTAGCATTCAGAAAAATGTTCGTCTCATTTGTTATCAAATAAATATTCTTAACCTAGTAACCAGTAAGATTAAGATGTTAGATTGTTGAATGAAGCGTAAACAATCTTCAACGTGTTTTGAAAGCATTAGTTATACATAGTGGTAATCGTAGTACATACAGACCCAATATACACAAATTGTTACTTTTTTCTTAGCTTTGCCTTTGCGTTATCTATTTACCTAATTTATTTGTTAATAAATCAGTTCGATTAAAGGGATTGATCTTAGATCTATTGTCTCCGTTTGAATTTGTGAAATTTTATTGTCCTTTCAATTTTTTTCCTTGCACAAATTATTCATTTGATTTTGAGTTTGTTTGATTTTAATTTTATTTATTAGCCAAACAAGGCAAATTTAGTAGATATATATATAGTAGATATATATATAACGAAAAAAAACTACAAATGAATAAATAATAATAAAAAATAATAATAATAAAACAAAAAAAGTAAGGTACAAACAAATAACGCATAAATAAATAAATTTGAAATATCTAATAAATAAATAACAATAAAATAAATGAATAACAATTAGAAAACAATAATTACAAAATGTTTAAAAAAAATTACTGGGTACAAATGGCTTTGATAAGGGAGGAATTGAAGGATAGTTGGGAGATTGTTTGGGAATAAAGGTTGCTAAAGTCATTGAAAATCCTGCAGCATCTGTTTACCGGCTCGTTAGCTGCATATATGGTGGAATGTGGATATTCTTTTAACAAACGATTGGACATGGTGTTTTTACGGGGATTTTTATCGCCATTTTACTATTCAGGAATTGAACTCTAATAACGCCTCTAATGACGTCAAATGTGAAGCAGGCCGACATCACTATTTTTCTGGATGCAAGTGGAGTTAGGTTTAAATGGCCCAGTCTAACCTCATAATAGGGTAAATTTTCGAAGTCGTAAGGGTTGTATAGTTCTCTTAGGGGAAAAAGTAAAAATTATTTTCTTACGGACTTGAGTCTGCTACTGTGGATTACAGCAGCTGGGGTCCAGATAATGCAGGCGTATTCGAGAAGAGGGCGTACAAGTGCAGTGTATAGTGATCTTGTGGCCCACAAGTTTTTAAATTCCTTGACTCGTCGCTTAATAAAGCCGGGCTGCTTATTCGCACGGGTAAGAATTTTGTCGTAGTGCAAGGTGAAATGAAGTTTTCCATCCAAGACAATACTGAGATCAACAATGCTATCACGCGAGTTAATAAGTTGTCGCTGAGAAAGTAAGTGCTCTGCGTAACCGTGCATCATGATCAATATTAAGCGAGACCTTGTTAATATTGCACCACTGAACAAATGAGTCAAGCTTAGATTGAAGAAAAAGTGCACCATATTTAGATTCAATGGTGTGGTAAAGCTTGAGATCGTCTGCATATAGTAGGTGCGGTATGTAAAGAGAAGTGGCTACCTTGTGGTACGCCAGAAGTAGCAAAAAATTTATTTGATAAAACTCCTTGAAATTTTACAAATTGGATTCGATTGTGGAAGTAGGAACTTAGTCAGCTAAGTAAAGATCCGGCATGTCCGAATTCGTGTAGCTTTAGGATCAAGATTGAATGGTCAGCTCTGTCAAAAGCTTTGCTGAAGTCTGTGTAGACCGCGTCAATTTGATAGCCTTTCTCCATTTTACACAGAACGTCCGAAACTAGAATTGTCAAGTTTGTAATAGTTGAGCGACCTTTTTTAAAGCTATGCTGTTGCTCGTTCAAACGGGAATCAACTAGTGGAGAAAGTTTATTGTAGACAACCTTTTCAAAAAGTTTTGGAGTCGAAGATAAAATGGCAATGCCCCTTTAGTTTTCGATGCAGCGTCTGTCGTCATTTTTGAAAATCTGTGTCAAAAATAATAGTTTCCAACAAAATGGGAAAACATCAGATGAAAGTGACCTGTCAAAGAATATATGCAGGGGTGCTATTAGCTGCTCAACACACTTACGCAGGAAGGTCGGTGGAAGAAGATCAGGACCAGGACCTTTGTTACAATCGAGTTTCAAGATAGCTTTACGTATTTCTTCACGTGATATTTTTATTTACGCGGCTTGCATTAGGCCACCAGTTTGGGCCCATTTGCCACCCTCCGCTGGCTTTTTAGAGCTGCCAAGTGACCGCTTCGCCAAACTGGATCAGCTGACTCAGCCTGACGGTACTGGCCACCTCTGCTAACCCTTGAAAGTGGTATGTACCACAAATTTTGAGGCGTTTATTATTTAAGGCCGGACAATCGCAGAGACTATGCTCGATGGTGTCCTCTTCCATCTAGCACCTCTTGCATAAATTGCTGGATGTCAGTCCCATTCTGTTCGCATGAGATGCGGTAAGGCAGTGCCCTGTGAGCAGGCCGACCGTGGCAGCAGTTTCTGCTGAGCTTGAGCAGTTTCCTGCTTTTGCTTAGACCATAATTTCCTGGCCATCCTGCAGTCCAGCCTGTTTTCCCATTCGGACTATAGTTTGGCCTATATGGCGGCATCAAGTTTGCTTGTGGCGTCAGCGATTGACCGAGGTACAGTGATCCAGGGGCTATTGCTAGCTCCTGAACCTTTCCTTGCCAGTTCATCAACTTTTTCGTTGCCTATGACCCCACTATGCCCTGAAACCCACATAATCCTTTTCATTGAGAGCCACTCTGCAAGCGTTAACAGTTTTTGACGAACGTCTGTAAGACGCAAGAGCGAGAATGGCTGCTCTACTGTCGACGCAAATTGTCATTGATCTGGTTGATATTCCGCTAATGGACTCAACTGCCAAGCGTATAGCATGTAATTCAGACTGAATGGTAGCATGAAACGGTAGCATGGTCCGACAGTCTACACCACAGGTTAAGGCTCAAATCCGTAGAAAACACGCCCGAGCCAACTCCTGTGTCCGTCTTTGACCCATCCGTGTAAATCCAGACGCCCCCATCGGTGGTAGCTTCCTTTTTCTTCCAGTCTGTTCTTGTTCTTCCAGTCTGCCCTTGTTCTTGACCTGGAAATTCCTGCCAAGATGTATTATTTTGCTCATGTGGTCCGTGTCTTCCGCAACGAGCCCAAATCTTTTGCGGCATTCTGTAAGAATACCTCTGTGGCCCCACTGATCTGAATCGGAACTTTTAGCGCGTATCGCCGCTAAGCTTGCGCTTCTAAAGATGAATCGATCCAGGGGCATGAGTCCCAAAATCATTTCCAACCCAGCCGTTGGGGCGGTTCTTAAAGCGCCCGTAATACATATGCAAACTAATCTTTGCAGTCTTGTTAGCTCCTTGATATTAGTTTTACTCTCCGCTGCCTTCCACCACACGATCGCTCCATACACCAAAATCGGCCTGACTATACATGTGAATATGTAATAGGCCGCCCTAGGTTTAAGACCCCAGGTATTGGAGTAGGCGGACCGGCACGCGAAAAGTGCTGCGCGAGCCTTACCAATTCTGTGCTTCACGTTAGCCCCCCAGTTCAGTTTCCTGTCTAGTATAAGGCCCAAATATTTAACACTATCAGCAAGTTCTAATGTTATTCCGTTGAGGTTAGGCGTGGCAATAGCCGGTACCCTGTGTCTCCTTGTGAAGAGTACAAGTTCGGTTTTTGTCGGGTTTGCCCTAAGACCGACTTTTCTGGCCCAGATTTGGATATGGTCCAGCGCCGATTGCATAAGGTCCGACAAAGTTTGTGGGAACGCACCCCTCACAAGTACCACAACAACAACATAAATGATAGGATAATGCTTAAGAAACTGATATCGAATATATTTGATTTTGGTGGCCATGCTAATCCTCTTAACGAATATGTTCTTGATCAGTTCAAAATAGGATTGCCATTTTATATTTTTTTTATGATATAGTGTCAACACTTTGGGAACTAAATTCCCAGCAAAACTTTAAAAAGTCCCCAGGAATTATTAGATTTTTTTCGCTAAGGGTTTCTGAAATCTTCCAGGCACACTTATGGCTTCTTGACTAGCAGGCATCAGCCAGCGTTAACTCGATTGATCACAATAACTATTTTTATATTATCTTAATTTCATGAAGATGAATTTTGCTTCGATTTATTAGATATTGTGGAAACAAAACAACAAAATAAAAAAATATGCGCATTCAATTAATTTTTATCAATCATCAAATTGAGAAATACTTATATCTGAATTTCATTTCCTGCTTCTAATTTCGAACAATATGCTTGAACAAGACAAAAATATTTCCAATAGGGAAATATTTTTCAGATGCAATTGATTTACGATATAAATTGATTCATAACAGAGGTGACTGACCAAAAAATGCATACTCAGTTAAATTATGTTTGCATTAAACTATTCAATTTTTAATCATAAGGATTTCCCCTCGATCTCGTATTTACATGATACCTCTAATAAACAACTTGCGAAAACATAATTGGGCCAATAAAATAAATGCATGAGACATCAGTATACCGAAATTTAATAAACGAGTAGAAATCGAGAGCATCAAACATGAGATGAATTGGCTTATTTGCTTTTGTTTTAACTGAAATTATTTGTTTGCGTTCTTGATTCCGAGGCTTATGGGAAAAACTATACAAACACAAACTAGACTATTTAGTTGCAGGAGCAGCTATGGGAAAAGCCATTCCGGTATATAAACGAGCAAGGTTGCTTGGGGGTTTGTTGTATAGTTACTTGTTTGCTTACACAATCATGAGAAAATTTTTGGTTCTTTTCGTTTTATTCCTGCTATCGCAAGTGTCACTGGGTTACTGGGTCTCGGGTCAGGGGCAAGGACAGGGGCAAGCACAAGGACAGGGGCAAGGGCAAGGACAAGGACAGTGGCAAGGACAAGGTCAGGGGCAAGGACAAGGACAGGGGCAAGGACAAGGACAGGGACAAGGACAAGGACAGGGGCAAGGACAAGGACAGGGGCAAGGACAGGGACAAGGACAGTGGCAAGGACAGGGACAAGGACAGGGGCAAGGACAAGGACAGGGGCAAGGACAGGGGCAAGGACAAGGACAGGGGCAAGGACAGGGGCAAGGACAAGGACAGGGGCAAGGACAGGGACAAGGACAGTGGACGTCCAACTACTGTTCATATTCCTTATGTTCCGGCCTTCCCCATATAGGCTGCAATAATCCAGGGGTAAGTATGACTCCTGATCGAATCCTAATCTAATTCTTCTGATGATTTCTCATCCGTTTCAGGATTATGGAAACCAATGCTCGCTAGATAGTAGCTTGATCGATTTAAGCCCACATGCTGCGTCGATCGTCCACCGTCATAATCAAATCAGAAACGCCGTTGCCGGGGGCTACGCTCCTGGCTATGAGCCGGCCATTCGCATGGCTACTATGGTATGGGATGATGAATTGGCATACTTAGCTAACTTGAATGCACTCACGTGCACGACTCAACACGATGACTGTCGTAACACAGACCGATTCCGACAATCAGGACAAAATATCGCTTGGCGCTCGGATCCTCCAAACAATGTCCTTTCTGCTAACGATGCAGTTATTTGGGCGATTGACTATTGGTTCGCAGAATACAGAAATGGAGACATGAGCCAAATAAACCGATTCTACGTTGGATCGTTAGTATGCTACTTGGGCTCATTTCCAATTTAGTTTAATGGCTTTACTTTCCAGTGACGCGTCGCACTTCACAGTGATGGTTGCAGAACGGAATGTGGCTGTTGGATGTTCTGGTCTCCGACAAGACGAGTCAAATGGCGATATTTTGACTATTGTTGTGTGCAACTACGCTACAACTAATATCATAGGTGCTCCCATTTATCGATCCGGGCCAACAGCATCAGATTGCAGAGAAGGAACGAATCCAAACTACACGAATTTGTGCGCAGAAACTGAATCGTACAATGTAAATTCGAACAGCTGGTGATTTACAAACGAATCGAGTCGAAGAAGAAATATAGACTCATATCTATATATCATTTATTTATGATATATGTTTGTATTATTTTTTTTATTGAAATTGTTGAAATGATTAAACGACCAATAATTAGGGATGAATATGGAAAATATGCAGCTCTTTAGGTAACAATAAAATCATGTTATAAATATTCATTATCATTATTCTGAGTCCCACAAATGCCAAAACTACTATAACTCTATATTTTCTCAACAACTGTTCCGATCAAATGGTATGGGGGTCAAATATTCATCAACAACCTTTTATCAAACTGACAAGTGTAAGGACAAGAGTGGGCAAGTAAGAAGACAAAGGACAAGACAAGTGAGAGCAGAGTTGGACTAACGTTGTAGTGATAGCAGTCTCGAATTTTTAGCGAGCTAGGATACATGCGTGGCCAAAGGTATCGATCGTAATAATTTACTAGAAGAGGCTATTAACGAATCCAAAACGAATCAAAGCAGCAATGACTAATAAAGTAAAATAATTCTATGCCTCTAAAACCCACATCAAATATTTACTTCATTAGTGAGCTCTTGAGCAACGATTAAACTCTGTATACATACATATACTCTTCAAAACTTTTAATCATCATCATCGTCATCGACAGTACAATTGAAGACTGGTCCTGATCTATCCCAACAAGGCTCTTCATCTAACCCAACCGTGAGCCGATGTCATCCAGTTAGGCATCCGTAAGTTCTGAACGTCCTGGTCAATGCCATCCCTCCAGCGAAAGCAAGATCTTTTTCGTTGTCGTCTACCATAAAAACTGCTATAGCGGGTTTTCCAAACAGGCTCCTTTTGGAGCTTCATCTTTGTTACAATTCCTGCTTCTAGGCAGATCGCATAGGTTTTAGCATCTCCGGAACCATCCTTCTTCACGTATGGGGTCAACGGTTCTCCGCAAGACTTTCCTCTGAAACGCGGGTAAGAAGTCAGAGTGCCTTTTACTGAGTACTCAAATGGATTCATTGATAAGATTTATACAAGATTCATAATATAAAGCCGTAGCTTTGAAGTTATGGTTAAATTTTGTGATTCGATGAGCTGTGGTAGGCCTTAATAGGCTTGATTGGGTTTCAGCAGCCGCCGGAGAATTTCTTCTTCCGAAGAAAATCACCATATTGTTGTCAGCAGTTAATATTGACCCAAGGTAGTTAAAGGACTACACCACTTCAAGTTTATCTTGTTCTACCTCGATTTTGTGACCAAAACTAGGTGTTTTTCTTGCAGGCGACGCCACCGTGTACTTCATTTTTTCCTTCTTTATTTCTCAACTCAGGTTTTGTACCTCCTCACTCAATCCGCATGAATGATTCCAGTACAACTAATTTGAATCTTCCGATAATATCAATGTCATCTGCGTAAGTCAGTACCTTGTCGGAGCCTATTAAAGATGTGGCTCGGCTTTTGCTATTCTTAAAGAGTTTTTCAAATTATACGCTAAAAGTACAGCTGCTGGGCCTAGTAAAAATCACTTAAAATCTACCTTACACTTTCCTTTACACAAATGTTCAATTATCTGGGAAGTAGTAAGACAATGTGTTTGATGGTGGGATGATGCGCAAGGACCGTGCATTCTGCTTGAGAGAGTGGAAGGAAGGAGGCAAAAACCGGTCTAAAGTAGATTTAAAGAGTGCGAATAAGGATCGTGCTATCGTTATAACGGCAATAGGGTCTAGAACAAAAGATAGTGAAAGGATTAATATACGAGTATGTTTGTTTAAATTTAATCAATAAAATAGAAGTTAGTACGAAGTTATAGAGATAGTGTTGCACAAATATCAACAGCTTTCAATAATTATTTCAATTAAGGCTCAACACTTTCAGCTATTGTATTATACAGCTGCCATGAAATACATCTGTCAGAAAATTATTTAAGTTATTTAATTATTTAAGTTAATAGGTTTGAAATCTACACATCCATGTAAACATAAAACGGAAATACTTTTATGGAAAACTTAGACTATAGTTCATGCTGCGTTTCTACCACTTTTTCCGCATTCCATTTGTAATATATGGTCTAAACAACACGCTATCGAGATGCTTTTTTGGAGAGAAAAAGTAAAACGATGCACGGTTATTTTGTTTATCTTAAGGCACGTAGTATATATCATCAATGGTGCCGTTGATTTTGAACATATACAGTCATGGTACATTCGTTTATCGTCTGCAGTGCCAAGCGGTTTTCACAATGATAGTCCAGTATTTTAAATTTTTTGTACTTTTTGCATTAATAGTTCTTGGCTACGTTTTCGCTATTGATTACTGCAATCCTAAATTGTGTCATGGATTGAAACACATTGCTTGTAATAATCCAGGTAACTTCGCTCGGCGTTGCGGAGCAAAAGTATCTTTACTAAATATGAACGAAGAATGGAGAAAACTTATTCTACACTTGCACAACACGAAGAGAAATGATGTCGCGCTGGGAAGGTTGAAAGGGTTTGCTCCAGCTGCTAAAATGAGTGTTTTAAAATGGGACAGGGAATTAGCAAATTTAGCTGAGTTAAATGTGAAGACATGCCAAATGCAACATGACCAATGCAGAAATACAGGTATGTTTTTTATATTTAAAAATAACTTTTTGTGTTTAAAAATTAGTCCGCCATTATTATGTAGTGGTTTGAAACGAATTATTGTGTTTCCGTTTTTCATTTACCACCCATGACAGTTAAGTTTTAAATCGTAAAAATTCTACTGCTTTAAAAGCGTTTTATGAAATTTTCGGAGAAATAATTTAGAGTTAAAGTTTATTCGTGTGAATAATTGCAAATACTCGGCAGATACGAGAGTAAAAAAATTATATGATGTATGTGAACAGTGGAGAGTATGTGCAAAAGGATACACATATGTTGTGTAGCATCTTCTAACAACTGAATTACTAATTCTGAAAACTTATAGCTAAGTGCTTGATGATAATCGACATCAATATATCCCTCATTTAAAAAAATTATTATTTCCATGTTTTATATCTAAATAGTTCTTTAAAATATGTTTTTTTTTTTCTACCAGATCAATATCGATTTGCTGGCCAAAACATAGGTATACGTAAAACCAGCCCAGAATTTCTACCGCACGCAGATAGTATTTCCTACATCGTTAACATGTGGTTCGAAGAATATAAGAATTGCAATCAAACTTATATTGATGGCTATCGGAAACATCCAAATAAAAGGTTAATAGATGAATATATATTGCAACTGATCTGTTTTAGTCAACTAAAATGATTATTATACAGCAAAAAAATTGGGCATTTCACAGAACTTATGAATGATCGATGTATGGCACTGGGATGTGCAGCGGCATTGTATGAAAGCGGGCCTGCAAAGGATAAAACATTTTTGATAACATGTAACTATTCTTCGACAAATATTCGAAATCGTCCCGTCTACCAGCGTGGGCCAACAGGCTCAAAATGTAGAGGTGAACTGAGTGGAGAATACAGTGGCTTATGTGCAAATTGAGAAAATGGAAGTGATTGCATAGTTTTAAGCCTACTACAACATTATATTAAATGATATATTATTCTTTTTGTGGTTTTTTAACTTAAATTTTTCTGTGACTTTGTATTGCTTCATGAGCTGACACCCATAATATTACAGTAGTAAAATATAAATGAGCTGAAAACATGATGCTTAGTTTTCTAGCGAAAGAATTCGAATGAGGCACCGTCACTTTTGTTATTAATAAGCTAAAAAAGCCCTTGTTGATAATTCGCCATCAAACATCTTGGTAGGCTCTCGGCTGGACTTCGGTCTGATTAAGAGGCTCCTGCCGGTATGCCCTAATTTTCAATTTCGTACACCATCCTACTTCATAATCCGTGCCCACCACTCATAGCTCAACTAAACAGTGTCTAAGCATAATGGAAAACGTGGGCGACTGACTACAAAGTTCTATGAGTAGCTCCTAGAAGATCATGGAACTTATTCAACATCATGAACTTCACACACGATAGTCGATGACTGTTGAGAGGTCGAAACACAGCGCAGGAAAACTTAACTTATCCATATATGAAAAACTAAAATTTACCAGCACATATACAGTGGGCTTATCTGAAGATTTGTGCTTGGTATTGCCAATAAAACAATTAAAAATCATATTTGTCCTGCAAGATCCTACTATCCAATTTAGTTTTTCACCTACCTCATTTCGTTCGCACTTCACAAGTCGATCGACAAACAAAATTTGATACTTATTACAGATGCATCACTATTATTTAATAAACACCAGATTTTAATTTAATCGGGTTAATAGCACATACCAAGACTGAATGTGCATCTTTCTATTATTGTTATTCCCGACATTTTCTTAGATAATTTCTAATGTTTGATTAATCTACCAATCTCAAAAAACTAGTTGTCATAAATTGCACTAAACCACATATTTATAACAGTCTTATATTAATTAAAATCAGATTTATTTCACTGTAACTGAAACATCCAAAGTTCCCACCGGAAAAAAGCCGATTATCAAAACACATTTGAAACTTCATCTGCGACCGTCAAATCTTTCCGCTGAATCTGTCAAGGTCCGAAGCTGAATGTGAATCCAGCCGCAAGCAATGGCGCGAAAATTCATAAACAATCTATTCGTCAAAGTCCTAACATTTTCCGACAACCGATCGGGATTCAACGCATCGTTGGACAGCATTCTGAACAAAAATCTGTCGAATTCGAGAAACATGGAAAGTGTAAATCAATCTGAAGCAAAGAGAAATGTCGAAATCAAAGCTTATCTCGGTACGGATGAAGATTATCAGGCTGCCGATGAAATTGCTCGTAAGTTAACCTCAACCGATGGCGAAATCCTTCGACAGCGAGATGTTTTCTTCAAAACTCCTGACGGTCGTTTGAAGTTGCGATATATGCAAAGTGGAGACCATCACCTTATATACTATTCAAGAAGTGACGTTGCAGGACCGAAATTATCAACGTACTATCGAGTGGATATTGCGGACGCTGAAGGACTAGAAAAGGTTTTGACTATGTGCTATGGGACGCGAGGTATTGTAGAGAAGGAACGTTTGTTGTTCATTTATAGAAATACGAGAATACATTTGGATAAAGTTGCGGGATTGGGGAATTATTTGGAATTTGAAGTAATGTTGAAGCCTGATGATAAAATTGAGGATGGACAGGAATTTGCAAATACTTTGAAAGAAATTTTTAAAATTAAGGAAGAGAATTTGATAACTTGCGCTTATTTGGATTTGTTGTTGGAAAAAGAGAAAGATTAGTTGTTGCATGTGCTCTATAAGTTAGTGGTTTCTGTGAAAACTATGGGTACTGATTTCCGTAATTAAGTCTCAGGGACAAACTAAGATAAGATTTTTCTACCAGTTCTCATAAATTTATTTCATATTGCAACATAATATTAATAAAAATGAACTCAGTATAAGGTTTTTATTTTTCCAAGTGATTGTTTTTTCTTTTGTATCCAGGAAACGAAATTCGGATAAGTGCACCCTCAACCATGAACAAGTGCACCCTCAACCATGAACAACTTTGTTATTCATCAAACTGCAGTATTCTTAATCATAATAATTTTTCAATATAATTCATAATGCAAGCAAAAAGTTTTTGCCGATATGCTTATATTCATTGCGAATATCTCCCAAGAGTGTGCTGTCCTGCTAAAAACAGTGATTTTCTTTTCTTTGAACCGATGTATGTTTGCCTTTAGCTGAACCTTGAAACGAACTTCTTTCCGTCTGAAAGGCAACTTTTCATGTTTTGTTTAAATTCTTTCGGGATTTACTATTCCCTGGATTTGTATACTTTCGCTATTACTTCAACGGTAGGTCCCACACTTGAGTTTGCTAACACGATTAAAAATCAATCTAAACGACACCTAAACTTCACTTGACTGATTTCATCGAACAATTTAGGTCTACCAGATTTTGCAGCTAAAAGGCCTTAAACTACAGTTAACTATTGATTTTATATTCTATTATGAATCGCTCACAATTTCGGAATAGTGTTTTAAACCATAAGGGCAGGTAGGTAAGTGGGTTCGCGGCTGTTTTCTTCAGGCAGACCCCGGAGAAGGTACACAAAAGCCCATTGTGATATCGCATTTCATACATCGCACAAGCTTTATTAAATTGAGAGTCACCCCGAGTGCTTGATAAATTGAGTGACTCTCCTCAGGTCCATCGATGCTACTTCGGTTAGACTTGCGAAGAATTATGAGCCAAAGGACTGCCTCCTTCTACCAAGGGCCGAACGTTCGCACAAGAGGTGAGGAGTTATTTCTTCTTCATCCTCGCGTCCACAGCTCCGATAGAAATCGTTATAATTAGCATCCAGCCGCACTGCATGCTTGCCAAGTGAACAATGCCCAGTTAACACAGCCACTGCATCTAAAGTATTCCAAAATTATTTCGATATCGCACAAAAAGGTTTCTACCAAGGAGTTAACAACGTTCTTTAGGTATTTTTGTTTGATAATCAGTTTAAGTGAAGTCGTCGGAATTCCAATCAGGAAACTACAAGACACCTTCGACAAAAACGTGCCAGCTTTTGCAATTTCGTCCACTTCACAGATCCTTTTCATTTCCCTATGTCCTGGCACCCACAATAGGTTAAGGGCAATCTGCTATACATTTCAATACAAGCAGTTAACAAAATTTTTGAATATCAAGAAAAATGTAATTGTCGCTCAGTTTAGAGAAGACCGGAAATAGTGCTGTAACCTTTTAGTTTTTTTTTAAATACTTGCTGATGAAAATGCGTTACAACACTTCTGGAGAGTATTCTTGCTTCGAAGTGCTTTTTTTAAATGATGATGTTTTAACGAATGCAATGGTCGTTCTGCTGATGAGACCTGAATCAGCATCTAAACATACTGATGGCAATTGAAGAGTTGTGACACTTTTATTATCATGAGTCAATTTCCATTCTCATAAAACATGCTATTCGAAAATAATTCCAAGGCTTTTCAAAATATAGCCTTTGAAGCTTTTACTTGTACTTATAGAGCCCGTGGCCATTCAGCTCAGTCATTCAAAAGACACCAACAAATGATTTGCAGCGTCCTTAATGAAAATTGCAAGACATTGTGTGAAAATGCGTTCGTTCATTCCATTTGAAAGTATTCGCGACCTTAAAATCGATCTTTAAAAGAAAAGCAAATAACTAGAACAAGTTACATCACAATACTATATATTTTATTCAGTAATGTCATGAGCCTTTCTTATTAAATATATAATATGTATGTATTTTATTAAGCTAAAATCGTTAGTAAATTTATCGATATTTATAATATAAAAATGAACAACGTACACGATTAATTTTTGTTTTGTTTTTTTTTTCGCAATAGAATAAAGATTATTTTTGTTGAACCATGTATTTTGTACGAATGATTTTAATCAACTATTAAAATATATTTGAGGTTCGATAAGAAAACCAATTGTTTATAAGAAAAATATCACTTTTGCATTTACTCCTTGCATATTATATCTTTCAGTTTTCCGCCTAAAACACGTTCAAAATGATCACCTTCCCAATAGACTTTACCACAGCCCTAGAAGTAAAGAGTTAAGTAACACTAAATATAGCCCTTCCAGAATTTTCACAATAAAAAAAATCCTTTTTCTAAATGAAAAAAAAATTATTCCAAGTGAAAAAGTTGTTCTCGATAGTAAAAAAAACTCATGATTTCAAAGCGCTAAAATTCAATATACTTAATCGGCGTTTAAATCTTAAGAAGGTGTACCCCATATACAACGTTTAAGTAAAAAATGTAACGCAGCTCTTGCTTACAGCGTTTTTTAAACATAAAATATGAGTAAACTTAGTTTATATTTAAATACCTTTTGAGTACATTGAATCTTTTAGTTTCTGAGTGTTATGCATTTTTATTTACTTGAAAAAAGTTTTTTGCTTGGAATAAAGATGTTTTCACTTGGAAAATAAAGATGTTTTCACTTGGAAAATAAATTTTCTTATTTGGAGAATTATATAAATAATACGGCAACTTACCTCACATATGTAAAACTGAAGGACGCTATTTAAAGTTTGCTTGTGAATATTGTCGACTTGTATACGAACGCCGGCCGATGTCATTCCAGAAGTGCATATTTCATTTGTCATTTCGTCTAAAAGAAGAAAAAGGTGAGTATTTTATTTGCACATGTTTTCTGTCCGCATTAACTCACTCAGAATAAATGATCGTTTGGGGGGCTCCATGATCTGACACTCCGCCTGATTGTTTGATATCCACCTTCTATATTTCATACTTCTGACATGATCTTGAGACGCCAAGATGAATTTATTGCTATTGCATCTCATGCATCGGCTGAATATGTCTTCTGATTTCACAATTATATTAAAATATAATAAAATTTCAACGAGCTGATCCTCAGCTAAGTCTTTCATGACTTGGTAACAGAACTTTGGAGGGAGAAATTTGGCAAGCTACCAGGAAGAAGAAGAATAAATACTATATATTTTAAAGCTCATAATGATCTTATCGTATCTTACTTCAATACATGCCGATCCTTTTGTTAAAATGAATCTATTTTCAACTACCGCTATGTTTATCATTTCATTTCGATCTGTTTTGCTCGACATACATATTGCATCTATACCACATTTTCGTAGTTTTTTGGCAAGTCCTTCCACCATATCATCACATATGAACTTAATGTCTTGGGTTGTATAGCTAAAACAAGAAAGTAACCATTTATTATAGTTTATTGCGGTGTTATTTTCGAGCTAGATTCAGAAAAATATTCACCTTGTTGCTATGGTATCCTTTTCGAGCATATCAGCTCTCGGTTTGACTGTAGTAGTTGATTTCTTTTTTGATTTCTTCAATATACTATCGAACAGCGTGTTGTCGGCGAAATCATTTATATCAACCCCGAGGTCCGCCAATCGGACACTGAGAACATCATACACTTCAAGCAGGCAATATGCATCCAAAGCTAAATAAATTTGCGTTTTTATTTGCATTACTCGTTCATAAAAAGACCGCGATCATCATTTTTTACATACCCGCATATACCAGCTGCTCCTTTCGTAGTGGGCGGCTTCCCCAATTTGATAGCTGATTGGATTTATCCAATGGCCTACCCAAACACAATTCAACTAAAGCACTTAACCTAACTGACGAACTGTTATCTGCAGAACGATAGTGAGTGTCATTCAAAACATATCAAACTTCTGTTAATAAATATATACCTGCATATGGAAAACGAAATCCTTTTAAATCGACAATTTTTCGCCAAACAATTTGAAGATCTAGATAGGAAGACTGTACTTGCAACGAAATGCCTACTGCTGGCAGTGTCTTTTGAAACATGATAATATCACTCGTCAACGAAAATCCGACTTTCAGGATTTCGCCGTTATTGAAAACCTGCCTACCAAGCTCCGCCCACATTGCGTCCGTGATGGACGGTTGCAACGCGTCTATCAGATACACATTTTTCCTTGTCGCGATTTGTATCAAACTTATCACATTACCCGCATTACAGGAAGGCTTCCATTCTGAATCGAATGCCAGTAAACTTTGTACTTTCAAGTCTTGTACCATTTCATTGAATAAATTCGCGCTATCGATTAATATTAAATCACTTTCATCTAAGTTCAGCGTATAATAGGAGTTCCTATCGTGTTGCTTGCCTATACCTTGGCTACTTGTACCTGACATATTATCTTTGCCTAGATGGTTTTCTCTGTAGTTATTCCCACTTATCGCCGTCGAATTCATATAATCTTGCAGCAATGGAGGCAGCAGTTCTTGCGGCAAATTAAACTGCTGGACCCAGTAGTAACTTTCGTCATAGTCATTGTAATTGAAAATCGAGTATATGAAGTCTACGTGCATGTCATCATAATCACTGGTTAAGGTATCTTTGACCAATTCTCGCCACGAGTCGATGCTTAAGCTCTGTTCTACGTATTTTTTATGGATTAGGTACTGAAGATAGCCAAAACTTTTCGTACGGTTCATATGCGGTGTGGCTTCAGGGGGAATTTTGTACTTTTGTGCCAGGCGGGTTATAAGTTTGGATAGTGGCTTGACTTGTAACTTCTCTTTTTTTACGTCCAAGTAATTGTACTTTCTGTAATGAGTGGAAGCGGTAATTACGATATGTGTTTAAAGATGGATGAACATAGTACCTACACGTGTATATAATAATAATAATAGTAATAATAATAATAGTAATAATAATAATGGCTTTATTCCTATACAAGAGGAAGTCTTAATAATAATTTCATATCTAGAGATTTAACTTTTAAAAATTCATCGTACTATACCTATAAAAAATCTAACCAATGTAAATAGAATATTAAATGCATGTTTGTGCCGGTTAAGGGAAAAAACTATCAAACACTTTTTAAATTGAATTTTTAAAATTAAAATTGAAATTTAACAAAGTGGTTTCGAAAGTATGAACTGTTCCTCATCAGACATCAGCTCATAGTGCATACTTGACTTATGGTTTAGATAAAAACTTACGTACTAGCTTAGACTAACTTATGCCGAGCTTTGTGTAAATACCTAGTCTATTATGTCTAATTTTGTATTTTTGTATAAATCGGTTTAGTACCAGCCAGTCGAGTCGAGTTGAAAAATAACAAGGGTGATTTTACTTTGACCGCTACTGCGCCGGTGTCCGCTTTGAACTTTAGTTTTACGTCGAGATAAATGCCTAGGTATATAACTGCAGGCACCCAAGGCACATTTTGCCTAAAATATACATATGGAGATTGGGAAAAATATGGCTTGTGTTTTGGCAGGATTTACCGTTATTTTCTATTTATTGCGGCATTTGCTAATCAGAGCAACTTGCTGCTGAATTATGTTGATAATTTCGTCGGGGTTCCTTGAGATGCAAAGAAAAGCCGTATCGTCCGCGTACATAGCAATTTCACAATTAGTGCATGGTTGTAGATCGCCAGAAAAATGTGGGACTTAATAATAACCTCTGGGGGAGCACGCAGGGGTATTTAGTCGATCTACGCGGTCAAAATACCATTTTGTAAAACTAGCTCTGGTATCATACAATCGCTGCCCGACCAAATTGAAGAGTCGTGAAATATTATACCGCCGATCCCCACCCCTCTCGACACATCGTTCAGTGCCAGCGTCTCTGTCTAAACGTGATCGTTCTCTTTGGTGCACGTAATTTTTTCAGGAGTTTGAATAATCATTCAGTTTGTCAGTGTCATATGGTTCGTTGGGCGATTTTCTCAAGAAAAATACTATGGATCTAGATACTACAGGTAAGGATGCATGGACTTTTTGTAATTTGGAATTATTTCAATGTAATTTTAATGATATTTTAGTACATTTCAAAATTGTGTTCCATTGAACAAACTTTTAAGCAATATTATGCAATTGCAATGGTATTAGTCGTACTTCAGGGTGCTTCCCGGCTTTATAGGTATTATACGGTTTTAAGGTTCAAGAACTATATTAAAATTGGTCGCGGATAGCCGTGGTTTCTACTTATTTAGGTCCCGCAACAAAATAGCATCATATAACGGATTTTTGTTATTGTTTTTAAAACAAGTTTTGTTTTGTTTTAGTATCGCCAGGTGGCTTTAACCTTAGGGTATGGACCCGGAAAGGGTTATTTGACAAAATACAACAGGAAAACTTACCTACTTTTGAAGAAAAATTAGAGTATCTTGAAAAATTAGAGTATCTTGAAAGAGACTTGTTATCATGTGAAGACTATTCAGAAGATCAAACGAAAGACATAAAACACAATTTTTCATATATTAAATCAGAATTTAAACTGAGGTGGCTTAAAGCACACAAAAAAGATGTTTTTATAAAAAAAACATAACTCTAGTTGGTTACAAGGAACATTGTCTATACCGAAAGTGCAGCAAACACTTTCAGCAGGTCGTATACTTGAGGATTTTGCGCAATTTCCATAGTTTCTTGTAGCCTTTTTCTTGTAAGTTCAGGATAATGTTCCAAAGTTTTCGCCACAGAATGTATCTAGAGGCAAACGATGTGCTATGTCCTCATAGAATGAACGTATTTTATGTAAGTCGACTTTCGTCGGACTCGACCAGCTTAACTGCTATCGATTCTACGAAATACTTGCTGGGACTCATTATATTGTTGAATGCACATTTATGATCAAAACAGTCTATCGATACCAAATATCGAAAATGTATGATGCCTTTCTTACGTCAGCTTGCATTTGGTCCATTTTTAAATATTGAAATTACGAGCCAGTGTTTTAGTTATTCAACGCCGATTTGGTGTTCAATATACATTTTCAATATTTCGTATCTACAAAAGTATTGGTTGTATAAAATATTGGCTGTTAGGAATCGACACAAAGTAAACAGCTGGCTTCACAAGAAATAATAAAATGCGGCGAAATTTGCATGCGAAGGCAAAAAACCCATCGTACAACGATATGAACCCTTTTATAAGAAAGGGCAGGAGACAAATACATAGCCCATATCACCCAATCAAAAATCAAAACCCAATCAAACCCCAAAAATAACGATAAAAGAGAACGTCTCTCGCATCATTGGAAATGCATTTCAAAGCAGACCTTAATACTCAGTCACAGTGGCAGAATACTTTCAGCCTCTCAAATAAATTGCTTCTAGGTGTTCAATGCTAAAAGTTACTAAAAGTACTACTTAAGAAACAATAGATGCTCACCCAATGTAAACGCCACAATTATTATACACAGAAGCTTTTTTGTCCAATAGCGAATCTAATAGTTCAAGAGTGGGTCGTTGAAGATGCGGTGCTGCATCCAAGTACTCCTCAGCAACCGAAATTTTATCTTGGAGAATTAGTGGAAGAACGATTTCTAAAACTCCAAATTTATGCGTTAATCCCAATAAAGCAATCCAAATGGAAGCCTGGAAAGATAGTATTGTGAGCTTTAATACATTACTCTTTATTTAATTTTAAAATCAATAGAAATTTCGTTAATAAGGCTTTTATCTTACATCCTTGTAATTGTGAAGAATGATAAGAGTTTGGATTTTTTCTTCAAATAGATGTCTGCTTTTATTCAAATCATATGCATTCGTAACGGCTTTAAATAGCGCTGGTAGCTGTTGATCTTTGACGAAATTAAATGCTACAACACGCATATTATCTGTGCACATATTGGCTATTTCCGGCCTCGATGCCTTAAAGCTTGCTAGTCTGGTCATAACTGTAAAAAGTTGTTTATTTATTAGACTATTCGAAAACTTTAGTGCATTGGCAACTGTTTTATTTTTGTTTGATTCATTCTTACTTGTAAACGGCAGGCTCTTGTTTTTTACATTTATACAATCTGGACAGTTCGCAAACAATTTCAATGCAATCAAAAGTGGATTAACGCAATTCGTAAATAAAGTTGTAAGAGTTTCAATCATTGTTGGTGTGTTTTTGTCTAAAATAATACAAAAAATATTTATCAGTATTTTGTAATGTTTTAAAAATTCATGATTCCGACTCACAAAAGGCCCACATTTGCTTGTAGGACTGGAACCAATTGGTAATGTCTGCAGGCAGAGTTGCATCGAAATTTTCACCGTTTAAGCCGGCTCTTATTGTTATATCGGGAAGCACTGTGATTTTCATATTCTCGCATGTTTTTTGAACCGAGTTCAAAAAATCGTCTTCGGCTTCCTCAAACTGGAATGCAGAAACAAGCGGAGCATATTAGCCACAGAGAGAATTTTAGCAAGACACTCTTAATTATTATAGTAAACATTACGTCTTCATCTTCCATTCCAGCAGGGATGCCGTAGCTAAGACTCATTTTCGTAGGTGTCCAAATACCAATCGATTGAAGATCTTTTAGTCCTATAATTAGTTCTATAGCTTTTCTTCTAAAACTCAAGTGGATATGGGCAGTAGTAATGGAATCACTCTTCCGCTGTTTGTGACGTATAGCGGGAAAACAAAAGACTAGTTGCGAATATTTTGTACCGTATCGTTGTGAATTTGAGAAGATCTCGAAATAGTTCGTATTTCCTATACCGTTTTGTTTATTTCTCGCCGTCTGACTGTTTTCCAACTTAACGTCTGCAGGGAAAAATCAGCCCCATCTGTAACATTTGACACAACGAATCTGACACTAATGGAGCGGGTGCGTTCAGAAAGCAATAATCAAAATCTTCACGCACGGCTCTAGGGATTTAAATTTATTTGATCACAGGTTTAAACTATATATATGAACTATAATATAAATGAAAGCTTAAATATTCATGTATCATATATCCTACAAGCACTAAATTGAATTTATTATTGCTTTAATTAGCTTTAATTTTAGTTTAAATTAGCCAAAAATATGTGTCTCTGAATGTTTTCCAGTACAGCTTGTACTTTTTGCACACAGACTGTACTTCGAGTTACTTTGACAGGTGTCATATTCGCTTCAAATTCTACCAATTACAGCCCAGCCATGGATCTCAAAGTCAATAGCCAATGATAAAAAGCCAGTATCTACTTTTCGACTGCGTTGTCCGAGAAACACTTCTAATTTTGTGTAGTTTGGTGGTTCATTAAGATAGGGAAAGCACAATTAGCTGTAGTGATTTTAGTTTGCATCGTATTTTGGATTTGATTTGGCGATGGATATAGAAAATGGTGAGTTGAGAATTTGCTGTAAGCATTTTAGGTTAGGTGGTGATTTTTGTCCTAGGTTGCCCGGCGTATTACGAAATAACTTTTGTTTTCGAATTTTTCTAGGTCCAGCGTCGCCTCCTGAAATCCACAAATCCCGTTCGCCATCTGTTGCATCCGAAAATGACATAGAGAACGGAAAGCATGGGTCTCGGTCTCGATCGCAAAGTCCAGTTACTCGTTCTCGGTCGCATTCACGGGAATCGAACAGATCTGGGAAAAACCTCGATGCTTCGAAGAATTCACGCAAAAGTCGTAGTCGATCGCGCAGTGGCAGTGCTGTTTCAAATCGGTCTCGAAGTGGAAGCGAGAAATCTAATCGAAGCAGGAGCAGAAGTGGATCGCGTAAAAGCAAAACCCCAGAAAGAGGCCGAAAACGTTCTCGCAGTGGATCACCTCATGAAAAGGCAGGAAGTCGCTCCCGAAGTCGTAGTGCTTCGCGAGGAAGTGGAAAGTCTCGCAGTCGGAGTGTCTCATCGAGAAAAAGTGTCAGAAGCCGCAGCGGATCTAGAAAAAGCATGAGCAGATCTAGAAGTGGGTCCAGGAAGAGCGGTAGTAGATCGCGGTCACGAAGCCGGAGTGGCTCTCGAAAGAGCGGAAGTCGATCAAAGTCTAGAAGCCGTAGTGGGTCCCGTAGATCACGAAGCGGATCGAGACGCTCACGAAGTGGATCAAGACGCTCACGAAGTGGATCGGCGCGATCTCGCAGTGGTTCTAGGCGATCAAGAAGTGGATCGAGGCGTTCAAGAAGTGGTTCAGCAAGATCCCGCAGTGGGTCTCGCCGGTCTAGGAGCGGATCGAGACGTAGCCGTAGTGGTTCCAGAAGAAGCGGAAGCGGCTCAAGGAGTCGGAGTCGAAGTGGCTCACGAAGAAGCCGTAGCGGATCAAGAAGAAGTCGTAGTGGATCACGAAAAAGCCGTAGTGGGTCGCCAAGGAGTCGTGGTGGATCGAGGTCAGTGTCCCGTTCGCGGTCGAAGTCTGGCGCACGATCTAAATCAAGGTCGAGATCTCGTTCGAAGAGTGGCTCCAGATCTCGATCTAGAAGCCGATCTGCTGCTCGTTCTAAAAGCAGATCAGGAAGTCGTTCCGTTTCTCCAGATGCGGCTAAGAAAAAGAGACATGTCTTCAGTGATTCGGAGGACGAAGGTAAGATATGTGTAAATATTTTTAATTTCGATGCCTTAGGGGTTCAAACTAGTTTTTCTGTTTTAATAATAGTTATTAATTATTGTAAAAAATATTGACTAATAAGATGTATTGACTGTCGTCGTAACAAAAAGTCTGTTCCGATCGGGAGCTTCCTGAAGGCGTCTACATCAGATTTGGATGTGCAATCTTCAATTCTTTTTATCGGTTTCGTACACCTCTCCTAAATGAGATTCTAAGGGGTTTCCCATGTTAGTATGCATGTGTTCGGTGCGAGAATGACTCCCTTTTCTTAAATTTATTAAAATAATCCCCATTGCATAAAGGAAGCTCGTATAGTCGATAGTGCACTCGCTCCTAGTGTGTGGGTTCCCTCGTTCGAATCCAGGTGCGGACGATAGACCACGCACATAAAAAAGCGTTAAATATCAGCCTGATGCAGCTTTTGCAGCTCACTGCTAAGCAATACATACAGAACGTCGTAAATTTTGAACAACTCAATGTTTCTAGATTTACTCCGTTCATTTGGATGGAACATGCTTCTGAATTCTCCTATTGAAAACGTTAGAAAGTAATAGACTGATGTATTTATTGAACATGATAGGCTACAAACTTTACTCGACAAAAATATATTTTCTTAATTGTGCCTCTATCATATGTATTGCAAGGCACGTTAAATTGAATTCACTATTTCTTCCATATAGACGGTGCCACAGCCAAGAAACGTGTTAAAATCACTGATACGGATAATGAAGAAGAGAACGAAGATGGGACTGCTCAAGCGGGCGGAGAAGGAGGCCAAGAAGGGAAGAAAGACAGCTCCGACGATGAGCGTCCAATTAGAGCCGATCATGAAGTGTAAGTCGAAAATTCTATACAATACGAAATAATCCGATATTCTTCGGCAGAGATAATTTCATATCCGATTTCGATGCTATGCTGATGCGTAAACGTGAAGAGAAATCACGACGACGAAAGCGACGGGACATCGATTTGATTAACGATAACGACGATATAATTGACCAACTGATTCAAAATATGAAAGCTGCAGCTGAAGAAGATCGACAATTGAATGTGGAGAACGCACCGGCAACGAAGAAAATTTCAATGTTGAAGCAAGTGATGTCGCAATTGGTCAAGAAAGATTTGCAGTTGGCCTTTCTAGAACATAACATACTCAATGTATTGACTGATTGGTTGGCCCCGTTACCGAATAAGAGTTTGCCTTGTCTTCAAATTAGAGAAGAGATATTGAAATTGTTATCTGACGTGAGTACTTTCACCAACCCTTTTTCATATTGTCATCTTAATGTGTTATATTTTTTGAAATATTCTAGTTCCCTACCATAGACAAAACCTACCTTAAACAATCGGGTATAGGCAAAGCAGTTATGTACCTATACAAGCATCCGCGAGAGACCAAAAGAAATAGGGAGCGTGCTGGGCGCTTAATTTCAGAGTGGGCACGTCCTATTTTCAATTTAAGCACTGATTACAAAGCATTGTCACGTGAAGAGCGACAACAGCGTGATCTGGAGCAAATGCCACGAAAACGACGCACCAGTCCCGAACCAGGATCATCAACGTCCGCGAAAAAGGAACTGTCACAAGTACTTACCACAGAAGAGACAGCCTTACGTCCTGGTGAAAAAGGATGGATTGCACGTGCTCGCGTTCCTATGCCTTCGAATAAGGACTATGTCATACGTCCTAAATCGACAGTTGAAGTCGATATGAGTAGGGTGAGTCAACATTTTAAAGAAGCATGCAACATAAAACCTCTTGATTCGTTTATTTCTTTTTTTTAAATTTATGACATTCTCAGTTTTTAAGTATTCGCAGTATCAAGCCCAATGTCCCTTTTACTATTCTAGATCGCTAAGAAAAAACCGAACCGTTATGAGAAGCATCTGAAGCGCTTCATTGACGCAAAGCGTTTGAAACAATCAAAACGGGCTGTGGAAATTTCCATAGAGGGACGAAAAATGGCACTCTAAAATATTTAATGTTAACTTTTAGCTTATAGCATCTTATATATAGAAAATATAATAGTGACTAGTTTTTAATTTTGAACTTGTCATAAACAAGGAAGGACTGTGTTTTCAAATTGAAAATAAAGGTGACTCATTCAAAATCAACTTTGTTATTTCGAAGTACACTAGTGTCTCTTGCGTTAAGTTTTTGGTCACATGAATAGATGTGTTGTTCAAGTACAGTATTTCAATCGAAAATACCAATGAACCCCGTTGTACGATACTTGTGAAGACTGTTTTTAAAAAATTAGAGAAGCGTGTCCGTTACAAATTCTGGAAATAGGCGCTAAGAAGCCAAACTTTACTTGATTTTAAATATGTAATTGGTAATTCTTTAGCTCTTCACCAGAGTTGATTCCTTTTTCGTAGAAGTAACTTATTCGACTTAGACTAAGACTACTGATACACTCTTGGTATTGATACCATGGTGTCGTGCATACCACCAGTGTTTCACCAAGTCCTGGGCTAATACCAGCTCGGCAAAGCGATACATACGGGGTATCTACGCCATTGGACGGTATAGATACCGGGTGAATTTTAACAAGTTTGGCGAAGATTTTACTGCCAGCAGAAACAATTTCCAGCCAGTGGTGAGAGTAGTAATTAAACTTTCTAATACAGACCTTTGAATAGTGTCACTGAATGGTTTTATTTTGAAAGTGTCACTAGTTTGATATTGATTAGAAAAAATAACCATTTTATCCAGCAAGTTCTAAAAAAATAAAGGTTGATTCCAATTCCATTTAAATTTTGATTCTACGCTCGATTTGACAGTTTTCACTGTTGACAGGTGATTTTACACAATACCACGTAGGCGCAGTGTACCACTTTGTCAAGTTATCGATACCGTGGTATCCATACCCTGATACCAATACCACCAGTATATCGTTAGTCTTAGAGTATACCAATAAAAAACTGCATTAGGCAGTAAAGAATTTACATTCCACGTGAGAATTGAAACCTGGTTAGTGGGCCTCACTTGCGGGTGTTCGGTGATTTTTTTTCCAGGGGACAAATAGAGTAAGTCCCCACTGAAAGAATATGATTGCATCGAATTATCAAAATATATTTCAGAAAAGCAATAATCCAACATTTTGCTGTCCATAATAAATGTCTAAAAACTTCCACTTACTTTACTTTCTCTCGGTAGTTGTGTTTCAGGTGGAACTGAAGCATTTGATGTATTATGCACATTTTCGTGATACATGATCGGTTTCGTATGCATTGTTCGAGAAGTGTTCGGCATTTCGGGATTTATGTAAAATAAAGTCCTTGCACTGTCACTTGTTACAGGCTTCCAATTTCTTGATATAGAACGCAGTGTCGGATCGAGTAAAAGATGAAATATTTGTAACTGTGCAATCGAAATGGAGTTAAGCTGACGATTAATAATCCACAAAATTGGACATAATTCTCCTTTGGAAACAAGCGAACCCCAATAAGCATAATAATCATCTTCAAATGGAATTACTAGACGAGAGATTTCGAAAGGCTTCAAATGATAATCAGTGTTCGCTTGGCGTACTTGTTCTAAATGCAATAATATTCGCTGGAGTATTGGATTATGATGATATCGTACTTCGTAGAGATATACTAGAATAACGACTCCATCATCTCTTTTCACCGCTCCTTGATGATTTTCGTATTCTGTATTCGTTAGTACTACGTGCATTTCCAAAGCACACTGAATTCCTTCTATTAAATGCTCACTGCCTTCGAGCGCCGTTTTGCCCCAATGAAAGTGTACGTCGGAAAATACGTATTTTGTGTCACCGAATGGACCGCCAGTGATGTATGGAGAGTCGTCTTCCCATTTCGCACTCAGTATAACTGAAAGAAACGACATTATTGCTACTAAAACTCAGCAATGTGCTAGAAAAAAAACTCATTTTAACAACCGCTTTTATTAATTAGAAATATTTAAAAAAAAAATGATTTTTCTCCTTTTGGATATTGTCCTTGTAAGTATAGATCTGTCTTTGACGATCATACAGTAGCTGCACTGCACTGCACAGTATCACAAGCATACCTGTTTTACCAGAGTTTGTAATCTTCATTTTTCGAGGCATCAATTCATAACCGTACCACTTCAATCGGGACAATTTGATTTTAGTTGATTTGCTAACATCAATATTTATGGGTGAGGGAAGCATCAAATCACTGTTCTTCGCTTTGTGCAGCAGGTCAAAACTTTCTTCGTAAGCTTCTTGATTGCCGTCACTATCATCATTTTCACATCCTGTGGATTTTACTTCCATTCCGCTCAGGACTCGATTTTCCAACACAAAATTTTCCTCGCAATTTACATCAAACAGTACTGTATTTTTTTAGTAATTGACATAAGCAAGTTGACTTTGATTAATGATAAAACATTTTTATTAAGTTGATGTCCAAGGGATATTCATTTTGAAAGTTCAAGTTTATGGCATATATTATAGGTATACTTCGCTACCTAAATTTCTGCTTTTTCTTCATTATGATTGTTATTTCAAGGTTATTACAGTCTATGTAAGCATTGCTATAATCTTTGTCTACCACTCTGAAAACACGAACAAGTTATGTATTGGATTATTTAAACTGTGGCTCATTTTTCAATAGGGCAGGTCACACGTGAGGTTCCTTAAGTTGACATGACATTTCAACTCAGTTCTTGTTTTATTGTTGGAAAATGATTGCAAAAATATATCTCATTGAAAAAAAAATTGTCGCGCACTTGGGCAACATTACGGTCGCATTGATTTCCCATCTGAATGAGACCATCGCCGAATTATCGTGCAAATTTATTTTATTTGACTTTTTGGGGCAAAATGGAGTCGGAATTTTTCTTTCAGCATGATAATGCGGCCGCACATACCGCGAACATAGTAAGGGAATATTTCGCTGAGATAACATAAATATGTTACAATGGCCATCGAAATCGCCGTGAAATTAAACATCCTTTTAAAACACTACCAAATAGAGTGCTAAAAGTGATAGAAAGTAAAGGAAAATCAATTTATTACTAACTGTTAATATAAGACATAACTATGCATGAAATATCCATTCCTTTTATTTCAAGCATTCCAACATCTTATTCTTTTGTTGCATACATTTATCATGCATTTTAAAACAACTCATTAAGGAGTCATAAAGGAATACGTTTTTTCCCCTTGAAATTACAATAATCTTTCATTGGTTCAATAACGCTTTTCCGCTCTATACAGTTTCTGAAAAGTTAAAAAAAATTGGGAGATATTCACATCAATTTTCAGCGAAGTGTATATGTAAATGAGAATGTTGATATTTTTTTATTTCGACCTATTTCCCTCCTCAGCCTTTGGAATGATTATGGAAGAATAAATACCATGTGCTGAAAATATTTGTTGGCTCCAAATTCCAACTGACCTCATCTTGTTAAAAAAAGAGTATCCAATAATGATTTCGCTTTAGTTATTACTCCCAACCTTACTAAACTATTTTCACTAGTTCGAAAATTTCCAAAATAGCATTGCCAAATCAATACATTAACGATATTGATTAAGTTACATCAACCAAACTATGATATGCTTGTCATGAGTTTCAATTAAATCTTTATTTTCTAACCTACTAACTAAAATAGAATTATTTTTTAATAAGTATCAAAAAATGACAGAAGAACAAAATCGAAAATGCCCTTTCGATTCATGGGAGCACGATGCAGTAGGAGCTTCACATAAGAATAGCGAATCGAGCATAGACTTCAATTCCCCTAATGAATCCTTAAACAATAAATTTTGGCCATATTATAGTGAGGTGACACATGATCTCGGACAAGAAGTCTTGCAGCATGTGGTTGAAGAGGTCCTCTGGGAAGAGGGTGGAGAATATACTGGATCGGCTAGTGAATGCGTTGTCCCTAAGTCTGAGTCTAACTTGTCCGCCCATAATATCGGACAACGAATAACCTATTGGCAAAACTATTTAAAAGACCATGCAAAAATCATCAAGAAACTCTCGGAGGCAACTGGAAAGGAGCCTTGTAACCTATTGTTGAACAAAGGTGAAGAATTTCGAAAAATTCAACAATGTAAAAGAATAATGGATGTTGCTGAAAGGCTTAGCCCCACACGCCTAATGCGTAGACAACCAGTCAAATCCAAAGAGATCCCCTGTGTTGCGGATACCTACGAGACGCTTCCAGCGATCGAGCGACGCAAAAAGCCCATGCTAACGCTAACTGAAATGCCGAAGTGTGCCCTAGAAGAACAGGGCCTGTGTAAGATTGAAGCCGATAAGTCTTCTTGGCTGAAATCGGAATATTTGGGAGAGAAACTAGTGGAGAACAAGCATAAGCTGAAGAATGTTCTAAGTCATTACCCTGATGCGGAGAATTTGCAGGTAGTAGGCATAAAGGTTTTGCCACCGGATCCTAAAAAGCATGAGGACTTAGAAGAAGACGATTATGATAGGCACATAGAGTTTCAAGTTATTGGTGCTTGGTATAGGACAAGGGAACCTACCTTAGAATATGTAGTCGCCATTGATGACAAACAGCTTGATGCTGAGAGTAAGACTAAGAATAACTTGAATTTTTGGCTAACATTCGAATGCGCTCCATTCGAGGATCAGGTTCGAACGTTGACAATACGCAATAAAGGCTGGAAAGCAGTCGATGTTGAATGGGTTCGTATACAGCAGAAACGAATGAGATGCTTGCCGCAGTTGGGCTCCAATCATCCAGCTTTTTACTTCAACAAGAACCCCGCCCGCGTGCAGCCGGGTAATGTAGACCTGATGGAATTTATATTTTGTTCGAGGGAATGCGGCATATTCGAGGAGTGCTGGGAATTGAAATTGGTTTGTAGCTTCCTCGAAAGAAAACATCTTGCTTTATAACTCCTTTCCCCCTAGGTTCCGCCTTTTCTGGCGGATAAGTTCAAAATTACTGTCAGCTTGTTTGGACATTGTCGACAAGAAGAATTCGATCGAGCGGGATTCTTCAACATCGAAAAAACACTAAGCCATAGAGCAGGAAGGAATATTGCTGATGATATTCTTCATGACGTAACGGCTTATGCCACTCAGGAGTCTCCATCGCCGATACCTTACTCCATGCACTTTACGGATCAGGAACTGTTCAGCATCGTCAACCCGAACCTGAGCTATAACGAAGATTGTGTCGAACAACTGAAAGATATCTATGTGGAATTGGTGCAGAACGACTATCATACAGCCTGCAAAGAATGGCAGTTCGATTTGAAAAAGTTGAAAAACGCAATATTAGATATCCCGGATGAAATGAAACGCAAAGAGTTCTACGGGAAATTCAAGAACCTGATCTGCGAAATGAAAACAAATCCTATGGTGTTCAGTCCAAATTACGCCGATCAAAAATTCCTACTTGTTAGAAATGTGCTACTTTCGATGGCCGACCGAATCGAACGAACTGTATACAAGCTTCATGATTCAATATACGAAACTCAATATGATCTTAGTTTCGACGAAGTTCTAGTCACAGATGCTAATGTTGTCAACGGACCTACGTATGATGGCGATAATAGAGTTCAAGGTGATTCGAAGTCAGTTTGTGTTGTTAAATCGGCGCATATTCGCAAGAAAAAGGAAGAAATATTTCAAGAATCGTTATACATTCATACTTATGGTGAAATGTGTAGAGCAGTTGACCAAATTGTGTGTATTGTCGAGGGAATGAGTCATTTACTGTAGGAAATATTTGTGAAATAGTTTAAGGTAGATGCACATTTTTTTTTATTCATATTATTGGTATCAATCTGAAAAAATTTTATATTTTACGTCATGGGTTATTTCAAAAAATTAATATAATTGTTCGTAATTACTATTATCCGAGTACTATTATTGTGCAAGTTATATTCGAAAATGGACAATTGTTTGGATAAATTCGGTTAGGAACTCCATGTAGTATGCCATTTACTGAAATATATAATTTTTAATTTTGTGAAATTCAGTGCGAGCGAAAACACAAATTCTTCTACTTAACAGTTTATTTGCTTTCAAAATAATATTAGAAGTTATCAACATCAAGGATATAAATTTTCTTCCATAATTTTTTATAGAATATAGAAAAAATATAGAAATTCATGAAGAAGTGACTGGAATAATTGTAGCATATATTCTTTAATTTTTTTTAAAAAAGTGGGGAATATAAGAGCAGAATTAAGTCCATGAAGACTTCTACATGCCGGCCTAATTTTCACTCGACTGATTGATTGCGTGCTCATACTCTGTTATGTACTATACATACACTGGATATTTTCCTTGACAGGACATTCATTTTGTCCCTGGTGGAGGGATGAGTAGTATGACTGTAGCTAAAACAATTATGGTAACATACAAAAGAAGAAAAATATATTGAAAGAAATTGCAAGGGAAATCAGTTAAATCCTATACATTTTCCATTCTATCAAACATAATGCATTGTTTCGGCAATTTTCGAAAAGTATTATCAATGAGGTGCACTATGCAAATGACTGTCAGTTAGGTACAGTGTGTGGTGGTCTATTGTCATCGTACCATGTCATTTCGGAATAGTGTGCGACAAGCTTAATACCTGATATAATTGTTGAGCTGATATATCAATCACTGATATTTTTAACAATGAGTAAAAAATCGGTGGTAGCTGCGTTGAATAGATATGCAAAATCACAGCGAACCAAATCATAGACCCACAACGAAATTTTATACTCAACCCTTGATCTATTTAACCCTTGGTTAAATAAACGGCGGCTGACATTTTAGTGAAATTTCAAATACCTATATATTTCTATGCAAAGACGAACTTTGAGCAAAAACAACTGTGTGAAATTAAAACTAATATTTTTTATGCTTGGCTATAATAAAGCTTTGGAAATATTATTTTCGAAACTTTTTGAGCGGCAACTCTCAAAATTATTTCATGTAACTTCCTATCAAATAATGAGATCAAAACGGAATTTACAGAGTAAGCTAGTGAAGAATCGTGAAGCAGATATGATGTGTCGGTGCTAGCAACGGGCTGCCAGAACCGGTCATTTTATCGTTATCGTACCAAGAAATGCTACCGTTAAATCTTCATACGATGAACACATTATAATGGAAACAAGTAGCAACTGTTTGAATTTTTTACATATTGAAATTTTTGCGGACGATAACTCTATCTATCTGTTTCCATAGTTTCCGATAAAGTCAACACTATCCAAAATTTGGCCACTTGTGCACTGAGAAATGCTATCATTAAATTTTCATATGCTACATACCTGGTCTAGTCGTGAGTACAGGAAGTTGACTTAGTAAACATTTTAACTATATTCAATATGAAGCGAAATCTACAATCTTTTCTGCTTTTCTTCGAAAATCACTTGTTCTAGAGTGGTTCCTATGCGCTAGGATTTTCTTTATAGTAGATGTCATGTGGTGTAATATATGTTAAGCTTGGTATTCAGAAACTTCATAAAAACCTGTTGATTTCTATTTATAGATCATTTTGAAAATTTTCTTATTATGTTTAATTGCTGAAAATAAATATATTGTTATCGTTCTATTTTGCAGATTTAAATTAAGTTCTTCGCATCATATTTTAGCAGTTAGAGCACAAAATCAAAGCAGTGTTAAAAAATCACTGCTTAAAATTATAGAGAGTTAAAAATCACAATCACTCACCACAGTAGACTTTTTGAGGTTTTTTCTTCGCGATAGCAAGTGATTTTCTACGCCCGCTACTGTATGTCAAAGAAATATCATAAATTAAGTTGATTCTAATCTTTATTATCACAACCTATATAAAAAAATACCTTAAACACTTTTACAAATAATATATCAATAGGTGACGATATCTAATACCTATTGATTTTAAAAACATTTCAGGCGAACTAAAAACTTACTTTTATCACTAGATATATGAGTTTAAGTCTACCCGAATTATTCCGATACAAAATAAAAAACAAACCAACAAAAGAAAGGCTTAGCCCGTTAGAAAGACAAAACTATCTAAATATGTCTTTAAGCACTTGTGTATGCTGCGCACATGCTGATTACTTTCACAGAATTCATGCGCATTATTGATAAATAAATTGGTCGAAAACCTTTAGAAAGTTAACCGTGAAACGTTCACTTTTTACTACAACTTCGACTTTGGTTTAGTTACGTTACGTGCAAATATCACTTCTGGCTTCGTTGGTGGTACCTGAATTTCACGAAAATTATTGACAATTTTCTTGTTAGCGTCCTTAGGGCATGACTGTAGGTTTCGAAATGTTGCAACCTGAGATAAGGTGGTATTACGTTAGAAACAAATAATTATTATCATTCAATATGAACTTACTTGCGCTTTAGACACATAAATAGGTGTCCTGTAAATAATCCACGTTACACTTTCGAAATACGGTGCTGTCGTCAAGGAACCTTTGTACGTATAGTAATGTTTGCTCAACTCCTGCAAGCCTATCCACGATAGACAATCTGTAATCAAGTCAAATCTAAAGTATTGCAATGAAAATAACATTCTAGCGTCATCAAGCGATTACCGGAGTCTACCGATGCTGAGGTATTCGGTTTTTCTACCATATGGATACCTGCGGTAATCTTCTTAAACTCTGGACAATCCTTATCACCACATGCTTGTATGAAAAATGCTACAACGGCCAGGCCATCCGGTTTGCTTTTAGCTTCGGTGAAATTTTTGTACTTCGAATTGTAATGCACGGCATGTGCCTCCATGGAATACGTTATTCCTTCTAAGGTGTGTTCACAGCCAGATTCGTCGGTTTCAGCCCAGTGAAAATGCAGCTGTTCGAAAATGTATTTGTTTTTCAACGGCCCTCCAATTATGTATGGTTGTTCTTTGCGTTTTGCAAACGTTACCATTGCAGATGTTCCTGTATTTTGAACACGAGCAATGCCTATTGGTTCCCAGTGCCCATGATATTCAAGAGGTTCAACATCGTCTTTATGATCGATTTCTCGATTGCTGATTCGGATTGGTGATTGCACAGGCATTTTTGTAATTTGTGATTTCTGCAAAAAAGAGATTTAAACGTTTTAGTTAGAAAATATTTGATAAATTGTTTTGCATTTCAAAAATATTCAGAGCAAAATTGAGTAAAATAATTCTATTGTTTGACAGATAATCGAACATTTTCTGATACGAGTTAATAAGTTTAGCAAATAGTGCATGTGATAAGATATTTAATTACTTGCACTTATCGATCAATTCCGACTGTTTCGCTTTAAATATTTTTTGGTTAGTAGAAGTTATACTTAACGACTGAAGTAACACTTAAGGCCAACAAGAAACCAAGCATAGTATAATGCAAAGAAGTCTTTCGATTTCTTTCGTAGAACGTACTACAGTTGAATATTTCATCGGCTATCCTTGTAACAATATCGTTAGGAAGGCAAACAAATTAATTACTTTATCGGTTATTTAGTTCTCGACGCGTACGTTAGTTCGCCTGTTCTTTCAAGCTTCCCGTAACACTTTTGACGATGAGTTGCAGATTTGCGTGCTTCGACCATCATCACATATCCATAACTACAATAAATATCGATCTGACTTGCTTTATGTGATTCTATTGATGGACGTTTTATATGGCTTACATTAATTAATTATTGCTAAGCATATGTTTGCAAATTCATTGGATCGATTGAGGATATGTAATATGAGCGCGTTTCGAAGAAGGAACCTAGCAAGGTCCTATGTCCAGAAGACTTTATTAGACTTCAAGGTTTGATTGATGAGTAAATTATCGTTTAACGGTCAAGTGTAGAGGGTGATTTTTTTTCTATGATGATGCCAATGCTCAGGAGATGCCCTATTATGCTATAGCATAGCCTTGGCGGAAAGAAATTTAAGGAAAGGGAGAAAGGAAGGGTTGAGTTTGCAGAAGATAGCGACGCACGATTCGCTTGAACAATTGATGCAAGAAAACAACAATATATATTCTCAAAACAGATTTATGCCTATTTGGATTGGTTGATTTGTTTACCATTACATCTGTTTGCTTTATTTTTAAGCTGATCTGGCATAAATATTATAATAATAGTGAACAGCCTGTAGAGAATGAGTTACTTTTATATCTTTTTAAGTTGTGTGCACAAACCAGATATCTTAGAAAATAGGCTTTTCGTATATGAACTTTTTCACTGTTTGGGAAGTTCGTGAAAGGCTAAACAGCGAAGTTTTACGTCGATACTATAGTTTTCCTTTTCTGGATGATGATTTTTGTTTTTAAAAAACCGTATAAGCATTTTCGACAAGGATATCATTTATTTGATTTGCTGGCAAAAGAAAATGAAGCGGCTATTAGGAATGAAACACATGTTCTGCATTACTTGATGTGAGATTTGAGAATTATAAATGTAGAAATGTATAAATGAATAAAGGAATCTTTTACAAGTATTCTGAACGGCAAAATGAGTTTTTTCTTCATTCAGTAGTTTTAAGAATCCATAATACATTGCTAGAAATACTTTTGGTATGCATGAACGGCACTGAGATTCTCATAGAAATACCTCATCAATACCTAATGTATGTAAAAGAAAGTAAAGCAATAATAAACAGGATAAAAAAATTTGGTGGGAGTGTTAGGTTAAGATTGGATATATTTATTTATTTATTTATTTATTTATTGTCAATTTCATCAACGGAATGATTACTACAAAAAAAACAACAAATATTTACATATGTAATTATGAGAGATCATTAATCGGTCGTTTAAGCCGACACTTGAACATATCAACAGTATAATTAAAGTCGAACATTTGATACGCTGAGTTAAAGCTTCGGTCTATTGCGCAGGTTGGTTCATTTAGTCCGTAATTAGTTTTATGAAACGGGATGGATAAGGCGCTATGATGTCTACGTTCACCGTGGCAAACACGAAAGTTCAGTTTTGATAACAAGAACTCAGAGTTCACGTTTCCAGTGAGTAACTTCGCAGCGAATAGAGCTTTGAAATTTTGACGTCGATTTTCAAGAGTGTCCATGGTCAATAATTGCAAGCGGTTTTCATAAGGAGGTAAACGAATTGGATCAGACCAGCGGAAAGAACTAAGAACAAAAATTAAAAATCTCTTTTGGACAGACTCAATGCGATCTATGTGCTCCTTATAATACGGAGACCACATCAGGCACCCATATTCTAGGATAGGGCGAACCAGAGAGCAGAACAGGATTTTAGTCAGAAAAATGTCATTGAATTCTTTAGATCGTCGTTTTAAGAAGCCAAGTGCACAGTTGGCTTTTATTATTATTGAGCCAATGTGGTCATTAAAAGTGAAAGCGGAGTTTAATAGTACTCCTAAGTCTCGAATTTTATTAGAGCGAGTTAAAAGAGTATCGTTTAAAGTGTAGCTGAAATTAATCGGAGATGATTTGTGGGAGAATGAGATAACTGAGCATTTTTCAACGTTTAGTGAAAGACGGTTTAGAGTGCACCAATTAGCGAAGCTTGACACGTTGCGTTGCAGGATCGTACAGTCATTAAGTGATGATATTGTATTGAAAATCTTTGCGTCATCAGCGTAGAGTAGAATGGAAGAACCTGGAACAAAAGTGATCAGGTCATTTATATAAATGGCAAAAAGAATGGGACCAAGGTGGCTGCCTTGTGGAACACCTGATGTAGCAATTATGTCAGTGGATAGAATGCCACGAAATCGAACGTTTTGCTTGCGGTTGGAAAGATAAGATTTAACCCAGTCTATAAACTTATTAGGGAACTCAAGAAGATGCAATTTACATATAAGAATGTCATGATCCAGCTTATCAAAAGCTTTCGTGAGGTCGGTGTAAATGCAGTCAACTTGTTTACCTTCTTCAATCGCAGGGATGACTAGGTTCGCAAGTTCTAAAAGGTTAGTGGTGGTAGATTTACCTTTAATAAAACCATGTTGGCAAGGTGAGATAAAAGACTTACAGTGAAAAGATAATACCTCGGTAACTATGGCTTCAAAAAGCTTGGCGACGCATGGTAATTTGGCGATTGGCCTATTAATATGTTTAGGTTTTGGAACTTGACTTTATTGTAGATGTCATTGACATACCTCCTTGCATGGAAATTTTATGCACTATGAGATCCAAACAATGTCGACAAGCTGAATTAGTATGTCGATTCGGATAAATGGAATTAAATAGGTGCAAACTACCAATTAGTATCCTATTTTCTTTGGAAACGCGCAACGTATATTGGGGATTGTCTGAACACAAACGATAAAAATATTTCTCAAAGCTATGAAATATATTTCGAAAACCAAATTGAAAGACTTTCTAATAGTCAAGCGCAACGACAAAAGAAATGATATTATTTGGAAGTGATCTGATTGCACTGTTTCTCTAAGTTGGGTTTTAGGTAGTGTTGGGCTGATGTATCACTTACTGATATTTTCACAGTGAATGAAAAATTACAGTGAATACACATTTAAAATTACAGTAAACGAAGTTATAGCCAGCGGAATGATAGTGATCGAAATCAAGGCAGATTAAATTACAACAAACTCATAATGAACGGAGTCACAGTTTACGAAATCTGTAATCCTGATTGCTATGATTTGGATCAGCTATCTAATCAGAAGAATTCAAATTCGCTTAAAGCCAAGAGTTATACTTTTTTTTTTAAATTTTAATAGGTACAATATCTACAACAATATGACGTATGCAATTTTATTGTAGGTTCGATCCGCAAATCTCAGTTCTTCCAAAAACCTATTAGTCCCCTTATCAGAATTGCAACTTGTCGATAAGATTTCTGATGTATATCATCTTATGAAATCATAGTACATTGGATCAAAGTGAAGTTGATAATTTCTCAAAGTAAAAAAAAGCTTGGGAGTTTCGCGGCTAACAATATTATTTTCATGGTAAAAATGAACATACATATTTACATAATTTAATTCATATTTTCTACGAATTCAATAAACAAAGACAGAATTACATACAAAAACGATGCAGTCCGTAATTTGGTATGTAAATATACCGTACAGAAGTGATTGCACACAAATTTTGAAAGATAACAAATTGTTGATAGCAGGCAAAACTAATCAGTGCAAAGCTTTCAGCTTCTGAATTTGCTTATATAATAATAGGAAGATTTGTGTAAATTCCCATCCTTTCAATTATTTTGAATCAGATTTACTAAAGGCAGCATTCCTTTTTATATAAATTCTTTGGTTAACACGAGATTTTCGAAATTTTCTTTCAGCCACCGCGGATGCATCAACCACCGATTGTCTTCATCGCATTTTATCATATATTTTTCATTTACAAACCTCTCGAGTACAAACGTTTTTTTTAGATTATTGGTTTAACGTTAGAAAAATTCTTATTCAAACATTATATCTATTCAAGTGGCCAGGGATTTAGATTGGTTCTACATAATTTTTATTAATGGTAGTCTGGTATGATGTTTGTCAACAATCTGTTGCAAATAAGACAAGGTATGTGTACTTGCATTCGATTCCAAATAGGATGCAGTAACTCGCCTAAGAATACAATGGCTACGTTGAGTTCAAGTAACACCTCTGTTGTTAAAATCATAAATTCGATAATTATTAATATCTACTATGCACTTTCAATCCTATATCCCTACGAGCTATCGAAAAAAAAACAACAAGCTTTTGTTTTTCATTCAATTCAATTAGAAACTTCAGTACTCCGTGAAAAACCAATCAAATTTCATTCAAATGTTTTAGTGGGTTGTTGGCTTGCAATTTTATGTACTTAAAATAGGAAGCAGTAAAAAAATAACACTATTTACCTATTCCAAAAAATTCGCTGAATTAAATTCAATTCAACATCTATAAACTGTCGAAGGTGAAAACGTCAGCAAACTGAACAAAGCATTATTAGCGAAAACTTAGCGAAAGTTTAGTGCAACCAATCTTGTTCGTCTTGTAGTGTAGAGCAAGACAGCCGGACGGTCAAAAACGTTGTTTTAGTTAGGTCCGATCGTAAAATTCACTTTTTGCCTGATTGCTGAACTAGTATGATCGGATTATGTAACATCATGAATGGAATTTACTCAGTGTTAACATCCTACATTTATGTACAGCCATACATTTTATTTTTATTGTCAGTGTTTTGTGCTGGACTTCTCTTAGCTAATTTCCATTATGCAAAGCAACTTTGTGAATTGGTATTGTGCAGTGGTAGGAGTCGTTTGAATTTCGATTTTGATTACGGTGCACGGCGCGGTCCTCATAAATGGAAAGAACTCTTTCCGGCAGCTCGGGGATGCTATCAGTCTCCGATTAATATAAGAACTGAAACAACGGAAATATTGAAGATAAGCGAACCGCTTGTTTGGAGAAACTATGATGACTTACCAGCTAAAGTTGCCATTGAGAATACGGGGCATACAGGTAACAATGACATTTCACAATCATTTGATGGCCGTTTTCGGTGGAAGCAAAAGAAAATTTCAATTTAATAAATTTTAGTTGATTTGAAAGCGCACTATGTTTGTAATCAACCGACATTAAGTGGGGCTGATTTGCTAGAGAGCTATTCTTTTGTGTCTCTATGCTTCCGATGGAGCGCTCTTGACAATGAAGGATCCGAGCATTCAATTAATGATAGAAAGTACCCACTAGAAATGCAAGTGAGTTGAATGATGAATGCAGTTGCAAGCATCCTTATATATATTTAAATGTGATCTGCTTTTCAGGCAACTCACATTTCAAAGGAAAATACGGAGTTTAATCCCAGTTACATTGGTGACTTAGGAATTTTAGTGCTTAGTTATTTTTTTACGGTAAGTACCAGCTATTGTTAAATTTTTGGAGATAGAAAAAGTGAATCCCTGCCTCAATGTGTCCTTTTTTCCTCCCTGAGGATGATTGCCTAGTAATTGCTGAGACCAAAATTCGATTGAGTTTGACTAAAAGTATTAGACATTTGTTTTATAACATAGACCACTGCTCTAATATTTGAATTTTTGTAGTATTATCTAGTACCGACTAGGATTATTTATTTACTTTTATTAATGATATCCTGTACATCTTCTAACACGCATTATTTTTTTGGACTGTTTGAAAAGTATGCTTATTCCGTAAAACTAAAGTAATCCCACGACAACCATTGTGGGGCCTAAGGTTGTTTGTATACGATATTCGTAATGTTGGTAACTACTTTTACGTAGAAGATATAGCCTTTTTTATGGAATAATATTTGACGAAAGACTCTCAACCTTGACTTTACAAGCTCTTTGACGCACGCGAAACAAGCTTTATAAATTGTTTAAGAGCAACATCGACATCACCCCTCATGTTAAAGAAAAATACAGTGTATTGGCTAAAGATTTCTATATACGGTCTTGCCAAGCCTGTGACAGATACATTAAAACTACCGGTGAGGATTAAAAAAAATGAAACGGAACATAACCGATTTCCCTCTCCTATGTTAACTCTTATTACTCCTACTTTAAAGTTTGTATATCGACCGGTAACTTCAACTTATTTGCGATATATTTTGAATTGCAGGTTGTTTATTAATAATGTTACAATGCTGAGCAAAAAGCACACGCCCCAAATCAGAGGTGCCTGACAAGCACACTTGAAGTAGAATGACACAAATCAGGAGTGATTGAGAGGCACACTTGCCGCGATAAGGGTTAAATAAAAATTTAATGTCTTCTATTCTGCAGTTTGAAAATAACAAGAGCCCTGGTATTGAAATATTTGCCCTTTGTTGATACTTCTTTACATTATATTTCTCTTTTCTCTGGCCTGTTTTTATAGTACTGGAAATCATCTTTGCAGCCAATATATAAATGTGACTATAGACGTTCGATTCAAAATTATAGAGACATCTCCATTCTATCATCAATTCCTTAACTCGTCGATAAAATCATACATGTAAAACTTTCTCCTCTGGTCGATGCTGGACTGAACGTGCGAAAGCATGGATGTAGGAAATATTGTTGAACCATTGTTATGACACTTGTTTCCATTATTTTATGCAAAATGGAAAAAAGTAATTATCAAAGTGATTGAAAATTGAGAAAGCATTCAACTAAACTGATCACTCCATTTTGGTCTTTAAGCTGTAAAAGTTCAGGGTTGTAGGATCTCAGTTAAAGTGATTTAGCTCCTACCTCTACAGCCGCCTACAATATGTGAAATTTCAAGTAATGATTTCTAATAAAGTAAGTGTCAACGCTGGTTGGTGTGCTCCAAAGCAACCATCAGGACCCTTTTTTTTTAATATTTTTGTATGGAGGTTTTATCTGCCATATCCCATTTACTCTATGCAGACGACCTCAAAGTTTATCATGGCATTAATGTAAAATAATACTACAAGTCTGACAGGTGCACTTATTACGCTAATAATTAGGATTGTATTGCTAGTTAAATATTGCATTGGTTTTTGTAATATGTCCGGTATTTATTTACCAGCTTCAAACAGATCTAACATTGACAAATTTACACATTTTTTTCATCAAATCCCTTTTACATTTTTCACTTTCAAAACAAATTTAAATATTTACAATATTCAGTAAACTGTTCTCACAAATTTTAAATTTTATAGATAACAAAATTCGATAATCCGTATTTGGATCCAATTATTCTTAACTTGCATAATATTCGCGAGCCATTTAAGCGTGTTGATATTCCACCCTTCCCCATGTCCTGGCTGTGCTATCCATTTAAGTCTGGCTTTTATAGTTACGGAGGATCGTTAACGGAACCACCATGCAGCGAAGGTGTAACCTGGTTCGTTCAGCCAGAGCCGATGTCAATTAGTGAAAGCCAAGTAAGTGCGCAGTAGATTCTTTGAAATTTAACTTTCAATTCAATTCCCTTTCAGTTGGCCGAATTTCGAATGCTACTGTCAAAGGATCGATCATCGCGTATTTTAAGAAATTCTCGACCAGTACAGAATTTGAATTCGAGAATTGTTTGCTACAATCGATACGATCAATTCTCACGTTTATCGGAAGCGGCCGCGGAGGGTGATGAGCAACAACAGGCACAAGCGATTTGCTCCTAGGAAGTAGTTTAGAGACAAAAATCCTTATAACTATAAAACTAAATGCATAATCGTTTAGACCCTAGAGTAAAAAATTGAATAACAATCTGTCTAAACTTTGATCACAACTTACTTATTTGCAATAGCAGTTCGAAACGTGATAGTAATCTTACAGTAACTCGAAAAAAGTGTACCTGCATGCATTATTTAACGGCAATCTATTAATCACAATTGTATTGTAAAGAAACATCACGCATGCACAATATGCAAAACTAATTTTTATGTTTGATAATAACTTTTATTTATTATTGTCTTATTTTCTAGTGTAAATTATTTGTAGAATTAAACTGTGTATAAATGTTATATTATCATTCGTGTTTTCCTCAACTCTTAGTCGAATCGCAGAAAACTATAACAAACCGGGTATCCAATTTACAACAAAAGTAAACATTTGGAATTAATTTTAAAGAGTATGGATTTTTCAACGTAAATGCGCGAAAATTTTGTAGTAAAGTTTGCTTTTTAAATAAAGGACTTGAGGATTAAAGCTTAAACGATGCAAGTTTTTTTTTTTGCTATTGTCAAATTTGATTCTAATCTCATTAGCTTCGAATGACTAAATGAGTATTTAAAGTTCTTTCTATACGTTGGAATCGTACAAGTCTAAACAGCAATAATAGTAATGTTCATATGATTCATTAGATCAAATATTTTCAATTTCGGTTAGAATGAATTACAAGCATGGAACGTATGTACTAGTGATGCGCGATTGCGAGATATTAAACTCGATTGTTTCGATTGTTCAAATATCTCGAAACATTTCGATTATTTAAGTTGGACTCGATTGTTGCAATCGAGATAATCGAGACAATCGCGCGATTCGAGATAATCGAGACAATCGAGCGATTCGAGATAATCGAGACAATCGAGCGATTCGAGATAATCGAGCGATTCGAGATAATCGAGACAATCGAGCGATTCGAGATAATCGGCCAATTCGAGATAATCGAGCGATTCGAGACAATCGAGGCAATCGAGACAATCGAGACAATCGAACATCTCGCAATCGATCATTCGGTCGGTCAAGTCATCGACAATCGGTTGACGGCAATTGAGTGAGCCATAAAGCACGTTTCGTTGGCGTAGCCAATAAAAAAATGTTCAAATATTTCAGCAAAAATATTAAGTGTTATTATTTGATCAAACTGCAATTTTTTTGGGAAATATTGATGTATAAAAGGATATGTTTATCTTAAGTTAAAATTAAGATATCTTTCACTGCCTTTACCGCGCTTTCAATGATTGAAAGTGGTCGGGGAGTACAATATTGATATTTTAAGGATGAAAAAAATTTTTATGGGGAAAATTGGGCAAAAACGTCGAATTTTTCCAATTTTTTTTTTTGCGTAGCTTGAGTTCCGGGACATTTCTGAGCTGTTTCGGGGGAAAGTCCATACAAGTCTGGGAAAAAGTGGCCTAGTTTCGAAGATACGGCATAATGCACAGCCGGAGAAGCCAATCATCGAACCAAAAAGGATTTCAACCTTTTCTTATTTAGCACTTTTAGTGCTACTTTTAGTTTTTCCGGTCGGTTTTCCGACGGATTTCATTTTGCCATTCTGTATTTAAACGTTGGTGGGGTCAGACGTGTCAGAATTCACTCTTAAAATGAAGTGCGATTTGTGCAAAAATAAAGTCGAAAGACTAGATAACAAAGTGCAGTGTTCGATTTGTTTAAACTTTCTGCATGCAAAGTGTGCAAAAATCGGTCCCAAAGAGATCGAGTATTTAGAAAAGTGCAAACAGAAATATAAGTGTAGTTGCTGTGTGAACCGTCGTAGAGATTCAATGCTTCATGATAATGCAGTGAGTCCGCTAGCTGCCTCGGCATCCGTTGATTGCTCGACCAACATCGCTTCCAGACCAGGTCCATCCGTTAGCAGTGTGCCGTCGCCATCGAATACATCCGTTAACAGTGCGCCGTCGACCTCGAATTTATATGTTAACAGAGGGCCGTCGACATCGAATACATCCGTTAGCAGCATTCCGGCGAAATCGAATACCTATGTTCAAGCTGAAGTGACGATGGAAATTTTATTCAAAGAAATTTTGAAGCTGCAGCAAATAAACTCGGATGCTCTTGCTAAAATAAGCCGTTTAGAGGAGAAAAACAATATTTTGGAAAAAACTGTTTGTAATTTAGAATCTAAAATTAATTATTTTGAACAAGAAATGTTAAAAAATTCAATTGATATTGTTGGTATCCCTATTGATCGCGGCTCGACGGTTAACGATAACATCTCTAAACTTTTTACCGTTGGGGTTGGAATTGAGGTGAGCGCGGATGAAATACAAAGCTGCTTCGCTAAAAAAACAAACCATACCGATTCGCTGAAAGTGGTTTGTGTTAAATTTTCATCGTATTCTTCCAAAAATAGGATAATGAACAAGATGCGGTCTGAGAAAATAAAACTAAAGGCTGATATTTTTGGTGATAGTTATAAAAACAATCCCGTTTATATAAACGATTCACTAACTAGCTATAACAGATCGCTGCTAAGAGAGGCAAAACTATTAAAACAAAAAAACAGATGCAAATATGTTTGGGTTAAGAATTCAACCATTCTAGTCAGAAAAAAAGAAGGAGATTCTCCAATTACAATAAGGAGTCGTCAAGATATTTTAAACATTTAAATATACATCTACTATGTCATTATTTGATTCTGCCAGTTCTTCTTCCTTTTCTGACTCTAACTCTTTCAACTGCCTTTGTGTTGAGCACCCATACGGTGATATCAACGCAAACTTCTCAGCCATTCATCAAAACATTAGAAGCTTGCGAAAAAATTTTGATCTTTTTGTGTCACATATCGCTAGTTTGGATCATATTCCTGATTTAATCTTTTTATCTGAAATTTGGATATACAACTCCGAAATATCTGACTTTCATATCCCTGGCTATAATTTTTCCGCTACGTGTAATGATTCGTACTCTGCTGGAGGCGTAGCTGTATTTTTTAAGAATGACCTAAAGTGTGATATTCACAATCTCAGATTAACCTCTTGCGATCTAATATCACTAAACTGTGTAATTGCTGGTTCCACATATGTTTTCATCTGTGTCTACAGACTTCATAAATTTAGCTCTGGTGTTTTTACTGATGAGTTTTCAAATTTTTTAGAATCAATAACCAGTAAAAATGTAATACTCCTAGGAGATTTCAATATCAATATTTTATCGAATAGTTCAGAATCTGACTACTTAATTTCAAATCTGGCGTCCCACGGTTTCGAATCTTTAATTACTGAACCCACTCGTGAATTGAATGCTTCAAAATCTTGTCTAGACCATATTTATCTGAGGCTGCACAAAAACAACACTATCCTTTACAAGTCCACGGTACATAATCTGCATATTACGGATCATAGTTTAATTTTAATTCAGCTAACTTGTAACAGAAATGGCCGGGTTGGACATAATTACATTCCATGTCAAAACATTGACTTCCAATCTCTGAAAACAACTTTAAATCATGAGTTATGGGAGGAAGTATATATGGCTGATAATCCCTCTACTGCCTTTGACCGCTTTCTTTGCATCCTAGAGCGTCACATTTCAAATTGCAGCCGTAGCACTCGCTCTAATAAATTTAAACCACTAAAGCCATGGATGAATTTTATGCTTCTTAAGAAAATCAAGAAAAAAAACCTACTAAGCTCTAAAGTTAAAAAACACCCACAGAATACAAGGCTTCAAATATATTATAAAAGACTTTGTCGCGAAATCAATCTTGATGTAGCTGCTTGTAAAGCAAATTATTTCAACAACAAACTTGCCTCAAATTTAGGGAATGTAAAAAAAGAATGGGAAATCGTTAATGAAATTCTAAGTAAAAGCAAAAAAGATAATATCTCCAGCATAACTGTTAATAATTCCATTGTTTCTGATCCTTTAGATGTTGCTAATTTATTTAATGATTACTTTTCGTCTGTTGCAAATAATTTCAATTTCGACAACTCTGAAGTTTTAAGTCCATCTTCTGTTAATGTTTTCTCCAGCCGGGAATTCTCCTCGTTGAGTAGCCTATTTTTTGAGGATTTTTCATCTTCGGAAATCTACAAAATTATTATGTCGCTAAAGTCGTCAGCTTCATCTTCTTATGATAGAATATCCAGCAAAATTTTAAAACAAATTGTTTTTCAAATTTCGGATATTCTGTGCTTCTTATTTAATTTTAGTATCCAGAGGGGGATTTTCCCAGACGCACTAAAACTGGCGGTCGTAGTACCGGTACATAAAAAAGGCGATAAAACTAGTTTAGGCAACTATAGACCCATCTCTCTGCTATCTGTTTTTTCAAAAATTATTGAAAAAGGTGTCAAACGCAGGATAGTGACATTTTTAAATAAAATCAAGTTTTTTAACGACTGTCAGTTTGGTTTTACGTCAGGAAAATCCACAGAAGGTGCCTTACTAAAATTCTGTCACGAAATTTATAGTACAATAAACGAGTCCAAAATTCCCGCAGCATTATTTATTGATATCACTAAAGCTTTCGATCTGGTCGATCATTCCATCCTACTGCAAAAACTTTATAGTGCAGGAATAAGGGATAATATTTTAGATTGGTTTCATTCCTTTCTTTGCGATCGTAAGCAGAAAGTTAAAATAAATGACATCTTGAGTTCTGCAACGACTCTAAATATTGGAGTTCCTCAAGGATCGGTCCTGTCTCCAGTATTATTTCTGATTTTTATAAATTCACTATTTTCTGAAAACTTTTATGGGAAAATTACCGCTTTTGCAGATGACGCTGTCTTGTCCTACTCCAGTTTCAATTACTTTGAAACATACGTCAAAATGAGCCACGACCTTGAAATTTTAAGATATTGGTTCAGTGTCCATAAACTAAGGCTGAGTGACAAGACAAAATATATGATATTTAACCTAGTGAGATCAGTTTGTGTTGATTTAAATTTGACTTTCCACGCCCCAACCTGCTTAAAATATCTTTTTTCACCAATGATAGCTGAAGATGAGGTTTCTTATTCTTTTGATCAAAATGCGAGTTGTTCTCCATACTGCTTTGATATTGAAAGAGTTGATAGTTTTAAGTATCTGGGAGTGTTAATTGACACCAAATTAAATTGGAGAGATCACACCGTGTATCTGAAAGCATATTTCAATAATGTGGTAAGACAATTGTATCACTTAAGCCTATATTGTCCCTTTTCAGTCTTAAAACTAGTTTACAACGGTCTGTTTTTGTCTAAACTACAATATGGATTAAGCTGCTGGGGAGGTACACATTTTAATAAGCTGGAACCATTGATTGTAAAACAAAAACATGCCGTTCGAATTATTTTCAAAGTTCACCGCAGAACGCCAAGTTTTAATCTATTTCAAGCACTAGGTACACTTCCATTAAGGCATTTGTATTTTTTTAAGGTTCTACGAATTTTCTTCGAGAACTCAGGTTATCAAACACCAAGAGTTTATGATTCAGCTAATCTACGGGTTAACACCAGAAATTTAGTGGTAGTTCCCATTTGCAATAAATCGCACTTTAGTCGCTTTTACAGCATTGTTGCACCTCGTCTATTTAACCTTTTGCCACCAAATATTAGAGGCGAGTCCAGAAAGACATCGTTTTCGAAAAAAATCAAATCTTGGCTCTTTTCTATTGATCACTTGGGCGTTGAAAAACTGTTGAATCCCTTAATATAACCTTTGCATTTGTTCTCAATGTTTTTTTTTCCAATATTATTTTTGCTATTTTTCTCTATCTACGGTCTTTTATATCTTAGTTAAATTTATGAGTCCCCCACCATAAATTGACGATTCATGTTTTTTTTTTCTATATTATTAACGGGCATTCGACTCTTGCGAAAAGCAACTGAATGCTTCGTATTTCATCTGCATCTTCTTCAGCACCATTTAAAATATAAAATATCGAGTTAGTTGGATTCTGTCTTATTTTATTTCATTCTTTAAATTTTTTATTTCTTGATGTTAGGTATAAACGTAATTTAAGTTCAGAGGATTTTGTTTGAATTTATTATAGCTGTAAGTTTATGCACATGAAATAAAGACTATTATTATTATTATTATTAATTATCTTCGAAACTAGGCCACTTTTTCACAGACTTGTATGGACATTTCGCCCGAAACAGCTCAGAAATGTCCCCGAATTCAAGCTACGCAAAAAAAAAATTTGGAAAATTTCGACGTTTTTGCCCAATTTTCCCCATAAACATTTTTTTCATCCTTAAAATATCACTATTGTACTCCCCGACCACTTTCAATCATTGAAAGCGCGGTAAAGGCAGTTTTTGCCAAACTATGGCCAAAAAACCCCTTACTCCAAAACCGAAATCTTTGTATCACAGCAATAGGTCTTGGCCCGTTATGTCCGAAACCACTCTAACCCAAAATTGGCCGATTTCAGCTACTTTTGCCCTAAAAACTTTTTGAATATTTGAATAAAATACTCGCAAGTACGAAAATACTGGATAAATGATATGCTTTCAAACTGCACTATCTAAAAGCAGATTTTATTTTAACATACTTAACAGTATGACAAAACTCAACTTCATATAATATTTGATCATACACTTTGATCAGACTTAATAGTTTTAGCAAAACTACCAGCCATTTATACCAGATAAATGCTAGCCACACAAATTTCCATGCATATCTGATCATTACATTCCATATGTATGCACACGTAAAAAAATCTACTAAATAGTATATCCAATCCATTCAAATCTATTCTTCACAAGCGGTTCTACAAGCGTACTGTGTATACTGGTGTGCTTAAACACTAACATGCCCACCGCCACCAAAGAGTTAAAGATATCTTAATTTTAACTTAAGATAAACATATCCTTTTATACATCAATATTTCCCAAAAAATTGCAGTTTGATCAAATAATAACACTTAATATTTTTGCTGAAATATTTGAACATTTTTTTATTGGCTGCGCCAACGAAACGTCCTTTATGGCTCACTCAATTGCCGTCAACCGATTGTCGATGACTTGACCGACCGAATGATCGATTGCGAGATGTTCGATTGTCTCGATTGTCTCGATTGCCTCGATTGTCTCGAATCGCTCGATTATCTCGAATTGGCCGATTATCTCGAATCGCTCGATTGTCTCGATTATCTCGAATCGCTCGATTATCTCGAATCGCTCAATTGTCTCGATTATCTCGAATCGCTCGATTATCTCGAATCGCTCGATTGTCTCGATTATCTCGAATCGCTCGATTGTCTCGATTATCCCGATTGTCTCGATTATCTCGATTGTCTCGATTATTCTCTCGATTGTTTTGGCGCATCGATTGCGATTCTCTCGATTGCGATTATCTCGATTGTTTTGTGGCGCCGATTGCGATTATCTCGATTGTTAAAATATCTCGCAATCGCCCATCACTAGTATGTACTTCTATAAATTGATAGTAATACAAATATGGTTTTCAATTACTATTTCATTGCAATTCCATACTTTTGCTTGCTATTTTTATGCATCATCTAAATTAAAATAGCGTTTTATTATATTCTATAAACTGAAAAAACACGATAAGGTCTCAAGATTGAAAAAGAAACCGATTTTGTCCGCATTCGTACTAGTTCTAACGTTTTTATATTTCTTTGAGTGAAGTTTTCGCCGACTATTTACTTATTTACTAATGAGTTCCAAAATATGTGCAGACTATTTAATTTTTTACGATTTTTTTAAGGAAACAGATAATACGATGTGTTAGTTTAAGTTGATAACTGACAATTAAGACATATGATTATAATACTGTTGTGAAAATGGTCGAAAATGTCGGCAATGATGACTTTCATAACGTATGCGTCATAGCTATTTGGTTATGAAAAACTTCAAATTATCTTTTGCTTGCCTATTCAATGAGGGAAAACATGATCCAATAAGAGAAAAAATAAACATACAATTATAGATCTTGGAAACTTAACGCTTATTTACAATTGGCAATTTTTGATGTGAATCGATTTATTGGCTTAGAGTACATTTTTAGTCGTAACTTACTTATTTGATAATTCTTAAAAAAAATCTTTACAACAGAATACAAATTCCAATTATGGCAATAACATGAAAAAATATAACTAAAATTGATATATTAAATGATATAAAAGATGAAAGAAAGCACGGTCAAAAAATTTATCGCTTCAACGCTTAGGTCGAGTATAAATTGTTTCAAACATCTTAGGACCAAGCTTACATTCATTATGACATCCAGGGACTCTGACCAGGGGAGAAGAGAAATACACATTTGTACGTGCGAGAACTTTTGACTCGTAATGAGCTACGGCATTGGATCGAATCGGCGAACCCGAATATAATTCCTGGCTGAGGTTTGAACAGGAAGCAGTCGTCAAGGAACAGTCGAAGTGACTCCAAAGAGAGAATTGGTAGAAAGGGATATGAAAACTAAAGAATGTAAAGCGTGTGAATCTTCGTCGCACACATTCGATGGCCTCAGAAAGGTATTGAAAACGGTGAGACCACAGCTGACAAGCATATTCGAGGAAACAAATAACTAACATTAGAATAGGACGAACATATATTTGCCTATTAATCAACAAAGTTCATGATAGGACCAACGACCAAATCTAGAGATGAAACAGGAGATTATTTGAGAGAAAATATTATTTTTACATTTACTAGCATTCTAGGATAAGGGACTGCGGTTATACCAATTGAGAAGAGCAGATATATCATTTTGAAGATTACATTTTTTTGGCAACCAGATAACTCGGAACAGTTTTAAATCATTAGCACACAGTTAACAAGAGGAATTGATATATTATTTGATAAAAATCAAGAATAGTAACAGACCAAAGAGAGACTCTTGTGGAATACCAGAAGAAGGCTGAAAGGAAGAAGAGGAAAGGTTAATTGTAGCTTTACACACAGAATTACTAAGATAGGAAGAAAACAAAGAAAGGAAAGAACCAAAACAACCAAACTATTTGAATTTACCGAGAAACAATCTGTGATTGACAGTTTCAAATGATTTTGAAAAGTCTGTTTACACTATGTCCACTAAAATAAAAAATCGTTCTATTCCAAAAAATTCCTTATCAAATGCAAAGGCAACTCTGTCTTTGAGAAAAGGATGAGATTAGCCAAAGGAGATTTACTCCTCACAAACCCATTCTCCTCCGGAGTGAGGATAGGATGTATCATGGAATACATTTTTTCGATAAGTTTACTGAGGGAAATAGGACGATAATTGAAAACTGGGGAAACATTGCCAGTTTTGAAAACTGGATAAATATTAGAAGCTTTCAAGACAGAAGGAAAAACGCCGAATGATAGGTTCAAATTAAAGGGGTTAGAGAGGGGGACGCACAATGACGAAGACATGGACCACGCATAGAATTTGGGAATGCAATCGAATCCATCACTTCATTTGTATGGATTAGAGAAAAATAACATGGCAGCGAACGATAATAAGAGGTATGTACAACGGGAAAAATGTTTTGGTAAGAATATCAGCAGACCAAAAACTGGCATCCAGTAATTCCATGTTGTCAGCAGTGTTGGTAATTTTGAAAGAATTAATCATTCTTCATTTTCATTCAGAGAGGTCATTTAGTCATTCAGAGAGGTTATCAGGAATGAGTTTCGTAGAGTTGAGAGGGGCAGGTGCGAGCCAAAATTTTCATTTATAGAGTTATTGCGTAAATGATTTAAGTCTTACCTTCAATTCGTGGGCTGCGGCTTTACAAATTTTTACTCCAGGATTTTGTAAAATTTCTTTTTTTTTTTTAAATATGACTGACTAGTAGTGTAGATTTGGCAGTATCAAACTGCAGGTAAAGATTTTTAGCCATCGTCAAACTTTTTTATTACATGGTACAACGTTTATGGACTCTTATATGCATAAATCGTCGTCAGTAGATTTTTGGTTTTCTTTTCAGATTTAGTTGGCTGACTGCGAATAGTTAGCAAGAAGCTAACTACGGAAAGATTTATATTTTTAAAAAACTTGTTTTATACAATCCTTAGGTTTTACATTCCTGTTTGTAAACTTCTAAGCCCGCAAGTTTATCCATTTGTATCATTCGTAAATTAATGTCAATTAGTAACATTTAGGCGAAAATCGCAAATGCATTGAAACTTGGATCCGATATAATTAAATTTGCTCTTTATAACTTTATTGCTTAGTATTTTTCTTCTACTGGCGGTTTCTAATCTTGAATGCCTTCCTAACTAGTAGTGTTTATGAGTAATGATAAAACTTAATCTAAATATTTTGAACGAAGCTTTCACCTGTATATGCGTAATTTTCTTATCGTATGAAGCTCAGAATTAAACACAACGTGCTAAAGTTCATAGAGACGGAACCAATTATCATCATCACACACTAGTTTTGGATGGCGTCATACACGTGATCAGCCATCGATTAGCTGCCACGAATGTATGCGAATAATTAATTTCGATTTCGCTACAATCTTACTGGACTTTTTTTCAGAATGTTTTCTTGAGTTTTTGGACATAAAGTCAGGAGAAATTATCACTAAAAAAATATCGTATAGTGACTTGAACATGAACGTGAGATGTTCATTCGCTTTAAGAGCGGCTGGAAGTCTGCTAAATAAGGTTACTAGCATCATTTGCTTAAATTTAACTATAGTGTGTAAATGTAATTTTTAGAGGTGTGATTTCAATTAATTAGCGCTACAAAGTATCTAATCGTGTAGCCATGCTTCGTTTTCCTGGCCAATCGGCAATGTTCTGTAAACATTTAGCTGGCACGAATGAAAACAACGAATATGCATATAATTTACTCCGCTGCCTTATTGTACCAGTAAAGTGTGATAAGTGCAGAAAAAAAGGAGTCTATGTAAATACATTTATAGTACCCGATTCGTCATATTTACAGAGATGTTATAATTGATAGCGTGTTTTCGTAATTGCACATACAATAAGATAATGACACTAGCATTATTAATTCAAATGGGAATGACTTTAATTTGTATGCTCACCTCTTAACGTGTTGTGTATTCAAAATCGTTTAGAATCGAATAATTTATGATTTCGGTGCCACTACAAGAGAACTACACTGCTTTCAAGCAACACACCGCAAATATGACTGAAGCACACAATTATTTTTGCAAAGTGAGTGATGTGTTCAATATGTGCGGAATCGATAAAACGAATAATTCTGTAGATAAGTTCACTTGCCGATATCAACAAAACACACAAAAACGAAACACATCCAGCTCAATGACATCAACATTCGCGAATGTCAATCAACTGTTGCTTCAATTTGCAGCGAAGCGGCCGAATCTGCAAACAACAGGTCGTCAGCTGACAAGTAACGGGTGCTGCCCTATTGGCAGTTTCTGATAAGACATTTTCGCGAAATCTTTTCGCGTTTCAAACAAACCGAACAGTCGTATGAACTGAAACTGAAAACTGCCTGAGAAGCTGCATTGAAAATTGCGGGAGCATTTGTCCGGATAATTGCGTTAAAATCGTATGAAAAGTTACATTAAAAGCTGCACTAACATTTGCAAGAAAAAGCGCACCGAAAATTACACGAAAAGTTGCAAGGGCGATTGCATATCTTGCGCCAAAAGCGGCAAGAAAAATACGTTAAACGATGGCCTTCATATAAAAGGCCTATCGCAAAAGCAATTAACGTACAAGTTGGCGGACCTAAGCTACTTTTCTCAACCAGTCCGCACAGTGATGTTTTTTTATGGTTATAAAGAAATTCACGAGATCCACCTACAGGAGATAGGCTCCGGATAATAGGAAAATAGACTTTATCCCCTGATTCAACCGAGCAGCACCATTCACATTACTAATTGTCAGAGAAATGTCAAACAATTGTCATTGTGCAATTCCCAATAAATCTTAATAACGAGAGGACTACACCATTTTAAAAAGTAGCTTAATACCTGTCAGATTGCAAGTCGCGATAGGCCTTTTATATGAAGGCCATGGTTAAACCTAATTTTGAAAAAGCATGAAAGAATCACAAAAAGTTGCATTAAAATTTTCAGAGAATATTGAATAAAAAGCTGCGCAGAGTTTTGCATGGCAAATTAAAAAACATTCATGAAATGTGACGTGAAAACTGCATGAAAATTTAATTTGTTAAACTGAATATTGCAGGAAAATTGAATTGATGGTTCCCCATGACCTATTGCAAAAATTTCCTTGGGAAATTGCATGAGACAGTCGCATTAAAAATTACATGGAAGATTGAGAAGCAGAATAAAAAATTACATGAAAAATTGCACGGCGAGTTGCACGGAAATATCATGAAATATCACACAGAAAATATAATGAATATTTGCTTGGATTAAAAGACGGAAAATTGCATGGAAAGTTACAGGCAAGTTGTCCGGCAGATCATACCGAAAACTTTACTGGAAACTCACCTGCAAAATATCGAATAAAATGTTGCAGAGATAAATTTTTCGTATTGAGCCGATATGGTGGACTGGAATTTTTTTGGCTTTGACAGTCAGATCAAATTGTTTTTATTCTATCGCAAGAAATTGGAAGTAACATGACATTATGGTTATTTTGTTTCATTAACGCAATTTCGTTGCTATCACACTAGGTCTGTTCCAGGACTTTCAGTCACTGAATTTTCCTGAATTTTCCTGAATCATGTGGTGGGGGAAATTCATGAAAAGTACGGGAACGCTCTCATTGCATTTCCTGAAAATTGACAAACAAAAGTGTCAGTTTTCGGTTTTTGGAAGAACAATAGTGATTGTACGGTTATCCTGAGCAGTGATAAATTATCGCCACAAAAATATTCGACCTTCATAGCAAAATTACGCAAAAAATATGTTGCTTGCCGCGCACATTTGAAACTATTTACTCGCACCACACCATTTGACACTTTTCAGTATTTTTCAGCAGCTCAGACCCTACTGAATTTTACTGAGAGAGGGGAAATTTTCAGTTTTCAGTAAAACGGAGTACGGGAACAGCTTCATTGCAATTAATCGCGATTAATTGTAATTAATGGTGGTCCGGGAACAGACCTACTACTAAATTATCCCAGCTGGTTAATTCCAACTGCGCGAAAACATTATCCATCTTCAATTGTCAATGTTGTGCAGCCTGAATTTCAAATAAAAGTCCACGCACACCATCGCACAATGAAGCGGCAGCGCTATCGGTATACGTGTTCATCTCTTGTATGCGTGAGTGTTATGTCTTTTTTCGGATGTGCGAGAAGTGGTGAGCTTATTTTCCTGATTTTCCTCGGTTTCCGGCCTTTTTTCTAAGTTGAATTTGTTATTAAACCAAGCAAAAAACTATTGGGAACGAGCCTAATATTAAAGTGTGTTTTTCGGATCCCCGTATTTCGAAATCTCGAATGACCAATTGTTATTCTGTTCGCAACAATCGACGTTTTCTTCGCGCTGCCTCTTTTCGACTTGGTTCGTGTGACACACCGCGCCGCCCCTTGCTCTTCTGCCATAACCGTGTCTGACTAGTGTCTTCGGCGGAGTACCCACCTTTGCCAAAACACCTTGAGAACGAAACGTTCTTCGTGCGGTTTCTCGTGAAATCTGCGAATCTTTTCCAGGGATTTTCCGTCGGGAAAATGCCAGCCGGCGAATTCGCATTAATTGAATGGCATCTAACTTGAACGCGACTTCGAAAACTTGACCGCAATTGGAAAAATAATTGGCGTGTTGGTCGGAAAGGTGAAGAAAAGCGATGATAAGATTTTGACAGCGACGGAACCGGAGCGGCAATTGGAGTCATTGTCATCAGCAGCAGCGAACGTTGGTGTGATCTCATACGGAAAGGAATTAATTGTGGAATTTGGTGGAGGTTGTGCACGAGTTGCAGCTGCCGAGGGGTTCAACGCCGCCACTATCAGCTTGCAAAATGTCGGGATTAAGTGACAGCGATCGCAAAATGAGGTAAGAGGCAGCTGAACCATTGAGTCTGTCAAAATATAATGTTTATTGAAGAAGTTCTATCAACTTTTCGTTGCTACGGTCTTGGACGATTTCCATAGGCAGCGGACTGACGCCGCTGATTCTACAAGTGTCAGCGATTTTCCGATGTTCGTTCGTTGTCTGGTTGACCGAATTACTTTAACTTAATATAACAAATCGGTATGCTATCCGTGCCGATTGTGACGGTAGATCATTGGCGAAGAACGCCTCATGCTCGAAGTCGAACTCGAGTTCGGGTTGTTTGCATTGGCTGTCTTTTTATCGAAAGAAAAATCTCTTTGTTTTCCTCTTGCTACTGAAAGAATCAACACATCACTCGGAAGAGCAGTGTGAGACAACATATAACCTTATCATTTCATTATCAGCATTTGGAGATGAGACACTGTTTTCGCCTCCTTGGCACTAGTGATAGTTTGTAAAGATTTATATGTGCATCCACAGAGTGGAGATAGGGGTTCACTATGCTATTTAATTTTCATCGTTTATGATGAATTTGTTGTTTTGATACTTTTCAGCAAATTGTTTGGTACTTATTCAAACCTTAGCTGCCGAGACAAAGGTTGCTTTTGCATTCGTACTAGAAAGATGTAGGATAGGTATTGTAGGATATTATTTTTGATTTAGCTATTATTTGTAGCATAAATATTGGTATCTCCAATGTTCAATTCCGTGGCTGACTTTTTACTTGGTATTCATTCGCAGCTTATATAACATTGGATTTAACTCTAAAATCGTTATTTATGTGGATGTTCAACCAGTCTATTAACACAACTAACTCTCTCATCATTATGAATTCCTCGATTTATGCACATGCCGTGGCCAATAAGATGGACTGAATACTGTTAGTTTAATTTTGCGGCGCCACCAATGAACTAGATGAATCCATTAGTGAAGGACTTGGTGAAAGGAATTAAGGGTTCCGCTTCGTTTGAAAATTACTTTGTTTGTTCGCTACCCTCCCTATTGTTTCATAAAACAAGTACGACATATTGATTTGGACGGACAATGACTGACAAGATGACCGCTTCTGAGACAATTGAAGCAGAGTTTTATCTCTCTCACTAACTCCTTGCGTTTGTGCGTACTCATTTCCTTGAAGATTTTGCAATGATTTATGTAGTGTTACAGTGCTTACAGTGTTCTGAAGCGAATGGTCAGAAAATCCATGAAAGCTCCCAGGTCAGGTATATCTCTAGATGATCCCAATGAAGCTTCCCACAAATTCTTGGACTGGGTGTCCAACTTTTGTCTCAGTGTTCCGTGTTAACGCCGATACATTTCATGTGTGCTATGAGCTCTGCCGTCGTGTCCATCATTTGTTTAATGGTCGAATCACGCTCCTATTTTGCAACAGGCAACTTGTAAGTAATTTAATGCTATAGCTCTTTTAAATCTTTTACGTAATAGCTTGATTGCAACCGGGTAATTTGCATTCGTTATATTTATGTGCTGGACAGCTCTTGCTGCTTCTCATTTCAAATGAGTTTTCAAGTACTGCGTTTTCTCAACTGCAGAGAAATTTTCGTTTTGATGAACTATTGAATTAAACAGCATTTACCAAAATTTCCATCTAAATTCGGAATGGTCAGGCTCTCCAGTAAAACCAGGTTTTTCATTATTAGCCTAGGCTCTTCAAATTTACAAAGCCCGGCATTTGTAGCGATTTAAAAATGGAGAGAGATGCTCGCAGGCGCCTCAACTGAAGCGAAGTCCAGAAGAGGGCCTGCCAAGCAGGAAATGGTGATGGCGGACCATCAACAGGGGTAACTCAAAAAAAAAAAGAAGTGCCCCGGGATCAAGGAACCCTAGAAATTGCCGTGAAGGGCCTTCGTCCGCATAAGCGGAGCACCCTTTAATCGGATACTGGTAGGCCGCTTTGCTAGGTCAACGCGACTGGGGTGGGTCATGAAAAATGGGGTGGATTCGCTCCCAGAAAAACAAAACGATTTGCGTTTTGCAACATCGATTGTTGCTAGTATAATAGCATGCTGTGATTGACATGGTGTCCATAGCTCTTGGGCACGTTCCAACCTGACTTTGAAATATGCACGGCAGTGCCTTTCCTTGCTATCCTTCTCGAGGTTTTGACTTCGAGAAAATTGTTACGTTGGATGCTGATGACTGCGTCCGCTTCTTTCAGGTATTTATCAAGCATCAAGCACAAAGTTATATCAAATACTTGATTTCACGCAAGTATCTGGTTCGGATACTAATGATGCACTTTCCTTTATGCTCAGAAACAAACTGTATTTTCCATCTATATTTTTGTTCCTTAAGTAGGATCTTTGTGCTGACTTAGAACTAACATAGTGTCATAACATAATATCGTAAAAATGCACACGCTGATTTTCCCCAGTCGCACACCTACGGTTGGAAAACAGTCGCACAAGTTTGTATGTTGACTATGCTTGCAACATTGCATTGTTGTATGAAATTGATGGTCACGCTCGTAAAATGACTATGTTGCGGAACTGTTTTGAATGGGATCATATTTCAATCTGCATTGTAAATTGAAATGATTTTGATAACATATTCAGAGTTCAGATATTTAACTATTTGCTGACTTTTCTAAACAGAAGGCATTTTAAAAATCTAGCATCAGAAGGAAAACAACCGGCCTGGCGCTGTGACATGCCATCGGCCCTCTTGCTACCGCCCCAATCATTATTGAGATGATATCAACGATTGAATGGCGTCTTTCGAAAGCCTTGCTGTTTGTCAGACAGATCACCACCTGATCTAATTTCTGACAGCAGCCGTGGAAAGTATGCGGTTGCCTGTGCCTGCTCTCAGCGATTTGGAAGGTGATATCGTTGTAATCATTGCCTGAAAAGTCTTCCATCACCCTGCAATCAATCACGAGGGCCAATTTGCCAACGCCGGGACTTCGGTTTGCTGGCGTAGAGGCCGTGTTTAGCACCAAAAGGTTCTTCCTCAATACGAACTCTACTATATACAGTCCTTGAGTGTATTCCGTGGACATACCGCACGCCAAAGCCGTACCATATAAGTCGCCCGACTGTGGCATGGACGTGGATATTATGGAGAGTGTCCTCTAGTGAACTAAGCTTATCTCCGAATTCCTGAATTGAGTAAAAATGGAAAATACGTTTTACTTTAAGTTATCATCTGCTCAAATATAGAAGCAAATTTATAAAATGTCGTTCATGATGGCAATTTAGGAAGTAAAATAACTATTTTGTACTCTTTAGTATCGTGCTATAATAACTCGCTTGAAACAAAACCCACATTACTCAAGCTAAGGCGAATAAAGCATTATTAACTGTCGGTTTCGTCATTTACGCACCTATCGAATAATAAATTCCTACCAGATAAACTACTTGATAAAGTTCCACAAAATAAATTTTCTACTACTGAAATGATTTTATCAAATAGACATTGAAAATACTCTTTTATTTCAATTAGGATGCAAAAACTGGAGGAGATGGTACGCGATCCATCGAGTCACGTAAACATTGACTGTTTGTTGGACACGGTGACCGCTTTAGCGTCCGATTGCTATCATGAACCAGTCAAAAAGCTCAAAAATATAGAGGCATACGTAAATCGATGTAAGTTCAAAAATACTTGATTTTAAACATAAATAAATACGTTTAAATTCAATACAATGATTTTACAAACATAAATTTATTAAAAATTTCCATAATTCTTAATTTTCAGATGATAATCTAGCTAAACAAATCGTCGATCTGCGAATGAAACCAGATGATTTCAATCTAATCAAAGTCATAGGACGTGGAGCATTCGGTGAGGTCCAACTGGTTCGGCACAAATCGACAAAACAAGTGTACGCAATGAAGCGTCTATCGAAATTCGAGATGATCAAACGGCCAGATTCGGCATTTTTCTGGGAAGAAAGACACATAATGGCACACGCGAATTCCGAGTGGATAGTTCAACTACATTTTGCATTTCAGGACAATAAGTATTTATATATGGTGATGGATTTTATGCCAGGTAAATGAATTAGCTTATTGCTCTATGGCAGTTGCATTAAAATTCTGGTTTGTACAGGTGGCGATATTCTTAGTTTGATGTCCATGTACGAGATACCGGAGAAGTGGGCAGTATTTTATACTATGGAAGTCGTTTTAGCCTTAGATACTATTCATAATATGGGGTTTGTACATAGGGACGTGAAGCCCGACAATATGCTTTTAGATAAACACGGACACTTAAAACTAGCGGATTTCGGAACGTGTATGCGTATGGGGCCAGATGGATTAGTGAAGAGTAGCAACGCCGTCGGCACTCCGGACTACATTAGCCCAGAAGTGCTACAATCGCAAGGTGGTGAGAAGGAATATGGTCGAGAGTGTGATTGGTGGTCTGTAGGGATATTCCTCTACGAAATGCTAATCGGCGATACGCCATTTTATGCGGATAGTTTAGTTGGTACATATGGTAAAATCATGGATCATAAGAACTCCCTTAACTTTCCGGCTGATATAGAAATTAGTGAGAATGCAAAGTCGCTTATTCGTGGCTTCCTGACAGATCGAATTCATAGACTGGGTCGGAACGGAATCGAAGATATCAAGAGCCATCCGTTTTTCCAAAATGATACATGGACCTTTGATAATTTGAGAGAATCTGTCCCGCCTGTCGTACCTGAACTGAGTAGTGACGATGATACTAGCAACTTCGAGGATATTGAACGCGATGAGAGTCCTGAGGAAGTTTTCCCCGTGCCAAAAACATTTGCGGGCAATCATTTGCCATTCATAGGATTTACATACAATGGCGATTACCAGCTATTCACAAGTGATGCGGTAGATACCAATCGCGTCCGTAATCATGGTCACAGGCCCTCGAATACAGCGGAACTTAAGCGCTTAGAAACATTATATGAGCGTGAGAAGCTAAATGTGGAGAATTTAGAGAAGCAAGAACGTGCCCTGAAGGTGCAGATAGAAGCATTAACTCAACGGGAAACCGAAGTTCAATTGTTAGCAAATAAATATGAAAAAGATTTGGCTATGCTAAAGCATAATTATAAGGAAGCACAACGAAAAGCTGACCACGAATCCGAGCTCAGACGTAAAACAGAGAACCTCTTGACAGAAATGAAACGTAGCTTGGATGAGGAGCAAAGCAAACGGACTCGGGAGATGAACAACAACCAGCAGCATAATGATAGAATCAACATGCTCGAAAAACAGCTCTCCGATATGCAAGAGAAGCTAAAGAGCGAAACCGAAGGAGGTCAAAAGCTAAAGAAACAGATAGTTGAGCTGCGATTAAGCAAAACCGAAATCGAGCAAAAGGCATCACAATTGCAAGGAGTTCTCGCCGGTCTGCAGGCACAACGAGATGCCTTGCAACAGGAAGTCGCAGAGTTGCAAAGTCGGCTAGTCCAGGAAAAGAATGGTCGTGCTCAGCTAAAAGAAATGAATAAGGAGTTGGAAAACAAACTACAAACTGTTAACATTGACTTGGATCGCGTTCTAAATAGGGAACAGCAAGCCTTAGAGGATAATCGAATGTTGGGCGAGAGGATTTCCGAATTAGAGAAAATGAATGCTGGACTTGACTTGGAATTGAAATCTGAGAAAAACCGATATCAGCAAGAAGTCAAAGCCCATCAGGAAACGCAAAAGTCACGGTTAATGAGTCGCGAGGAGGCTAATATGCAGGAAGTGAAGGCACTTCAGACCAAATTAAATGAAGAGAAAGCTGCTCGAATCAAATCTGATCAAAACTCGCAAGAAAAAGAAAGGCAAATCTCTATGCTGTCTGTGGACTATCGGCAAATACGCCAAAAGTTGCAGAAGCTCGAAGGCGAATGTCGGCAGGAAGTTGAAAAAGTGATGGCTTTGCAAAGTCAGCTAGACCAAGAAGCAACCAAACGAAACTCACTCCTCTCTGAGGTTAGTTTACAAAGCTCAGAGGTGGCTCATTTGAAGGCTCGTGAAAGCCAGATCCTGAAAGAAGTAGCTCAGCTGCGCGAGGCGAAGCGCCGTTTCGAAGACGATATTGTTAAAATCAAAAATGCTCATAACGCTGATATTCTGCAGATGAAAGAGCTTCAAGATCAACTTGAAGCCGAGCAGTATTTTTCAAGACTGTATAAGACTCAAAGTAGCGAATTGCGCGAAGAGAACTCGGAGAAGCTAAGAGTAATGCAGGAACTCGAGGAAGAGTGTTCGTCTCTAAAACATCAAGTACAAGTGGCTGTGGCACGTGCCGATGCAGAGGCATTAGCTCGAACGATCGCCGAAGAAACCGTTGCAGATCTTGAAAAGGAGAAGACAATCAAAGAACTCGAATTGAAAGACTTCATGACAAAGCATCGCAATGAAATCGCAGCTAAAGAGTCTGCACTGGCTGCTGTGAAAGAAGCGGAAGCTGAAGTGATTAAGAAGTTGAATCAAAAGATCGCTGAATACGATGAGCTTTTGCAACAGAACAAGAACTTGCAGGATGAGATGGCTCAGAACAAAGTCGATAAGAATGAAATATTGAAATTGCAGGAAAAAGTCAAGACTGAAAATCTACTGAAACAAGTGGCAGTCAATAAATTAACGGAAATCATGAGCCGTAAGGATACAAATATTCAAGGTAAATTTTTGTGTTTTATTAGGTTGTTTTGATATTTTTAAACTTGAAATTTACAGGCAAACAAAATAAGACGAAAGTCAATTCGGCGGCCGATCTGAAAAAGAAGGAAAAGGAGAGCCGAAGATTACAGCAGGAATTGACGCAAGAGAGGGAAAAGTACACGCAGCTGCTGCTTAAATTCCAAGATATGCAGAGCCAGTTGGCTGAGGAATGTAACGTGAGTTTGTTTTTGATTTGAGTCCATACCTGATAGTATAGCAGGAAATATTTCCCGGATATGAATTATGAGAATGCGAAGTAGACTATCGTCAAACAAAAACAATATCGACTACAGATTTTTGTGCCGGAATCACAACTTGACCGATATGATGCATGGAAATTTTCCTTTAAGAATACAATTCCAGGGTTTAACTTCTTAATATTTGACACTTCGGGAGCTTTTTACCTATGGATTTGTATTTATACAGCGATATCAATAACTTTCATGCCACAAGATGGCGACATATTGATAGTCGTTAAAAAATTTCGATAGTTATTGTTTGTCGATATTTTAAGTTTCAAGTAATGAAAATTTCGCCCTTCAATATCATCTATCGTCAGTTGTGACTTATGGCTCAAGCTATCATCATAACTTTACTGTGTGATATTATATTCAGGTGTAATGCGTATATTATAATTTTTATCTCACCATATTACACCATTTTAATGATTTTATTATTCACCAGGCAAAAACCAAGTTACAAATGGAAGTAGATTGTAAGGCTACGGAAATCGAGCAGCTACAATCAAAATTGAACGAGACTGCATCTCTTTCGTCGGCTGACAATGATACCGAAGATAACCAAGTACGAGTTTATAAAATTATTTTCTATTCAACATTATGATTTAAACCTTTCAGGATTCCGTTTTCGAGGGATGGTTAAGTGTGCCAAACAAACAAAATATTCGTCGTCACGGATGGAAACGGCAATTCGTGGTTGTTTCATCCAGGAAAATTATATTTTACAATACGGAGATAGACAAGCAGAATACAATCGACCCTGTGCTTATTTTAGATTTAAGGTACGGCAATGAGTTGTGTGCAAAGTCCAAGAAAATGACCGAATATTGATTTCTGTGTTCAATTTTCAGCAAAGTGTTCCATGTTCGATCAGTTACGCAAGGTGACGTTATACGCGCTGATGCCAAAGATATCCCAAGAATATTCCAGCTACTTTATGCTGGCGAAGGTGAGGCTAGACGACCTGACGATCAGCAAAATCAAATAGATATGAGCCCTATTCAAGGTATTATTTATAAAGGTAAGTTGTGATCATCTTTGATATGGTTTATACTTCATCTATTAGATTGAAATCAATAATGTTTCAATGAATTTAAAAAATATGTATCATACGTTTGCAGGACATGAATTTGTTCAAATTAGTTATCATATGATTCCAACTGCTTGTGAAGTTTGCACGAAACCATTGTGGCATGTGTTCAAGCCGCCGGCGGCCTATGAATGTAAAAAGTAAGGAAATATTTTTCAAATATGTACAAGTGATACGTATGTAATTATTATTATTTTGTTTAAAATTTAGATGCCGCACCAAAATTCACAAAGACCATGTAGATAATAATGATCCATTGGCACCATGTAAATTACATCACGACCCTCATAGCGCTAGAGATATGCTGTTGCTAGCGACTACGAAAGATGATCAGATGTTGTGGGTAAATCGGTTATCAAAACGTATCCAAAAATGTGGATACAAAGCGAATTCATCGTCGAATAACAATAGTAGTGGAGATGGTAGTAGAATTTCCCCAAGGTATGTCGATTTTTCTTTAAAAAATTAAATTTGTTTGAATCTTCGCTTTTGGTATCTCAATACTCTTATAAGAAAATTATTTGGATGCGGTGTCATTGATTGTTAATATACATGTGATTGTTGCATGAATATACTTTTGCTTATTTTAATCATGGACAAAGGTATGCATGACTATGCGTACATAAGTTTATTATAGCAGAAATACTAACGTACTTTGAAGTGCAAAAGAATTATTTTAGTTGTTATTAGTAAAATTGTTTGGGATTAGGTGACAACCTTGGAAAAAAAAAGAAAGAAGCGACTTAGGTGAGGGTCGCCGGAACTGTTTTCCATATTTTGGAACTATTACTTGGTAAACAAATCTTTTGCATAAATTGAAATTCGCGAAAAATTCTTGTAAAGATCACTTATAGCAATGCATTTTATGAAAGAAATGGCCTGCCGTATTAGAATGAAGACATTTATATTGAATGGTTTTACACTGATTTGATGTAATAAAAGGAGTCCAAAGAAAAACAATATTCAGTTCGATTACAAAAATGAGCGTTCGAACAAAGCCGGGTTTTTGACGGTTTGGTTTACCAAACTAGGAGCTAGTTAGTAGAAAATATTAATGAAACTTAATTAAATGGTATGTTTCGAAATTGAACCTTCTTTGATCTCGAATAACCCTAAAAAATTTTGGTGTAAGACCATCTTTGACTCTGGAACATTTAATTGATCTTAGGGTCACCTTTGATAGTAAATTGAAATTTGATATTCATGTTCGAAATATTACCAAGAGTGCTTCCGAGATTGCGAGCATTGCCAAACGTTCTTGCTACAATTATTTATGTATTTCCACTTGGATTTCTACCACTATTCGCTCTAAACTCGAATACTGTAGTCAAATCTGGGGAGCCCTCGTTTCCAATAACTTTCAGCCGTGGCTATCTAACCTCTTCTATAGCATCTTTGATTATCGAACGGCAATATGAGAGGCAAATTAGGTCCCCTGTTATTTTTGGAGTACCATTTGCACGTATAGATACTTACTTTTATTCTCCTGTCTTGCACCTTTTACGCATCCCTAAAATCCTCCAACTCCGTCCTCTCCCACACTTTACAGCCACCTTTGAAAGTCATACTCGTAACACAAGATTTACTTCTGATCAATTTTGCTTCTCTTGCTTTGTTGCTTTGAATTGTATATTTTTATTTTCTATTTCTTTTTTTTAAGCTTTCCACCTCGTGTGATTGGGAAGTTTGCCTGTAAATGGATTTGGGACTAAATAAATAATAAATAAGAGCTGCATCACATAATGTCCTTTTAATATTCGAGTTTCACAAGAGGGCTTAGAAGATTTTGAAATCGCATGAATATCCTACCACATTAACAAATTTAGGGAATTAAAAACAAAGTTGGAGGACCTACCACAAAGCTCTATAGTTTCTTTTTCCTAATTTCCCCGTAGCCGCTAATGAAGTTCTTATTTCTATAGTTGAGCTAAAAATTTGATGGTACATACACGAATTGACGTATCTGACCCCTTCCGCTTCACCCCCGTCTTCTAAAAACTCGAGTTGAGTTGATGAATCTAAAGGAGAACTATGCATATGGTGTCGATAGATAGCATCCTCTCTGTTCAGAAATTGTCCAAAGATGCGAACTGTCGGGTACAGTTTCGATATACTATACCTTCAACACTACTACTGAACTGTGTGATCCAGTCAATCGCCTCCATGTTTGATTACTTCAGTGAGTATTTCATTGGCTCCTGGTGACTTGTTGGATTTCGGCAAATTGATTTTGAACCTCATTCTTTCTGGGATATGTCAAATGTCAGAAGCCACTAGTCATAGACTTGATATGTGAATGAACTATTTGTTCATTCTCGCTAAAAATTCCTGTTCTTTTGGACCACGGCAAACATGTTGTGCAAGATACGCAAAAATATCATAGAATTATAAATGTAGGGAATCCCCACTCTGTGCTGCGAGCGAGGCTATCAAGCGACTGTGGGGTATGGGCAGGAATGGAATCAGCAAATGGGCGCAGCAGCTCTTAGTATCTACACTGACGGCTCTAAAACAGCTGCAGGAGTGGGTGCTGCAGTATATACTGCAAATGCAGCTATCAAAGCAGCTTTCAGGCTTCCTAATCACTGTAGTATTTTACAGGCAGAGATTTTTGCGATACGTAAAGCCGCGGATCTAGTATATGCCAAAGATACTACAAGTGAGGAAATCAACATCGTTACAGACAGTCAAGCGGCGGTAAACGCACTGATGTCTCACACATACAAATCAAAGTGTGTACTCGACTGTATTCAGGCCCTGAATAGACTGGAAATAACAGAAGAGTCAGAATTTTTTGGGTTCCAGGTCACAGGGGTATTGATGGAAATGAAAGGGCAGATGCGTTAACCAAGCACGGGGTCAGTCTTCCCCTGTCAGGATCGGTAGACATCGCAACTCGTATCCAAACGATCAAGTACTCGATCGACTCCAAAATGATGCACGATGCGATGTGCAGATGGCATGCAACTCAGACCTGCAGGGAAACCAAAATCATGTGGAGATCATGCAATCTCGCAGCGACTAAATACCAGCTCAAATTAACGCGGGCTGACTGCAAACTGCTTGTGGGCATCATTACTGGCCACTGTCTTGTACCAGCACATGCCATGAAAATATGACTCCTAACCAGCGACACCTGTAAGAAGTGTCAAGAGCCGGGGGTTCCAGAAACTATCCAGCATCTCCTGTGTCATTGCCCGGCTCTGGGAAAAACCGGACAGCGCTGCTTTGGTGAGACCTGGCTGGTGGATCTCTCGCACGTGGCGGAGCAGAGACTGATGGACATCCATCAGTTCGCGAAAAAGTCCTTGTTTCCCTTGTCCACTTATCTGGTATCACTATGGACCAAAGAGGTCAATGTGTGGCCTTGTGTCAGCCAGTATAATCTAACTTAAATGTAGGGAAAAAATTTAACACTTGTAATTGTTATTGTATTTCGGCTCTCGATTTTAGACAGCTTTACGGTCTCACCAAGATTCTTTATGGAACACACAATGCAAAACCAAATTGGGAGTTAAAGGCTTCCTGTACTTATTGGAATTGTAAAATTAATTGCACTTTCAATGTTCCATCCGATTTGCAACATTTATATCGTAATATTCTTTACGAAAGTATATGATTCGTGCCTCATTTATAAAAATGTGTATTTAAAAAAGAATTAAAAATTAAAGTTTTCATATTTTCTTTGTCGATCGATCAGCCGAAATTGCTTATGTGCTTATGTTTTTTCATTTTTTCAATATCACTTTGAACTGCTTATACGGCTTCAACAATTTGCTTGCCATGTACATTTAAAAGATCTCCCCAGTGGAATTTTTCAACGACTCATCTAAGTGTAAATACAGTCATCAGGTTGAAATAAATTTTATGGAATTTCTCGAGAATCTCAAAATTTCATTCATTCGTATAATTTTAAATCTTGCAGTTCAACACGTCCTTATTCAATGAGGCTTCAAAAATGTATTTTTTACGTCGACAGTTAGAAGTATATTGCAATTGTTAAAATCAAAATTGGAATGCTTGTTAAAACGAAATTTCACTTGGATGATTTCTTATGACCATCGATTGTGATAAATATTGTTCTTTTTTGTTGTAGAATACTGTTTAATGTTGTTTAAAATTATGATGTCAGTCTATAAACGAGTAAATTCCTGTAGTTTCGTTAGGCTGTGTAGATTTGTTAGCTTCTGATCTAATTTTAGTAATTTATTTTACTTATAGTCTTAGTCTTTTTACTCAACATCCAAATAATTTTCTTAGCTAAATACAATCAAAATTAAATTGCATGACATTTCAATATTAAATTATTAATGATTATATATATATTTTTTTTTCTTTCACACATAAAATCCAAAAATCATTGTGCCTAACATGAACTTCTTCTAATAATGTAAAAAAAAATCCTGTACAGTCAATCGACACGTTCCAACTATAAGCCATATGCAGTAAATGTACAAAGATCAGCCACACTTCCAGCTAATTCATCATTAAAACAGTGATTTTTATCATCATTTAACTTATTATTAACTAGACTTTAAAGATAATAACACAATTTGGCAAGTGGAAAGAACAGCTCTATAATAACAATGATTTCTTCTGCAATGAATTATATAAAAGCCAATCAATTTTCTTTTGGGCAAGCTTAATTAATAATTTGAATGATCATTCTCGACACATGAAAGAAACACACAAGACATTTCCAGGTCGAGATTAGCAAGAAAAGAAGCAAATGCAAAATGTAATCTAACAGCAATAACAATAATAACTGTTATTATGTAATATTTTCAAAAAAAAAGCGAGATATCAATATGATAACTTAATGCGAAGAGCATATTATTTTTCCTTGATTGTTATCAGCTTATATATACATATTAATTTTATTACTTAGAACTATATATAAACAATTTTTAAAGAAATGTACATTATACATCCTATGATAGTTTCTCTTTGTACGATGATCTATATATATTTTTCCTCATAGGCATTTTAAAACAAATTCTTTTTATTTCGTAATACGTATGTGTTAACAAGTGTATTTTTTGTAATATTATTTAATCAGTAATTTATTTTAAGAAGCTGAACACAAACGTAAGAAAATTAGTTAGATAAATAGTAAAAGTAAAAACACGTTAAACATAAAGAAATCCGTAAAAATACAAAGATTTTATTTTTTTTAAATATATATTTTCAATAATTTCTGGTCTTTGTTTGTTTTTACATCAGTTGATTTCATATTTGATTTGTTTTTTTTTTCTTCTTTGTTTTCCTGTTTATTGACATTGACAGGTAAAATGTGTAGCGAAGGTGCGAAAAGAACTCTGCTATAAGGTTGTACTTAACATTGCCGCTTGTGATGTAAAAACTTAAAAGAAGGTAAGATGCATTTCGTTTCGTTACTTTTGTTTTTTTTTTTTATATATATATTCCCCATTATTTTTCACTTATCGATAGTGTCTCATTAACATAAATTATTTTTTATGTAAATAGTTTAGCAATAATGTAAAATAAAGACAAGAATTAGCATTCTAGCTCTATTTGAAATTTCCATGTACGTTTTACAGACCTGTTTAAACGTCCAGTAGTATATTCGTGAGTAATCGAACAACTTATTTAACTTGATTTCATATTATTTTTAATTATCAAATTTCATTCAATTCTTACAAGAACCACCGCGTATTATTTAAATTAGTTTCAAAAAAGTAGATAGCTATCCTGTACAAGATAGATAATCGAAAATAATCCAAAACGCTAAGTGCAACTAGGACTGCGACTTAAATTTATTGCTCAAGATAATTTCTTAATAAGTTATAGCACTTTATGCCATAGGTCTAACCCACGAATATCACCTTAAAACAAGTATAGCACGTTAGCCTACAAAGCTGCTAAAGCGGCTGCGATAAAACATGTTGCACTAACATCCACCGATATCGATTGTCTTTGTCAACCATTCTTCTTCAGAGCAAAAAGCCACTCTCTCATCGTTTTATCATTTTTATAAATATGCATGGCCAAAATTTCACTGAGTTGACGTTTTCAAAACATATTCGATGATACCAATCGGTTGAAAATTATCAAAAGTCGAATTTTTTGCGACTTTATCGAGAGCGTATTAGCTTATTATTGTTTCCAATGCTACTATTCTAATCAGAAAAAAAAACAAACCCGGCTAACGTTATTTTTATAGTTCCGTTGACCAGATATAGATCACAAAACTATGGCTACAGCGGAGTAAACTATAGCCAATTTGGGTTTTGAGGTTCCATACAAGCTAATGAGCGGATTAATCATGCTATCATCGGATTAATTATGCCAAATTTTAAATATTATATTTTTTTGTTGCTCATACATGTAAGTTTCGTTTTGGCGATTGTCTCCTCAATCGTCCCGTTAACCTTTGCTCATTAATGAGGTTTTTCTTAATACTTTTTGGCAGTTTTTCAAGGCTGATTTGTGAGGTAGCTTTTTTCATTCTTCGTCACCATACGTTGGGTGTTGTTTTACTCTTCCGTCAGCATTGCTGGTCTTGCAAGGGCTTTTTTCCTTGCTTTAAGATCATGTAAATTGACATGTGATACCATGCTTTTCCACGAATTCGGCCTATACAGCTATGGCGAAAAAATATCAACACCTTCATTTTTTCTATAACCGTTAACACATGGATTTTAGTTTCAAAATTTGAAAGCAATAATGAGCAAATATTCGCAGGCCAAAGGACGCCATTACATGTCTCTTGGTTTCAAGTCATATGACACACAATCTCCATACCTGGATCATTCCCAACGCTTTCAGACGATGGGAAATGACTTGCTGGATGACGCCTAATGAATTAACTTCTTTTTGCGTTTAAGACGGATCTTCATCCAGTAATGCCTCCAATTTTATGTTTTCAAATTTTTTCACAAGTCTATTGCATTTCGTGGTTTTACGTTGAAATCATGACTTTTGTAGCGTTGAAGCATTCGCTACACAATCTTTCACTAATAAAAGCTTCAATAATCATTCGATGCGCCTCAGCCGTAGATTTTTTTTTGAATTGAAACCAAAAGCAAAATTTTCCGCAAATGAGGCCTACTTGGTTCAAATTTTGGCTCAAAACTTAACATATGTAATGATAAGAAGTTATTTACAGATGACTAAGCTTATATCACGCTTCTGTTCTGAAATTTTCGTGCAGCATTAATAATTATGTTGCAATTTTTATGACCAACTTGAATGAATGAAAATCATTTTAGATAATTGACTTTTAACTAACTTAATATACCAATGATACACATGTTTATGTCTTCCCATGCAAAGCCTTAGCTTCCTAATTTCTTCTTACTTCATATTCACAGTAATCTATTTGTCAGAAAATTGATATTTAATGCAATTTAAAACAAACAAAAAAAATCAAATTTCCATGATACATATTTGATACAAACATATTTTCCATCGACTCAGCTTTTTACCGTTAAAAGAAGTAGAAAATGAGTAAACATAAAAGCTAAAGTAGATAGAAACATATTTTAATTTAAACCAATTTTTAAACCAATTAAACCAACACTGAAGAAGAGGGCAGATTACCCTTGTAATATCGATGTATGTCGAGTAATCCAAATAAATTTAGCTTCGAAAGGAGAAAAATTGGTTTAAATCAAAATATTTTTACAAGCTAGAAAAAAAATTGGTACACAATAAAAACAATAGATAGAAACGTTAACTAGGAATCAAATATACAAAACATTGCTAGTATAATTATTTAGGTTCCATTTAGGATAAAATATTAATGGTTCTCCAGGATAATGAGGTTATTTTGAAAGTATATTTAAAAAAATTATCTGCAATTCATTTAATAATATTCTGAATGTAAATGATATAGAGTTTTCATAACACTGCAAACGAAAAATAAAAAAAAAACAATCGTAGTCTCGTATTATCCAGTCCAATTGAATGATCCATATGAAGTAATATACACATTTTAATAAAACCTAAAAAAATTTTTACTGTTTATATATGCTACTATTAATTTATTTCTTTGATTTCAGTTTAATATTTTGCAATTATTCCAAACTTACGTAATCTTTATTTAATCGAATTAAATTTATATTTATTTTTATTTATAGACGACTCCATTTTATATGCAAATTCTCTTCAACATTCCTAAAATTACCAGTAAAATTACGATAAAGCGACTTGTCAACGGATGACCATCCTATTCGAATCATTTGTCAACTGCAAGAAAAAAAATGACTCAATCAATACTTAAAATTTGATAATCAGTACGATTAAAGTAGTAAATATTAGCAAAAATCCACTTAAACGATCAATAATAATTTAATTCAAAGTGCCTTTTTTAATTTATGCAACTGATGTGTTTATTCACGGAACCATAAACTTATATATGTACGTATAATATTTACCTTACATTCAAACCGCTAGATTACATAACGAATGAATCATGCAATAGTCGCATACGTTTTTTTTAAAGAAAAACAATTTACATTTTACTCCGTAGACGTTGAATAGACGAACTAGGTGAGACAGAAAAAAGTCAGTAGAATGTTAAAAACTTAAAAGAATTCTTAATTATGGATTAGATAGATATTTTCAAATTTTGTTAAATTATAAGATGAAATGTGTATTTAAAAACGTAGTAGTATTCATCGGAAAGAAGAAGAAAATATCAAAGTATTTTTATAGACCAAACTTTATAAAGAATAAATAGTACTTAAGCTTTATACCAGATTTTAAAATAAGGAAAGAATATTCTGTTTTATTAGATTGTTTTTAAAATAAAAAAAAATGATATTACTATTGAATTTGTGTATTTGTGTTTGCGTTGATGTGAAGATTATTTAAATGTAGATAGATCATCCTGTGATCAGAGAGCTCTTTCCGTTTAGGAATTGGTATGTTTGAATTTGCTCATTAAAAGTTACGGATTTTTTTTAAAATCATACATTGATTTTCGTTTCTATGAACTCAATCAAGATAATTGGTTGATTGCCTAGGGTCAAATATGGTCAAGTATGGGAATATTTCGTAGCTCCATAGTACGTCGCCACAGCTATACGTGTATTAAACAATCCTTCTTCCTGTAATTTTTAGAAGTTCAAATTCCTACTCCTAGGAAAAGTGAACTGAAAAACTAAATGAGACAGGATATATAATGGGTAGTGATGGGCAGCACCTGTGCGTGCTTAGCACAGTGTGCTAGCACACTTCGGTGTGCTGTGCGAGTGCGGCACTTTATAAGTGTGTCGGCAGCACACTGACACACTGACACAGTGACGACACACTGACACAGTGCCGACACACTGACACAGTGCCGACACACTAGCACAGTGACGACACACTAGCACAGTGCCGGCACACTGACACAGTGCCGACACATTAGCACAGTGGCGACACATTAGCACAGCGGCGACACACTGACACTGCCGGCACACTGACACTGCCGACACACTGACACAGGGCCGACACACTGACACAGGGCCGACACACTGACACAGTGCCGACACACTGACACTGCCGGCACACTTGTACTGGCAGGCACACGGGAACGAATGCTGTACGAGTGGCGTTGATTTTGCCCATTAATATGATGTGCTTCGGTAACAAGGCGTTGTTTGCATTGCAGAATGTGTACACATTTTGCGGTTTCGAAAGCATTAGCTATTGAATGCATTAGCTGATGAATGAGATAATTAGGGAACGAAAACAGGCAGATAAGATTTGTTATTCGTATATTTTCTGGGTGAAAGTTTTGATTTTGAGTACACTACCGATGATTTGTGTTTTTCTAAATGCTGCGGACGTCTTCAAACAGGATGAAAGTTTAAACACAGATACAAATACGTTTACTTGCGGTACATATGAAAGAAATGCTTTCACGTTGAAAATATTTGTGGAAAATAGGTTTTGAGCAGATAGAAGGGTTTTGTCGTAACATGCAACGATAAAATGATAGCGATAAAATGATCTGCTGCAGATAGAAGGTTTATGCTAAGTAGTGCTATGTTTTTAAATATTCAAATATTAAAGGCGTTTTTAGGGCAAAAGTAGCTGAAATCGGCCAATTTTGGATTAGAGTGTTTTCGGACATAACGGGCCAAGACCTATTGCTGTATTACAAACATTTCGGTTTGGTAGGGGAGTAAGGGGTTTTTTGGCCATAGTTTGGCAAAAACTGCCTTTACGGCGCTTTCGATGATTGAAAGTGGTCGGGGAGTACAGTAATGATATTTTAAGGACGAAAAAATTTATGAGAGGGAAAATTGGGCAAAAACGTCAATTTCCCAAAAAAAATGTTTGGTCTAGCATGAATTAGGGGACTTTTCTGAGTTGTTTTGAGCGAAATTTCCATACAAGTGTGGGAAAAGCGGTCTAATTTCGAAGATACGGCAAAAGTAACTGAAATCGGCCAATTTTGGGTTAGAGTGGTTTCGGACATAACGGGCCAAGACCTATTGCTGTGATACAAATATTTCGGTTTTGTAGAAATAATAATTTTAAATATTCAAATATTAAAGGAGTTTTTAGGGCAAAAGTAGCTGAAATCGGCCAATTTTGGATTAGAGTGTTTTCGGGCATAACGGGCCAAGACCTATTGCTGTGATACAAAAATTTCGGTTTTGTAGGGGAGTAAGGGGTTTTTTGGCCATAGTTTGGAAAAAAATGACTTTACGGCGCTTTCGATGATTGAAAGTGATCGGGGAGTATAAGAGTAATATTTTAAGGGCAAAAAAAAAATTTTGGTAGGGGAAATTGAGTAAAAACGTCCTGTTTTTCCAAAATAGTTTTTTTTTGTCTAGGGCGAATTCGGGGACCTTTCTGAGTTGTTTTGGGCGAAATTTTCATACAAGTGTGGGAAAAAGCGGTCTAGTTTCGAAGATACGGCAAAAGTAACTGAAATCGGCCAATTTTGGGTAAGAGTGGTTTCGGACATAACGGGCCAAGACCTATTGCTGTGTTACAAACATTTCGGTTTTGTAGGGGAGTAAGGGGTTTTTTGGCCATAGTTTGGCAAAAACTGCCTTTACGGCGCTTTCGATGATTGAAAGTGGTCGGGGAGTGCAATAGTGATATTTTAAGGACGAAAAAATTTATGAGACGGAAAATTGGGCAAAAACGTCATTTTCACAAAAAAAAAAAATTTTGGTCTAGCATGAATTCAGGGACCTTTCTGAGTAGTTTTGGATGAAATTTCCATACAAGTCTGGGAAAAAACAGCCTAGTTTCGAAGATACGGAAAAATGATGTCCGCCGGAAAACCGTCCGGAAAAATTGAAAGTAGCTCTAAAAGTGCTAAGTAAGAAAAGGTTCAGATCCTTTTTGGTTCGATAGTTGGCTTCTCCGGCTGTGCATTTTGCCGTATCTTCGAAACTAGGCCGCCTTTTCCCACACTTGTAAGGAAATTTCGCTCGAAACAACTCAGAAAGGTCCCCGAATTCATGCTAGACCAAAAAATTTTTTTGGCGAAAGTTGGACATTTTTGCCCCATGTTTGCTATCAAAAATTTTTTTCGTCCTTAAAGTACCACTATTGCACTCCCCGACCACTTTCAATCATCGAAAGCGCTGTTAAGGCAGTTTTTGCCAAACTATGGCCAAAAAACCCCTTACTCCCCTACAAAACCGAAATGTTTGTAACACAGCAATAGGTCTTGGCCCGTTATGTCCGAAACCACTCTTACCCAAAATTGGCCGATTTCAGTTACTTTTGCCGTATCTTCGAAACTAGACCGCTTTTTCCCACACTTGTATGAAAATTTCGCCCAAAACAACTCAGAAAGGTCCCCGAATTCGCCCTAGACAAAAAAAAAACTATTTTGGAAAAACAGGACGTTTTTACTCAATTTCCCCTACCAAAATTTTTTTTTTGCCCTTAAAATATTACTCTTATACTCCCCGATCACTTTCAATCATCGAAAGCGCCGTAAAGTCATTTTTTTCCAAACTATGGCCAAAAAACCCCTTACTCCCCTACAAAACCGAAATTTTTGTATCACAGCAATAGGTCTTGGCCCGTTATGCCCGAAAACACTCTAATCCAAAATTGGCCGATTTCAGCTACTTTTGCCCTAAAAACTCCTTTAATATTTGAATATTTAAAATTATTATTTCTACAAAACCGAAATATTTGTATCACAGCAATAGGTCTTGGCCCGTTATGTCCGAAACCACTCTAACCCAAAATTGGCCAATTTCAGCTACTTTTGCCCTAAAAACTCCTTTAATTAATATTTGAATATTTAAAAACATAGCACTACTTAGCATAAACCTTCTATCCGCAGCAGATCATTTTATCGCTATCATTTTATCGTTGCATGTTACGACAAAACCCTTCTATCTGCTCAAAACCTATTTTCCACAAATATTTTCAACGTGAAAGCATTTCTTTCATATGTACCGCAAGTAAACGTATTTGTATCTGTGTTTAAACTTTCATCCCGTTTGCATTTAAAAAAACACAAATCGTCGGTAGTGTACTCAAAATCAAAACTTTCACCCAGAAAATATACGAATAACAAATCTTATCTGCCTGTTTTCGTTCCCTAATTATCTCATTCATCAGCTAATGCATTCAATAGCTAATGCTTTCGAAACCGCAAAATGTGTACACATTCTGCAATGCAAACAACGCCTTGTTACCGAAGCACATCATATTAATGGGCAAAATCAACGCCACTCGTACAGCATTCGTTCCCGTATGCCTGCCAGTACAAGTGTGCCGGCAGTGTCAGTGTGTCGACACTGTGTCAGTGTGTCGGCCCTGTGTCAGTGTGTCGGCCCTGTGTCAGTGTGTCGGCCCTGTGTCAGTGTGTCGGCAGTGTCAGTGTGCCGGCAGTGTCAGTGTGTCGCCACTGTGCTAATGTGTCGCCACTGTGCTAATGTGTCGGCACTGTGTCAGTGTGCCGGCACTGTGCTAGTGTGTCATTACTGTGCTAGTGTGTCGTCACTGTGCTAGTGTGTCGGCACTGTGTCAGTGTGCGGCACTGTGTCAGTGCTGGGAGCACAGTGCTAGCACACTTAAGTGTGGTGTGCGAAGTGTGCTAGCACAGTAAAGTGTGCTGGTTTTACCCATCACTAATAATGGGTAAATTATCTTAAGCAATAACATTGTAATAAAAAAAAAATATAATAAAAAATAAACAATTCATGGAACTGTTCCTGTGACTCAATATAAATTGGTTCAGTCCATATGCGGGTAGCTAAAGGGCAAATTAGTGGAACTTGACGGGAACACAAATAATATACAGAAACGCTTATAAGATTGGCCAATTGGAAGACAAAGCTATTAAATTTATGGTAGTAAGATGTCGTGAGAAGGCAAAAAGAAGCTTTCGAATTAAGTGGCGAACAAAAACTAAAGGATTTTTTTCCAATTTGGATAAAAGTTAAACGTTTCCTAAAAATGCAGATTAGTTGTAAGTAACTTAAAAGTATGTATTATGAATGGTAGAAAATTAATACGTTGAATCAAAATAAACGAATAAAAACTCTACACAATATTTTATAGTTAATATTTTATTTGTAAATTCTTAATTCTATTCGACACAATACTTTTATTGAGATTGCTAAAAACGCAACTGATAACATTTAATTCAAGGGAAATCAACTTGATGGAGTTCACTCTACGCAAAACAAATTACATCTACAGTAACGGTGGAATATCATCGATTGCATTTCCATAAATTTCGTTACTTTCTTCACTTTTATCACTGTCCTCATCCCATTCGCACATACCCTTATATCTCTCACTAATACTAATACATTTCGAGGCTGCTTTTCCTTTCTTATAAATGGGTTCCGTGAAGATTGGAGTGAAATCATAGTTGCATGTTATCAGGAATGTCAATCCTTTTTCACCCTGCCAATATCGAATAGCAGCACATCCAACACGTTTGGCACGATCCGCTACCATCATGGCAAAATGACCGATTTGTTTTCTGAAAATATAAATATAATTTTACAAAAATGAATGATTGGTTTTCTAGATATATAGCTTTGACTGTAATATACATAGTGTTTTTTTCTTTACATAGAATATTAGTGTGGAAAAAAGCAGGAAAATAAGACCTAGAAAAAATAATTGAATAATTGATGTGTTTTTTTCTAACTGCCAAAGCAAAATATTTTATTGAAAGACAATTTTTTTTCTTTAGTACGGAGCTATGTTTTAATTTTTGGACAGATATCAATATTTTGAGGAGCCATATTATTAAAACATACCCTTTTGGATGATTGCCGAATGCATCAATGAACGTTTGATTAGCATCAACGTACTCGTAGAACCATCGACCAACTGCCATTTTCATTCGTTTCGAATTCGAATGGAACGGTGGATTTTGCGTGCTTATCCCAATATTTTGACCAGAGTACGGATATCTAACTGTACCGGGAATAAAACTCACTAATTATTACATTTGTCACATAAAAAAATAAACGTTAGGACTTACAAGTATTTCGACAAGTATCGTGCGCAAATTTACAGGTTTTCACATTTAAACTTGCAATGTATTCCAGTTCTCGATCCCATTTCAGGACATGCATATTGGAAGCTGATGAATAGCCTTCGACTTTCCCCAAAGCGATCCTGTTTCGTGCGGCATTGTGAAGATCGAGCAATAAATTCATACGACGTTGATTCATGTTAACCATTACTGCACCTTGAGGACAATCGTCCGAAAAGGTGCCGTTGTTGTCGCAGGCGATATGATCCACATGATTATAATCCGTTCCATTCCAAATTTTACACAAATCAGGATCACAGTAGAAGTTCGAGTATTCTGCACTAATTCCACTAAACACAATTATTACAGCAACACTACACAGTATTTCACCGAAACGAACCATGATTCTAACACTGGCGGAATCTATTCAACTCTTCACCTATCCAACAAGAATCGAGGCTCAGCTAAAACTGACCGCGAACCTTGTCGTCGAGGGTCTTTTAAGATATCTTGACACACCCGCTAAGTTCTACGGCTAGATTTTTTTTTTAGTTTATATTGTATTTATAATTACATCGAATCTTTTGTTAATGATGATTCCTACACCTAAAGCAGCTAATACCGGCCCCAGAAGAGATCTCAAGAGTTATTAACAGGTTCTCAACACGTCCAAGTGATAGCGTGTGTACGTGAACGAAAAAAAACAACGAAGACGTCGTGAGATGTTCATTGATCGTGCAACTTAATTCGTTTGATATCTACTAGATCGGCCAATTCGTTGGCAATTATCTGAAACTAAATTATTGCCTCAAATCATGTTTTACAATTTGTAGTACGGTCTAATTGATTCGTCGTTTTTCTATAATTTATTTGAACAGTGTTATTGGCCTTGACTTTGCACTTGAGCAGAAAAAAATCAAATCATATATGCAATGTTCCTGGAGTGTATGTATTAAAATATAGTTATTTGCTGATCGAAGGATCCGCTTATTAAGATTCCAACGTCGTCTTGTTTTAAGTACTCATGTTCCGTATGTATTTTTTGTCACTTATTGTATTCAAATCTTGAACGTTCAATAATGTGTAACATGAAAATAAATTACTAGTTCGCCCGGTCACACTCGTTTAAGGTACGTGTTTTGAATATGATCGAATTGTCTTCCTCGATTTGGGCGATTCATAGACATATTTAAAATCAATAATTCTTTATTCCAAAGATGAGTACCAGACAACGGTAACTATTATTCAATTATTAAATATGTCTTGGTAGTTAAAAAAAATTAAATTAAAACACATTATGATGGTATTTCATATTTATATAATAAAAATCACAAAATAGAAGATAGGACCCTTTCTTGGCAAAAGGTTTAAGTTATTCATAGTGAGATGTTTTCTAAATTAGTTCATTTTTTCACATACAATTACATTAATTACAGAAATTTGAGTATATTGTTCTTTTTTGCCAAGATTTCAAGGATTAGAAGGATTTTAAGTCTGAGTTCTGAAATGAAAATGGTTGGTGCAACCACATAAAAAAAAAAAATGAAAAAACCAAAGGGACTATTCTGCGACTCACCTATCAAATCGAAACACCATTTTCTTGCAAAGAAATCCACATTAATAAAATATAATAATAAATGAAGAATAGCTGGGCAGTGTTTTTCGACCTGCATTACATGGATAATGATAATAGTCGGAATGCGGATTTTGGCATTGTTGAAACACTTGTGTGAACACTTGATGGAAAATATTTTTTTTCTTCTGTATACCGGGTCTTATGCCACGATTTTTTTTATCCAACTGATCCCAAAAGACTACAATAATTAAAATTATATTCAGAGCTAATTCTTTTAGCCATTTTCAAGGCAATCCCAGAAAACTGTTTCCATAACATTTCTAGCTGATGGAATCATATTTGAATTCTTCAAACTATAGTTTGCCAAATGCATGCTATAGCTGCTCTGAAAGTATAGCATAGCATCCATCACTTTAGTAACTATAGGAAGAAGAAGCTGCGATGGGTTTCAGGACAGCCAAAGGTACTTCGTGGGTCAGGTTTTAAAAATGCTGTTATATCTTCAAAGTATTAATTAAAAACCAATCTTATTTATATCATGTACAAACCCCATAACAAATTTTATTTCAAAATAAGAATCCATGCCGGAGATATTGCACTAATTAGGTCATTTTACTGCTCACGCTGAAAACCTTCCGCCCCAATAGTTTGAGATACACAAATCTCGGACCATGTAATTTTGGAGCCTTTATTTCTTAAGCAAAAATGCAAGTTGAATAGTTAGTATCAGTAAGAAAGAATCAAATCTTTAATTTCATCAATATTCAAAAGTTGAAAATTTACCGCTATTGTATAAACTGCGGCACAAGGCACAATTTCCTCGTGGCTTGCGTTTGTTCCCTATAGTCTGATCAGTATTCGATTAAAATATGGTGATCGTATTTTCATAATTGGAGCTTATGTGATTTTTGAATCCCTCACGGACGCTAAATCAATAATTTACAATATTTTGATACTACTTAGAAAATCTGCTTATACATTGCTTTAGTTGAATCCCTTTAAAATGGGTTTACAAGTTCTCATCGAGCAAAATTAGTGGTAAATCTTTGAAAGTACTTTTTTCCGGCAAAAACTCAATTTCAAAAATTTCATCGATTTTGGGGTAATTCCATGGAAAATCGATCAATTTTGTGATAATTTTTTAACTCACTTCTTTGAAATTTGTCAATATTTTTGTGTCCAGAAGGGCTGGTGAGCTGATTAACGAAACTGAAATATTTTTGAAAAATATGGTGTTTTTGCGGAAATATGGCCTTTTGAAGTTTTTGAGAAACGTTGGTTCGTGTTGCATTCAAGAAATTATATAAAATCTTTTACATGACGCACAGCCTTCAAATATGACTTGTTGGAAAGGATAAGGTGTAGGTACCCTAAAAAAAATAGTGGAAGAAATATCCTGGCCAAAAATGATAAAAACGATCATTACAGTGTCCTTTATCCATGATTATTTCAAAATACACAACTTCGATTCTCTTAATTTTTTTTATATATTATATTACAGCTATGCACAACACCATTTGATTTCAGTATTTTTTAGTAATTTACTGAAAAAAATTTACTGAAAGAGGGGAATTTTCAGTTTTCAGTAAAACGGAGTACATAAACGGCTTCATTGCAATTAATTGCAATTAATCGTACTACGCGAACATACCTAATATCACCTTGACTTTTTCTACAGAAATTTGCATTTTATTCGTGAAAAATTTCCATTACATTTGTCCCTCTGCTTTAGCTCAAATAGCCCTTGCCAATCTTCGCTTAGAAATATGACATGAAGAAATACGAAAAGCTGTTTTGGAAATCGATTGCAAAATAGGTCCTGGACCTGATCTTTACTCATCTACTGTTCTTGTGCAAGTGTGTAGAACAGCTAATTCAGCCAAGAAATTTGAAAACTGTTGGGTCATAAAATCGTTATGTCGTGCACTGGTACGCTCTCTGCTTGAATACGCTTGTATTATCTGAAAACCAAGCTTCGACAGTGGCAGACTAAAAAAAATTCCTTTTCGTTTTGAGATAACTGTACAGCCCTTACCCTAGCTTACCTCTCTATAAGTTTAGACTGAGTTATTAATTCCTCTTGTATCCAAAAGAATGGTTATTCAAGCCTGCTTCACGTTCGATGTCATTAAAGGATTATTGGAGCTGAATTTCTGAAAAAATAAGATGATCATTAATATCCCTGTAAGGACTAAAAGGCCCAATGGTTTGCCATAGGAAAATCCCTATTCCACCTATTGAGCTGATAAACAGATGCTGCAGCATTTTCAACAGCTTTAGCAATCTTTATTCCTCTAACGATTTCCAAATTATTCTTCAAATTCTGAGCTATCCAAGCTTTTGGTACTCCGTAACTTGTAAGTTATTCCGTAAATATATTAATTAACTGTTAAATATTAATTTGCCATTTTTGTAATTCATTGTATTTATTTGTTTTAATTTGTTCGGTATTTATTTATGTATTTACTTTTATAACTTGCTGGGTGATCAATAATAATAATAATAATAATAATAATAATTTTTGAAAGAGGTAGTTTTTGGAGCAGTCTTTATATTGAAAATAATGATAATTTCTTCACAGGGCATGGCTTTTATCGTACTAAAAGGAAGCATTTGTATAAAATGGAAACAATCATTGTAAATTAGATATTTCCTGCTCCAACTGCAATCGTTTGCGTCACTCTGTAAAATTCAAATAACTAAACTCTGAGTGGGCGACCGCTAAACTATGCACTGATTTACGAAATCTTGTGCGTCTGCCTAAACTGTACTGTACTTTTGCTGTTGAACATTCTACAAGTTAAAGATGCAGCAATCAGCATATTTTGACTATCGTGGCTTAATTTTAAAGTTGCCTTTGCTGAAAATTACTATGAGGATGTTAACAATAATTGTACATATGTTTCTACAGTTATTATTTTTCAAACTATTGATGATACGCTGATTTTAATTAAATTATAAAGTAAGTGCATCTAATTCAAGGCAAAGCAATGCAAAACGATATATTCAGTGAAACACGTTAAGGTCAATTTTAATAAGACAGAATAATCACACGAAAATTGTAATTGAGCAGCTAGCTCACTGAACTGATTAACAACATAATTGAATGTATCCAAATTATACATTCACTCGAAACTATGTAGTTAACAACAAAAACGAGTTACACTATTATCGTTAAATCAAATTAATACAAAAAAAAAACATAAACAAATCTGGAAAACTTTGGCGCTTTGGATTTTATTTTTGGATTATATGACTATATGATTGAATCTTAGGATAAAAACCTGCTGTAAATATTTTAACGAGGATCACAAAGTAATAGCAACACGCAAATAGAAGATCATTGATCGACGTGAATGGTGCGAAAATTTTGATAGCTTGTGGCGGGACTTGTCCTAAAATTTCTGGTTCTTGTGAAGTATCATGGGTTTTTTGTAAAGTCAAGTCAAAGTTGTCGAGACTAGTTTGAGAAACTATGAGACGAAGGTATTAACGACAGAAGAGACAAATATTCACTGTCCTTGAGCAGATGTATTGAAGGAATCGATTAGAATCATAAAAGCATCTCGAAATAATCAAGAATTTATTTAATAAATCAAATATTCGATACATAAACAAATGAGAATGATCATATATATCAATGAGTGGCTGTATTGTAGTAGTAAAATTGAAAGAATGCCGCTTGGAAACATGTGTTTTGGCTAGACAGACAAATGTTGATAAACATTATTTTATTATTTTGATGCATTAGAATGTACAGGTTTTATAGCAGTGTGATAGTAGATTGGATTGTAACAATAAATTCATTCTAATTAACGCGATCTTCTCGGTATAGTCATACACTAATGGAATTTGCATAAGCATATTGTATAACGTTTATTGTAAACATCTCATCAATCACTGATCCGCGTCGGCAAATAAATGAGTTTTATGTTTATATTTAGCTAATAGAATGTGTTTGTAAAGATAGTTAATAGATTGGTATTTAACTGTTATTAATTACGCATAACGTAAAAGAGTGTTCAATCTAATATGCAAAATCACATATGATGTTTTTCTTGAGTTTACAATTTATTTGCATTTGAAATTATTAAATGCTTTCTTATTTTCCATGATGAAAGTGCTTATTTGTTATATTTTCAATTTTTCATGTGAATAACTTTTTGTCTCCATTCTTTCGTCTCACATTAATGTACATGGCTACGTAATTATTTGCACATATACTTAATGAGTGCGAGACTATCAATCTTCTCTAATTACTTACATTAATTTTCGGAAACTAAAATTATTGAACTTCAAGCACACGTTTCTATGCATATTACTAAAATCATAGTCGAAAAGCTCAAAGTTAATCACATCTACCGAATACAAATAATGAGATTTCATGAGATTACATTCTTCTAAATTGAATTTATCTCACCTAGACATCATTCAACTTTAAACAAGTTTTTATTGTTCGAAGAGACAATCACTAAACACTAAGCAATTATTTAGTGATTAGTAAAAATATGCAATGCTTTACGAAACGATGATGCTGAAATTATAAAAATCGGGAATTACAGATTAAATATTATAATAATTTGATTAAGTGCAAAAACTCAGATCAATGACAAATTAATAGCTGTCCAAAGAACTTCGAATAAAACGCTTCCAGTTTTTGTATGGTCATTTTATTTAATATCTTTTAAAAGCATTATGAACTAGTACGCATGAAATGGCACGTGCATGCCTCGAACTAAAAATGACAAGCTGAAATCAGAACAATTATGCGGGTATGTTTTTGTGTCTTGCATACAATTATAAAAGAAAATGTTCACAAATTAAAGACACGTGCATCTATGCCTACATTACAAAAAAAAGTAGCTCGGAGCTGTTACGACGATTCTGAGTACCAGAGATTTAAGTATCTGCCAAATAGTTATGATCATTAATCATAACTCGTCTCAAATCATAGTAAATGAGCAATGATGTTGGGTGAATCGACTTCATATTATGTTTATTATTTATTGAGGTTTTTTTGTATGTTAGGCTTTTCATTTCATTTTTATTAAATTCATCTAATCCAGCCCAAACATATACAACAGTGATCAATCATTCTTATGCAGAATTAGTTGAAGTGATGTTGTAAGGAAATGAAAATCAAACATAAAGTAAAGCATATACTTATTGCAGTAACTGGTTCATTGCAACCATAATTGGGCCGATGTTGAAGGATCGACAAAAAGTTCAAGCCAAGTTAAAGTTAATTTGGCTTAGTAGGTTAGGTTTGGCATCTTATATATGAGGGCTGAACGGCTTGCATGAGGCCACCAGTTTGGGCCCATTTGGCAACCTCCGCTGGTTAGTTAGAGCTGCCAAATGACCTCTCCGCTAAACTGAATCAGTTGGCTCAGTGAGCGGTACTAGCCCGCTTCTGTTAGCTCTAGGAAGCTCTATGATCCTAGAATCTCAAGGCGTTTATTATAAGAGTAAAGAGTATGCTCGATGGTGTCCTTTTTCATGTCGCATCTCCTACATAAGCTGTTGAATATCCGTCCTATACGATTTGCGTGAGATGCTGTAAGACTATGCCCTGTGAGCAGGCCAACCTCAAGTAGTTTCTGCTGAGCTTCAGTAGTTTTCTGCTCTTGCTTAAATCCATGATGTCCATAGTGTCCTGCCTACTCTACAGTTCATCCTATTTGTTCATTCCGACTTCAGTTTAGCCCATATGGCTGTCCTGCTGCAAATCATTGCAATCGTTAAAGTTTCTCACAAATTTGAAAATTTTATCGTCATCGGCATAAAACAAAACAGATAGTAACTGCAGAATGGACCCTACATCCCAAGCTTCATCTAGTAATCCTTGTTTATACCCCCACATGTCTTGCTAATAAATCTCAAAATGCTCCGTGGCTCACCGTAAAAGTCATGTGTGCTTTAGATGTTAGAAACGATGGTCGCCTGAAATATTTGCAGTCCGGGTCTGCCGGTGATTATGCCGTTTATTCTTGTTTGCAATCTGCTGCCAAAAAAAAGAAACAAAAATTGCAATAAGCAACCACTTTTCATCCATCGAATCGTCTTTTAGTTCAAATGATCTTAAGAGGTTCTGGTAATATGTCCGTAGTTTAAAATCTTCTTCGTCAATACCTGATTCTTTTTCTATTAATTATACTTGTGCATCTACTTCGCAAGAAATATATAATCTTATTGCGGACTTTTTTCTTCTGTATATTCTAATCCTTCTTCTTCTGAGTCCTCCCTTTCACTTTCTCTATCTTTACTTGTGACCAATCCTTTAGAAATGCAATCTATTATGTCAACGTTTGACTCCAGCTTTTCTCTCGGCTCTGATGGAATTCCTAACTTTTTCGTAAAACACCTTGCTACTTCTCTTTGTGCTCTCCTTTCCATGATTTTTAACATTAGTCTGTGTAGTGGCATTTTCCCAGCTTCTCGTCAATCGATTTTCCTATTCACAAGTGTGGTGATCTAGACCTAGTCATTAACTATCGTTCTGTTTCAGTCATTCCAAGTTTTTCTAAAATTTGTGGGCGTCTGGTTTTTAATCGCGTCTATGATACTCTTCGCCAAGTTTTTGCTACTCAACAGTACGGTTTCATGAAAGGCCGGACTACTACCACTAGCCTAGTTGAGCTTTCCCATTTTGTTGCTTCTGCTTTATATAGGCACCACGAAGTAGACCTCATATACACTGACTTCTCCAAGGCATATAACTCAGTCAATCATGAGGTCCTCCTTCTTAAATTAGAGCCTTATGGCTTATCTGAGTCCCTTCTCTCGTGGATATCATCATTTGTATTTAATCGTACTTGCTATGTCTCTCTCTGTGGTTCCTCGACCTCTCCTGTTTTTCCTTCCTCTGGTGTACCTCAGAAATCTACTCTTGGACCTTGGCTATTTAATCTCTTCGTCAACGATCTTCTTAGTGTGATTACTTCTCCTTTTTGAATGTACGCTGCTGACCCGAACATTTTTCGCGTTATCATTGCTCCTTCCGATTATCTTGCTCTTCAAAACGATTTGAATCATCTTGTTTCTTGGTGTGACTGTAATTACTTGTCTTTGAATATCTCTAAATGTTTTTCCTTGTCTTTTGCATTGAAACATTATACTTTGGAGTTCCTTTACACTATTTACGACATCACTCTTTTAGAACTAACAAGAACATAACGGTGTTTCACAATCATAGACCACGAATTAAAATGTAAAAATTAGTATTTTGAACCATAGTAACTGAACTTATTTGCTGCATTTAAAAAAGCAACTTTTTTTCTTGAAAGTGACATGTTTTACGCAACTACTGCGCTTAACGCCACATTGTAGCTGGAGGAAAAATCACTTATTTTTGCTTCCACTCCTTTAATTTGTTTTTTTTTTCAATTCTTCCACTAGCCTATGACTCTACGCACTAGCGTTATAATCTCCAATTGGAAACTATCACACACTTTGACATTCATAGCATGTTTTTCCCCGCAATAAATCGTCGAATTCCATTATCGAAATTATGCTTTCGTTTGTCCGTTCTTATTCTTTCTTTAAAAACAAGTATCAGACAGCCATGTATTTTGAAATGCTTTCTGAGAAAGTGTCATATTTTTGGCGAAATATCATAAGGGTCACCTTGAAAATTAAGAAAGCTATGCAAAATAACAAATAGCTTTATCTTGTATCTGGTCACGTACTTCGGAATTCTCATAATATATTCTTCTGCCGCCTCATCGGGCAATCTGATACTCGCGAGCCGGTACAACAACTGTTTAAAAGAAAGTAGTGATTATAGGTAAGTGGAGGAAGCTTCGGATGTGTAAGCGAATTAAGATAATTGTTTTTTCCTCCAGTAAATATTGTGTTTTTCACTGTGAATAAATAACTCGTGTTTATTTTCTGGATGATCCTCGTATTTTCGTTTACCACAAACAAATGGAAACTCTCATTTGATGCCACCCAAATAATCAGTTTTCAAATATGTAACTATGCTGATAAAATCTCTATGAAGCTCTATGAAGTTACAATCAAAAAAGATCCACTACGAATCGGCCGATTATTAAGGGGTAACACCACAGTAACCGGTTCAAAAAATCGAATTTTTTTTATAGCTTTTTTTTATATAGGCGAGCATCAACACGGATGGCCAAATGTATGGTGCAGGCATCGCTGATTAAAGGTACATATAACATTTTTATGATTTAAATGCACATAAAACTTTAAACACGTTTTTCTCAAAACTACTTTTTTCGAGTTGGGCGAAATCATAACTCGAAAACTATTACTCCGATCAGTCTCAAATTTTTTTGTAGCTTTGTAAATGCAATATCTTGAGCATCACGTAGCCGTTTTTTGATTGGATGTAAAAACAACAATAATGTTTTTAAAAACAACAATAAACAATTATAAAAACTTATACAAAATTCAAGTGCGCCATTTCTACAAAAATCAGTTTAAATAAAAATGCCTACGTGATTCTATAGCTAATTATATGTGAATAATGAACTTTGTTTCCACATTGTTCTAGGTCTCATCGTTTGCGCTAAATCTTTTCACCGGTTTATCAATTAAAAAAAGGCTTATTTGAAGATCGGCGCTATCGCCGCCATTTTGTATGAAAATGATAAAAAAAATGTTTTCTCATACTTCAATGTGTGCTCAATAAAGCCTTTTAACGGATATTTCTTACTCCCGTTCCAGGTTTCCGAAAAAAATTGTCAAAAAAGCCTTATTTTTCGACCGTTACTGTGGTGTTACCCCTTAAGGCGATTGATTCACATTTGAATTTTATTGGCATTTAATGACAGACACATACCACATCACTACCCCACATATCAATCATTTTTTGATAGTTCTACCCGATGGCTCCACATATATATGTTTTGTTAAAAGAAATCAAACGTACAATTTTAGAAACTGAACATTATACTTTATTGGCAATTTAAATTTATTTTACTTTTTACATTATGTATGTTACATATATTCAGCTTAAAATTTATAATTTGAGCGCTTCACTTCATTATCATCATCATAATTTTTTTTTAAACTTAAAAACAGTCGTAATTTCGTTTTGGTAAAAGTGAACAAAGTGATTTAAATCGAATAAACCATTAGCGTTACTTGTTAACTTTATCGACACATTGCAGTCAAATAATAGTAATATCATAAGAATTTTAAGGGCAAAGATTCATGCATTCAAACTTTAACAGTTAAATATGTTTTTTTATGATATTTCGTCCGTAAAAGATTTTTTTTTTTTAATTCACTCATACTCCTAACTTTAGAGAGGAAAATGGCAAAGATAAACATAAGACAGTACAATAAAACCGATTAAAATATAGTTTTGGTTGAATAATTGCTTAAAACTAAATGCTAGACATCAAATTAAATGCGAATATATTAAAAGTTTGATTCAACTTATGGGAATTTAGTATTTGGTTTATGGTGTTACTTTCGATCAACAATTTTTTTCGAATTAGTTTTTCAAAAACGCTTTACTATTAGGTTAGTCACGTTTTATTTCTCCATTGAAATTCTTGCATTATGACTAGAATCGTTCGAATAAATGGCGCAAACTAACAGTAGGATCCAATCAAGCTGATTGACATGGACTTGGTCAGTTGATCTGGCAAGGATATAGGCTTCCAATACCACCAGTTGTAGCTGACTGGAGATGAGAAAATTTTGTTGGTTTGTTAATGAAAAATAAAAAGTGGTAAAGAATTAATTTCATAAAATCGAAAATTCTACACTTACGAACAAACGACTGGGGCAAACGAACTGAAATTGTTCGACAAATATGCCGGCATTCAACCGTTGGACGTAATATTATCGTACGGGTTCCTTGGGCCTGTTGTATGTACATATTTTCACATTCTGCATCGGGAATGGGATAAACAGGTGCTTCATTCGTATCTATGGATAGGTAGCGTTCCAGCGCCAGCCCAGTTGCTGGTAGGCGACTTGGTCTTATAAACAGTTGCCTAAGTAGACGTGCCGGTGGCATTCGATTACATCGCCATAAATTATGGCTCGGATTCTGAAGAGTTGTATTAAAATCTTGAAATAGTTCATCGAGATTTGTGACGTCGCGATTGGTCGACTTTATGCGATAGGCATCGTTTCGGAATACCTCTCTGTTGCTGTTATATAGCTCGAAAAGATCCGATACAAACACGGGCTCCTGATTTACCTAAGAAAAAGCAATAAGGATTGAATGAAGATATTAAATATTTTGTGATTTGCTTGTAATATGTGTTAGTGCTATTATGCTTGGATTATTTCAAAGTTTACTAAACTTGATTTGCGAATTCAAAGTTGGAAATACTTTACGTTTTCAAGATTCAAAATGTTGCTTTAAAACATAATTTGTTGTTTTCACACTTAAAAGTATTTGAACATCTTGCTTGTAAGTCGAATCTAAACAATTTTTAAAATGTTTTTTTTCTACGTTTCATTTTTACACGATAGGGGATCAGTTTGAATTCTAAATTGTCCTAAGAAAATGTTGTCAGAAGATTGTAATTCATGCACGGTCATTCTTAGCAATAGAAAGGAATGGATATTACTAGACAATAAAACACTTTCGTTATTTCATGCAAATATAAATTGGAGGATAAAAAATAATTTAATATTAATAAGTAGAGACATACTGATAATGCCATTTGTGTGTTCCTAGCGAAATGAACATTGTCAGGAGGTGATCTGAGTACTAGTCTGGCTAAATTTTAGCCGAATCAAATTTAATGTGATATTTTGTATGACAATCACATAAAACAAAGTCAATACTAAACTTTATAGGTAATAAACAAATCATATACATTCAAAAATTGATAATTTTAAAACAATATGACAAAAAGCCCCAAGTTAAATTAAGCGTCTGATGAGCACTTTTTATAGCGCCAAGAGCACTGTAATGAAAGGGGCGTAAATTTAGTAAGACCCGAGAAGATGATCAAAGAAGCGTTAGAAAATGGAAATAGAAGAAGCCACAACATCTTCCGCGCTAAAATTGTGCTTCAATCCTCCACTATCTCCATATAGGGCTGGTGCCTAGGAGTAGCTCGTCCGATTGATTAAATCAGCAATGAGAATTATGCTTAAGCCATTGCGCAAACCAACACTAGAGGTTTTGCAAAATATTCTAATAGAAACCGAAAACTTGGTCGATTCTAGGCCATTAGCCTATATTTCGTTGGATCACCAAAATTAAGAATCCGAACTACTTAGGATTACGACAACGCAACTATTGGACTTTACCCTACCGGCCCACGCTCAAAAAACGATCGAAAATGTTTGATTCACTAGGAGAGCTGAACGACCTGAACGAGCTGACCAGAACGATAAAACTGGAATCATTCTTAGAGAAAGAATAGTGGAAATCATGCGCTCGAAAGATGTAATGGTGTGAACTGTTGCTTTCCAATATAGCTGAAGTCGTAGTGGAGCCAACACAAGGGGGAGTGTAGGGATAAGCGCATTCATGAACGTAGTAAATGTGGAAAAAAATTTTTGACTATAAATAAGACCGCATTTGAGAACTGAGTTCCTTTCGGTTTTGACATCGCTACACATCGGAATTTTATAATTTTTTTCATAATATAATTTGAAAATTTGTAAAAACAATTAGAGTATTAAACATCAAATTATGAGCGGCATACAGAAAAAAAAATAAATAAAGTTTAATTTTATATTGATCTTTAAGATTGTGTTTTCTATCCGCTTCAATTTCATCGAAGCCGTTTCCTCGATTGTTGTTTTTTTGCCGTTATCACAACGGTATTAGGAACATTATCATTACAGCTGTTCGGAAACTTTTTCACATCATTTCTTGGAATTTTTATGTAATTTAAAATAACGGTTGAATTGTTTTATTTTATTTTGTTAGAATGCTTTATCATGGATTAATAAAAAGTATTTTAAGAGAGGAAATTGGCTCCATTTAACCAGTAAGAGTTTTGAATAGATTTCTTAAGGAATTATAGCTTGTTCGGAAACTTTTTCTCAACAGTGTATCTATTGCCGCAGCTATAATTTAAATACTTTTTTGGACGTCGGAACAGTAAACAAAATTGAGTTGCACTATGCGAATTATTCCGAGAGTAAATTAATGCTTTTCTAGAAGATATTGCTGTCCTCATTTGTAATAGCCTGTAGAGTCGTTATAACCAGAAAATTTTTGGTATTCTAACATGCAACCGACGATATGTAATCTTAGTGCAATTGAGAGTACACACTATCTATATTCGATTGAAATCATAGCAAACGCTGTCATAAAAATATTGTTGGCGTCGTCATTTTGACCAAAAGTTTCAATCCGTGTTTTTAAATTATTCTAGTTTTACGTAAATACATGTTTCGAAAAGCGATGATTTCAAAATCGTTCTATGTATCTCGTTTCCTTCGATTCTTTTGCTCGCGTCAACTAAATCCAGTCTGTAAGTACACAATGGAGAATTGGCGTGGAAAATTGGCAGTTGTTACAGGAGCGAGTTCCGGTATAGGCGCGGCGATCGTTAAAGAGTTGGTGAAGCACGACATAAATGTTGTAGGAATTGCAAGACGTGCACCGAAAGTCCGAGAGCTTCGTGAAACTTTACCTCCTCAACAGCAGATTTTCCTATATCCATTGAATTGTGATATTACTAGTGAAGCGGATGTGTGCAATAGTTTCAAATGTATCAGGGATATTTTTGGCAGGATTGATGTCCTGGTAAATAATGCAGGAATTTTGCGATTCATTTCATTACTCGAAAAAAACAATACCGAAGATTTGATGGACACTATTCTGACCAATGTGATGGGCACTGTATATTGTACTCGAGAAGCATTTCAATGCATGCACCCGCAGGGGCATTTAATACTGATAAACAGTATTGCTGGCATTCATGTGCCGGATATTGGACCGAATTTTCCAAAATATAATTTATACCCAGCATCGAAACATGCATTAAGAGCTTTACATTACACTTATCAGCAAGAATTTAAGTATGCTAAGACTAGAATTAAGGTTACTAGTATATATCCAGGGCCAGTCGATACAGATATTTTTCCGAAGGAGATACGACGACATGTCGATAAAATAGGAATGCTTAATCCGGAAGATGTTGCGAAAGCTGTTAATTATGCACTCTCGGCGCCGGCACACTGTCAAATTCACCAGATCGTATTGAGGCCTGTTGGAAAGTCCCTACCTGAGACTTAAAAATAAATGTAAATAATTTTTTTTAGATGTAACATATTGGTTTTTAATGATGATTATTTGAAAATACTTTTAAGAATGAACACGGTTTGATTAAGATTGTTGTTTTATTCGCTTTAATAGCTGCTTGCCTTTACAAAGTTTACTTTCAGCGCGCCATACAATTTTTGTGTATTATAATACACCTCAATGTAACTCTTCCTTTACAGCTACGATTCGTGGAATTATTATTAGTGACAATTCAGTTATACATTTCAATCTATCTACTGCTTTAATGATCCAAACTTTTTACGAAAAATATTTTGGTTTTTGGGCACATAACAAATTATTTAAACTGCATCAGAAGTTCCTAAAGGAGACTTTAAGAAAACTTTCTTTTTATCATCTTTTGTATTAATTTTTCTGTATATTTGAAAAACGCATATCGCCTTCGTTTTGACACACGTTAGAGGCATCTGCATTAATTGCATGCAAAGTTAGTCACAAATTATTTTAGTGAGAAATAAACTATTTAACCACAAAAAGCAAGCCATTCCAACAGATTTGAGAAACTTAAAATATGCTATTTTACAGCAAATAATCATAGGGCATTTCCGAATTCGTCTCTTCGTCCTCAGCTTCGTCTGTCAGCTTGTTATGATAAATTGTGACGTCAGCAGAGTACCTAAGCTATTCTAATTGTTTGAAGCAGACCAAGACGATATGACGGAAATCTATGGCTTTGCTTCGTAACATTGCCTCAAAGCACCATCAAGCCAACGAAAAGTCAAATCAGAACGTGGCTTCTTCAACTGTTATACAGGAGAGCAATGAAAAGGCGTAGATAACTGAATTCGGACAGACTCGACTTGATCTGACGTCACATTCTGTTATAATAAGCTGAAGACGAAGACGTCAATTCGGAAAGATCCATAGAAGTTAGTCATTTGAGTTTATTTTGGTAGAGAAGGAAGAGAAGCGTTCAATAAGAGTTCAATTTTGAACTCTTTGAATTCAGTTTTGCAATATATTTTCAACTCCATCAGCTGAATATTTTTTTTTTGCCACAGTATCAGCCTTGTTGATGAGTAATCGAGCCTTGTCACATCTTTACAAGATCGCCGATTCAAGCCTCTTATATCTGCTTTTTTATAGTATTTTCCCCCTCTGCTGAATTATAATTAAATGTTGGAATGGTATGGGTCGGATTAAGTACAAAGTGCAACGCGGTAATTTCATTTTTTTTTAATTTAAAAGCAATAAAATTAGATTGCAATACAAACAGCTTAATTTTAATCCCTCAAATGGCCCGACACAGAGATTTGAATATAAAACAAGTTGATTTCACAGAAGTAAATAGAAAACTTTTAAACCTTTCTACAAAAATTGGCAAAATTGGCTCTAAAAGATAATACTAATTTCTAGATTAAAGATACAGAGCATATATGCTAGGCAGTGGGCAAATGTGCAGGAATGACGTATAAACATGATTAATATAATTCCCGAAAATGATAAAGTTAATGCGGTGATAAAATGGAAATTTAAAAGTTGGTCCGTATATATTATGCAACATTACGCATATTGCATTTCTATTTCTTTTTTTCATTGAAGATATCAGCTTACCCCCCAAAAAAAAAAACATTTAAAAACTTATTAACTATCAACGCCAAGTAGTACCACTTCGTATTGACAATATTCGACTTTTTTGTGCTTTCCACTTTTTTCCTGGAATCAACATAAATATTCAATACTGCTATTCTATACTTACTTTAAATATAAAAGGCACCGAATTTGTTGTATGCTTCAAATTCGTGAAATCCAACACATTTACAACATCCGCACAGGGCTCACAGTTTAGATCGTCCACTTTGAAAAACGGATTAACTATTAGACAAGACTCATCGTAGAGTTCCGTCAGTCCTGGGAATTTGTTCAATACCGGCAATGTCATTTTGCGCCAAAGTTTCATGCCCGGATAGATTAACGTTTGGATATTGCGCAAAACAATCGTCGACGCTTCATGTTTGTACGAAATGAAAAGGAAACCCACGAACAAATATAGCATCCACAAGAGAATCTTCTGTTTTCGGTCCATGATCTGTTTGACTAGCTCGGCTCCATTCTCGCCAACCCATTGGTAGTTGTTGTACAGGTTCGTCAGAGTTCCAAAGTTACGCCCGAACGCGAAACACTGCGTATAGATATAGTCATCAAATTGTCGAGAACTTATCTGCCAATTGTTTTCGGCGACACGTTTCAAAATGCGTAGGTTTTCCAAATATTTCGCAATGACTTGCGGACGCGACAAATCCGCATAGTTCAAGTCCAATCCACTGTCTTCCATTTTATCCTTTTTTCAAGATCTATTGTGCTCGCACACTCATTGCGATTTAGTAGACGCTATACGAATTCAAAATCGCGAAATCGAATAATAAGAAACTGAAGCGACACCAATCACACCCAAATTCCGCAAAAAGCAACAAAACCTCGACAATAAGACGATTTGATAACGTAAAAATCACTCTTGACCCGATTACGACAATTTGGCAGGGTATCTGACAGATAAACGGACTGGATTTGTTTTGGTCTTTGGTAAAGTCATTTTTAGTAGTAGACTACGAGCGACGGGATGTAGTAAATTTATTGGTGGCATACTCAAGGCGGGGTATACACAGAATAATAAGTATAAAATAAGTCCTAAGTATTCCAAAATTATCGTAAAAATAATGCTACCAAACGAACTGATAATTTTATTTGATCTCTGTGTTAAGCCTAGTAATGTATTCGACGAACGAAATACAGCGAAAACGTCTGTGCGGAATCGAGCGAAGTAAAGTTCCGCACCCCGACACCGGGGGCAGTATAAATTACCACTGATGACATTTAACAAGTGCATTACATTTGAATTCGGTGCATATAAATTTAACTAACCGGCATCAAAAATGATAATATCGGCAAAATAAAAACTATTGTTGCAAGGATGCGCGGTTCATCCATCCATTTTCACCAATTTTTCAATAAAATATCCGCAAACTCGAATGAAATTATGAGCTGTCACATTTTTCGCATCAATTTAAGGTCCTGGGTCATTAAATGGCCGCGAATTTTAACTTATACATTGTGCAGCGCCATCTCAGAGCGAGTCATTGCGGTATCTTCGAAGACTCTTATACGCCTTCGAACACATTACTGACGAGCAAAACCAAACGAAACGAAATTCCGCGCCAGGCTGATTTTGTATGGGATTTGACACTTCGTTCCGTTTCGCGTCGAATACATTTCAGGGCTTAATCCCGAGATTATTTTGTGAAGTTATGGTTGGAAAAGTTGACTTCTACAGCATTTTCGTAATAGAATTTGAAACTCTTTCAACGATTATTGAAGGCTATAAAAAAGTTAATATTTTTGCTACTATTCTCGGTATTTTTTATCCTTAAATTGGATGAAATATAAAAAATGTGGTTTTATTCAGTTCAAGTGAAAATTAAAGATGAAAGGAACAAATGGACTAGATCAGCAGTATTCTTTTTGAGCACACACTTTACACGAGTTACATGTAGTGCTCCAAGTGACCAGTCCCTCAACTGAAATGTAGGAGCATAGTGACGTTGACATTTCACTTTCTTGAATCCTGTCATTTCGCTCATTTCGCTAATGTTCCGCGGCGTGCATTGAGTCATTAATTGTATTTCAACGATATGTCGAACTTAAATTTAATTGTGCGCGTGCATCCTGTTGTACTGTTTCAGATCGTCGATGCTTTCGAGCGTCGCAATGCTGATTCGCAACGAGTGATCGGTACGCTGCTGGGAAACGTCGACAAAGGTGTCGTTGAGGTTACGAACTGTTTCTGTGTGCCGCACAAGGAGCATGACGATCAGGTCGAAGCAGAACTTAGCTACGCACTCGATTTATATGATCTCAATAAAAAGGTTAACCCCAGTGAAAGTATTGTTGGCTGGTGGGCAACTGGAAATGAAGTCACCAATCATAGCTCCGTCATCCATGAGTACTATGCTCGCGAATGCAACAATCCCATTCACTTAACCGTAGACACTTCGTTGCAAGGCGCCCGAATGGGTCTCAAAGCCTACGTGTGTGTTTCGCTCGGAGTGCCTGGCGGAAAAATGGGATGTATGTTCACTCCGATAAATGTTGAAGTAACTTGCTACGAGCCAGAAGTTGTAGGACTGCAACTGTGCCAGAAGACAATTGGGGTTTCGAATCCAAACAGGCCCAAAACTGTATCGCCGATGCTGGATTTGGCCCAGATTGCAGAGGCTTCGGTAAAACTGCAAACATTACTCGAACAATTAATGAACTATGTCGAAGATGTTTTGGCGGAGCGGCAACAGCCGGACAACGCTGTCGGTCGCGCAATTCTTGACTTGATTCACTCGGTGCCGAATATGTCGCCTGAACAATTCAATCAAATGTTCAATTCGAATATCAAGGATCTACTAATGGTCGTAACGTTGTCACAGTTGATTAAAACGCAGTTGCAATTGAACGAGAAATTAACTTTTTTGACCACAAACTGAATTGATGAATGATTGAGAATGTGTTTTGCTGTAAATCTGTATTAATTTGGAATAAAATATGTCAAAATATTTGTTTTGTTTTGCTAGAAAATGATTTTCTCGCGGTGAAACGCTCACCCTTTTCAATTCATAGGACGATTATAGAAAAAATCACAGAAATCAACCCCGGGGTCCGAGTCCGAGCAGCACACGCAGTAGTTTAGCCTGGTGTACACAGTTTCTAGAAACTTAGGTCGGTACGAGACATAAAAGTAAAACTCGACTTAATGTTCTCCAGTCGGGAAAAAGGTGATATCAGGTGCCAAAATTTAAAAAAAAAACACAAAAAGATGTACAAAATACGCGAGAAGACAATCGAGTCGAGTTTACCGCAAAATCACGCAGTCGAGTTTAGATTTTTTTGCGAGACAATTCACACATTTAAATGTTTCTCAGTCTCATGCTCACTAGCACGCGTGATATCTTTTGTCCTAGTACAATAATTTGATGGATGTTCGTATTTCTGGTATTTAAAACAACTTCTGAGATCTTTCTTACAGAAGTGGGCAACAAAGTCTAGGTTTACATACATGTTCGCTAATTTGAAGCCTTGATGAATGCAAAATACTTCTGTAGCTTTTTTTATACAGTATTTAACACGAACATTGGGATTCGATCCCAAGTCATAATTAGAGGATGAAATTTCATAATAAGGACGTATTTTTAAGTATTAGTGTAATTAAATTAGTATAATATTCCGAAATTGGTCAAAAGAAATCCCTTTGCTCATTGTTATTTCCGAATCATATTGTAATTTTTCGATCACAATAGCCAATATTTCTACATTCACGGGCTTATTGACCGATAGGAACTCCGATTCGACTCGACACTAATTCACCTAGAGTGGGGCTCGCACTATAAATTCGAATAAAACTTGGTGATTTTTAAAGCGGAATAAGTCCTACCAACCATAATGAATGTAGTTGGCCTGTATTCCAAAATAAATACTTCTCGCGTAGACAACAATAAAATCTGAGCACTTTCGCTTAGTCGAAATACCATTCATCCGATAAAGGAAGCGGATCAAAGTCTTCGGGAAACTAAATAACAACAGCCAATATGTTCTGATTAAACCGAACAGCACCAATGCCACTACGAATTGTTAAAGCTATTGGCATCGAATCTTATAGTAGGGGAGCCCAAGCGGGGATTTCTCGCGTTACTCGAGCGCGTCAGGTAATCATATGGGGAGAAGCCCTGCACCCTGCAATGTACCCTACCATATATGAGCCCTTAATATAGTGCGGTGCGTTGAAGGAAGTCCGTCAGATTAGTAAAAAAAAATTGATCCTCAGAAAAACTCGAGCGCGTCAGATTAAGACAAGGTAAGTTAAGTACATCCAGAAAAGAGTATATTTCAATAATCTGACAAGTTGAGCGTGGCTTAAGGAAATGGGCGAGTCACAAAATTGTAAAAAAAAACCTCACCTCGAAATACTCGAGCGCGATTAATTTTTTTTTTATTTTGAAGGAAATCCTATCAGGATTACGAAAAACATATAATCTGACGGTTTTCATGGGGTGATGTAGCTAAAATCATCAATTAATGAAAAAAATTGCAAGATAAAAACTGATCTTATCTTGTTTAACAGTGGACAAAAAGCAAGCAACGAGCTCATTTCTGAATATTTCAGATGGAAGCTGAGGGATACCATTTTATGGAAAGGGGGGGATAACTTTTCGGAGCACACTTTTCCATCTACCCTGGAGTGTGGTAGATAAGTTTGTTTGCATGTTTTTTTTCTGCGCTTCTGAAACATAGAAAAATAAACTCACAAACATTCCAAGTCGTAGTCAAAATCGGATATCAACATTCCGTTGAGAAAGAAGATGCTGTAAGTAGCAAATGTTTAGATCAATATATCTCCAAAACGGTTATAGTAACAAGAAAAAGTTAGCAGATATTTTTTGTTGGAAATTTGTTAAGCAACAAATTCGTCATACATTGTTTTCTGAAGACGTGACCGTTACTGTGATATTTAGGAAAGGTCACTTTTGGTGACCTTTGACCCCGTATAAAAAGTAACGCAGTACTCGGATCGACGGGCACTTTTGTCGTTTTGTTCAATACGCCAGTGCCAAGGTTCACACCAAAATTCAGCTTTCCCCTAATTTTGCCGAAGTTTCGCCTTTTTTATGTCGGATTTCACTGGACCAGACGCGTTGGTTTGTTTGTTGTGTTTTTTTAAATAATTTTGTGAATTAATAATCAGTGATGTAAGTGTGAAATGTGTATTTTGTGAAAAAGAAACTTGTGAAAAAACTAAAAAGTTTACACATGAAACATTAAAAAATGTATGAATATCTTGCAATATCGTAAAGTATATATATATATATATATATATATATATATATATATATATATATATATATATATATATATATTTCATCCAGTAATAAAAAGAAGAAACGAATTTTTTTTTTCAAATTGTCAGATTAACAATATCCCTCCATATAATTGTCAGATTATCATTTAGGACAACTAAGACATCAAGTTGAACCCTCTGTATAAAACTCTGACGCGCTCAAGTATTTCAAGGTAACATTTTTTTTTACATTTTCAGAAATCAGTCATGTCTTTAGGTCACGTCCAAATCGTCAGTCATTTAAATAGGACACTTTTTTGAGTTCACTTAACATTCCCTCTGAATATCTGACACGCTCGAATAACTTTTTTTGTTTGTGTTTTTTTACCTCTTTTTACGGCCACCCCCCACCAGTTAATCGTCAGATAAATATATATCGGCTATCAGAAAGACAAAGCGTTTATACACTATAAATGTCTGACGCGCTCGAGTATTTCCATACAACTGTTTTTTTTTTATGTTTTTGAACATTTTTACACGCTCTCCCCCCCACTAAAATGGAAAACTTGACATAAACTTTTTTTCATTTTAGAACCTAATCTTCACAATCCAATAGGTAACCATGACGCTTTAGTAACTGCAAATTTAGCATCCCGGGCTCCCCTACTATTAATACCGAAAGAGCAATACGATTTTTGATAATATCTAAATACCTGTCAGATTGCAAGTCGTGACCGACCTTCTGTATGATAGTCAGGGGTGAAATGAATCAGTAGCCGAAATTCAAATCAGAAAACCTTATTTTAACCCAATCCCATAAGCTCATCTCTCTGTGATCTCGAATCGACAAAACATTTTCCAGCAAAGTAGAACACATTAATTTCTATTAAATTAATAAAGTTTATTGCAATATTGTTTCTCTATTTTATGCTCTCCATTATCATATAATCATTTTATTTTATTTTTTATTTAAAATGTAAATATAGGTTGATGTTCATAAATGCATCACAATTCGATTTATGTCGACGATAAATTATTTCCAGATCTGCTTTTTTCTTGGGCATTTTTTCGATGCAATCGATAATTTGACTATTCAAAAATTTTCTTTCAATTCATGATCAACTTGAGCATTTTCCACAATTCCATTTCAAATGGTTAGAATAACGATAGAACAAAGAGCAGAGGAACGATTGCCTCGCAATTTTCAAACATTAAACGTAATACCTACAAATCAAACTTACACCAAAATGGGTTTGCAAAATATGATCGTAGTTAAGCCATTAGCACTACATAGCAGGAATATTTGCGTAAAAGTACACGCACATATAAAAGAGTAGGAAATATAGAGTTTGTTTAAGCCAATAGCTTTCCTGTTAAACGAAGAATATAGAGATGCCTTTCAGGAAACGTAATGAATTATGTAATAAATTAAGCTACTGTCTAGTTTGTGTGTAAACACATATAAATAATAGATAAATATAAGAAATACATCCAAAGTAATTAAGTAAATAATTGTGTTCATAATAACATAGTCTTGAATACGTTCGAGGTAGGGCTTTAACATTGACATTATAATTTAATGAGTTTGGTGCAGAATACTATAGTATCCCTTCGAACTGTCAGACAGATTCGCATCAATTACGAGTCCTCACAGTCTTAACATATCAATTCCGAATCACATGAGCTTAGTAAACCAAATAAATAAATGGAATGTTGAACATGATACAGAAACCCAAAAAAGTATTTAAATTTCGCATGGAATTCTACCTGATTGATTCTCATTCATATCGAAGTCGCAAGATTTTCTTTTTTGTTATGAATAATAAGGCGCATTTCGTTCGTAGTTTGATTTTCCTCCGTAAGTGTTTTTCAATCATTGGAGTACTTTTTTTTTTTGGAATTCCAGAGTTATTTTCGAGAACGTTAATTGATGTGAAAGATGCATTGAGCCTATTCTATTCGGATGGTGTCAGATCCTTTTCCGGCTCGTTTTCATTGAGAATTTGGGAGAGGAGATCGTGTACTGGCTCGAAGACTTTCTTCGCGCCACTATTAGTTAAATTCAGATAATCAAACATATCGTGGTGACTAATGGTTCCGTCCGATTGAATCAATCCTTTTCCAATCGTGACAATCTGTACTCGATTCAAACCTATGCATTTTTCCCGAATCAGTTCGTTCACATCTGCATTCTTGTCACGTAGACTATTTGCTTGCTGTCCGCGTGGAAGTAGCGTCTGGAAATGCACCAAAGGTTTTTGTGAGTAGAAACATATAAATTTCTAGTGACAAATTCTAAATTTATAAATTAGGAGCTGGGAAAGGAGCTGAATTCTAACTGGGCGTACTCTTACCGGAAGAACAATATAAGCCTCGGGTAGTTTCTCTCGTATCCTTTGCACAATTCGGTGAATTCCTTCGGATACCTCCTCAGCACTATTTTCAATATTGTTGGTGCCGATGTGCAAAACGACTATCTGCAATTTCAAAAATAAACTTATATGTAGCTTAGACAGTCTCAAAAAGTCCACATCCTGTCAACCTTTGGTCGAACATTATCCAATTCCCCATTCTCCACTCGCCACAGTACATTCTGTGTTCGATCGTTTCTTATGCTAAAGTTAAGGCAATGCATTGGTGCAAAATATTGATTCCATGTCTCGGTATATTGTAATGATTCTATCACACAATCACCCAGAAATATTACATCGGGATCCTTTTCTCGACATTCGGATAGAAAACGCCTATGTATGCTCATCCAGCGGTCGTCGCCATCTAAATCTTTCACGGGTGCTGCTATTGTGCAAGGATTCATTGTTGTCCAACACTGTTTTACTAATTGCACCGTTTACTTAACAAGATTATGAATTTTGTGTATTTTGAGATTCACTTTTGAGAATGTAGGAAAATATTAATGGAGAATTTCTACCGTAAAAAAGATATGAAAGAGTCCCCGCAACAGACAAGAAAACCTCAACGTTGCCGTACGAGAGAGAAATGTCATTGATTGGTCGAATGAAATATGTTCAAATGGTTCAAATTGGTTCAAATACGGCCAGGTTCAAATGGTCGTCATTTCTAAAATATGGTGTGAGAATCGGGTAGAAAAGAATGGTCTTGACTACATGAGTTGATTTGAGAAATTAGAATGGAAATTTGATTTATTGAAATTATACAAAATTAACTGTTGGGATAAACAATCACATCCTTTAATTCTTTTAGTTCTCAAGATTATTTTTTTCATATAAAAGGATATATTTTTAATTGTTCTTTGAGGAACGGGCCTGAATATTTGGTGATTTTTTATACCCCCAATCACTTTTCTTAGCACTTGAGCAATCTGGAAATAATTGTATATAAATCAAACAACAAACCTTATTTATATTCACAGATCAAACATATATTTGCTAAACAAAAAAAAGTCTATAAATTCCATGTCATAAATACATGTATCCAAAAATGTTTTTTTTAAGCTGTATGCACTTACACTCTAAACAGTGATGACGTTGACGAAACGACAGCGTTACAAACCATTCGAATATTAATATAATACTAGAGTTTATAGGCAATGCACCTTATTTACCGCGTTAAGTTTAATTTCTATTCAAGTTTGCTCTTGAAACGATTTTTGAAAAATCCCGGCAACAAAGACAGGATTGCACAAACGGTTAAGATTATCACTGAGTTCAACGAGAATGCATCCTTTGAGCTGGTCATCGAATGAAGCGTCTTTCCGGCTTGAATTGCTATGATCGACGGAGGCGCAACGCCGAAGAAAGTTCCGAAAACGAATGGAAACAACGGCACCCCTATCACAGGAGCGACCAGGTTTATGAACCAATTTGGCAAGAACGGTGTTATTCGCAGAAACATCATGTAGCTGAGAAGACTATCGCGGTGTTTATCGACCTGTTTCGACCACGCTTCGGCTCTTTGCGGGAAAAAGTGGCGAACGACACGTCGACCGACTAGTTGAGACAGCAAATAGCATAGTGTAGCTCCTAACGCCGAGCAAAAGCATACGAGTGTCAAAGCTATGGGGAAGCGATATAGAAAGCCGCTTAGAATTGAAAGGAACAATGATCCTGGAATGGCGAATGTCTGTAAGCTAAATTGTGGTGGTTAAGAAAATTTAGACACAACAAATTAATTACGACACAAAATCAATCACAATATCATTATTCACGACGTTCAAAATCAATGCGAGATCAAGAGTGAATCATTGTTTGAAAGAAAGAAACAATATCAGCAAGAGCGTAACGCATTAAATCATCTGACGCAAATGGCCAATGAAGCACGTGTTTCTCCCCACCACTTATGGCGCCTAAATTCATTTAAATGGGTTCTCACTATACATGATATAGTCATTATATCAGCCAACTTATAGTTCTCTCGACCTTGCAAAGTCATCATCACAAAGCGCGTAGTGCGAACACTAGCAAATATCAGTAAACAAACACTGATACGTGCTTTGCATAATCTTGACCTCGAATATGACTTTTGGTTTCAACTCAATCTTATATCGACCATTATTGCTATAAATTGAAAAAGGATACAAAATGTAGAAAAGGACTACGCCAAACATCACCTCGAAATAGTACATATCCTTGTAACGATCAAGGACTTTGGCTAGCATTTTGGCATCATCGATGTCGACGGGAATTTTCAAGTGCTGTCTCTCGGATCTGCAAATAATGAAACGATGACGCACACACACTCGGCTAAATTATTGCATGCAAATGCATACTCTTCCAATTCAGGGAACATTAAATAAACGTAAAACATTGCAATTAAGCTGCTTACGAAAATGGCAACGAGAATTATCATTGACTTTTTTGTAGCAATTCGATCGTTTTCCGACATGGACCGTTTCTCGTGTTTCGTTACATCTGCAAATGTGACGTGTTATTGAAAAGCTTGTACACGTTAAATTAGATGAATCAATGCAGTTTACTCACTGTTGTTTAAATGTTCAGTTTCCATCTTATCAGGTGTTTATGTCGCTCTACCTAGACTGTTGAATGATAGTGTCTGCTGGCTGGTGCTAATGACTATTTGATTTTGTACTGTTAATACACTTTACTGTTGCGAGTTGGATCGAATTTTGTTTAAAGAGATGTTTGTTTGATAAAAATAAACGGTGGTAAAAAGATAAATTAACATTTGATAAATTTAGCTAGAGTTTACGTACAAAAAGAAACGGCCTTTTCACAGCCATGACAAACTTTTAAACAATGAGTGAAAATCATTCGATACAAGGAGAAATGTCAAAAGCGAATTATTTGTTAGAGACTTTTTGCATTGGAAGATGTGAAAGGATTGTGACAGTGACGGAGGCACGATGGCTGCCAGTATTCAAATGTGGTGGGAAAATATAAAAAAAATATATTTTTAGCGTCATTGGCAAATATTTAAGAGCAAATCGGTTGGTATCACTTGTTTCTGGATTTTGGATTATTCACACATCTCGGTAATTATTGGGAGAAATAAAGCAGAGCAAACTAAATCAGTTCCAACGAACTGCGAAGCATTAAGCACCTTTTCCAATTTGCTTTGATTTGAAATTGAATTTTCCCTTCGAGTGATGAGCTAAAAATAGACGTTCATAAAAGGTCTGTTCCCGTACTACGATTAATTGCAATTAATTGCCATGAAGCGTACTAAAACGGAGTACAAAAAACGGCTTCATTACAATTAATCGCAATTAATTGTAGTACGGGAACATACCTAAAATATGTAAAAACACAAAAGTCTTCAAGTAGAAGAATTAATAAAATGTTATTTTGGTGAGTTTTATGTGTGAAATTGCTAGAAATTGACAAATCAAAGTAATTCAATTATGCTGAAATAATCTGAATTAAAATTAGTCTTATGGTAAGATTCGCCACAAAGCCAATTAGCCAATCTTGATTCTGTTTGTCACTGCAAGTGGTCAGAATAAAGGAAAGCTGTGATTAAAAAAGTTATTGTAGAATTTCCTTGGCGGTCTACTCGTAAAAGTATGGAAAACATTTAATTAGTAAATTTAACATTTTAGTAAGGGTAAATTGTTTTGGTTGTAAGTGATTGGAAGACGAATCAGTTTTAAAATTACTGAAAGATGTGCACAAAATCGGTAAGTTTATGTTTTAGGTTATCATATGAGATTTCTCTTTCCAGACGTCCTTTAAAAATATAACTGAAACAGTTGTTGCATGCTCTACTTTCTAGATTTCTGTTTTTTTTTTTATCAGTTTGTAGTTATTGTGTATAAAACACTTTTTTTTTGCAACAAAAAATTTTTTTTGCGTTTCTTAATTTTACATTTCTTAGGCCATTGTAATTTAAATAACCTCTTTTACTAAATTTAATAATATCCAAAATCTCATTAAAATGTTTGCTTGCCTAAAAATTTATTGTGCATATCTATTTACATTAGTAGCGCTGCAATGGTAAAAATAAATTTACTGTTCCTTTTTCGATTATTTGAAACTTATGTCAATACGGTTTTTTTCTCCGTTTCAATCACTACCGAAAATCTCTAGTTTAAGGCTTTAGCTGACTGGTGGCTCATAGATTGCAGCTTGCAAAAAACTATTAAGCTAAGTAAATCTCAATTTCTACAGTAAACTAACAAATTCGATTTTGCCTTCATATCTCATACTCATTAAAACTGTATCAGAAAAATGGCTACCGATGTTAATGTGTTAGCAATAGAAAGGACATTGTAATAGTTTATTTCGAAAGCAATCAACATAAATTCACGAAATTGGTGTCCTAATTCGTACATCCGGGTCTATCACATTTGTAATCCTTTTTCGTTCTAAGAGCACAAGAGCTAATACTAGCTTTCAATTCCAATCAATTTTGGCTATTTGTTAGGCAACAGGTATCGAAGCAGACAACCACATTGGACTACCCGAAATGATACACAAGCTCCTCCGGTAACTAATTCTGTGCATAGGATTGAGAAGCGATCGATTTTAGTATTCGTCCTTTGTACGGAATTGCTGTGAGTATGTTAAGTTCACTACACTGTCGTGGTAGTCATTCGACGACGATAGGAGCATAATACTGGACGGCACTACACTTCACGTTAGGATTGTAATTGATTTGGAAGATATAATTTGTATTATCGCGAAGATAACTCCCAAATATGTGTATATGTGCGTTATATAAGTTCATAATAGTGATGAAAGGATAACCATCAACACGAATGATTTTGATATTTGATTCCAAATTACTTTTAGTTGATCTTTAATTAGTAGTGTTATTATATTCAAAAAGAGTTCCATACTTCTACCACTAAACTATGGCAAAAGCGGCCACTTTCATCCGTAAACCATATTAGGGCTAATCTATCTAATCTATGATTCAAGGATAAAGAGAGAGAGAGAGTTGTATATGGATGTGCTTGAGCCGATTATGTCATTTGTCTTTATTAATAACAAATAACATGGCTCAGCAAGAGCTTGTTGTTGATTTTAAACCATGAGAGGATACCATTATTACTGAGTGATAAGTGCTGAACGTTTGTTTTGTAAAAATTTAATGAAAATAAAACTCTTTCGACATCAAGTAAAACGCAATAGTCTTCCTTTGTTTTATTTGTCTCGACTCTAATTCAGTGGCGTTTACAGCAGAGTATATATTTAATACCAGCTTTAAAGTATCTCAACTATCAAAAGGAAAAATTTTTTGTTTAAATCATTTCTGACTGGAATAGTTCTATACAAGACTGAGTCTATTCACTATAAGTAAAATAATTGAATTCGAAGGAAATGAATTCATGTAAAAAAACTGAAATGTCCCAAATCCTTGAAAATCCTAATCCTATTGAAAAAATCAACCTTTTCGATTAGCTATGAAATACGATTTTATTCAAATGGCTGCCACTGTTGGCCTGACAGTAGCTTATCCTCACAACCCTATTCTTTAGTACATTTTCGATTCTTCTGAGCTGTACCTCACGAATGGGTTGGCCAATATTTGCCGTGTTCCATTTTTACTAATTAGTACTTGCAAGTACTTGGGAGTAGAGCACAAAAGGAACGCCATTTTCGTTCTTTCCAGCTGATTCTGACCTGTCAAATTGTATGCAGTTTTCAAATGTAAAACAGTTGAAAATAAAGGGAGAAAATAACGAGTATAAACTACCACAATCGATAAAGAATATAAAAACAACTAGCAGAAAATTACATATTTTAACTTTCCACACATTATGAGGGCTATTTCTAATTTCCTAACTACCAAAACATTCAACATAACCAGAAAAAACCAAAACCACCTATTGACAACTAACACTACCAATGACAACTAACATAGCCACCTCACGGCAAAAAAAGGCGTAACTACTCATGAACTACTCGCGAACGAGAGCGCGAGTAGTTGGAAGTAGCCAGAAGTACTTGCGAGTACTAAATAGTAATAATGGAACACGGGCATTGTGCTTAAGCTAATGAAGTGAATGAATGAATTGTCAGTACAAATTTAACCCTCAACCAAATCCCAAAACAAAACCCAATGCCGTCAAATCAGAACTCCGCGGCGGCCAAAAGAGCGATTGTTTAAGTGCTTGTGTGGCATGGTGCGCCACGCTGTTGAAATCAAAGGTCAATGGTGTAACTATTGGCGAGTTCAGTACAGTTACAACTCCAAGCTGGGGTATTATCTTCGCAAAGAAAATGGCTAAACGAAGGAGCCATAATAATATGCCATTGCCATAATAAAATGTTTCGACGAAGATCTTTTTTGATGTTTCTGAAAAAAAAAAAAAACGTAGAGCCTGACATGTGTGGGCAATAACAAGTATCAAGCTAATTCATCTGAGATTAACAAAATACTGTTTAGGTGGAGAGCTCAACCTACTGGGAAGAATATATTCCCCATTTTAGCGGAAGACAATTCAAAAATGCCTTTCGTGACAAACGGGAAACGTTCAATTTTATAGTTGGTAAGCTGCGGCATTTGGCAGGAGAAGACACCAATTTTCGATCTCCCATTCCGATAACAGAACAACTAGACGTAATCTTTTACGCTCTGGGGTCATCAGTCGAGTACCGAACGATTGCAAGTCTGTTTGTCGAATCGAACGAATAACAGTCAGTCAGATAATTTTGGAGGTATGTCAATAATAGACAATTTACAGGATAAAAAGTGATCCTATCTTGTATCAATTTACAGGATAAAAAGTGCTCCTATCTTGAACAGTGTGCAAAGAGTAGGCAACGAGCCCATTTCTGAAGATTTGGGATGGATGCTCAAGGATACCATTTCATGGCAAAGGGGGATGGGGAAACTTTTCGGAGCACAATTTTCCATCTACCCTGGAGCATGGTTGTTAAGTTTATTTACATGTTTTTTTCATACGCCTCTTAAACATAGAAAAACAAACTCACAAACATGTCAAGTCGTAATCAAAATCGGATAATATTTACATGCTCTAAGAAAGAGGATGCTGTTAGTTACAAATGTTTAGACCAATATATCTCAAAAACGGTTATGGTTACAGGAAAAAGTTATATAATCTTTTTTGTTGGAAATTTTTTAAGCTACAAATTTGTCATACATTGTTTTTCTGAAGACGTAACCGTTACTGAGATATTTTGGAAAGGTCACTTTTGGTGACCTTTGACCCCGTATAAAAAGTGACGCAGCACTCGGATCGATGGGGACTTTTGACATTTTGTTCAACACGCCAGTACCAAGGTTCACACCAAAATTCAGCTTTCCCCTAATTTTTCCGAAGCAACATGTTAGATTTCCCCGGACTAAATGTTCATCTGCTTAAAACTTAAATCATAATGCCGAGTAGTTTTTGGTAGTTTGTGTCTATATACTCTTACCTCTCTTCATATCTTCCGCTACAGTTAAATAGGAACTTCATATTTAACCAGAAAGAAATTCGCTCGCAGTAAACCGATAGGCTGCTCTTACCGATAGCAATAATGAACGATGTAAATGCAAAGTAGGTACCCAAATATATTCGTCGCCTTTGGTAGGCTTATAGCGACGGCCGCTTAGATATGCGTATTCGAATACACAAAAACAAACATTCAAGACAATCTCATAGCTTTATTCATAGTCGCCGCATATCCTTTAGATATTGAGTCTACCTTAGATTATATGAACGGATAGTAAAGAGGTAAGCGTTTATACACTGTTTACCCGAAAAGTAATTAGAAACGATATTTTAATGTGCAGCGTGGATCCTCCAGAGTTGGAAACGGTAATGAAAATTGAAAATGAGTTTTCTCGCTTGCTCATGTCGACTGGAATTAGGCTCTTGACATTCGACAGTTAGAAATCGACTCTTGTAGTGAAGTTATGGAGTTTAGAGTTAATGAAACCTTTGACAAAATTCATGATTCGTGCAAAGGGTTTCTATCCTGGAAAATGGTGTTTAAAGAGTTAAATGTAGTATGCCAATTTCATATTAAGCTAGGTTAGCACCCAACTTTCTCTCAAACAATTAGACGTGCATACTTAATTTGCCCATAATTCGTGAAAAAGTGAATGGAATGTTTTCAAAAAATTTCTGAGTCCTAATTGAAAGCATTATAAAGGTTATGAGAGTAGTTTTTATTAGTTTTAGAGTTATTAGGTTATTTCATTTTGAAGGCTACGTATAAAGCTTGCGTACAATTTATTTATTTATTTATTTATACTTGATATCATTGGATCATATATGAGCCATAGTTAAGGTCTCAAGAAAAGGTACTAAAATCAACTCTTAAGAATCTATGATGGCAATCCTTTGCGCTATCAATTTCTTATATTTCAGTGCCCAAAAGTTACGACAAATTTCGAAAAGGATTGTAATTGGACACAGGATAGCACAAAGTTCTTTTGCTACTCAAGATAGCACAAATCACTGGACATATAATGTTTGAAGAATTATACTGGTAGCTACTTCTTTGAAAATTTAGTAAAAATGTCAATAGAATTTGGTCTCGATGGGAAACCAGTGAAGATCTTGAAGTGTGGCGTAACCTTGTTTTTTTTGTATGACTCTTCGATGACTGCTGTGGCCAATGGATTGCAGAAAGCGAATTGGAAATATAATTGGATGGTAAAACTCGACTTGATGCACCGCACAGTCGTTAAATGAATTTCCCCGATAGATGTCTGACTAGTATGCTTGTGTTTTTGTGGTTGTGTGCTTGCTTTTAATTGTTTTTGTTTGTTTGTTGGTTTTTCTTAATTGTGTTATATTCTCGAGCATTTTTTTGTATAATTTGGTCTGTTTTTCTTCAATTTTCTACCCCCGCTACCACCTATTCGCCCTCTGGTGGTAGAATTTCCTGATTATGATGCATCAAGTTGAGTTTACCCAAATACAAAAGCCATGAGCTGGTGGGAAAAGAAGAAGTACTCATCTAGCAAAAGTCTCCGTGATTTAAAAGAAGATAAAGGAATGAAAGACGATAACTGTCAGGACGGTGGGAAGCGGAAAATCAAAGAATAAGGTACGAGTAAATCTGCGTTGAATATACTCCAACGCATTATTTGAATAGACGTAATGAGGACACCAAACTTAGCAGCAACATTCAAGGACACTACGCATAATGGGAAGAAAGAGGTGTACACATGTAGAACTATTAGGTCTGTTCGCGTACTACGATTAATTGTAATTAATTGCAATAAAGCCGTTTTTGTACTCCGTTTTACTGAAAACTGAAAATTTCTCCTCTTTCAGTAAATTTCAGTAGGGTCTGAGCTACTGAAAAATACTGAAAACTGTCAAACGGTTTTTGGCGTAATGTTATTATGAAGGACGAATATTTTTGTGGCGATAATTTAACATCGCTTAGGATGACTTTATAATCACTATTGCTCTCCCAAAAACCGACAACTGACACTTTTGTTTGTCAATTTTCAGGAAATGCGATGAGAGCGTTTTCGTACTTTTCCTGAATTTCCTCCACCACATGATTCAGGAAAATTCAGTAAATTCCAGTGACTGAAAGTACGCGAACAGACCTATTAACGAAGTCTTTGGAGAATCTAATTATGAAACCTGATAATTTAGAAGCCTTGGTAGTAATATATAAAATATGTTTACCGAACTCAAGCTTTGGGTCAAATATTACTTCAAGATATTTAAAATTAGCAACAACACTAAGAGGAGAGCCAGAAACAGAATAGGAGAACATCAAACGGGACGTTTTACAAGTAAAGTAAATTTTGTGCATTTTACCATTATCGATATGAGAGCATTGGCAGTGCATCATGTATGTAAAATATTAAGATCGTTTTGTAAAAACGTACAGCCATTTTCTAACTCGATCACTCGAAACATCTTCAAACCGTCAGTACATAAAGGGCAAGAAGAACGGACTAAAGGAGAGAGATCGTTTATGAATAATCGGAAGAGAAGAGGATTATTATCGACGATAAGCTGAGCTTCAAACCTCATCTGCAGCAAGCTAGCAAGATGGCATCCTTTGTTAGTTCAGTATTCGCTAGTATACTACCCAAGACTTTTGGTCCAAAGCAAAGCTAAAGGCTATTTAACTCAATGGTAGTGAGCTCTATTGCACTTTACGTAGTACCAGCGTGGCTATTAATAGTGCAAATAAAATCGAATCGGTGAAAAAATGCGAGCGGTCTACCAGCTGATTGCGCTCCGAACCTGCTGCGCCTTTCCACCAACGTCCTATGAGTCGACGATGCTATCTATTGATATGCTTGCGTATGAAATTTCTACCTCTATAGCAGATACAGCAAATTTTATAGCAGAATTTATAGTTAAGGTTCGAAAAATTCACAATACTAAAGAAAAAAACAATAGTTTGGTTCAAAGATCAAGCAGCTTACCTTTAAAGTTGAAGACTATAGAATAAACTAGCCTTTCATACTTTATTTATGAATGAAATGATATTTTTGGTGATTAAGCTAGTAATCAAATGTAATGGAATGTTATAAAATGAAATATCTGATTTTATTTCTATTCAAATATACTGGCAATATATTAGTGCCCACGTTGGGCGCAATTTTTTTTTTAATAAAAGTTTGTACAATTGAGCACTGGTTCAACAATTTAAAGTGTAATTTATGTTTGTACTGTCACACGAATAGTTTAAAACAACACTATAAAACTTTTAGTACTATGTTTAAGATGTTAATTATGTGCACTTATGCACATAATATTTCACATCGAATTTTCCAATTTTGATTTGTTCATATGACCCTAAAGATTCATGCGAAATTTGCAAAAAGTTGTTCGTATTTTATTGCTTACTGCATTAAAATATGGCCGTTGCTTTCATGAAAATCACAATAATTAAAAAATCCTATGAATTTTAACACAATTTACAGTTCAATGAGTATCTGCCACATGCAACATAAATTTATAAAAAATTACCTACAAATAAAAGTTTAATTAGCATTCTCACAAATCGAAAATATTTCATATGATTGAAATTACTCATAGACCACTAAACTTTTAATTAATGTTTCCAAGACAACATTTGATCACAGATTTATTCCAGTTAATCCCATTTAAATGCCATGCAAACTAACGAAAACACTTTGTGGCTTTGAAATTTGATGAAAATTTCATTGATGCGCACTGGATATTTGGTTTATGTGGTGAAGGAGATTTTCAGCGATTTTGATTAAAACTATTCGGTAAATGTTAGAGTTTGCAATTTGATTTCACTTTTGTATATATATATATATATATATATATATATATATATATATATATATATATATATATGTATATATATATATATATATATATATATATATATATATATACTTATATATATATATATATATATATATATATATATATATATATATATATATATATATATATATATATATATATATATATATATATATAAGCTATATAAGCTATGACATTTGATTTGATACCTACAATGTCATAGCTTAGTCTACGCGTATTTGCCACAATTCCTAAAAGAAAAGTCAATGGCTTTTATCTTACAATTGAAATTTTCTTTCATTCATGATAAGCACGGAAAATTACTATCGACTATTGAATAAGTGTTAATCAAAACATACTGACAGAGAGTGGTGAAAAATAACGTGACTCTCAAGTATCTTCTATGCTAAATGTATGATCCAAGAACATGAAAATCTTTCAATTAATCACAACGATTTGGCAAAGTATGATTTCTTTTACTCATTTGAATAGTTTATATCGACTTAAACTCCTTTTACTTCTTAAAGTAAATATGAAATTCCTAAGTGCTTTTTCACTAACTTTAATTTCAATATCTTTTTGATTAGTGTACGAAAGGCATGCTTAGTTCATATAGCCAGACATACTTACCTACTTATGGATATAATCAGAAAATCAAAAGTAATTTATTCTCAGTCATATCTAACCAAAAGTAGACACTTTCAATGTTGAAAACGACACCGAATTGGCTGGTTTTCTAATTTATAGCCTTCTTTGGCTGTTGTTAGGAAATTCGAAATGCAAATCCTTCTAGGTAATTAACCCACGTTATCACCTACTAAGAAGACTATGAGCCGACGAAAGTACGTATACGTTACAGGTATATCATGTTGGAACTTTTCTAAAGAACTCAACTATCCGGAGAATTCTTAAGGCTTCATAATTGCTCAACAGTTAAATTGTATTTAAATGTATAGATTCTGTAACACTATTAGATTATATTCAGACTAAGAGCTTTTATACCGGCAACTTTGTTAATTTTATTTAATATTTTCAGGATGTAATCAAACAATACGTGTATGATCCGCTTAAAGCAAGCATGGAGCAGTGAAAATATTTCATGTGGAGTAAGAACTGATTAAATTAATTTCATCGCTTAAAGGTTGAATCGTTTCACATTAGCACTCTCGCACAATTGATACTTTTCGTACTGTTCAATGAGGGGTTTAGCTCGAAATATGTAGGTTATAGTAAAAAGTTCTTCGAATTAAGACAATGTCTGTTATTGAAATTATTTTCAGATATTGATATTCTTTTCAGTAGGATAAAGGTTGAAAACTATCGATGGCAGGAATAATGAACATTGCTTAGTTATCAAGGTTGGCTGAAGAGAATGCTCATCTTTAAAAAACTCTAGCGCATAGATACCTCTGGAAACACCGATTTTCATCAGTTTTGAATGCATGTTCGTTCAAAAGTGCTTCTTAGTGTAATCGGTCTGTATCATATACTGGCAGCAGTCTACCAGCAATGCAACCAAAAGTCTATAACAATTGCTTGCCGTCAAGGCTAACATATCATGTGAATTTTCATTTTATCAGCTGTACAAAGATTTTTGGAGCTGCCATCCGCGAAATTTCCAAAATCTTGAAATGATTAAAATTTTGATTTTTATTGTCGGTGTTAATAATCTGAAAATTAAATGGTAGGATATGTTGGTGTGCAAAAAAATAGAAAAAAAAACTAGCGCACCTGAACGGCTAGAAATAGTAATATTCGATGAACAGTCGAAGAATCGTGCAGACACGTGCTTCAACCTGTTTCGAGTGCAAAATCACTTTGATCTTAACAATGCATTTAAACTCAAAGGGTGGAAAGGATTTCAGGAACTTCAATATTTAGACAAGCCAATCACTGCAAATCTTTGAAAGCAGCATAACATAACATAAATAAAGAAAATGATTAGTGCTCGCAACACTTTACCAGCACTGCAGCTAAAAGTCTCCCACAATTGCCTCACGTCAAAATCAAATAAATTTATCGATTTCGATTTTATCCGATGATTTCGTCAAAAGTTACAGGGATAGAAAGATGTTTAGGGTCAAAACACGAAAGATGTTTGGAACCAAAAAATTTCTAGGACCTAAAAAATTTAAACATTGGTAACTTATTTTCATTGTAAATGTTCATGATAAGAAGTCAACAATATATCACACCTGCCCCACATTGAAATCAACCTACTCTGTGAATTTTGTTTTGATCCGATGACTGCATGGGAAGTTATAGGGAAAAAAAGAAATTTAGGGTTACCAGTCGCAAAAGTTTTCAAATTTTCGAAAACTTAATATTTGTTGTTTAGTGTCACTACAAGATCACTATCAAATGAGTGTTTCAAATTAGCCTTAGAGTGCATCACCATTGTTCAGGCTAATTTGAAACACTAATTTGATAGTGAGGAGGATAATTTAATTAAATATGGATAGTAAAGTAAGTAATAGGCAATTAGTTGGTAATTAGTATAAGTCAATACTTTAAAAGTAAGCTCTATAAGTAACATACATAAGTTAGATTAAGATTAGACTGATAGACACTGAAGAAGAGGGCAGATTACCCTCGAAATATCGATATTTGTCACAAAATTCAATATATCCAGCTTCTAAAGGGAAAATGAGTTTTTCAACCAAATTTCTACCAAATACGGCTTAGAGTAAGGTTCAGCTTCTGTGTCATGAAAATCTGGTAACTGAATCAGAATTCATAGGGCAAAAAATTGGTTCGATCAGACCTGGACCTACTCAATAGCAATACATTCTGTGAATTTCATTTGTATCTGATAATTGGGTCGTGGGTTCTCGTGAACAGAAGTTTTTGATGCTTAAAATATAAGTAAATTGGAGGAGGGTTAACGTTCTTGTCCGATGTGGAATTTCAAAAGTTTTTTGTTCGGTTCGGTTTTCACTATAAAAAACGAAAAATTTTCAGGAGAGTCGATGGTTTGAAGGTTTTCACTTTCAATGCCAGCACGTTCATAAAAAATTACACGAGTCTACAACTTAGTAACAACAAATTGTCCTGCAAGCTCTATAGTGATTTGATAATCTGGTCAAAAGCTACAGCAATTCAATAATTTTCAAATTTTCCCAACCTCATTTTTGGCGCTTAGCGCACACATAGTGTTAACATTTTCAAAAAAAATTATCATATTCACATTTGGAATACGTTCAAGATTCATTCCATAAACTTTATTTTTGCAAAAGTTATTAGTTGTCCGAAAAATAGGTATATTTAAAATATCAAAATATCATTCAAAGGGTTATATATAACTTTTTGTGAGACCTGGCACTATTCTTCATATTCCTGAAAATTTCAGTTCAGTCGGATGGCGCGTTCCTGAGATTTTTCGATGATAATTATATTTATATTTATATATATATATATATATATATATATATATATATATATATATATATATATATATATATATATATATATATATATATATATATATATATATATATATATATATATAGGTATATATATATATATATATAGAAATATGAATTTTTGGCTAAAGTGATTTTAACACGAATGTTCTTCTTCGAACATTAGTAAAAATGCATCGTGGTCGCAAGCCTATCATATCACCAAAACCAAAATATAGCAAGTCTGCTTCATGATGAGCCCAACCTTGCCTGTAAATTTGGTTTCTATTTGATGAATGATCTGGAAGTCCGAGGGATGTAAAAATATTTAGGGCTGCCACCCTTGAAAAACTAAAAATTTACGAAATTTATATATTTTTTGATTACTTTCACTACAATATTACTTTATAATATTATATCACTTGAAAATTAAATAGTAGCTTCTTTCAGTAAAAAATATTATGATCAAAACTGCTGTAACTGGCAAACTTAACTTAATTTTCTATTTAAGAGAGAGAGAGTCTACGTGCATCATTTTTACTCTCGACTTTCGGTGTTTCTGTATCTGATTCCGCAGTCTATTTTGTTCGGGTGATTATATTTCTAAATGTGTAGAAAATTTTAAATATTCAGTTAAAAAATCCCATGAATATCTCTTCTGCATGTTCCAAACTGCATTGATTGAAATCATTCTACTGAATTTTGTTTCCAAAAAAAATTTAAAATATTTCTGTAAAGTTTTGACGCATTTCGAATTAAAGAAACTTTTAAAACCTAAACGAAGCGTTCAATTTCCATTCAAGGAAACTTTTAAAACCTAACTGAAGTATTGTTCGTTCTCGAAGTTGAGGAACGCCATTTGCCAGCATATTCAGATATTCGCCAGTACCCATAGCATGAAACTTCACAACAATGCTAGTAAATTATTGTGAAGTGCACACAAAAGTAGTTAAATCAGTAAAATCTAGCGTCATCGCAAGCAGTGTAACACAAAAAAAAAACAAAGTAAATAATGTATTCTGCAGCATGAAAATTACGATGATTTGCATCAGGTGTTTTCACGATTAATACGTTTTTACGAACGCACAGATTCTGAACGAGTTGTAAAAATTTTCAAAAGTGAATCTGAGTGCGCTCGGCTACGTTACCATGTTTCATAGTTGATGGATGTTTTACTATTCGCTAAAGCTATGTGCCATTATATTTCACTGTACAGAGCAATATATCGTTCAGATAAAAAGATTTTTTATTAGAGCCTGAACTTACGGTGGGTACTTACATGTTTCATTTCTATATAGTTAAGGTGAATTTAAGACAAGTACGTGCTTATGGTTAGAGAAAATTTCGTTGAACGGAGTGTGCTACTGAAGCTTGTTATGTTGGTAGTGATTTTATAAAATATTTTTATCGTGAATATCCGCAAGAATAAAGAATGGAATTTTTTGTGAAAGAAAGATGTATAATAAATCCTTTTTTAGTGCCAAAATATTTTATGATATTCAGTATATTAAAGCAATCTCAAATATGTAGTTTTTTGGCTATTGCATACAAATAAAAATTCGTTCTCGAAATGTACTAATCTTTAGGTTTGGGCTTTCGTGCATCAACTGTTTAGAGTCGGTTCTGGGTTGATTTTGGTTGTTTAGTTCACGTTTCACTGCTTCGCAGGCTATATTTTCATCTAGCCGCTGGATGCATTGCTTGTCCGCTCCTTGCATTTTCTCCTTGGCTGTTGCTGAGATGCAATACTTTAAGGGAGGAGTAAGGGTTTCAGCGTGAAAAAAAAACACTTTTTTACGATTTATTTTAGATATATGGATAGAGCAAACATTTTAAATATTTTGTATGTTATTGTTTATCATTTCAATAACATTGTGTAATTTTTTTATGCGAAATTATCGCTAAAGAAACCGGTGACAAAGGTTTTTCAAAAACGTCTTTCTCTGTATTTCAGCTGATAATTATCGGAAATCAAAGTACATTAAACTTTAGTCAAAGTATCATCAAATCCTGCTCCCAAAGATCTCTGTTTTCAATTTTGTTCATTTTTAAATTTTTGGTGGTCATTTGAAGTGAATATTGTTATTTTTCACGAAAAAACTTGGCCTTTTTGTAGGAGGAAAACTCCCTTAATGTAAAAAAAAATCTAAAACTTATCGTTGAGGGGAAGTATTTTACATGTATAAAAGTGTGTGCCAAGTTTGAAATGAATCGGTACTGTGGTTTTTAAATGGTAGTGAACACGGACTTTTAAAAAATTGTTTTGAGAAAATGACTACTAAACTCCGAGCTGTTGAAGCTAGAATGATAGAGAAGATGGGACTAAGTAGTCAATAGCTTCGAGAGTTTTGCTCTGCTTGACTTCAAATTTTGGTACTATATTCTTGAAATGTTTAACTATAATATAAGATGACATTTTTTTTCTCAAGTGCTAGCCCTTACTCGCCCTTAACAGAGCTTCGTTAATTCCACATCATGTTGCCACGCTCTCCACTGTTCGGAAAAATTCATGAAGAGAATAATCTAGATTATCACAAAAAAACTTGAACTTTCTAAAGATTTGGTCCGATGCCAGCTCAAAGTTTACAGGTAGGTTTAGTGGTAGCTCTTGCTGTTGAAGTAAGTGCTGTCGAATCACTGTTGCTCGATGAGCTACCGGTCCAGTTGTCCTCTTAATCTCTCCATCTCTTACTGATATTGCTTTTTAATTTAAATATTTTGGCTTGCCATTCTTTCCTTGCTGAGGCTTCAATTGTGATCAAAAGCTTTTGATCTCATTGAATGCATTCAATTCGCATTGTTTTTTATTTCAATGCTAAATTTCACAATGTTCGAAACTTTATCTGATTTATTATTTTTAGCTTGAGTTTATTTTTCACTAAAAACTCTTCCATTTCTACGTCGGTCACTAGAATCCTTTTTATTGGTTTTGCTAGTTTAATTTTTATTTCAATTACAAAATGATTTCACAATTATGTTTTCGTTTGCTTGAAATTGCTCTTACTCTTAAGGTGGATGTGTTAGACTGAACTCTGTGTAGCAGCTATTTTTCCCAAATCAAAACGTTACTTGCGTAAGCCCAAAAAAACTTTATAGAAAACTTTGTGTGCAAATATCAAAGGTCAAGCTAGCCACTCGTTTGTGAAAATTTCTAAGCATAAGTCTTTCATACAAAGATCCGGCCAAAATTGGTAGTTATAAAACGCTATTTTTTTTGTTAACGAAGAAAAATTTCCAGCCTTACCATTAGAATCACACCGCAATACAAGTTCAATTCCTATTATTTTTAACGCACAAATAAAATCAAAGGTTCATTCTTTTGGCCCATTCAAGTTACATGGTGCAGTTAGTTTTTGAATTGTCCAAAAAACGTTTAAATACAACTTTAAAGTCTAATACTAAAATCTTTTGCTCCCATGACTCTGATATCCTCGAAGAAATACCTCCAAAGCATTTCGGATAGCAATAAACAACATAACCGCACGTCTCCTCTTAGCTTTTAGCAATACATTCTTGTTACCTGTCACGTGAAACCCACAAAAGGATAAAAAAACAACAACAAAACAAGCAACGCATCAACAAGCAGAAAAAATAAAATCCCAGCTGGTTTAGCTCAAAACAATCTAACGACAGATAACACGTTGCTATTACAGTACGGGTAACTGATCTTAATACATCAAAAATATGGTCGAACATGCCCAAATTTATTGCCATAAAGTCTTCATTTCAACCCACAAGGTATCATTCGTTTTATAGTCGTTACGACAACTGGATCGAATAATTGCAACATTCTATATGTGCTGGGAATACCGAAACCATGCACGGAAATCATAAAACATGTAAGGATTATGGTAAACGTACAAATCATACGGAACACATGGTTAAAGGTGTGAATTTGATTTTTTCTTCTGGAAGTTTGGTTGGACGCTAGAGTTGGATGTCAAAGATTTTATGGTGTAGATATAAAAATGGCAAATGCCACAATTACACTTAATCCTATAAGCTGTAAAGCGGCAGGTGATTTGCTCCGTAAAGGACATACAAATCGGTTTATTTGTTTTGTTACGCAGTCGATTTTATTGGAAAAAAATATCGGGTTGAGTTGGCCGTTGAAAATACGTTAGAATATCTTTAATTTTCAAATGACACACATTCTTAAAGAGAATATAAATGTTTTAGGTTTTAGTGAACTCAAAATCAATTACAACGCAAAGATGAAAATTTACCTCCAAGGATTTAAATTTCTTTATAGATATAGCTAGTTTCATCTATTGGCTCTTTGTTTCAAACATAATAAAGTTAATTTTCTGAGAGAATATAAGGATATCAAAATGGCAGATGGACTGTTGAAAACATTTTTTTCCTTATTTCTTATTTACCTAACCCACGCTGGGCGCAAAAATAGTTTCACTTTTTGCAGTTTTTCCTGCTACTTAAAATTTTTTTATAGCAAGTAGATGATGCATGTGACTCGAACAATACAATAAATTAAACATAGCTTTGCATTATGATTCATAAGTGGTAGTATTTTAGTAGCATATTTTTAGTTAATTGACGGTTATTATTGCGAAGCAAGTCCATAACTATCTTTAAAACGTTTCATAAATAAACCAACATTTTACTAAACATTGTACTCTCATCAAACGCTTCCGAAAAATTCCTTTCATTTCGCCCTTAAACCCTGAAAACTGTCATTGTCAATATGCGTTGGTCTATTTTCCTCTGGAATTAATTTGTTGTGCTTTTAATTAAAGCTCCATCTTATCGAATGCTACTTTCACTCTAAGAGACGAGATAATAATAGTATATGCGATAAGTATAGGTCCTATCTTAGTCACGTCACGACTACTGATGTCGACGTCAAATAAATCGTTCTTATTCTGGTACCGACACTATTGAATGGAAAATGCCAATCAAGCAAAGTATATTTTCGTAGATAAGTTTGATTCAGATAATGAGTGTCAATTCTCTTTGATTACTTCAATTATTGTCAATGTTATCTGTAGACGATGTACATACATATGATTTAACTATCTGAATGAATTCAATGAATAGCTGATGTAATTTGATTTATTCGGTAGCTTCCATGTAATTTGATAGTTTCATTACTACGGTCACTTATTTAATAAACTTTTCGGTTGCCAAGACCACACGAATGACATACTTTCCAAGTTTTGTGCGTTTTTGAATTCAATTCGAAAAATAGGCACTCTGAATAATTTTTTCGCACGTTGAAATGCTGTAAACATTTTATGACTTGACAAGTCATTGCGAACTTTCCTGTGATGTGAATCCTGAATATGCTCCTGCTCCTGCTGGCAAGTTAAGAAAGACTGGTATTTTTCGTCAATGATGCCACGTGTTTCTGTCGTCATGGATTTTTACTTGCTTGAAAACTTTTGATCTTTGATGATTTTACACGAAAGAAATGACAGGATAATATTGTTGATTTATTGATTTATATTTTTTGATGGTACATCACGACTTGAATAAAACATTTCGATATTTTTGAAGTGAGAGAAATCATATCCATTAATGATTGGTTGGATACATTTTTGTTGAAGTGAAATCATATTTTTGATGTTGACCAATGGAATGTATTGTTTCAATCTGAAGAAAAATGAATATTGCTGACATGTTCAAGAATAAGCTGTGTAATACATTATGCTTAAAAGTATTAAAAATTTCTAGCTTCAAGTTTTGGGTAACTAGTTGGAAAAATTCTTATAAACTTATGAAGAAAAGTTAAATTTAGAATGTGAAAAGTTTCCTTAAGTTTATTACCAGAAATTGGTACACAAACCACAAAAAATGAGATTAAACATTTCGTGACTATCGCTTCATGCCTAACTGAAACCTGGCTGACTGAGCAGGTCTTCAATAACAAAATTCTATCTCTTTAAACTGACTTCCGGAAAGATCGTAATCGCTTAGACAGTGGCGTTCTAGCCACGGCTCGCAATATGCTTAACGTGACCTCTATATAGTGACTTCATATTCTTTCTACCTACTGATTGTATCCTTGTTTGTATATGCATAGCTTCATCCACTATATTCCTAAGTATCCTCAATTTATATCCCATGCAATAGTTCTATTGGGGTTTATGAGCTTTTTTACGGATATTTCTTCGTTTTTAAACAGCAACTTCCCTCTTCTTTTTTTACGTGGTGTTTTTAATATTCCCAGCCTAGTATGGAATGAGAACTTCACTGAAATTACATCAAAAAGCAGAATTGTTATTGTTTCATGGGAATAAAAATACATCTGTGGTGTGTTATAGCTTCGCTAAAGCTGAATTCACTTTCATGACCAATCAAATTTATGTTCTCAACTGGTTCAATTTTTTTAGAGGTTTCAGCGTTAATGATTGTAGCATCAGGCAATTTCCTATTGGGATTTCTGCATGGAAAATTTAGCATCAGAAAATTCCCAATTGGAATTCCTGAATACCGCATTGCCTTGAAACAAACAATAATTTCAAGGGCAAAAGGTTTCGATGCGAGATCAAACCAAAATACCGTACTAACGGTACCAACAATTTGATTTCGTACCAGAGCCTGTCTTCTGCTATGGCGGTCGAAAAAACCATGGCGGAGCCCGGTTGACGAAGAGAGAATTTTCGGTGGCTGCGAAACCATGTCGATATTTGAAGAAGAGTTGTTGAAGAATCGTGCTTTGTTGAGTGGTCGAATTGACTAGAATGTGCAAGTGAAGTCGCAAAGTTAGTGCAAGGGTGAAAATCAGATGGTGATAGCATTAGCAAGTGAAAATTTCTTGAACCGTTGTTCATGTGGGTACATTCAACTACATTTGAAAAAAAACTACAAATTTGAAAGAACCGACGTGATGAATAATATGGGATATGACTTGTGAAACGAAAGCTTAAAAACAAGAAAAAATATATCGTCGTGATCAATCAGCTCAAAATTGTCCGGCGATGATACCCGTTAATCGTGTATTAATATTAGTGTGTCGTAGATTTCAAGGTTGCGCCTTAGAGGCTAAGCCTACTAAGTTACAAAAAACTAGGTTCGTGTGCCAAAAAATTGGCTAAGGACGCAATGATTGCTTACTAGTCATATTAAAGCAGCTATGTCATCCTGTCGTCCACTCCCTTTAAAAATCTCTCTGTATTCCATTTGTCATGTATCTGAATGATTTATCTGCATTTCTTTTTTCTTCTGTTTTGCAGCTTATCTAATCTTATATTATAATATTTTCTCTTAAATATTATAATATTTTCTCTTAAATATTATAATATTTTCTCTTCTGATCTTAATAGTATTTGCTTGTGTTCGACGAACGTTTTAGAAGTCGAACGTTTATTCGCTAATCTAGACAGTAGATCCAGCTACCGAATATTATTGTGAAGTCACTGTCCTTATTCCTGTGTATTCCTTTATCAGGTTTCTTCAATCCTAGTATTTCAAATAGCACGTTTCCTTTTTTCTGGAAATTCACTAATATTTTACTCACCCTTAATTTTTGCTTCAGTAAGCTTCTCGGAAGGTTTATGATATATTATACCCGATAATTCAACCTTTTCTGTCTTCTGGGCAATATGCTTTCGTTAAAGGGAAGTCAACAGTGTACAACTTATTATTGTTCACTTATTATTGTTCACTTCTGGAATCGACGAGCAAAAGCAAGCTCAAGCATCATATACAAACTTTACCAAGGCGTCTGAATCTGTGGACCATGAAATCTTCCTCTCAAAGCTCAGTGGGCTCAATATTTCGGGCCAATCCCGCTCCTGGGTTTCCCCGTACCTTCGTGGCGGGACTTGTTACGTAATGGTTAATTCTTGTTCTTCTTCCCACTTTCTTTTTACTTCTGGCAAGCCACAAGGCTCGATTCATGGCCCTAAGGTATGTAAAGTTTGAACTGTAGCGTTACCATAGAAACTATGCATCCATATGTTAGCTTTCAGTTACAATATTTAGAAGTCCTAGAAATTCAATTTTAATGTACTTTCGCCTACATAAAATATTTAGGACGCTACAATTTTGTATTGTATATCGTACTTTCTAATATATGTATCTATGTTGTTTTAGTATGAATAGGGCAAGAGGATTAACACTTTTAGTGACAGGCTGATTTTCAAAACATAACCGCAGTTTTTACCACCAAATATTTTATGCTTAACTTTAATCAAGCAACGATTGGGAAGGAACCATATGCTCTTCTGAGTTTACTATTCTTCTTTTTCAGAAAATTAACTTTCTTCGTACAAAAATGCATGACATCCATACAATAGCATCCATACAATACATCCATACATCTTCAATAGCTGTCATCCAAATATGAATGACACGAAACTCAAAGTATTAGCCCAGTTAATTTCACATGCATCGAAATAATAATAATTTTCAAGTTTTCCAAAAATTTTTTTCCCCGAACATTACTAATTGTAGATTATAATTCAGAACTACTGAATATCATTGCTTTTTGAATAATCTGAAACAAATTTATTATCTATAAATTGTTACCGTTTCACGAATAAAAACGTACCGCCAACCCTCCACCCCCGACTGGGGTGCTAGGGCCGTAGATTCGGGTGCCTCTGCTCGCGAAGAAAGGGGTGGGTTGAGCGCCACTCGCTTTAATTAACCCGAATCTACTTGGACTCCGTCGCTCCAAAGCGAGAAATGAGTGACGAGTTTGCTCTTTTTCTACGTATACCTATCTCCTTCACCGTCGGAATCACTTCACCAGATTAAAAGAAAAACGTTATTCAATATTCGTTATAACACTTCTACAGATTTTAATCCGACTTCAAAATATGATTTCAAAAAAAGAAAATTAACACTAATCTTGAACTTAACGTTATGCGGCCGCGAACTACTTACGAACTAACTACTACAAACAATGTATGATCAAATATAGAAACTAAGATTAAATTCAAATTCGTACAAAAAAAAATAAAATTGACTAACCCTGTCTAAAATCCCTCGCTGGGGCCCTGATGATTTCGTCGCTGATGATTTCCTCGCAGATGATTTCGTCGCTGCCGTTCAAAATTCACTCCTCCGTAACTTAGATTTAATTTAATTCGCCAAGGTTTTTCGATTCGTCGCCGCTATCACGCCTTCGCGTATATATTTCCTGCCGTCTGGGTCGCCGCCTTACCGATGGTCAGATCAATAACGCTAATTCCTCGTCGCCGACATGCAAAAATAAATGTCCATATAATTTTCCCAATTTCTCGCCACACGTCCACGTCCTTACCCAGATCTCCAATAAAAGAAAGAAGGACTTTCACTTTCCCGGATCGTAGCCCAACATTTTCAAAAACTATCGGGACTTCCCTGATCCGCTTAGTCTATTCACCCCACTCTCAGTTCCACTTGAGTTGGGTTTTAACTTCCACCACGGGTTCCACTCGTTTGGGACAACCCGATTTCCCCTTCTTTCTTATCCGTCAGATGTCATGTCATTTTGAACTGTCAGACCGCGACTTGTTTAGTGTCGGTTGTTTTGATTTCTATCACACTTCTGGAATATAAAACTAATCCTCAGGTAAGTAATATCTTTTATATCTCGTGCCGTTCCGTCAGGAAGATACGCATCTTCCTACCACTAGTGTCACGTCTCCTTCATCTGTTCATCCAGTTTCGTTTGGATCACGAATTTGCCGGCGGTAGTGAGCGTAGTTTCTTTCGTCCGTGTTTCGTTTCGAGCGTAGTTTCTTTCGTCCGTTTCTTTCGTTTCGACAGTTTTCGATTGAATCGCTTCCTCCGATTCAATTCGAGTGCCCATCCGAGCTGCGCGAATCATTTTAATTGTCGAGTCACTTGTATGCAACCCAAGTTCACGCGACCATAACATGCTCGTCATATCTGGGCCAGATGTTGGCCTAGGTCAGGAGCCGCCGACACGAACAATTTCAATTGAGCGTTGCCTCGCGTTTTCGTGCGTCGATCTGGGTGTACGATATCAATCGGTCGTGATCTTACTGGTGCTAAGTATGTTGTCGTTCCAAGTGCTAAGGATGGTTATTTTGGTGTTCCGCATCATTAGTATGTCACCGTAGACTATAGTCGTAAACCTTTGTTAAATGTATAGCCGGGAATCCAATTGCATGTGTCGATTGTAACGTCGCATAGTTGTTTGAAAGTTTCGCCTACTAAGCTATTGCCTATTTTCGTATTCGTTACATTCATGGAAACATTTTTAACTTAGTTTAACGAATTGTAACTCAGTAAAGATAAAGAATTCCTCGGTGAAGACGACTCAATCTCCATTGACCTTACTGCCGAAGGTCGGTGGAGATTTTTTTTTTTTTTTTTTTTTTTTTATATATATATATATACTATTACAACAAAACTCGGTACAATACTCGCGACCGTGACACCCCCCTCTTCTCAGAGAATTGCGTAGAAATTCTCGACGACATTTCTCGTGAACGACACCTAAAGTTAATTCTGGTTTGATGTCCGAGGTTTAGATACGGCTTTGAGATTTAGATACGATTTTCGTAAATAGTTATTTAGCTCGTTAGTGTTAACTATTCGAATTCTGGATTTCACCTCACGCTGACCATGATCACACTATGCCCCTTCACGCTACTATTCCCGTATACTCCCTCGTGCATGCTTATGTGTTATGTCTTATAGAATTTCGTCTGGTTGTGGTATCTGTACCCTTGAAATGCCACCAACTAATGCAAACTGATCTCGTTTTTAGGATACAACTCGACCCTCTATAAACAGGGGCGCTAACCAACGCTTAAAAGCCAACGAAGAAAAAAAACTAAAATAAACGCAGAAATGGAGATAAGTGGGTACAACTCGGCCCTCAAACGAAGGAAAGGAAAAAAAAACCAGAAACAGACGCAGAAATGGGACTCACATCACTCTCACGGTATTCTTTTCCATTTGTAACATTATCTTAACAACAACTACTAGTATTAATAACTCACTCACACATTATCTTCATATTGACTAAAACTACCTAATCCTATCGCTCGATGTGCATTCTAATTCTCGATGCTCCTCTCGCCTACCTAAGATACCCTCCACCGGATACTACAATTTATTTAGCCCACCACCAGTCTACAATTATGCTGCTATATCCTAACCCGCCACCACAAACCTACGTCTCTTATCGTCTAGCCCCACCACCCTTTTATTAGAATCGCGACTGAGAGAATGCCAAACTGTATAACGAAACAACTAGGAAAACCACGCCTGTATCTACTCTTAAAAGATAATTTAGGGTTCGGCTTATTATTCTTCACACCACGTAACGTTTTAAGTCCTTCGCATGCCACACCCCCATGGCTTTCTGGTTGGAATCCTCCAGCTCATACGTCCATCCGGACACCCTTCTTTTCACCGAAAACGGTCCTATGTATTCTGGGGCCAGTTTGGCGGAAAAATACCTTGCCGCGTCTGACAGGACATAATTACGGCGCCACACTAGATCTCCTGGTAGAAATTGTTCTTCTCGTCGCCGCAGATCATAGCGCGACTTTGACTCACGTGCCGCTATTTTTAGTCGCTCGTGAACCTCTTCCCGCACCCTCTGTAGTAGTTGTGCTTTCTTGGTTCCGTCCTCACATTCATTTCCATTCTCGCGCGCATTCGGACCTTTAACAGTCTGAGGATGGATAGTCATCTCCCTTCCGAAATTCAGGAAGTATGGGGTAACTTTCATGTTTTCATGCGTTGAGGTCCTCAACGCACAGCCTATCCTCGGTAGCTCCTTGTCCCATTCCCGATGATTCTCGGATGCGTAAGTTCGGAGTAGGCGCTTGACATTTTGATTCACGCGCTCCGCGGGATTCGCCTGAGGGTGGTACAAGGCGGTAAATCTCAATGTAATCCCATGCGTCTCGACCATCCGTGCGAACTCTCTAGAGCGGAACTGTACCCCATTATCAGACACTATCACACGTGGCACTCCAAACAAAAATAAGACGTGATCCTCCAGTAGGCGCACCACAGCTGCGCCGGTCGCCTTCCTTAGGGGAAACAGCAGTGGCATCTTGGTGACATAATCCACCACGGTTAGAATATAAGAATGTCCCCGAAGGGATCGTGGTAGAGGCCCTACGAGATCCACGCATATCATCTCCCAGGGCGAAGTGGCTTCCCCAACCCTTGATACCATCTGACCACTGGGAAGCCTTCGCTCTACTTTCACTGCTTGGCAAACCTTACATTTCTGGACGTATTTCCTCGCCTCCTCCTTCATCTTAGGCCAGTAAAACTCATGCGCCAGTCGATCGAAGGTTTTTTGAACCCCCATGTGTCCCGCTGTCGGGTCGTCGTGACATTGGACCAAAATTCTTGGCCGATCGTAGGAAGGAATTACTCTTTTCCAACGATTGGCTTCTTGGAGCTCGGGATACTTACCCTCCATCCGCTTCCACAACACGTTCTCAGCCACCTTCCACTTTGAGTATTTACCAGGGTCCTTCTGCACCTTCCCCATCATACTCTGATACCACTTATCCATCCCCGTGGTCATGGAAATGCAATCAACATTCGTGACAGCCCTCGAGAGTGCGTCTGGCACCAGAGTGCGTCTGGCACCAGGCGCCCCACGTTGGGCGCCAATTTGTTACCGTTTCACGAATAAAAACGTACCGCCAACCCTCCACCCCCGACTGGGGTGCTAGGGCCGTAGATTCGGGTGCCTCTGCTCGCGAAGAAAGGGGTGGGTTGAGCGCCACTCGCTTTAATTAACCCGAATCTACTTGGACTCCGTCGCTCCAAAGCGAGAAATGAGTGACGAGTTTGCTCTTTTTCTACGTATACCTATCTCCTTCACCGTCGGAATCACTTCACCAGATTAAAAGAAAAACGTTATTCAATATTCGTTATAACACTTCTACAGATTTTAATCCGACTTCAAAATATGATTTCAAAAAAAGAAAATTAACACTAATCTTGAACTTAACGTTATGCGGCCGCGAACTACTTACGAACTAACTACTACAAACAATGTATGATCAAATATAGAAACTAAGATTAAATTCAAATTCGTACAAAAAAAATAAAATTGACTAACCCTGTCTAAAATCCCTCGCTGGGGCCCTGATGATTTCGTCGCTGATGATTTCCTCGCAGATGATTTCGTCGCTGCCGTTCAAAATTCACTCCTCCGTAACTTAGATTTAATTTAATTCGCCAAGGTTTTTCGATTCGTCGCCGCTATCACGCCTTCGCGTATATATTTCCTGCCGTCTGGGTCGCCGCCTTACCGATGGTCAGATCAATAACGCTAATTCCTCGTCGCCGACATGCAAAAATAAATGTCCATATAATTTTCCCAATTTCTCGCCACACGTCCACGTCCTTACCCAGATCTCCAATAAAAGAAAGAAGGACTTTCACTTTCCCGGATCGTAGCCCAACATTTTCAAAAACTATCGGGACTTCCCTGATCCGCTTAGTCTATTCACCCCACTCTCAGTTCCACTTGAGTTGGGTTTTAACTTCCACCACGGGTTCCACTCGTTTGGGACAACCCGATTTCCCCTTCTTTCTTATCCGTCAGATGTCATGTCATTTTGAACTGTCAGACCGCGACTTGTTTAGTGTCGGTTGTTTTGATTTCTATCACACTTCTGGAATATAAAACTAATCCTCAGGTAAGTAATATCTTTTATATCTCGTGCCGTTCCGTCAGGAAGATACGCATCTTCCTACCACTAGTGTCACGTCTCCTTCATCTGTTCATCCAGTTTCGTTTGGATCACGAATTTGCCGGCGGTAGTGAGCGTAGTTTCTTTCGTCCGTGTTTCGTTTCGAGCGTAGTTTCTTTCGTCCGTTTCTTTCGTTTCGACAGTTTTCGATTGAATCGCTTCCTCCGATTCAATTCGAGTGCCCATCCGAGCTGCGCGAATCATTTTAATTGTCGAGTCACTTGTATGCAACCCAAGTTCACGCGACCATAACATGCTCGTCATATCTGGGCCAGATGTTGGCCTAGGTCAGGAGCCGCCGACACGAACAATTTCAATTGAGCGTTGCCTCGCGTTTTCGTGCGTCGATCTGGGTGTACGATATCAATCGGTCGTGATCTTACTGGTGCTAAGTATGTTGTCGTTCCAAGTGCTAAGGATGGTTATTTTGGTGTTCCGCATCATTAGTATGTCACCGTAGACTATAGTCGTAAACCTTTGTTAAATGTATAGCCGGGAATCCAATTGCATGTGTCGATTGTAACGTCGCATAGTTGTTTGAAAGTTTCGCCTACTAAGCTATTGCCTATTTTCGTATTCGTTACATTCATGGAAACATTTTTAACTTAGTTTAACGAATTGTAACTCAGTAAAGATAAAGAATTCCTCGGTGAAGACGACTCAATCTCCATTGACCTTACTGCCGAAGGTCGGTGGAGATTTTTTTTTTTTTTTTTTATATATATATATATACTATTACAACAAAACTCGGTACAATACTCGCGACCGTGACAAAATATTGGCAAATGATAAAAATGCAGAAAATGTGTTAAGCAAAGGATTTATTTTTGGCGCCCAGTGTGGGTAAAAGTCAAATGAAAATTTATTTTGTGGCATTTTCTTTTCAAATACTTTAGATGCTACTAACATTGCTTAGATAGCATTCACTAAATAAACTAGTCGTGAAGGTTGAGTTGTCGAATGGGTACAGCACCAGCTTGTAGCGTGTGTTGGTTCAAATCCAGCCTTAGTCAATCACCAGACTCCGTGCTAATGTGACTTTGAATAGGTACCTGAGTCAAACCAGCAATAAATTGGGGCGTGAAACTTATCACACCAGACTCGTGTACAATGAAATCTCTTCCTTTACTTACTTAGCGTGAAAATTAAAGTGTATACAAATGTTTTTCAATCCTTTAGATTATTCGAAGAAAACCAACGTAAAATGCTAGAATTCCAGCGAAGTGACGATTTCTTCACATGGGTTTGGAAATTTTGAAACGCTAGCACAAATACGATATTTTTTTCACATCCTCGTGGGTAGGGTGAATAAAATTGAAAACTATGTAGAATTTTTAGTGAAAATTTAAAATGTTAACTATTTTTTATTCAAAAGTACGAGCATTAATTTCACTTTAAGAAATAATCGCAACAAAGTTGCACGCTATCTAAGAAATTAAATAAAAACTACTTCACCAGCGTGTCATTTTAAATCAGGTTCGGTGTGCAATAAATCCCTAGAAAATTCTAATAGTTTGCGTGCTCTAAGGTACTATCTTTGCATAGTTATTTCTGTGGAGAAGAAAATACTCGAGCAGTATACTAACTGAGCGTACTAACAGCGAACTTACCGAGCATGTTGTTGCATCCGTGTAAATACGTGGGAGGAAGGAAAAATGTGGGTGCTGCGACATTCTGTGATGTCTTTCCAATAGCCACAAGGGATTAGAAGTGGACAGAACGTAAAATGAGAAAAATAGAATTAGAACTGTAAGATGTTGTGTTGCGAGCGACCGTTAGGCAAGTGAAGTAAATTGAGATAATAGCATCTGAAAGCGTTTCAGGTCACCGTGCAAATAAATATAGAGAAAAAACCGATGCGGAGGTTAAGATTCTGTTTGATAAGTTAACTTGATATCTGTAGGAATATTGGCAAGTGTTGTGAAAATGTATATACATACCATATATAGTTAAGGCGTTTGATATTTTTGCTAATGTTGTATCAATTTCTTGCAGTTAGTATATAAATAACATTTTTGCATTATCAGAAAATAATCAGACTGTAATATAAATAGATTTTGTTGAAAAATGACTGAAATAAGCGTCAAATGTGAATGAGATAAAATTAGAGAAACAGAAACTATGATAGTATTGAAAATGTTTATGATAGTAACGAAGTGAAAGTAATAGCTACGTTTTTCTTGTCGAAAAGGTAAGAAAGTTTAAATAGGAACAGATAAATAAATGTTTCAATACTCTTATTTTAAAAGAAGGCGATGTTTTTATTTGAACATCGAAGCTGACACGAAGTTGGTATACAAGAGCCAATATTCAGTTATAGATAGGCTTACAACTTTAATGATATTATAAGAACATGTAGCTGAAACAATTTTTTTTTAAATTTAATATTTTGTTTCTATAAATTTCAAAGTGCATTTTGCAAACATCTAAGAAAAGCTGGTTGAGATAAAATTTTCTTGGAATCTCTCAGTACATAATGAAACTCACAGATCAAATCATTTCACCTCTTTGTCATATAAATTTTTCGCTGAAAAGTTACGAGAAAAAATGGTTGAAAAGTGAGTAAATATACAATTTCACTGAGGACCATAAGATCAACAGACGTACATCTTGTAGTAGAAAGTTCAGTTAAATCTAAGTTTTTAACCAAAAAATTTTAATGGTGAAATATTCCAAACTACATAAAACATGATTTGAAGCAACTGCTTTAAAAGGTAACTGGGCAATGAGGAACGTGTTGAAGCAAAGATGGTAGTACAACGTGGCTCGACTGGACAAATGAAAAAGATTTTCCTGATGGAAAGCGAGTTTTTCCTGAAATAAAAATTATTTTTTAGATGCCATCAAATGAGGCTGAATGAGACAGCATTGCAGAAGATTTTAATTTAATAATTTTAGTAACACCTTCCATGAATATTGGGGTCTATAGATGAGAAGCACATTTGAATCACTTCCGCGAACTCTGGTTCGTATTTCTTCAACTATAAACAGTTTTTATTTGCAGTTATCAACGCCAAGAAATACATAAACGAGAGAGGGGCACCAGAAATCCTTTTCTTTAGCGGGGCGAAGTTGAATGAAACCATTAAGGGCGAGCATTATAAACTGTCCACATCATCAAAGCTGAGAGGACAATCAATCAATATACCATTCTACCTTATCGAAGACTAGATTTTTGCATTGCATAGACATTTAATGAAACCGTAAAATAGAAATGGTACATTGTTTATCATGGAACAGGTAATCAATTATCCATTGAGGCTTGCCAGACTGGGCGTTAAGACGGCTTTTGGGTGATTTTGGTGAATATACATAAGTATATAAAAATTAAGTAGAGTAGGAATTAAAAAAAAAAACAAAATAAAACACAGTAAGTTTCATAATTAGACAAAAATAGGTAATATGCAGTAAAATAAAAACAATCCAATTAAAAACAAGAGTAGGAAATAAGATTAATTAGTAACAAATATTTTCTAACAAACCATATTTTTAAAGATGGCAATAGAATGTGGAAGAGGACCAAGTTCGAGACTGTTATGAGTGCATAAAAGTCGCAAAACAGAAGAGTGGAAGAAAGTATCAATATGAGCAAAAGGGACTTCAAACTTAATGGAGGACCTGATTAATCTTATGGGTTGTCGCTCAATGATCAAAGATGCTAAAGAGGAAGATAGATAGATAGATAGATAGATAGCAGATTTTGAAGAGGATACTCCCATCCAAGTAAACTCTGCGCTGCTCAAGGAGAGGAATGTTAAGAAGAGATAAACGTTCATTGTGGGGTATATATGAAAGACTATATTTCAAAAGTAAGGTACGTCTAAGCTTCCGCTGAAATGATTCAATAGCATCTGAGAGGTATTTGAAGTGAGGACATCACACTTGACTACAATATTCAAGTAAAGAACGGACTAGAGTAATAAACAGGTGGACACAAATATAAATATTAAATGAATTGTGGCATGAACAAATCCCAAAGCCAGCAATCGGTTAAGCCCTTCTAGTGATAGTTAGGACATGAATATCGAATTTCAGCTTACGATCAAATGTGACCCCAAGATCAGAGAAATGTTCGATAGAAAAGAGGATAGTACCACAAATAACATAAAGAAAGTGAAGCTTTAGGGAAAAGTCATTGAAAAACATTTGGAAACATTAAGGGATAAACAGTTTAAGTTACACCAACCAAAGAGTAAGCGGTATTCTTGATCACCTGGAAGATTTTTAAATCATCTGCATATAGAAGACAAGATGACTTAAAAGCACTGGAAAGATAATTGATAAACAGGTTGAACAAAAGTGGCCCTAAGATGGAACCTTGAGATACATCAAGAGAATGGGTGAAAGGTGAGGGCGACAAGCCAAAGAGCGAGACAACACAAGTGCGATTAGTTAAAAAAGTGGGGATCCAGGAAAGCAAAGGTTCACGAATACAATAATGCTTTAGTTTGACAAGAAGCAGCGCATGATTAACAGAGTCAAAAAGCTTTGGCGAAATTAGCCATCAACTTGTTTGTTGCTGTCAATTGCAGACGCAATTACATGAGTAAGCTCAACAAGGCTCGTAGCACTGCATTGGCCTTTTACAAAGACATATTGTTGCGCTGCAGACACAGTTGAGGGCATCATAGAAAAGGATGTGTTCCAAAATTTTTGAAAGGCAAGGAAGAATGGAGATAGGGCGATACGAGGGAGCAAGGTTACGTTCACCCGATTTGAAAATGGAAACAATATTAGAGAGCTTCCGGGAGGATGGATACTTATGATGAGATGGATACAGAGACTGACTTCGAATAAGATGGCCAAAGGGACAAAAAGAGAAGGCACAAAATTTTTCACGAAAAAATTGCACTTGCCATCTGGACAAAAGCAATTCACCCTCAAAATAGAGGATAGACAAGCACATAAATCAAAAGAAAATCAGTCAGAAGCAAGAGTCGACGGATTGGTGTAAATAGAGGAAAAAATAATCAAAAAGAGATTTTAAATGTCGAGAGGGTTTGGAGCAGCAAAGATATTAAATACTAGAGAGTCTGGAAGAGAGGAAATACTAGGGAGTCTGGAGCGGACAAAAGATTAGAAATTTTTAGAGTTTTTCGAGTTCAAAAAACATTAAACAGACGAGGAATAGTTGAGTAATGCTTACCTTATTTTCTTCTTGGCAGAGAAACGTAAACGGAAGGAGATAGTATAATCTTGGCCAGATCAAGAGTTCAAAAATTAAGAATTTAAATTTGTTTTTTTTTTAAAGTTAAACCGACGCACAGTGGAACATTTAATGCAGTTGGAGAAGTTGATGAGCACATTAATAGAAAGAGGAGGATGGCGGGGATCAGGTTGCGTGCAGGGTATTTGAACAGGGGATAGTAAAGCAGAGGAAGACTCAATGTTAGAGAAGATGAGGTCAAGGATCTTGTTATTAGCATTAGGGAAACAGTTAAATTAAGAAAGTGAGCGCGAAGAAAGAAAAGAAAATAAGGCAATAGAAAAGTAGTCCGTAGATACAATGCGGAGAAACGAAGGCTCCCATTCTACAGAAGGCATATTAAAGTCTCCACAGATGATGACTGTTAAGATATATGGAAAGTTCAGAAAAGACCTAATCATAAGTCGAGAAGGGTGTGTTATAAGGCCGAAACACTGCGAGGATTTAGGAGAGAAAGAGACACAGACAACAGCACATTTAACGGGTGGACTGGGGATAAAATCAGCACAAAGTTTACTGCTGCGAGTCTTAAGCACAGCAATAAGCACGCCACCACCATCAAACTTATTAGTTGCTAAACAACTACGGTTGCAACTGTAAACATTGTATGTAGGGAAAGATTCAGAGCTCAAGATATCACCAGTGAGCTAAGTTTTTGACAAGCAAATCCTGTGGTAATTTTCTAGTAAAGCTGCAGTTTTAAAGTTTTCAAGTATGTTTCTCATACCACGAACATTCTGATAAAAGCGCGATATTTTTTTATGCTTAGTTCGGGCTCTCCGGCTGTTAGAAGATTGTCAGGTAAGATTATTTTAAAAGAAGCCACATCTTTCCTCGGCTGGCTATCATTAGTTAATTTGACACAGTCAAAAATATGAAGAGTGTAGCCAAGCTTCTTGCAGATGTAGTGTTCCACTGTAACTACAGATGTATTGTACGCAAATCGTGACACAAACATTTGGAGAGGAGGCGCGATTATACGCAAGGCAAGATCATCAGCACTGTCGTTAACAGCACCATGTAAATGACATGTCGGTCATTGTAACAAAAGAATCGTAGCTGCAGTTGATGTATACAGATAAGTGTTCGCCATAGTTTGATAATTAGGCGAAATGAGAGGCTGCTCTATAACAATCGGAGAGGCAGCCAAAGACTGCCCAAGATTAGAGGTAATTTTAATTGATACGTCACAAGTAGGCGATTCAGGTTGATGGAGCCGTTTAAATGTTGGTTGCTGCAAATATTTTTGAATATTATTAATAATACCAGACTCTAGATTAAAAAAATATGAATTTGAACATAAATGTATTTCTTAGTATTTTTACTGTAAAACTGACTAAATACATTCTATTTATAGTATATATCACCTAAATTTAAATTAAAAAATACACTACAGAGTAAACTAAGCCTACATTACTACAACATCTTAAAGTAAACAAAATTAATTTTCAAAGTCGTTGGATGTAGCAGCGTAGGCTCGCTGGGATACGCTGTTTTCTGGACTTTTCTTCAGTTTCTAATCTTAATATGGCTTTTGAAAGCTCTATATTTTTAGATTTTTGTAAGTTCGAAGTTTGGTTTTGATCTATTCTGATCTCTCCGAATCTATAACAAACATGATGGTTTAAAATCTGATAGAATTTTAATCACACAAAGATTATGTCAATAAAATATGTTTGTTAGAATAAAATATATTTCAATTATGACCTACATATCTTTGAAGAAACTAACAATATTTGTGAAGAAAGTAAAATACGTTCAAATACTCGCAACTCTTACTTACCTTTTATTTTTGTTACTTCGCTCATTGAAATAGGATGATGAAAAGACGACAAAGCCCACAAAGTAAAAAGTAACGAGTTAAGTTAGCTTCCTGGCATCCAATTTATTCAAGGAATTCTGCAGAGTTAACCCACAAAAGCAATATTTCTCTCTCATTAGAAAACAAAATTAAACTGAAACAATATGGTGACTACATGCAAATACTTTCATCGCGGAATTTCAAATGGCTCCCAAGAGAAATTCGCCTTGAATTTCCTGTGGGACTTGCATTCATGCTGCATATGATACTCGGACTAGTTTCACTATTCGGTAGCTATTAGATTGCATGCAAGAAGAGATCTTATTTGAAATTTACAAACTTTCATTATTGGGTTTTCTTATGAAATACTTTCTCATGAAGCTTTCGTCTTGTTATGCATAGCATAATTAAAATTTTGTCTTGCACGATTTTGGTAATCAAATAAAATTGTTATTTTGAGCCTGAAATTTAAAGTTTAGAATGTTTTGATTTTTGTCCTTGATGTTAAAATCATAGGACTACTGTATAGGTACTCAATATCCAAGTTTTTTTTTCATTTCTTCAAAACATTCTCAATACTCTCTTCCATTCTTAGATCTTATTAAATAGTTCCGTCAATAAAATGTAATAGTCACCTTCCTGATAGCGTGAACATAACAAAATCGATCAGCCGGAATGCGCGTTTGCCAATATACTCATAAAATCTTCCAAATTACCGTTAATCCATAACAGACATAAAATCTTAAATCCTACTGTAAAATCGGGAATCGCTTTAAGTTCGTTCCGAGATCTTAATGCCAGGGTTAAGCAAGCAGTGGAAGCAATGAAGGAGGAAAGAGTACCACTTAGGTCAACGGATGGTTTATGAAAGAAAATGACATTAAATTACATCTTACTTGGATGAACTGCTCACAAATCGCTACCAAGTTGCCCTATTTCCTTATTTCCGTGCCAAGCACTTTGAAGTGGTGTATTAGCTTTTGAAAATACGAGCTTCGATAGAAATTCGCAGAAATGATTTTCGAAGTCTGATTCTAAATTGATTTATGAGCGATGATCATTTTTTGTAATCTTCAGATTCAGAGATGATGTTTCGCTGCGATGACTCCATGATGGGCTCTTGAAAAACTACAAAACGACAATTTTCATTCACCGCATTGGTTGGGGAAAGTTTCTACACCCCTGAAAAATCAACTATCGACAGTATCATTTGTTAATACGACTCGCAACAGGGAAACTATCAGGTACTTTGACCTGATCTCATCCCGTAACGATTCATTCTCGAACGCATCTTCGTTGCTCCACTTTGAGGATTTACGGTGACGACGAAGACAGCACTGAAGATAAATTACATCATAGAAACTGTTAATGACCGACATCGTCGACTGACATGGGTATTTCTCGAGAATGGAAAGTTGATGAGAAGATGACAAACGATTCAAATTGTTTCTGCTTTAGTTCGCAAAGCTTCGCAACACTGTTTCCAATATGATGAGTCCTTTAGCAAATTAGCCAAGTCTGTGCTTAATAGCATCGTGCCGGGGAATGTATTAGGGAATGTTTGCTGATGAATTTTGCAAAGAAAGTTTTAAGTTGGTGTTCAGTTGGTGCAATGGAAGCAAGCTGAGTGCTGTGTATGGAAAGAAATGAAAGAAATATGCTTAAGAATCTTAATCGCAATGAAAGTGCTTTAAATCATTTTTGTGTCACAGGTAATTACGAGTCTGAGAAGTCTAGGAAAAAAACTTGTGTTAATCGAATGAAAAATTAATCAATCCCTGCTATTATAAACATATTACATTTTTATTTGAAATTTTATTTGGAATTTTAAAAAAACAGAAACACTATACAAAAAAATTCTACGTATCATGCACCCAAGTTTATATGTGAATATTTTTTTAATGAATTCGCCCATAATTCTACTTGCACAATAACATCTGACGTGACTTTTCAAAGTTGCCGTTTTATCAAAGCTTGATGTAGGTGTTCTGTAAGCGCATGAAATTGAATTTCATGAAAAAACCGCAGCAGTTGTTGCACGATATTTCATTTTAGCTCGAAAGATTGAAATAGATGCTTTCAAGAAACCAACATGACATTTTTATATTTCATTCTTATCATCATGTAAAATGGTAAAATACTCATCCGATATTTTTTTATTTTTTCATGGAGTACAGTATAAATTTCAGTTTAATTAATTTCCTAAAGAAAATTTCGAACGCATGTTGCGGATTGGCCCACACTGGGCGCATTTGTTGAATCACTAATAAAAAGTGTATGCGTGGTGAAAAGGGATCTACCAAATGCTGCCTGTATTAGTGCTGATTCGTTTTTGATTTAGCGTCAATATATCTACTTGAAATTAGTTGGTTGAAGTACTATAGTTTAAGAAAACTTTATCAGTGCTCATTTCTGACGTAAAGTAAAATTTGATGCATTAGATGATGTGAATCTTTTTCAAAAGAGCCGCTCTCAGTTTAGAAATAAGTTTGAGTTTTATTATAGCCAAAAAAGCTTCGTTCTTCGAAATAAAAATAAATTTAGCCACCAAAAAGGCTAAAAATATGTTTCTTTCACAATATGATAAAATTAAAAGGTCCATTGCTTTCGTATTTAGCTTAATTTAATTTTTTCAATTCCTAAGCAAGCATTTTTACATTTTACTTCATTAAATAGAAGACAAGGTTTTGGCTAGGTAGGATTTGTAGAATAATTTGGAAGCTATTGGATGCTATTGAATCATCTGTTAAAAGCGTCATTTACTGCGTATGTAGTAAAATGGGTATACTCTTGGAGCAAACGACTGGAGTTGGTGCTTCTAATCGGGTTAATCATGACTATCTTACTGCTCAAGTAATTTCGCTAGTAACGCCCCGAATGACGTCAAATGCGCAGCAGACAGACACAAAATTTCTCCTGGATGAAAGCGGAAGCAAGTTCAGTTGAACCAACAGTAAAAAGATGGCAGTCTATGGAAATCACTTCTCTATAATTTTATTTATATATTTATTTATACATTTATTGATACCATACATAGCAATTGTTTTTAAATACATGATACATATTCAATTTGAAAACTTGGATAATCAATGAAAACCAATCCTTGTCGGGTTTGGGTATCACAGTCATCCACTTAATTCAGTTGAAAAATAAACACCTCTTATCAGTGAAATTCTTAGCAAAAAAAACATAACGAATTCCTTCCTTTGATTATATTTCTAAGTCAGTAATTGCCTTTTAGTTAATGATTTAATTGTGCATTAATTTGGAATAAACATGTAAGTATTTCCGCGAGTAAGAAACCGGTATTTTAATAATGATTCCTACACGAAATGTTCCCTTCCCTTCCCAATGGGTGTGAGTGTTGTGTTATTTTGTCGTCCGCGTGCCATAGCACGAATAACTTATCTGCCCAAATGCCCACGACCAGGCTGAGCTAGCTGGCTGTGTGCAATGCAAAGCTATATTTTGGATATTGGGATATCCCATAACATTCTTCAGACCACAAGGTAGTTCTTTTTCAAATTGAGGACCTTTTCATTACCGCTTTCATGAATGAAAAATCGTCAAATGATTCGCCATGGCTAATTATAGTAGCTTCAAAAAACCGATTTTCTGACTAAGAGTATTAACCAAGCGCAAAACCAGCTTCAAAAAACCGATTTTCTGACTAAGAGTATTAACCAATGTACGAACAAACTTCCAATCATGTATAACCAAGATCCTTACGAGCTCTCGAACGCCATCAAGATTCTCGAGCACAGATGGCCCTAGGTTAGAAGCAAATCGGCTAACAAATGTCACATCGAATCCATCAATTCAAAAATGAGCAATGGGAACCTTTCATGAGAAGCATTGAACCTGGAAGTGACTCATTCTGGAGTTTCTAAATCTACCCTGCATTCCATTCATGGTACAGCTGACATGCGATTCATCCAAATTGATAAAGCTGAAGCATTTACAGATGCACTTGAACTTTGATCCCAGAATAATATATCTTCAGACGGCGATCTCGATGAACTGCTTTGAGAGCGCTTTGTTCAAGAAATTTCAGGGAGGACTCAATTGCTCCCACCAGCTTACAGGAAGACAAACTTTTGCAACGCAATATTATATTCCCATTGATCAAATTGAAATTTATAAATTTATTTTCGTGTACATAGGATTTGAATTGTATTATCGTTCTTTGGTCTATATTTCGCGCTTAAACCCAGATCTTTTACCTCAAATTCTTAGCTACAACTATTTTCGAGCATTTATTACCACTCGACTTTGCCGAGACTACTGAAGCCGTACAATGCTTTGGAGCTAGGTCATCTGTCTCTACTCATCTCAACATTCAAACTAGCTTTAAGTAGTTAAATTATCAACATGCAATTGGAATTATCTATGTGCTGATTTGGAAATAAAATATAATAATATAAAATGTGTTAAGTGCTGTCTGAAATGAGACCTCAAATACCAACTCAAGATGCGAGATGCGGTTTTAACATATGTGTTAGCTATTTCATAGCACCAAATTAAAATATTCACAATTAATTAGTAACTGAATTGCTCAACCGTGAAATGTGGAACACCCACGATAGGAAGCTACACCAGACATGCACAAAGTGTTACCACTTACTCATATATTTTTAATGCCCACATGCTTCTAGTCTAGAGAAATTAGGCTTGATTTATGTAAAAAACAACTGACATATTTTCTTCATTAAATAATTACATTAAAACCCACGTAAATTCTGATAACGGTAGAGCGAAATGTCAGCCCAATACATTTGTTTTAATACACTCTCGAGTTTATGCTCGAATTTAAAGACCAGACTATTTATTTTCACTATGGTACGGAGTGAAAGTAGCCGCTAGGGGAATGCGGAGCTAGAAAGTGTTGAGGCGTAGTTAGAATTGGTTCTACGATGATGAAAAATTATGATATGACAACTTGTACGATTTACATAATTATACCTTGTAATTCTTACAAGATAATTTTTGTAGAGAAATAATATATAAATTAACGAATGTAAGTACTCATTTCAAAAAAACATAATACGATCACCTTTCTGTTGTACTACCCCAATTTACTTTTTACGGGCAAAGGTAAAGATTAAGTACTTCAAACCACACTGACTCTGGCGAAACCCCATTTAAATACTGCTGGCCATAGTGACGAAGGGCGATGCTACCTTATTAGGAACATGGACAGGAGCTAGTTTACTCGGAAAATCAAGCACTCAGTAATAAATTATAACATCTCGCCTTCGAGCCAGTGGAGAGTACCTTTCACGCAACCTAATAACGTTGCGGAGATTAAACATGGGATGGATGTATTTGGTGTTGTTCTCGTCACTTTATCTTGGCTACCGTGTTTCGATGTCAGATCCACGTTAATTCCACCAGGTCGAGTTCATTTAATTACGCTGGTAGTTAAAGTAATCAGAGGAAAAAAAATTACCACATCGATAGGAATGGAGTTTATGGAGAAATTGGATTTGTTTATTTTTTTATTGGTATTGGTGTAAAATGAATAAAATTGCATTTAAATTGGAAATGTGTGTCGTAATGTGATGTATTTATTGCTGGTTAGTAAAAAGTAACGTAAAGTAATTCAACGACAATCTTTGTCACAGTTAGGGATTGGTTTGTAGAGTGGCAATAATATATAACTTATTCGTTATCCCTATTCTTTTATTTTATTATTTTATTATTTATTAACCACTATTACTTCCCCCCTTGAAGTTTTTTCTAAAAAAAAACTTCAAGTAAACAAAAATTTTATAAATTTATAAAATTTCAATTAAATGATTAAAAATTAGTAAAAAATAAATTATAAAACATTTGCTCGTATATAATATATTTAAAGGATTAACCACTACTACTTCCCCCCTTGAACTATTTTTTTTCTTTTCTTTAAAATATTTAAAAACTTTACTAGGTGTGAATCCGTTATCTTCAAAGTAAAGTAAAGTAGTTAATCCTTATTGAATCTGGCAGTTCAAGTTGGTACATACTTGATTAGCAATCAAAGTTAATGAGTGTGGAGGGATAAGTTTCAAAGATCACTTTACATCTGGTTTAACTCAGGCACCAATTATTGTTTCTTCAAACTGGATTGGATTACACCAGCAGACAATACAAACTAAAAGTCAGTTTATTTACTTGGTTACTTAAGCTGTTGATGGGTTGGATGTACAGTTGAATATAAATATATTTTCAAAAATTAATAAAAATAATACTGACTCTATCTTAAGCTAGAAAGCTGTTTTACGTAATGCAGTCGAAGACCTGGAAATCGTTTCATTTTTGTGCAACTGTAATTATAATCAAGATTTTTAAAAATAGTTATGAAAATACCAAAAGAGTTTTTAAAAAAAGAGTTTTATTTCTCAACATAGTCTGCTTTTAGCTCTATGCATTTATTCCAGAATGAAAATCAATATGATCAGCAATGCAATTCTAAATGACTTAAAGCCTAGACACAGAGAATCCTAAATTACTCATTTGTCATACAAAAATTGATGATGATTATTTTTTTTTGTATGACAAGTGAGTAATGTGCGCTGCTGTGTATCTAGACTCTAATACTTTGGCTTTTTTTTATTCCAGGGACTATGTGTCGCATATCTTTTCCATCGCATCATTATTGTTTGTCACATTCGAGTATAAATTACTTGCAGTGAATTTTTTTGCACTGTCAAATTACAGATAGATTGGGATATTTATACCAAAGAGGGATCGATAAAAAAAATAATAATGAAGATGGAAGAGCTCTGACCTTGAGCATCGTTTCATTTGTGTGTTAAATGGAACGTACGTTTTGCTGTATGAAAATAATAAGGCTTATTTTCATAGATTGCTAACGTATCCTACAGTATACCATTATGTATCATAACAGTGCTGTCGTACCATATTGTCTATTTGCTTGATCAATTTGATTCATCAATTGCTATGTTTATATTTTTGTAGTTTGTATATCTAAGGAAAATAAATATGTGAAATTGTTTTGAATGTTTCATTGCAGTATAATACAAGATTATCTTGTTTGATGTAAATGCAGGAAAAATTAACTGCATAATGTCGTAAATTACCTCTTTTCGATAAAAGTCGAACATAACAAAGTAGTCGGTATTTTGAAATGTGCTAGATATAAAAGAAACTGTTGGAAAGGCTTCAATCTGGTATAAATCAATAGGATTACCCAAAATTATTTTTCGAATTCTTTTCAATATTTATGTCTCCATAATATTATATGATTATTATATGATTTATAATATTATATGATTATGTCTCCATAATATTATATAATCCCTGATGTCATTGAGAGAGTTCAATTCAATTTTTTTCTAAATTTCCGAGCTACGTTCTAGTGTAAAAAATTTGGAATCAAAAAGTGGCAAATCTGTTCAGAAAAAGATAAGGATTTTATTTCTCAAATAATATGCCTCAATCCTAAAATAAGTTAGCTTAAAACTGCTATAAATGAGCTCAGATGCAACTCGTTTTGTTTTCCATCATTTGTAGGCCCATTTTGCTTATTTTTCGGTCATTTTTGTCAAATCAGTAAAGTTTTTTTTTACTTTCAATCATTTTAGATTCATTATATTCGGTACAGATAGTTGATTTGGAAATATTTTCATTCAGCAGCAACAACAGTATTGTAATTTGCAAATTGTTCCTCCTTCGGATCGACTACTTTGAAGTCGTCATTTCGAGAGCCGAAATTTTGGTCTTTAAGTGAGAATCAGCGACTGGGAAACCTCTAATACATTGATTTTAACTTAAATTCGAACGTTTTTCGAGAGTTGAATAGCTTTTTGGGCATTACTGTGTCCCACTAGAACCTTACTGTGTCCCCCACTAGAACACGGATAGAGATAGTAAAATGAGTCAAAAATTTAACATACGTTTCGTTTGTCTTTTTTTCTTGATTGACTAGTATGCATGCGAGTGGAACCAAAAGAACTATATCATTATAGATTTAAAGTCTGCGTGGATACTTAAACCGATCCATAACTGCCCAATAAAAAAAAATGGGTGTCATGATTGAAAATCTAGCCGGTTGTCTGCCCTGTCGCAGATCAAGGCCAATAAAGATTTCAATGCTAACACGTCTATTACAAGCATAGGTCTTTGGTATCTTGTAATAACACAAAGCACTTAAAGTCGGCGGAGTCAATAAAAAATCGCATGTGATTAGCTTTGGACTTTAGTTACCAGTAATTTAACAGTCCAAATATATCCTTTTAATCGTTAAAAACTGTATTTTTTTTACCTTTCTTGAAGAATTATGATGTTGGATTCTTTAAGCTTTATATATACAGTTTTCTAATTGTGTATCCCTACCATATTCTTATAAATCTGAAATTTTAAGGAAATATAGATACAGATGTACATTTACACATGTATATTTTTATAATAAAAGGGGGCTGTATTTATGAACCTTGAAGTAAAAACCGTTAGATTTTGAAGGAGCCACTAGTCTTGTTTCGAACGTGAAACTATAAACATCAATGCTTCAAATATATTTAGGTATCGAAATCAGCCCCAGCTGATTTAGCTATGCCAAGAGAGCCGACAACGACAGGATAAAACGACAGAACCGTCAAAGTATTTTCAGCTCAAAAGAATCCCGAAATGCTCGCCGTGACCTTCTTATGCACTAAAATGATATGGACGAGGAGGCTAAAGGGCTGCTGTATAGACCTGCAATCGCTGACTAACGAATAAGTTATAATAAAAACTAATGATCAATGATTTTCATCTACTGAAAACTTTAAACGCGTTTTTTTCAAAGTAGTACTTTTTCAACTTCTGTACAAAATATCTCAAAATATATTAATCGTTTAATCGTTTTTATAAAACATTTCAGCCAAATAACTTCCTGGAGAAGAACTCACACAGTCGAATTTTGTCATTAATTTTGAATTGAAGACGTTCGGTTTACTCAACGATCCAATTATAAATGGTTTAATGAAGAATATTATTCACCGAAAATTGAAAGCAGAATGTTTTCGACTCTCTTTCAGTACTCTTCTTTAAATACTCAAAGTATTGTGATATTCGACAATGTAATTTTTGAACATATAGTAAAATAAAAATCCCAAAGATTTCAAAGGTTTTTCAAATCGTCCAGGCCTACTGGGATATCCTATATGTTTCCACTTATCGTTAACTTATCTAAATTCAACAATTTAAGAACGTCATCCATTCTACAAGATCTTATACATATTAACAATCCGTTCATTGTATCTTATCTTTAACATCACTTTTCAGCAAAATATCACAAATACTATCCGCGAATCATAGAATTAAGATAACTTTAAATTTGTTTGAGAGAGAGTTAAATTTGCTTTAAAAGAGATTTTTTTGGGATTGTTTTCATTACAATCAATTGTTAGTGGCGATTCAAACATCTTAATCACATAATGTATCTATTCTTCACTCAGTATTTTATAGAGGATAATTAACCACTTATATGAGAAATTGAACGTGCAATTTCATATTTGTACTAAAAAATATCGACTATCTACCGCTTCCAGCTAAGATCTGAATCGTTCTTTTATATCTCATTCTAGTGAGCAACGTCAACAGTCTCGTTAATTAAATTATCAAATGCAATCTAGATATTGTTTTTCAAGTACCATTCCCGATAGCATCTGTTTGCGAAATGTTGCAGTTTTTGATTTCAAACAAAAACACGGAGAAGTTATTATAGTTCCTTAGCTTGAAACTTTTCTGAAGAGATACTGTGAAAAAAAACAGAAAATCATTCATCATCGCATAGTCGACGCTACACTTAAGCCGGCGCCAAACGATGCTACCAATGTCCTCCAACGTTGGGCACTTGATGATTGGACGCATCGCGTGGTCGATGCGTCGGCTACCAGTGCCCAATGTTCAGCGTATAACGTTGGCGCTGGAACATGTTCGGCCGATCTTTTAATATTTGACTCAAACATTCGAAGCAAATGTTTGAATCAAACGTTCAAAGCATCGTTTGGCGCCGGTTTTATCCTAAGAACTTGGAGTCAAACACTCATTAACATCCACTTTTGATTCGATGAACTTTTAACACTACTACAAAAGCACTACTACAAAAGCACTACTACGCGACTGAATGTATCAACAGAATCGAATGGAATATTGACGAGATCTTTGCGGCTACTGAAAGGACGTTTCGAAAAGTTTTGTGGGGGGAGCAATTGATGGGTTTTCATTTTCTCGATAGTCGAAAGAAAGAGCAATTCCGTTTAATTGCAAACTATCGATTTTCAATAGTTATCTCAGCAGACAATTTGATTGGCTGCATTGGAATTCCTGATGAGGGTCGAAGAAAAAATTAAAGTTTTACGTGAATTCCATTCGGATTTTCTTTTCGAATTTGTTCAAGTTCGAGTGCATATGGATGGATACAAGTTCGAGTATGGCTACGAGTGCAAACTTTTAGCTTTTAAGGACTTGGACTTGGGAGCGAAATACATTTCATAAATCCATAAATATCGTTTCGTTTCGATACAAGCTCTGCGAAAAGTCCACTCTGATCGCCTGATAGGATTTTCCTGAAAGTTGTCCGGAAGATTGTTATTACCACTTATCCCATAGAAGATTCGTTTCCTAGTAGCGAATAGCTTTCAGTAGAAAATATCTTTCTTTGATCGATTGGGTAATTTTTATTGGTTCCTTTCTGCAATAAAAGTCAGTATGGGATTCTTCTCACGTCGTCGAGCTATAAATTTTATGCTAGGAGATAAGTACCGTTCGCAATTTAAAATTTTCGAAGAAGGATGATATGAGCGAATGAAATGATATTTGCAGCAAGCTAATTGCATGAAATTGTTAATAAATGTTCTCTTGTAAGTCGAGATTTAATTATTTTGCTGAGCTTTAATGGAATGTGCTCATGCTGAAACTATTCTAGTTTTCGTAAAATAATAAAAAAATATACCCCGGTATAAAGTTTCTAGTGCAAAAATGTGTATTTTCACATACCAACCCACACCAAATTCCAATAAAATATTTTGAGAAACTTTATAAGTTAACACAATATGAACTCCTTTACATTTTCCTTACGTGTAAACAGGCGGAAATGAAAATACTTTTCCCTATCATGTTCCTCATTTACATATATCCCATTCATATACTGAATACTATTGCTCCTGTGTTAGTGAAGCGTTTATGTAAATTGTTTTTGTATTCATTCAACAGTTGAACATTAAATGACAATCACAGCCGAAATTCCTAAGCAGATTTTCATAACGGTTTTCGTAGACTCTACTTTAGATGGAAATGTGATGCGATTAAAGTTAAATGTCGCAATTGCTGAAATGTAACGAATCCGAAATTTCTTAAGGGATCATTTGTATGCTAACCTGAATTTATTAAAATATTTTGTTCTTCTCGTGTTTGAAATTGCGTGCCAAAATGATGTAAATGAATTGAAATGGTAAGATTTTGATGTTGATTGTATTCTGCGTGGATGGAAATGGTTTTTGATATTGCTCAGTATTTCTTAGTGGTTAAGTGCTTTTCAATGTCGATTGGGGTGAAACTTTAATTTTGGATTGATTTCATGTCTTGAATACTTTAGCAAATCATACTTGTTGAATTTGGATAGTTAATTGTTTGATGAATTTTTTTCGTTTTGTGGGGATAGTGTGGTATAAAATTGCATGTAGCTGTTGTAGTACATAATGAAAGATTTGTTCTGCACTTTGAGTCATAAGTAACAAAATAAAATGTTTTGGTTTGAATTAAGATATTTCCCATGGTAATCTGTAGCATTTGAGAATTTTTTGGAAAAAAATGTTTTGATGATTTTGACGATTTTTATATTTCGAGCAGGATTTTTACCTAAATTTTGTGAATTGTTAGGTCTCAATTTCCCGGCAATTCACGTGACGACCATCAAGTGAAATAGTGAAAACGCGGAAAGCAGGGCTGGAAGAAGTCACCAATCAATTTGATTAGCGGCGTATCGGACCTTAGCTCCAGCCAGGATTTAGGTCGCTATTGACTGGAGTGGCATTTGTAAATTCGGGACTTATTATATGACGATAATTTAATGAATTTAATGCAGATTTATTTAAAATTTTTAAATGAATATTAAATCGATTACATACTTGGATAATTTTAAAGAATTTGTGTTTGAATTAATTGGCGCTTGTCGATTTGTTCATCGAGCAATGAATAAACCTGGAAACTAATTTTAAAAACTGGCTTCTTATTTGTAATAGTATGTTATGTAACATACTACGTTGATTGTTTTTTAAGTCCTTTGCATCGCCCCTAAGCGCGCATTTTAGATACCCTTAAGCACCTTCAAAGCTCCTTTTGTAATGATTTAGATTAGGCTAGACCAAATATGTTTTTTTCCTTAATTAGGAATTGATATGCATAAAAATAGGAAAAATAAAGGAACCAATTAGCTATATTTGGAAATTCATTGTAAATAGTATGGATATAATAATAATATTTTGTTAAACGAATGCTTTAGTATTAAAAATTCTCGAGGATCAGTTAAATTTTTTTTATCTCGTTGATGATTGTCCACCAATCTTTGTGGCAGGCTCTCGACTGGAATATAGTTCAGTTGAGACGTCTTGATATTCTTAAATTAACTGGTGTATTGAAATTTTTAGACAAAATAGATATTCCCAAAAAAACAATCGGCTCCAATCACTGGTCCGAAGAGTAATAGAAACTCTGATTTCCGGTTCTGTTACAACTTTTTAGACAGTATCAAGACATGATGTGACTGACTTTTTTAAAAATATTTTTCTAGAATTCTTCGTTTCTCCTATTTGAAGCTCTATTCTGCCTAAGCATCATAGAAATAAAATATTAAATAAACTGAATGTAGATATGGAAATATAGTTTAATAGAATATTAAAAAGCCTAGAAAAACTCATTGAAAATATGTCGACAATATTCCAGGAGTTTGAAAGGTATTTCGATGATTCAAATTAATAATGTGCTATTGTTTTCAAATTTTTATAATTTACATTAATTTGTAATGTATTACTATCAACAAAATCGTTTTTTGGTAGCAAAAAAATAGTTCTTTAATTAAACATCACAAGCACGGGCGAGTACTTGAGTTTAAGGAAGGGGTACGGGTTTAAACGTGAAAAAAAAACACTTTATTTACGAATTTTTTTTAGAAACATGGATAGAGTAAATTTATTTAGGCCTTTTGTACATAATTAATTATCATTTCAATAACATTGATTAATTTTTTTGCGAAAACATCAACAAACAAACCGGTGACAAATGTTTTCCAAGGAAAAAATGTTTTCCTTTGGAAAAAATGATTTGCGGTGTTCAAAGAACACTAACCAAAGAACATTAAAATTTAGTCGAAGTATCATCAAATCTTCCCTCCAACGTTCTCTGGTTTCTATTTTTTCATCTTAAAATTTTTTGTAGTAATTGGAAGTGAAAATTGCTATTTTCCACGAAAAAATATTGCTATTTCACATCTTTTTGTAGGTGGAAAACCCCATTAATGTAAAAAAATTAAAATACTTATTGTTTAGGGGAAGTATTTTACATGTAGAAAATGTGTCCCAAGTTTGAAGGGTGATGTGGTGATGTGGTTTTTAAATGGCGATGAACACGGACTTTTAAAAAATTGTTTTGAGAAAATGACTACTAAACTCTGAGCTGTCGGAGCTTCAATGATAGAGATGGGACTAAGCATTCAATAGCTTCGAAGGTTTTGCTATGATTGATTTCAAATTGTGGGAATATATTTTTGAAATGTGTAGCTATAAGGTAATACAATTTTTTTTCGCAAGTGCTAGCCCTTAACCCCTTTTCAACCCCCCCCCCCCCCCCCCCCCTTAAATAGCACAATTGGCTTATTTACTGCGACGTTTGACCGCTTGACTTCGGGTGGGTTTTTGGCTCATAAATCAGAAGAAGCATGGGTTGACGAGTGAATGATATGTATGGTGTCCTTTTAATATTTTATATTTTACTCGTATATTTTCATATATTTACACCTTAATGAGTTTTGTAATAGCGAAACTGAATGGAAATAGAATAAAAGATTTAAACAATTTATTCATTTTTTGATATTCAACAAAACATCTATAAAAAACGAAAACCGCAATGAACAAGATGTTAATACACATAAGTAAGGCTTAAGGCGCTTCAGTAATGCAATTAGCGAAAACCAGGAGTAAGAAAAAAAGAATTTTATCGCATTTAGGCAGGATTTCGCTTTCTAAAATTATTAATGAGTACAAATACTTCATTACCTCGAAAAAAATCGGTGCTATTAGTAGAACCAAAAAGAGAATTACTTTCACAATTGGAATTGTTTTTGAAAAAAGGTTTATCATCATTTGGCTCCGAACATCTGCAAACTTAAACAATATTTACTGTTCTGCTAGAAATTTTTCCTGAAAAATTGATATTCAGATACTGGCTTCATACATCATCTTTTCATCGCCTACAATACTTCAAAATTTCTTTCATTCTAGCATCTTTTCTTTCAGAACCTTAGCTTGCTTATTCTCAGGTTAGAACTATTCCGCCAAACCCCCCTCCGTTAAGAAAATATAAAATATTCTAATTTAATTTTAATTTCATAAAGCTACCTGTCAAGGTAATCATCACAGAGTTACGAAAAATTTACGAAAAATCACTTTTGGTGACCAATTTGAATTTCGCACCCTTAAGTCAACTCACTTTTAGACACTTTTCATATATGTCTTGGTCATATTTTTTTCTTCATTTTTTCTTTCTATTCTGTGAAGTTATTGTAAGCAGCACGAGGTTTAATAAATAAAAGTTTTCTCAATCATTTATCAATTATTTGTCAGAATATTAGCGTCAAACTCACTATATTTCGATATAATTGATGTTTTCACAGTGAGCCTGATGAGCACTGTGGCATTCTGCATTGAGTTCTTTTGTAGCGCAGTTATGGTTATAAGAAACTGTGAAACACGAATTTGTCCAGTAAAATCGTGTCCACAAATTATGCCACTCACATCTGCCGCTAAGCAATGTATTACAATTCATTTAAATCAGTATACATCATGGATTATTCGATAAGAGAATCTGTAAATTTTTGTTTGATAGATTACCATTACTTGATTTACTAGTCATCAATACTACGTTGGGCGCCATTATATTTAAGCTTTATTTTACTAAAAGTTTTAATATTTATGAAAGTTGAATGTTAATTGAAGGTGTAATATCAATGATTAATGATAAATTAAAAAGAAAAATATTGTCTATAAGCATATATGAATATTAAAATTTCCCATGATTAAAATTTAAAAGGTAAAATGCTGACCTCATTTTTAAAATGTCTTCAATTTTCTAGGTTGTAGTTCTGACAACGACCTAGCAAGTGATCTTCAGACTTACTTTCATAGTTACTTTGCACCTAAACCTCCATTTGATAACAGGTTTAGAAGCAATGTTTTTAAGTTATTTATTTTTTGGAGAATATATATTTTGTGATTTCAGTAGTGCTATCACATCATATGTTTAAGCTACATTGCCATTATGGAGATAATAAATGCAGTTAATGGAAACATGAGCCGCTACTATTCACACCGATGTATTCAAATAGCTGTATGTGTAGCCTAACCTCTCCTGCGCAACATTATGCTTGGTAACAAGTACCTTGTTAAATTCATTGAACAATACATTTACACAAGAGTTACTATACTACCAAATCTTTTTCAAAATGTATAATTTACAATTTTCGGATTGACTAAGTAAGTCGGTTAAAAACTAGAATACTTTTCCGAAACTTTATTGATGCTTGAAAAAAGCGGCTTGAAACGAACAGAACAAAGTGGACCTACTCAGACAGTAAAAATCGAATAATTTTCTCAATTTCATCAAACAATCATCGGACAAGTGAAATCACTCATATTGATTTACCTTTGAAAACATTTCCACAGTTTTCGTTCCATAAACGTTTCCAATCTCCTCATTTTCCATTTCCTAAGCACAATAATTCAATTGTATGAAACGTCGGGAGAGAATCAAATCAGAGCATCCCGTCTTACCAACAAAGAATGTGGAAATCAAAAAGACTTCCAATCACATAGTCGTTCAGGCCTGATCTAATCTTTAGTTATACTCTAGTACGTAACGCACATGCTGTCACCATGTATCGATGTTATGATATATCAATGTTTCTGCGTACGTTCGAAGGACGTCGGGTCAGGTGTGAAACATTTGCGGCTCGACTCCAGAACTTTGTCAATTCGAAGCAAACGATGGTCGGTTGCTTCATGTTCCTACTACGAATTAGTCTACTACGGATGAAATTGCGATTTGATGCAGGACACGTTCAGTTTAGGTTTGACGATATTGTTTACGGATGCGGCAGGCTTTCAAGTCCATATTCAATCGCTCGAATTCTTTATTCGCCGGAAAGCCTTGATATAGTATTTGATATGTGAAGGCAGATACGAATCGAATCGACATCACAGATCCAAACAGCTTGGACGGGCGCTTGTGTCATTTGTCATGGACTAATATCAATAAAAAAAAGGACGATGATGTTCTTGGACACCTGAATGCTGGTCAAATAAGCTTATCCATCACTGTATTATGTTGCATTGAATATTCTGCTTTAGTTGAAAAATAGCAAACAAAAGTTGTATCCGAATATAGCATGATTTCTTTTCGTCCACAAAGTATCGTTAGATTCAGCTCCGGCTTTGAAACGTTCGCAAAAATTCCATTCGAAGGATGATACTGATGTCTATTCAAACACCAATAGAGTAAGGATGAGCACTAAAATCAATTTTACCAGACCCATATCACCACACTCTAACAAGCACTGGCACAGTTCAAAAGGAAATTGTCGTTGTCCTTGCCTAAGCTCGCCTCATCCTTGCATACGATTTCCTTGTTTTGAACTGGACCAGCACAATGACTATAATACTGTCACGTCTGCTTTCATTGCTGTTATAGCCATGACACAAGACCACTTGACCGATCGTTTCATGAATGCATTAATCAGAATTGAACACGATTTTCGAGTCGGACGTTGCAAATGGATGGGAACTTTGTAGTGAAGCTGACAAACTGAATTCAGTGGTCGAAATTTAACTCGGGTCATATTCATAGAAGCTTTATGGGAAGCTCGTGGAATTGATTCTATCATCGATTCATGAACAGAATACAAACCATGTATATCAATTAGTTAGACATGTCTCTTGGCTGCAATTTATGTAAGTAATTAGTTCGCATTCAAGGAAAATTTAGGCTTGTTGCGATTGGCTTTTTAACAGGAAAATAATATTTAAATTTGTTTTCCGAAAATTAAAAATTAAAAAGTTATTTTAAATTTCTTAAATTATTACAGTTTAAAGTCATCTGAAATTTCCACAGCACAGTAATTTTTCAAAGAGTTTCAGAAATCAAATCAGTTAAAAAAACTATTAAATAAATTACTAGTACGCATTCAAAATAGAATTGGGGTCAAAGGGTTATTAAAGATACATTGTTTTGTTTCAGGATTGACAGAGAGCAGATTACCTTCAAAAGATGGAAACTATTAAGAAATTGAAATATATCTTGCTTTTATAAGAGAAATTTGTCTATTAATATAATATTTGGTCTCTCTTTGTATCGCCAATTATTTTCCTTCCACAAATCTAACCATTTGTACGAATTATTTGTTGTTAATTTACTAAATCCACTTAATATCATAAAGACATTACACAATACGCTGCCTACTTAAATTAATTGCATGTCACGCCTAAAATATTGGGATAGATTCAATAGCATCATGAATATATCATTCAAGTCACTTTTACCCATACAAATGTACTCTAAATTTCAGTAAGAATTCAGATTTTGATGACATTATTTGATTTCTTGTCACTTCTGTCTAGACTTGAATGTAAACAAAAGCTCACTAGCAATGGCCTTTGCGAAAAAAACCCAAAAACTGTTGACTCATTTTTCTTACCATTTCTTTCAATCACAATCAAACCTCAAAAACCATGCTAGCCCAGCATTTCAAATGACTAACAATAAATTCTGCAGCCCTACCATGACACTTTTTCACTTTTCAGCCGTAGCAAAATAAATTATATCAATGATTGCTTTGTTCTTCAGCTGTTGATGGTATTTTGATAAATAGTTTCGGTTGGTTTTGGCTTACCATTCAGGCTGTTGTATCTGTTTGGATATTTTTACTATCTACTAGCTTATAGCGCCTGTCGCGTGCATGAGAGACGAGTTTTACTCAGAAAATTAGCGAAACGAATACGAGTAAGCCGAGCGCTACACATAAAAAGACTTCTCCAAATGGCAAGTTGATTAATGATCGTAATTTCAACTTTGGATTAGTATTCTGAGTGAGTGGTCATTAGATGACTTTTTGCTGTCTGATAATTTGATGCTGTGTGAAAGCTTACGCCAAGAAGGGAACTACTGGCTAGACAGGATTTGCACGAGTTATTTGATTGGAGAAAAAAGTCATGCTATTCGATCGAATCAGACCGATGTAGGATTGATGGTTGATTTTTTGCAAGAGCTTAGTTTGGTTTTCACTCAGACTTGAATAATAATATTTGGCATGGTCATATGTTTTATTCAAGACATTTTATTCAAATAGTCACGCACTGAAAATACGTAAAATCATTAGACTTTTACCTTTCATTCATTAAAACTTCTTCAGAAAATCCTGTAAAACTCCTCCATCTTGAAACCATCTTTGAGCTATCTGGTTTATATAAGTTTCCATCTTTTGGAATAACTTAATGAATAATTTCCTTAAACTACTGTTCATTTACCTTAAGTACTTCTCTGTGATTTTTTAGTGATTTCCATCAACCTATTGAATAAAATAGAATGTAGACTACCAATGAAACTTTATCACTGACTTTTATTCCTGCCCATCTCCTACGCTTGCTTGATATCTTCATTTGAAGCAAAAAGTGGGGACCAAGTAATCAGTTGCACTTGCGTGTCCCCGCTTAATGCTGCTGTAGATTTTCCTTTTGTGCACGCGTTTGGGGTTTTGGAAAGGGTTTGAGATCCCAGTCTCTTATTCCAAAAAGGACCAAAAGTCTTCCCAGCAACTTGAGAAGAAAGAAAGTCAGGCTAATTGGGCTGTAGTTTTTGGGATATAAATGATTTTTTTACCTGATTAGGTATAAATACAATCTATCTTGGCGGCCCTATAGCCTGCAAGTACATGACATAGCAACATTAGGCCTTTTCTGAATTGGCAAAAGCCATGATATGATGAGCATTTCTAGCATCTAGTGCATGGCAGGCAGAATTCCATCCTAACGTGGGAACTTGAAGGGCTTGAAGGTGTCGATGGTCCAGACTAGTTTTGGCGTTGTTGCAATATCATCTGTTTCTGCAATAGTGATAGCTGGACACTTGCTCACTAGTGGATGTGGGGGTCATAAAAACAGCTTGGTAGCGTTAAACCCTAGGGCTTCGACGATTTCATCGACAAAGTTAACCCACATTGGATAATGGGAAGCAAATAAAGCTAGGACCGAAGATATTACGCTGACAAACATTCGATATTTCATTTTTTTAAAGAAACTATGTTTATTCGGAAGTTATTACCGTTACTAGTGTAACGCGATCAAAAACCCTTTTCGTCCCGACTAAGACGCAAAGCGGGTTCCTCGCGAGTGGCCACGGATTTTTTTGAATCCGTTGAGTTCAGTAAACTCAGCTGTGAGCTCGCACTATCTACAGCTGAGTTCCATTTCAATCGCATTGTCATCGCATCCTGTAATCGCAAATAGTGCATTCATAGTGCGTATGTAAATTAATATTGACTACTTATGCTATTTGCATCGATAGTTTCGGTGATGGTTAATCGTGTGTCGCTTGCTGTGTCGAGTCTTCCCCCTTGTGTCTTTAGTTTGACCAGGTTTGCCGTCGGACGATTGTGGCTTTGTTCATGTCGTGTTTATTATTGATGATGGTGGGTTTGTTCAGTGCTCGATATGTGTCCCATTTTGCTAATTTCTGTTAAGCTACTTCTTCGTTGATGAGGCTGCAGTCATATGTTTAATCTGTGTACTAAACCTAGTTAGTAGTACTTACTAACCACGTACTAACTATGTACATACCATAGTGCATAATCGTGACGGCTAGTTTGTTTACTTATTACTACCTGTTTACTTATCTACATAATGTAACAAGCTTAGGTTAATCTAGACGATTAAATGATTTTGTTCGATTAAATGATTTTGTTTTTTTTAACGCGCAATGTGGGACACCGTGACAAAGTAAAACAATTAATTCAAAATGTAAACAAAAATGAAAATCTGTGAAAAAATGAAAATCTCAGTGTCCCATCAGCAAAATAGGGTTCCTTGATATTTCTCTCGGAGTGTATGCATAATTATTGCTGCGAATTCGAGAATTTTTCATTTAAGTGCTTTGTTTGGCTAAAGTCTGAACTGAGTATTTTAAATATTTTCTTAAGCTAATCAAACCTGTAAATTTCAATAAGCAATGTCTAACTGAAATAATACTTAATTCATTTTATCATCTGATCAAATTGCGACCTGGAAACTACTATCATTTTAGAAGAACCTCATACTGGTCAGACAAGATACGTTTGTGACATATGTAATATTTTGTATAATATCTGAAATCATGTCCACGAAAATGCCACTTCCCGTTTCACCGTGGGCGCCATTCAAGCAATAACTACATATTTCGATGAAATTTCACAAGACTAAGCTTCAATAAATTTGCGGTTATCTCAAGTATTTTAACCCACTAACTGCAACCTATCGTAAAGTGAAAACAGTTTTGGTCACATTTTGAAGTTTATCACAATACCGAGGGCTCAGTCACTAAGATGCAACTGTGCTCGTACATTCATGTTGCTTTCTTGCACGAAGATGCAAAGACAAAGTTGCACAAGCTCACATCTAACGATAGTCATCTTCATGTTACTTTCTGAAGTTTCGTAAGGATTCTTGTCATGTGAGGATACTGTCAATGTAAATAAGAGTGCAGAACACCTTTGAATACTAATGCTTGTGCTTCGTGTCTTTGCACTTAATGATGTTTCGTGCACGTTAATCTGCACTTGCTACGCTCTAGTGATTGCGAATATTTTCTTAAGGAAATTTCCATTAGCTAAGATAGTAAGGATTATCACTTTTCAGAATAAGAAGCGACTTTAATTAGAAAGACAATGAGAAGAAAATAATGAAACACTGACAACCGTTTCGTCTAAATCTAAAAGAAATGTTCGTAAGGGATTCTATGAAATGTAACTTGATTTTGGTATAAAATTCCTCCGTAAATATGCTGTTAGAAACATTCAATAAGAAAAGAAAGTGAAAATTATCACGCAGCGACTATTTCTGAATATAAATATAGTTTGTATCTGAAACATTTATGAAGTTGAAACAAATGAAACATTTATGAAGTTCGAAGGGCCAAATATGAAATTTGCCGGAGAATTTGGTGAAATTGGCATGCAGGTGCTATGTTTTTGTTATGAAAAACTAAGGAAAAATTTTGTTATAGAAGAAGAAAGAAACTAATCAGCATTGACCTCATTTTCATTGACCTCATTTCCTTCAATCAACCTTAATATCGGGCTGAAAAAATAAAATACTCTTTATTTGGCGACTTAAATCAGGCAGGGTTCAATACGCTGGTGAACTTTACCATGAGGGAAATTAAGCGTGGCAAGCGCTTTGCGATAAAATGAACCGGGGCCCATGAGGTGGTGCTAAAAGTTAGTTTCTGGTTGACTTGATCAAATGGGTCCTGGCCTACTATTGGAGGCGGATACGCTGAAGTACACTATGGACTTGCTCTTTTCAGTGTATCTTACGAGAGTAGAAAACGCTCTCATGGTCCGTCGGGAAGATATACCTTTGTTCACTTTGGAGGAACTTCGTAGTGCAGCTCTCAAAATGAAAAACTGAAAGAACCCTGGCCCCAACAGCATTCCATCAGACGTGCTGAAAGCTGTGGTGGAGGACCAACCGTCAGCGTTATTGCGAATGTATAATGCGTGTTTGTTGGCGAGTGTCTTCCCATCACGCTGGAAGAAGGCACGGCTTGATTTGATTCCGGAGGGGGAATTGAGACCCTATCACGACACTTGCTTGATACGGCGGGAAAACTCCTGGAAGGCCTATTAAAGTTGCTGCCGACTACAGGCAGCAATACGAAGTGCCGGTGGCCTTTCGAAAAATCAGCACTCAACAATAAGCGCCATCTACGAAATAATCGGCACAGTAGAGCAAGCCGAGGCTGCATGCCACCAGTTCAGGCCGATCGTGTTTCTAGTCAAGCTGGATGTTCGGAACGCTTTTAATTCAGCGAGATGGGCAAATATTTTAGAGGTACTTGAGAGGAAATTTCAGTTACAGGACTACTTGTTAGCCATGGTTCGAGACTATCTGAAGAACCGTCACTCTACATATGAGACAAAGCAAGAAAATATCCGGAAAAATATTTCAGCTGGAGCAGCACAAGGGTATATTCTCGGGCCAGATCTTTGAAATGTTGGGTGTGAAGAGTTCCTGCTCCTTGAAATTACAAAAGATGTGCTCTTGGTAGGTTACGCTGATGATGTAGCAGCTACCATTACATCCAGACATCCCCACCTTGCTCAACTCAAATTAAATCAAGTAATGAGAAGAGTTGAAGGCTGGATGAGAAACCATGGTCTGCAGCTGGCGATCTCAAAAACTGAGATTGTCATACTAACGAAAAGAAGGATACCAACCATCAAACCCATGACAGTCGAATCCGAAGTAGTCGAGACCAAAAAATCTGCGAAGTATTTCGAAGTGACTCTTGACTCCATTCTGACTTACTGGGAACACATCCAGAAAGCATGCGATATGGATGGAGACTGCTAAAAATATTGTCTCGAATTTCCTAGTTACCCATGTGTAGCCATCATTTATTTTTCGATCCACTCATATATTCAAGTCAAATTTCTCTTTAAATTTAGACGTGATCGTACTAAATTCATGTGAGTATTCATAGCAATTTCTTAAAAGCACTTAAATGCAGCAAATATTATTACTTTACTCAAGTCGTATATGCACTAGATAATACTCAACTCGATTTATACTTCTGCAACTGACTGCAGCCTTACTAGCCCACAAATGTAACATCAATCTAAGATAAGTACACCACAATGCAAAATATTTTAAATTAACCACATTTTATTCATATGGCTACTAAGAATGAATTTCCGCAGCAAATTGCATCTACAATATGAATGAGTCCTTCCAGTATGATACTGCCTCTACTGAGACTAGAAATGCATACAATAGCAGCTCATATGAAATGAAATACTGTGTGCCTGAAATAAACTTCAAAGATGTAGAATCGTATGCAGACTAAGAAGTTTCTGTGTGAACGACTGCATATTGTTGTAGCAAAGAGACAAACTACAAATAAACTTAAGGAAAGACTGGCATTTATTGTTTTTGGTCTTGTGAATTAGCTTTGCAACCATTTTCGGATAAAATTTATCTTGTCTCGTTTCAACGCAAGATGTAGTTGGTTTTAAACAAGAAAGTAACATCTCTTAATGGTCAATGCATTTTCATGACACTCTTTTGCCTTAAATTTTAAAGTCTGTAGTATTACTAGCCAATGTCCATCCTACTTACTTCAAAAGATTACCTACAAGAATCCTAAGGGTTTTGACACTGCTAGCAACCTCCGGTGGTGCATGTTGTTGCGAAGGTGGATATGGTTTGATTAGTATTGTGCTGCATACATTGGTGAAAATACGTGGGACGATGGACGAATGCAATCATTTCATGCAACTCGACACCTTATGATAGCCACTGGGCAGCTCAAATGAATTTTGTATCCAATGAGTAGGAGTCAATTCATAGCTGACATGTAATAAGAAGGTGGGCGTTCTTTTGATATCAGAGCTCGGGTCAATGGTTTTTTAAAAATAACCTCTACGCCACGTGAGTGCTTGTTGCGGTTTTGTGGTGTTTGTGGGTTTAAGTTTTGTGCAGCATTAAAATAGTTCTAAATATAAATGTTGACGCCAGAACGATTGCAGACAATAATCCTTGGCATCGAATAAGCAATTATCCAAACGATCACTTCATTCAAAACAAATTGCATCATTTTATTTTTGCCGTTGACCTTCTTATTCTTCCCCCAACACTAGAAAATACCGAACATTGAACTGGAACAAATAAACTTCCAATTAATTTTTATTAAATCAATACGTAATTATCGACTCTAGTGCTTGTTTTTTACCCAATTTTTCACCATTTATCTTTCAAGCTCAAGGATAACTTGTATATCAACAATAAAATGGAGACAACTTTTTGCTGGACAAATCTTTCACAACATAAGCCATAATTGAACAACTTTCTTATGAAACTTCGTATAATAATCAAAGTCACTCCATCTCTCACCCAGAAAAAACTCTGACGCAAAAACGAGAAAAGCGAAAAAATCAAATAGCATGACTGACCATCAAAACAAATCAAGTCTGTCACTATGGCAATGTACCACGAAAAATTGTGCTTTCGACTACAAATTGAACAAAGATAGATACTTGCACTTCATCAGCTGACACCTAACAATAATTGTAGACTAATTGAATTCTGATTTTCTTCGAATTCGAATCGAAGAGCTAATTCGTTGTACGATGAAACGAAGAAAGGCCGCAACTACTCCTGAATGGGAGCAAAGAAACACGAAGAAAGGATCGAGTTCACGGAAAAGACAATCATAGTTAATGGTATGCTAAAATATTATGGACATTCGCCAAGACGACAATTCTTTTCAAATTTGATTACAGCTAATAAATTTTTCGACGGATTATCATTCGGTTGTCTTGAGATTGGAATTTTTTTTTGATGACTTCTAATTTCAAGTTTGTTGATTCAACGTAAGAAGCTATCGTCTTAAGAGGTAAGATAAATAGAAACAAACGAATGAAGAATCAGCTGAATTTTAATTCGAATTTGTTTTTTTAATTAATTAGATTTCTTGTAATGTTCCTCATTTTAATGGGTTTCCAGAAATGATTTAGTTTTAATCGTTTCCATGATGAGTCATTTAGAAAGTCACAAAAGGCAATGGGAAATTAATTGAATTATGGATAGTTAATGGAATATTATTAATTTTGAAAATGATGGCATTATCATTTTAGAATTTGGATACTGACTGTTTTGAGGTTTGTGATTTGCAAACAAGTGACCATAGAATTATCATGAGGCGATGCTGTATTGTTAACAGTTTTGACGCTAATTCTCGATGACGTCCATGATTGATTTAAATTTGATCCTTCATTAAAAAGATTATAAAATTTTTTGCTGACATATAAGACTCAGTAAACCATCATCCTTATATTGATGTAAAATACTATGAAGCAGTGGCAGCTCGTGACATTTAGAACCAAAGGGAGGCAGGTTAATTTAAATATTATTCGAAGAAAGGAAATATGGCGAATTATTGCTACGAATGACGCTATGGAAACATTTTACTTGAAAATAAAATACTGGCATCTTTTTTTCGCGGTAGCAAAATGTAGAATAATATTGACCACATATACAATGCCGGATTGATTTGGGATTGAAATTGGTTTCGACAGGTAGTTTAAATGTGACCATTTCACAGTTAGAATGCGGTATTATCGACGCAGCTGTAGTTATACTAGCTGTTTTCGTTCTCTAATTTATTGAAAAATCGACATCCGATAACAATGTTTGTCCAATATTAAGTTTTCATTTTTTTCAGTTTTTGATTGTTTCTGAGCAGCTCTATGAATTTTGTGATTTCTGCCATAACATCATGAATTTCATTGCAATGTAAAATTTTTAAAAGACAACGTGCCGTATCTTTTTCAATATCTTTTTGTCAGATGTATTTTTCTCAGTTGAATCGACGACCATACTTCATGTATGTGAAAAACGAAGGTTGGGGAAACATATTTTCGAAAATGAAAAACTTAGCTATGCACTGAGAAAAATTTTCTTGGTTAATATTCCTATAGTTTTATGACACTGACTTTGGGGAAAAAGTGCATTAATTCGCCGTAAAAGTTCGCATATTTATGTTCAACCGCACTATACTCAAATGTATTTTTCATAGCAACATAGTAAAAGCAACATTAAGAAAATCTTACTTTGTTTAATGGCTTCCAACTACATATTAAAATGTTCTGTTTACAGAAAAGTGTATGGTCGCTTGTCTCATAAATAGCAACAAACTTTACTTTTATTTATATGCATTGTTCAAATTATAAAAATAATTTCAACCATACAATATGCTATCCATTGCAAAAGGTATCGTAATGATTCTGATCTAATGTTGTATCCACGTTCGAAGTGTTTTCTCCTATTCTATCATAGAAGTTTCATATGCCACATAGCAAAATTGTGTTCGGTTCGCTGTTCGATATAACTCATATTCATGTTATGCTGTGAAGTCTATATATTACGTTGCAAGTTGCATGTAAATAAATGAAGTATGAAGCCCAAAACGCACTGCGATGCACTTCAGTGCCGAAGAAGTGTGCATATTGAAAAGTGCATTGAAAAACACTTTGGAAAGATCATGTGTTTTTCTTTTCTTTTATTTTGTTCTCTCTTGCCATGTAAAAATGATTTTTCTCGCACTTGCTCGAGAATTTTTCGTCCATTTTCACGTTGATAATACGAACTAAATTATCACCCAAATTTAAATTGCTATTGCCCGGTAAGCTACTGTTAAACAAATGTCATCTGATGCATTGTGCAGTGTTTTTAGAAATTAGTCTAATCGTTTACACATATGGCGAACGTTTCGTCGACGAACTTATGAAAAAACAGGCGAGAATAGACAAGGTGATCATTTACACACTCAGCTCGCCAACATTTGCCATACGTGTAAACGCGGCATAAACGATGCAGTGCAGTGGCTACGCTAATTGGCAATTTGTACAAGAAAACATGGGAAAGTTTAACATGTTTTAGTTATTGGAATCTAAATAATTTTGTATGTTATCCAATAAGTTATTGTAAGAAACACTATCGGGTATCTCTACGTTCGCCAAGATTCTCAAACGAAAGTCCTATAGCTTATGGCAACTTAAATCATAAAACTATATTAAAATATCTCATAGCGTTCTACTATGCAACTATGTCTAAATATACTATAAATGGTCACTGTCCATATATACCCTATACACTATAGGAGAAGAGATACATAAAATTGGGTAAAATGTCCTAAAATTTTTTTCCGTGTGCCCATGAGGTTTATGAAATCCATTTATACAATTCATAAACTGGTTAACTACCTCAAAATGAAGAATTTAAACGTTTGTCCAGAATTTCGGACACGGTCGCCATTTTCCAGTAGTTTCACCCATTTCTCAAAGAAAAAAAAAAAATTATAAACAGATTTCTGCTAAGTGTTAAAAAAAACTTGTGAAAAAAACAAGGCCGCATTTATAATTTGGTTTTGGCTCGGTTTAAATAAACCAGTGGAATTTTTTGAATTGGTGTTTGATTTAAGCACTAAATTATATATATTCCTAACATTATATTGAAAAAATCTTTTGTTTTTCAGTGGCTTCTGAATAGCAAGTACTGGCGCACTTCACAATAGTAAGCGTAATTGCAAGATTATGTGATTATGACATCGATTATGACGGAAGCGCACCACATGGGTTTTTCAATTAAATGAAATTTGCTTCTGCCACTAATAGTTATTAGGAATAGAAGGAAGAAATATGAATGGCAAGCAAAATAGTTTCTCAACTGTGTAACTTTTTTTTTTCTATGGTAATGCCAAAGCTCAGGGGATTGTCCTTTGAAGCGAATGCTTAGCGATGGCGGTAAGGAAACACATATGGGAGAAGCCGATATCAATTATTCCATTATTCTTTTAAGTTCCACATTTATTTCTTATTTTCTAAAGCGCTAGTGTTATGCCTAGTCGCTACTAAAGCTTTAATGTGGCACTTAATTAATGGAGCGCTGGTATTATCCCCAGTCGGCGACTGTTAAGACAACACAAGACGAACAAATACAGCCATGGACACGGCGGGATCGAACCCGCGATCGCTGCTTCGGACTGACGCGTTAGCGAGCTAAGCTACCGACCTTCTGAACTAACGCAAAGCCAACAATTTTTATAATACCATTCCACATGAATGAATGATTGATTCTCCCGGCAGCTATAATGGTATCTTATATTCCAGCTCTGATGATTTTAATTTTTAATGTCTTCAAAGAGCATCTTCGAGAAAACTGCCTTACTAGTAACCGATCAATTACATTTACTTTGAACAGTTATAAAACAAAAGTTGTTTGAAACGACAATCAATTAATATGAAAATAATACAAATCAATAATAAAACAATAATATGACCATATCTCTATCCAATACCGCTCAATTCTCATAATAAAACAAGTTCGGCACATCTAAATACATACGTTTCAAACTATCAGTAAGCTGAAATACTGTCGCTAATCAACTACATCACCAAATCCTTAACTAAGAGACATATAAAGGTGAAAACAATAGAAATTTCCCTTCAAAAACCAAAAAATCTATGAAACTATAAATCATTCTCTTTATATTTTAATTTATATGCGCGTATTCGTAAGCATACAAACTTTTCATAAACCGGATATAAAACATTAAATAAACATATAAAACAACAAGTGCAAATCCAAAAACGCATAAATTTGGATTTGCATAGTTCTTAATTTATTAATTATTGCCTTCCTCTGTCTTAAAATTACTTTCCTAATGTTCAAAGAAAACGAATTTTGATTTGAAAAATATTTTATTTTAAATTAAGCGTACATTCTTAGCCTAACTTAAAGTATAATTAACAAGAAAACTTACAATCTAGCGGCTATACTACTTTATCCTGCTGGCTCTGGTTGGTTTTTTTTTGTTTTCCTTTTTTTTCGGCTCAAATTTTATATTCTTACACTCTAATTGTATTACCCAGCCTGTACAGCAGCTGGGATTGCCCTAGCAATGATTTTCTTAAAAACTACCTTACGCTAAAATATGATCTAACTTATACCTAATTATAACTAACTTAGCCTAATTAGACCTAAATCTTAACCTAGGTCTTAAATCTAACCCTTTCTGTTCCGCCGCCGCTGCACTGCTATCTTCGCGGGGCGCATAAATGTTTCATTAGAACCACCTGTGACCGAATCAGTCCGTTCTCATGTCCGTCTGTTTGGCTGTAGAATCTTGTCGTCAATTCCACAACACGGTCACTAAGTGGCTTCAATTCTGACTCCTGATATAGGAGAAGGTTCTTCGGCCACTTTTTAGGTACCGGGTTGTAGAACCTGCCAGTGCAGAAGCGGAGGATTCTTCTTTCGAACATCTCCACTTCGGCCATGACAGTCTTTGAGCAGGTAATCCAGGATGGGGATGCATAAGTCAGGATGGGATGAGGGTTTGATAGCAAATGGGTTTAGCTTTGGTGGTCATGCCCATATTTTTGGCGAAAAGAGGTCGGATGCGTTGAAATGCGGATTTGGCAGTTTTGATTTTTCGCCGCACAAAGAAATTAAACTTTAAAAATTCCTGAAAATCGATTCCGAGGTACTTTAGAGATGAACTAGGAGTAATCTTACATGTTCCGAACGAGACAGCGAGTTTTTTGACCTTGTTGCGGATAGTTTGAGATCCCCGATACTTGGAAGGATTGCGAAATACACATAGCTGAGTCTTACTGCTGTTTGGTTTGATGCCTCATTCGTCAAAGTAAAGACTTAGTTCTACCAAGTAGTACTCCAGGCTCTTCGCTGCTTTGAGCGGGTCTTGGCTCGACGCGAATAAGAGCGTGTCATCGGCATATTGGAGGATTTGAACTTGGGGTTGGCCCATTGGAATAGGTAGGTCAGCGGTGAATATGGTATAAAGACACACAATCCAGTGACAGAACCTTGTGGCACTCCTGATGTCACAGGCTCTATGAGGGAATCTGCTCCATTAACGCTGACATAGTATTGTCTGTTGGTAAGAAAGCTTGCGGTGAGTCTTATTACCTCTTTTGGGAATCCAAACTTGATCAACTTAAATAGAAGGCCTTCGTGCCAAACGGAATCGAAAGCCTTCTCGATATCTAATGTACACACTACTGTCGGAATGTTTTGCTCATTCAAGTGAGACACAATTTGATCATGCAAGTACGAGATGGCGTGCTGAGTGCCGTCAAAGAAAACGAAAAAAAAACTACGTGACTACTTGTGGTTTTATTTCAGTAGCTGTAGAGGCTTGCCCTTACGATCCTCCGCGTACTCGGCACTGGACGTACGAAAAAAAAATACAATTTGACAATGACGGGAAAGCACAACTTGAGACGGTTTCATTGATAAAATTGTCAGTGGTGAGGCAGATTTGATTTTGCTTCATTTATGTTTTTCTTTCGTTGTTTTTATTGTGCGTGAACTATTTGCACTATATTACGGGTAGGTATAATAGCACATTTTTTTCGACTTTTTTCGTTGACGCAGAGCTCTGAAATAATGGAATCGATTTCGGTGATTTTTTTTAGTTTTTGCATTGAGGCAGTGTTTTGAATGTTAGTTTTGACTATGCACATAAACACAGATTGAAAAGTAGAGGGTAATGGGAACCAAAGTGATGTTTTTGCAATGAGCAAAATATAATTTAATGATAAATTTAGTTTATTTTTTCCAAACTTTACTGAGGAAGCACTGCCTCCTTTGCCTCCTCTGAGGAGCCGCCACTGCTATGAAGAAGTTCTTACCACCAATTACATTTTCCAAAATTTTACATTTACTCTTCGCATCTCCATGCGTTTCAATTTCAATAAATCTTAAACCCCTAATTGAACGCCACAACTGTTGTAAACATTTCTGCTCAATTGTTCGCTACACAAAACTGGCAATAGCAAGTTCAGTGTGATCGAATAGAAGCCAACTAACATTATAATCCGTTCGCATCGAGTCACTTTCATGTACGGTTGAAGCTCCCTCCGCTCAACGATTCATTTACTCGATTGTACAACTTGTATTCATTCGACGTATTGTTTTCTGTGTACATCCTATTCGGAGCGCCAGGCGCTTTGTTTTGCTTCCGGCCAGGGAATTCAAGCTCAAAGCGATCCGAATGCGTGTACTGACATGGCGTCGGTATCAGTTAAATTCAATCCTTGTTCGCCTGAAGCCCATTCGAGTAATATATATTACAAGCAATTTCACAACTTTCCAGGGAATAACGTGTGAACTTTTCACATTCGTCCGTACGCCAACTACTGCTAACAAAGTTTCAACAATGAAAATAAATTACTTGCTCTTAATCGTGTGCCTCGGGTAGACAACGGTGTAGACGAGTAGGAGAACCAAAAATAGTTTACAACTGAGATGAAATTCTTCTTCATGTTTTACTTTCGAATGGACAGTATAGTCTACCTTTGATCCCGGTTGATGCTACCATGTTGTTACACTAATATTGTTTCACTTTTTCGTGCAGTATCATGTTAACAAGCGAGTATTTTTATGAAAACACAATGCATAGCATCCATACAATGTTGTCATGTTTGTTTTTCGATTGCTATTTTCGAAGGCAATGTTTGGTCGACACTGAAATGCATCAAGTGGTCTGATTGTTTTTGGAAGAAAACGATACTAATATGATTGCCTGCGGGAATGGTGTTTTTTGACCATGCAGGTTTTGTTATTTTTCGACGAGTCATATCTGATAAAGGAATATATTTTATGCTATTCAGGGAAACTACATGCAAACTTTTTTCGTAAGTCGTTGTTTCAATACATACAGTATCAAATTTAATTTCTATTAAATATGCATCATCCAACCATTATTTTTAATGAAGAAACAGTCAGTGTATTGAAATATTCTTTTTTCATAATCCGCTGATTTAATACAAGGTTATATTCGGAATCGATGGAGTTATCCTTAAGCTATTTAACTACGTCGTTCTTATTTATATTTTTCTAAATTGGATTCATTGCAAATATATTCGACACTGGAAAGCGCATAGTCTTAGCTCCATACAAAAATGAAGGTTAAGATTTTAGCAAAATATGACCGGCATCATATCCCACACTGGGCGCTATAAAGTTCTAATAATAATTTCATGGTTTTAAGATAAATTTAGGTTTGAAATTGACACTCCTCATTTTATTTGTCACAAATAAGTATATGAATGTGTATTATACTAAATTTATGTGTTGCGATATCTTTCTTTTCTTTGTTTTTTTTTTTTTTCATATATTTGACATCATTTAAGCAAAATGTTGAATTTTTATGTTTGATAAACAAATGTCATTTTATGTTATTTTTATTTTAAGTTTATTTTAATGTCAGTTTTATATTAATATGTTATTTGATAATTAAATAATAAATATAATAGTATAATTATTTTAATATGTCATTTAATATAAATATAATATGTCATTTTATTTTAAGTTGGTAAAACTATCATTGACATCTGTGTCAAATCTCATGTCTTTATCTTCATTAGTGAAATAGTTTCTCTTGTGTTTTGTGAATACCTATAAGTGATTTTGGCGACTTTTAGAATGCCTGATTTTGTTGAACAAAGACCCTGCATCAAATTCGTTTTCGCAGGGTAAGTTTCTGCTGTAGAATCCCTACCAATGTTGTGAAAGGCTTGTGAAGATAAGGCCGTATCGAAAAAAATGTTGACAGGAGGAAAAAATAGTTCCGAGGAGTCGGGGAATGCGTTCAAAACGCATCACATCCGAGTTGATGAGCATTATGTCAGAAAAATCACAGATTTGGTGCGCAAAAACCGTCGATTGATAAGCTAAAACCTCAAACACTCTTAAGAACTTTTAACTTGAGCCTGTTAAGGCTATTTAGAAAGATGTTTGAAAATGTTGAAAAGAGTCAAATTTCGTTCGGTAACAAAACATTAATATTTTTAAACAATGATTTTTGACTATCAGCACGTCATGAAATGCAAGATTATTGAAAATGAGACTTGAATCTTTGACTATAAATTGGAGAAAACTGACAAATCGAACGAATATTGTGAAACTACAACGAAAAGTTCCCGTTGAAGTTGCACAAAAATCAAGGTTATGTTAACAGTTTTCTTCAATTATCGTGGGCTTGTGCATTATGCTCTTGTTTTGCTGAGCTAAACCATTAATAAGGAATATTATTTAAGTATTTTTCGTCATTTGCATGATGTTGTTGACAAAAAAAAAGCATTGAAAAAGCAAAAACATCAAAAATTCAACTTTATCATTCCACAACCACCGTATTAAATCAATTTATCGCATTGTGTAGCTTGTGATTATTTCAAAAACTCAAAAGACAGCTCCGCTCAAAGACCGCATCTTTTCGACTCAATTGAAGAGACAAAAGCCGAATCGGTTTGCGCTTTGAAAGCTATTCCGGAAATCAGCTGTAACAGCTCTTTAAAAAACAAACGTTAGCATTAGTGTATTATGTTTATGTGAGACTAGCAACGAATTAAAGATAGAAGAATAAATAAAAACTATCCATTTTATTACAAAATTCACTCCCATTTTCGATAACAGTAATAAAAGAATAAACTTGACGCCAAAGTAAAGAAAAAGTTGAATCACCAGCCGAGAGTGATAGTACGAGTATTTTTAGACTCTACAGAAGCAGAAGAAAGAAAATGCACAACACTTCAAAGAGCACGATGTTCGGTATCACCACAACTAAAATCAAATCAAATTTGTTTTTAGTTCAGGTCAACTCACGCGGACAATTTTGTTACGATTCGATGAATGGGTTGGAAGTTATAGGAATAAAAATAAATATGGGGCTACGACCCTAAAACATTTTCAACTTTTCGCTCGGGTTTGTAATAGTTTTCCCGCCAAACTCCTACCAAACGTCAACTGTATGAATTTCATTTTAATTTGATTGCGCTGGAAGCTATTGCCTAAAAGCTTCTATTTTACTGACAAATTTTCAAAACTCAACTCAAATTCCTCAAAAATTGGCATCCAATAAGATCTACCGATTGTGTGAATTTCATTAAAATCTGATTGGTGCATCGGAAGCTATAGGGCATAAAGCATTTATTTTTTGGAGTAATTTTTCAAGATGGCAGCACTGTCACTTCTGTCAGACATGGTCCTAATGGTAATCAAAACGCGCTGCGAATTTCATATTGATTTGATGGTCCAGTCGTGAGCTCTAAGTTCCAAGAACTTAAAGTGGAGGTAATTCGGTCAGTTGTTACCGTTTTTGTGCGATGTTTTATTTTGCAAATTGACGGAGTGGACAAAAGATTGAATTTACCAATTGATTACACTTTCTTTCAAAAATCGAAAATTTTCAGGTGGGTAGATGATTTGAAGTTTATTTCGCGTCCTTTTTATCGCTTAAGATTTATACAAAAACAAGTACGCTCGTTTGTCTCGATTGAAGTATATGACAGGACTAAAAGGTTGATAATAGTTTATGCTGACAAGTTAAGAGAGCATTAAGGGAACATGCACGTTGGTATGCGAATTCAATTTAGCATCAATGAACAAGAATGGCCTACACACTTATAAAAAAAATATGTATTTATTCTTTTAGTTAACATTAGTATATCCTGCAAATTTTGTGATAGTCCAATGTTCTTGCCAGAAGTTACGTTAAATCAAAATTTGGAAAAAATCCTTGCTTACTTTTAGGAAATCAGCGCTATTAAAGTGTTAAAAATTTCAATTTTTTATCATAAACGAGCTTAAAACTTTATCAGTGTTTATCTCCAATACTTACTTTCTACAAAAATGTTCTTCGAATATCAGTAAAAAGTTAAACTCAGACTCTAACTTTGTTCCATGAGCTCTTGCAGGCATGTTCTTTAGCAAAGATTAGTCAACTTTCTTGACTTCCCTTAATTTTTTGAATTCTCTTACTGATCACTAGGCCATAGAAGCCATGTTTTTATGCACTCGGTAGACTGTATGAAATCAACAATTCACGCCGAACTTCAGTTGCCAGTTTCCGAGTCAACAACAGCTCAAATAAACAATTCGCCAGGCTTTAAAATGGATTATCCATTATTACAACGACGGAGGACTATCTCACTCTGCTAAAATGTGCGGCGACGATCAATTTCACTGAACCTAGTAAATGTACGCTTGCACACAGTCAGAATACTGAGAGTCAGAAACTGGTTGCAAACACAATTGTAAATGCAAAGAAAGAAACATTGGTACACCGCAAGCCATTCTGACACCTAGGTGCATAAAGTTAGCTTTATCAAATAACCTGCAGACCAGTTTTTCAAGTAATTGCTAAGCTCTTTATGTGTGAGGTACTGGTTGAATTGGCATCTATAAACGTACATTCAAATTTGGGAAATAAGGTTCAAACATTTCACTGCATTAAAGTTTTTGGGGGCACTGTATTTATTTAGTCATATTTTAATAAAATCAAAATATGAAACGATTTGTACATGCCGGGACCCATTTAAATCCCACAAATTCCAGAAAAGGACATGCCAATAAACATCAACTTTTCAACATTCATGTCGTATTTCGATTCAGCCTATTTCCAGGAAGAAAAATGTAATCAGCTGCTGCATCATTACTCTGATGAAAAATAAAGTGCCTTTAATGATACCACCAAATTCCAGCGGAATGAAAATGGGTAAATAGCAAGCGTCGACCCAAAGTCACATAAATGGATAATTACGTTTATTTCGGAGAAAAACAAATGGACTATGGAGCCTCGAGAGTCGAGAGTAGGAATGGATACGTCTGGGTATGCATGTGTCGGTAAACGTACAACAAATGGAAAGGCTCAAGTTTGTCGATCTACTGATGACGCCGAGGAATTAATTAAACATTCGTTAAAACTTCAGCAATAATATGCTTTATCACAACGAGAGACCTTCCTGTGATGCCATATAAAGTTATTAATGCTAGTTCAGTCAGGGTTGTTGTTTGATTCAGTTAGGAATTGTTTTGAAATAACTGTGGGTGTAAAGTGACCATTAGTAGCTGTTGATTATTTTACAATTCAATATGTAAAATCTTGACTTAATTGAGAATAATGGAATTGTTCTTAATTACGAAGGTTGTGGTTCATTAATTTCGAGCATATACCACAAGATACTCGTAACCTAAAAACCCTCAATAGTTCAATTGACTGATTCATAATTCGATTATCGTCAAACCTATTCAAGCAATTTAGATGCTAAAACTTCCTAACTGATTTCGGAAATTCTTCAACTTACGGCAACTCGGAAGCACTACTCACAAAAGAGCAAACTGGCCACAAAACGGAACTAGCATTGAATGCATGGCTTATGCGAATGTTATTCGAAACTTGGGCAGCCTCATCCATTTGTATAATATATCGAGTATCCTGATGTTATTCGAATTCAGACTAGAGGCTCCTGTCGCTGAACGATAATAATTAAGTTCGTCGTATAAGAAAACATACAACTATAAAAAGCTGAGATCGAACGACTATGGAGAGTCATATTGACTAATGCTTCGTATTTGCTTTGTTTGCAACGATGTTTAACAACTAGGGTTTAACGAGAGGTTAGTTGTTTAATGTTATTGACAAAGACATCACGGAAATTATTTAGGGGTGATCCGTTGTTATGGGTTGATTTTTATGGGTTGCAGAACTATTGCGGACAATGCGGCTATGAACATGTACAATAATTTGTGAGTTATGACAGCTTGAGAGGCAGTAAAATAGAAAATACTACCCATTAATGGAAAGGTCATGAACTTTAAGTAGGAGGTTCTTGGAATATAAATCAAATAAAACCTAAAGAGATCTACAATCAATGTTGAAAAAATTAAAGTTCTTTCCACATCGCACCTAAAGTGTATCTGCTTGAATTATGCGAATAATAAGCAGAAAAGTCGATTTGTTGCACCGACGTTATAACTGAGTCAAACAAAAAGGAGATCATTCTTGGAATACCGTAAGCATGAGAGTACGAGACTTATGAACACCAACTTTGCTAGCACCTTCACAGTAGATAATTACAGATTAGCAGCACGAACAATGAACAAAACTTTCGCAATAAACGCCAAAGATGATTTATTTCCATTTTATTGCTGCTGCAGTCCATCCGTTAGCGACTTGTGATGACTAAAGTTTTGCCAGTGTACTTTTCAGAGAAAACTCATTTTTTATGTCCTCAGGCAGATTTGTGAACTATTAATCGTGAAACTTGAATGCTTATTCTTAAAGCGAAATGCAAATGAAGGAATACGTTGGTTGAAGAAGAGTAAACCATTATCAAAGATTAATCGGTGATGATGCGTTGGAAATGTCTTAAAGATTTGTTGTCAGTGTTTTTTTTTACTGATTTGCAAAGAGAATTAATGTTAACGAAATTTAATATACCTTTAATATACCTATATGTTAAAAAGGGTTTTTCTTTTACAGATGTCGCATTTTGAAACTCACCACTGTCCAATGAACAGATGAAAGCTGTCAATGTTATTATTATTTTGCTGAATTGTCAATGTTGTCCAATGTTGTTGTCCAATGACAAGATTGAGAACAGTACTCTCCGAAGAGAATATCGCACCCGTCGAAGCCAGTGTTGCTGACAACCAACATTTGTAGATTCGCAGGCGAGTGCAAAAAGTTGGAATTTGTCCATCCAATTCGTACACTCAGAAAAAAGTCGCATAGTAAAATCAAGAATTGTCAATGTAAAAGCCAGGGTCATAATAAACGTACAGCCTCTTTGTATATTCGTTGCTGTTTCTTTCATAATAACAACGAATTTTATGGAATTAAAACGACTAATGTAAATTCAATACGTATGTTGTAAATACAACATGCATTATCGGTTATTTTAGTCATAAACACAAATCAACTACTTGATCTGTTGATTTGCATAGATGCACTTAAATTTCTTTTGTTTTGTTTGATCATTACTAAATCTCAACAGCATTTATTTCGAGACACAAATCGCGCATATATGTATGTAAGTGTAGTGCATGCAGTGTGTGCCGTTCGGTGTGCTGAATAGTTTATTTTTTGTTACTTATTATTTTGTTACTTGTCATAGCTGTGATTAGGAACAAGTGAAAAAGCAACGGGAGAATTCTTTTCTTCTAAGGCAGATAGAAATAAATCTTAAAGCATGGCCAAGGGTATAAAGATACCGAAGGACATCAAATAGGTAGATAGTTTTTATAAAATCAGACTCAAATTGTGTTATAATTCAAATTCCAGATACATATCAACTTCCGGCTATTACACCCAGCCCCAGGAAATGAAAATTTGCTCCTTGCAAAATTGGCATCATTTAAGACCAAAATCTCGCCATACTTATTAAACAATATACGCGATAAAGCTTGTAAAGAGCTGTTGCTTGCCAGCAATAAGACACAAAACAGCACAATTTTAATGTCAAGATGTTTCAAAAAGATCAACTTAAAATACCAATGCAAAAAAGACACTATTTAATGCTTTACATAGTTGAAGGACCCAAGAATTTCAAGAATTATAAATTGTTGAAATTCTTGGGTCTTTCAACTATTCAAAGCATTAAATAGTGTCTTTTTGGCATTGGTATTTTAAGTCGATTTACGACATTTTTGTTCATATTTTAAGTATGCAGCCACACTTTCCTTTCCATGTTATTACGATCCAATTTAGTTGTTGGATTTCCTACTCGCGGCTTCAAAATTACAAGCAGCCCTTGTTGATTCAATAGAGAAAATTGTTGCCAATACAACTCACGCACGTATTACTATGTAGTAGTTAATTCATAGAGAAACCTCTATGGCGCCATTTCATAGTGAAAAATATATGAATGAACAATGTTTTTCCCCAATTTTACAAAGTTTTTTTGTGAGTGTAGAATATTCTGGGCAAGGATACCGGGCTAAAGACTAAAAATATCCAGTTGGTGCAAGAATTAAAGCCATATGACCATCAGATGTGTTGCATGCTCGAAAAATGGGCCTAAAATCAACTGGAAGTTGACCTTCTGTTTTACGGGAAAATTTAGGTTTGCGACGAGGCTCGGTGGCTACGTCAAGCAAAATTACCGCATCTAGAAATCTGGAAGGCAGGTCACTGTATGGTACGCCCTGCATACCGGGCCATACTTATACTTCCATACTTCTTCAAAAGTGAACACGGCGAGCACGTTACTGTCAATGGCGACCGGTACAAAGTGATGGTAAACCAGTTTTCTCCCAAATTTGCGTTGTATGGATGTGAGAGAAATGTAGTTTCAGCAAGACAGCCCTACGTGACACACAACGACGGACACCATCGACTTATTGAAGACGAAATCTGGATCTCATACTATTTCGAGAAACCAACTTGTCAATTGGTCACTGAGATTGTGAAATTTAACTACATCGGATTACTTCTTGTGCTGATAATTGAAATCGTTGGTCTAGACTCTTGTGCTAGCTGTCTTGTGAAAGGCTGGGTATTTCCTATCAGCTATTTTATGTGGTTTCCTGATAGCTCCTTATGTGGAGTTTTTTTTTGAACTAGTTTTGAATTAATAGTACCTAATATGGTTGATATTTATATTGTTGAAAGACTAAATATTTTTATTAACGAGTTGTCTGAATCAAATGCAGGAAAAAACTGAATTGCTAGCTTCGATTGTATAAGCAATTTTTTTAAATGTTTTTCGAAAGAAGATAACGTTGTACTCAAATGATAATTTTTATTTTTTGTTAGAAAAGTGTGATTTTGAAACAGTTTTAACGTATTTTCCAAAATTATTTTGAAAAATTTTATACCGCTTTGGTTGATGCTTTGCGGAAGAAACTAGAACCGACTGCATTTTTTTGAACGGGCGTCGAAAAACCTTCATAAGGTTTATGGGTTAAGGATGAATGATTCAGTGAGATTCTTACTCACTGTAAAAGACCACCCGCTGACCTCGCGGAGTCCGAGCCGGGAACGTTTTTGCATTACTTCGATTCATATATCCCACTAGCACCTATTAGATACAACCCGACCAAATTTCGTTATGTCAGAAGGAGTCTCTGAGGGTACCTCTTAGTCTTTTCAGCCGCAATACCGTCTCTACATACACTGAAATACGTAACCAAGCCCCTTCTGAATGCAGCGTTGCTTCCTCAATTGGTCTATTACGGACAAGAGCGCTTCCCATTCTGTTCTGAAGTGGAGGTACTTGAAGAAAGTGTGCAATATATTTTTGAATTCCTTAATGCAGTATTTGCAATATTCTGTCCTGACTTTTCCCATTCTATGAAGGTATATCCTGAAATAGCCATGACTTCTTATAGAAATTGGCACAGGAACAAATTTATTTCACAGTGGTCGCAACTAAGCTAAGGGTTTATTAGATTATTTAATTGTGATTGCTACCTCTCCGCCCACATCCGAGCTATTGACGAAGATCTCTTTACGCTCGTTAACTAGTAAGTCGACTGAGATTACTCGTGCTAAGATTAGCTTAACATTTTGTGATTTGTAGCGCTCCACTATATTGAACGCTCGCCATTCTAGCACGATTCTTTTCAAATTTTAAGGCAGCGATGTACTGTACGCAGCATTGAATTAGCTGCGGTGGTTTGGATGCTTCTGGTTTACCGATAGATTAGTGATTGCTCTAGAGCTCTCGGGTTCAGTTTCGCTATCTCCTCAGTCCACCAGTAAGAGTATTGCTTCCGAGGAAGTTGTCTCTGATGCGCCTTCGAGGCGTCGCACGTCCACTTGATTTACGAGTAACTATGGTGAAGCGTACCGATCTCTGCTTGATCTATCGCTGATTCTACTCAACCTGCGCGTTCCTCGCCAGGAAAGCTAATGTCGAGCGACTCCAAGAGCTTTCTCCTGTCTAAAGGCTGGTACTTAGTTAATCGTGAAGCTTAGTTTTGACAAGTCTCCATTGTCTGGTCATTCTTTTGAGCGAAAAAGCAGAGACACCGCTCATTTCTGACGGATAAAATGTCAAGAATTTCAATTTTCAATCGATTTTCTTATTGGAAAGACATTAGCACAATTCAGTTTTCAAATTCAAACACCAAATGTCAATTTTTAGTTCGAAATAATGAATTGCTTGGAGACATGTGCGACATTTTCAAAGCGAAAGCAACTTCGAAACAACTTTTCATAAAAAAATATTTTAATAAAAAACCCGATTTTTTCCTTATGAAGCTAGACATATTTAATTTTGTGACAAATATCGATATTTTGAGGGTAATCTGCCCTCTTCTTTAGTGTCTGTCGGTATAATTTTAATCTGACTTAGGTATGTTATATATAGTGCTTACTTTTAAAGTACTGACTTATACTAATTACCAACTAATCGTCTACTGACTTAAATTTACTTGACTTAAATACATTTAACTATATATATTAGTTAAAATTTCCTCCTCACTATCAAATGTATTTTTAAATTAACCTGAACAATGGCGATGCACAGTTTCCTTGTTCTGTACTTAGTTTTCTATTCATTGTGGTTTTCCATATGTTCAGGCTTTCGTACGCATCCAGTTTTTGTACCTGCTGTACCTCCTTAATCACCTCCACGTTGTTCCATGTGATGTTGTGATCCTCCTCCAGGATGTGTTTCGCTAATGCTGATCGTACTAATGTTGTATTCCTTTTCCTCGCTGAAACTGCTTCCCGCTTATGTTATGTTCGGTTAGTCAAACACCAACTAACCGTTTCGTTTGACCAATGGATATTTTTTTCGCATTCTGGGCAAGTAATTTTGTATGTTGCACATTTTTCCTCCTTATCTTTTTTGTCTTCACGTGCCATCATTTAGCACTTAATTTTTTGACACTACTGGTTGGAGCGTCGTTAACAGATCACACTGTATTTTGTCTTTTTTTTTGACAAGGTTTCCAATTATTTTCTCGTCAAATTTATTTTTTCTCGCGGTATCTTTAATATACTTAACTTCTAAGTTTAAACTTTCCTGATCCATGGACACTGTTAATAACCGGTGGATCATCTATTAAAGGGTGCCATTTTTTGGGAATGGTAATGATCAACTTTTCATGCTAAGAAATGAGTACAAATTTTGCTTATTTTCGTGTTAAATTTTCGCGAAGACAGTACTAAGCTTAACTTGGAAATATTTAAGCCAATTATTTTCCAACTAGAGCTCCGCGAATTTAGGCTTTCTTGCAATAGTTAGAAGGTAATGTAGTTATGATCGCTTCGTAAGCACTGCAGTCTGTTGCACTGAAGCGAATTGGTACTAGTTGTACACACTTGGTATCAGAGCATCGTAGCTTAAAATTCACTGAGAAAACTTTTGAATTATTGAAAGACCGAAAAAACATGTTAAAAAATTTACAGTGTGGTTAAAATTTTCATGGAATTTTCGGAAATCAATTCAGAATTGAAGAAGAAACTACTCGTTTTAAGTTGTTCGTTTTTTTTAGTTGCACGCAGCACATCCTCTTCAGTTTGAATAATTTGGGATGGATTTATTCCGCATCTTCTCAAGTTTACAGCAGATTCCAATATAATTCTGATTTTGGAAGAGCGCAATTTTTCGTCGTGTAAATACATAAACTTGGAATTTGATATCGTCTAAAATCCCGATTTCGTGCAAGAATAGTGCTGTAATTAAAATATTGAAACATTCGTACACGATAGAAAAATATTGCTTTTGCTTTTTATTTTTCGAGTAAATATCAGTGCCTGTTACAGTCAGTAGTATAACTTGCCAAGTAGTAAGCGAAGCTTACTTATTATTTTTCAATTGTCTATACTCACATACTTTATCACTCTTTCTCATTCAATTGTATAGTTAAATAAAAGATTTACTTTAAACTACTGACTTGAGACAATCCAAATAAACTTTCTGAATGAATGAGAAATCACAGTTATTTAGCAGTTCGTTCGGCGCAGAATCCGAACGCTGATATATCCTTGTCGCTGATATACTCCACGTAAATGCTTTTCTTATCCGCTAGGTCTCGGAAGAAGCTATACTAGTTACACATCAATGCGCTTCAGGACCTTATGGTCCCGTCAACATAATAGGCAAGTACAAGCTTGGTTGTCTTTGTAGATGACGAGGGTTGCACTGCTTGACTCGTACGTCAATTAGAAGCTTTTCCAGCCAAAGTAATTTCGTTGCTGCGTCTAAGAGTTGCGCGTCTAGGAGTTGCCCACAGCACTGGATTTCCGTGAAATCGAATCACGTATCCTGACTTAGACTTTCAGTCACTTTTGAAGTTTGCACCTGCGTAGCAACTGACAGCAAGAGTTTGGGTTTTCTTGAAAATTATACATAAATGGATGAAAATAAGGTTCGCTTATATACTTTAAAGCTTGTTTCAGACTTTTCCACAACAAACTTTTTATGAAAGCGTCATAAACTTGGTTCAAAAAGTAAAATATAAGATTTAAACACTTTCTTATTAAATTCAAAGTATTTTTAAGCTGAAGTTAATCAAATTGATGCAAATATCTTGCAGAAATTCCACTATGAAATCCAATTTCAATAGAAAAGTGTAAAGTACAATTAATTTCTATTAAAATTTCTTTTATGAAAAGAAATGTGAATAAAACATGGTTTATATCTAGTACAAAATTTGGGTACTATAAGCGCAGCATCACACTGTCCATTGTCTTAGAATTTGGCTAGTTCTAGCAATAAGAAATTGATTGTCACCATTTGGTCATTTTACTTAAATCTAGATGTCTTTCAAATTTTATAATATACACTTCAACGAATGAATAAAAGTAGTTTTATTCATTCAAAATACTTCACTTGAGTGAATGCACTTCTGGCCTAGTGTTACGTGTCTTAATGTAATGCATTCCTGTCATCAAACTCGCCCTGAAAAGATTGTGCCTCATGCAGTATACGAGGACTGAATAGATTAAAAAGAAACTGATCTTGATAAGTTCACGAATGGCCGCAAATACATTATCGAAAGGGATGTTTTCCGATCCGCATATCCTGGCTTCCACTGTAAACGCACTTATTAAATATAAATTATTAAAAAAATTCCATGCTGCTGGCGAAACTACAATCGCAAAAACACAAACATGAAAATCACATCAAATCACATCGTATCTTCCTAAATCTTCAACTCCAAAAATAAGACTCAACATTAAAGGTACAATATTTTAAAATTTCATATATTTAGTCTCTTCCGTATCTTTTTTTTACAAAAAATGTACAGCTCACTGTATACCAAGCTACCTACACACAAACGTCCTTGAATTCAACGAATACTAAATAGAAATTTTCTCTAACAACATTTCTGATTCTTAAATTCTATGTTAGTCACTGATTCGATTAAAATAAATGCATCTTACGCTCGGCAATTAAATTATCTTTATTTTAGGTATCCATCATTATCCAGCCATATCTAAGCGTAAAATTAGTGTATTTTAACTGCTACACACTTGCTTAACGATTCAATAAATTAATGAAAATATCAAAACTGTTATTTGCTAGCTCCTTATCCAAAACGGTTATGTTACATTGCAACTTAGAGCTACGAGATTTATGCCTATAATAACAAAAGTACAAAAATAAAATTGATTTCAATTTTGGCAGAAAGAAAGTATTCTTAGCGTGTTCATTTAAATCGGTAAATGGGCTCTGGGTCACCAATTTAAATGAAGCGTCAATGCTCACAACTTAGATACTAACCAAGAATTTATGATACGTTCACTTAGAATTATACGATTTAGCACGGCCAGTAAGCGTCACATTTTGGATATTATTGGTAGATTTTCAAAACTTAAATAATTCATTTATTTTGATAAATTAAAAACCGTAACATTTTTCTTTCATCCCTACAGCTAAATCAATATGTACAAGTTCATTTACAATTGCGCCAATTAAATGCGACGTACCTGGTATGTACATGCACTGCGTTTTCGATTGAATGATTGCAAGGAGAACTTAACTAGAAACAAAATACATCCATTTCCAGTTCTACCTAGAGAACCGTTTCGTTCGTACACGTTCGCGGTCCGTTGACCAGCGAGTACTTGGACGATCCATCTTTCGTTGCGGTGACCTGCTTGAGGAATATTTCCTTGAACGTCTCCCGGAATTGCCGGGACATGCCACAGTAGATGGCGAAATTAATTGGATAGCTAACAATTAGGAAGAAATTGGCGAACAGGATAAACATGTTGGCGACACGATAGTCGAGGAATTCGATTACAGCTGACGATATGATATGTAACACAGTTATGACTGCAATCGGTATTTCGACTATGAGGAACACCGTCACGACCACGATAAGCATAAGAGTTGTGCAGTTTGCGTCCCGTAGCTTCTTCGATTCCTTCTTGCGATTCTCCCGGAAGAGTTTCTCTCGTTTTTCCTGTGCTTTTTTCATGGCGCGGAACAGCAGGATGTTGAGGGTCACGAGCGATGCACATGGCACCAAGTGCACGAATAGAACTCGAAATGAAAAATATGCGGAATAGAACAAATTCTCGCCAATATATTTATCCACCCAGGGTGCAGTTTTGCTGGTGCACACATCTGCCGGTCCTCCGTGCCATTCGATAACTAGCAATGTATAGGAGCGATCGAAGAACCGCGTGCTCTGATGCAAAATCGCCACTATGCTAATGTACAGGATGCAGCGTTTTACACGTGGCATTGTGCACCACGTTCGTGCCACTGGAGCATGACAAACGTATATGTATCTGTAACGGGAAAAAAGCAGGACGATAAGATAGGAATGCTATGCAAGTTGTGAGAGGATGTATTTTAAAGCAGAAATACAAAAAAAAAACTGAGCAAAACCATGTTTTCCACATTTCTGTACTTCCGCAGTTATTCAATAAACTTGCGTTTAAATTTGATTCGGAATCTTGTAACTTTAAATCTTTGGCATGAGGAAAATATAAGTTTTTTTTCCAGGAAACAAACTCAAAACTGTACGAAAGAACGAATGTTTCGTCATGTATTTGTAAAATCCTTTTTTATAGGATTACGATACGAAAGACATTACAAATGTAACAGCATTGAGCTTTTCCTATCTTTGATTCATGCACCACTTACCTTTGAACGGCTAATGCTAACGTCAGCCATATTGATGCTGTGTGGAAAATCGCAGGCACTAACTGTAATAGTAAAGCATATATTTTTAGGGTGAGTATAGATTTAAAAAAAAATTTGGGGCAATATTATTTTTGGTGGAAATAAGAAAATGTAGGTGTTGAGCTGTGGATGAACTTTTAAATGAAAGAGGTTAAATCAATAAACAATAAATCTGTTACAAATCTTTTTAAAGGAAAAAAATTAGTCTATTTTTGGATTACATTAGAGGAATATAACGAAGTTCGATAGTCACATTTTGCACATTATGATTAGAGGTTTCAGAATGAATGTTGGTTAATGAAACTAAAAGAAATAAAGGTAATTGTCTAGAATTGGGGCTCCAGACAAAAATCGCTCCAAAAATTTTTTCGTCGATATCCAGTCATTCTACATGATAGAATTAGATATTAGAAGGTGGGGGAGACAGTTTTCTATAAATTTATAAATAAAAAAACAACAATTTTTTGAATTTTCCAAAAAAAAAATTAATTATTTTCTAACGTGCATTAAAAAATTTTTTTTTCGCTTTCCAATCATTGTACATAATAACATTAGATATTATAAGGTGGACGAAACAATTTTTTATGACTTTATAAAAAAAAAATGCAATTTTTTTGATTTTCTCAGAAAAAAAATATTTATTTGCTGTTGGAGTTAAAAAAAAAAAAAAAAAATATAATATTCTGCATAATAAATATAAATAATTATTGACTACAATGTTTTTTATAAAAATTACGAATAGCCATAGCTAATTCATGTAGCCTATGCGTGTGGTTACGAAACCGACGCCTGAACAGAAACTCTGCGATATATCCAGTCATATGATAATCCCGACGTCCATATTTTGGCATATTTTCACGTGCATCACGCCATGTTCGTTCTATATTCTGCGTGTATGCACCTGTATCAGGATCCACAAAATTGTAGGAGTGATTGACGGTCAGGTGTTTGTAGTCTACACTCAGAAATTACATGAAAATTTTTTATTATTACTATCTATATCGAAAGTATTGTAAAGAAACAAAAATGATGATTTTATCAATAAAACAATTGTATACATACCACAGTGATTCGAGACAATTGTAGTGGCAGAACGATTTGGTACCGGTTCCATGAAGATTTCTCCAGTCGTTCTGTCGAATCCACCGAAGATCCAAGTACCTTCTACTATGCGCCCACGCTGATATTTGCGCTTACCGAACTTGGCCTCATCAATTTCTACCACATGTCCTGGACCTCCTAATTCTGTACTACAATTGTCTATACACCAATCCTCTAAAACTTCCCGAATAAACGAACTCCAATCACACACAGTAGTTCGAGACAATCCTAGTTCGTCTATTAATTGTTGCTCATGTGGCGGATTGAGCATAATGTACATTGATAAGAATGTACATGTTTTTTCAGGTGATAAATTGGTGTGTTCTAACCAGGAATCAGCTCTCAACGATTTTTTGAAGTTACACTTCGTTTGGACAACTTTATGACCAATTTTTTGTTTCTGTCTCCTTTGACATCGCCACAAACACTTCGGTGATGAAAATGAAGCGGGATTACCACATGAAGTACACATTACATTCTGCACTAGTATCTCGTGATCTTCCAAAAATTTTATGCACGACTCACGCGACGCAAATGTAATTGACACTCGCTGAATTGTCCAGGAACAAGTTTCACACGCCATGGCTTTGATAAAACTAATGAGAATAATCTAAATCAACAATAACTGAAATATGTCAGAAGAAGAATGCAATGAAAAAATGTAAATAACGAATGATCTTTATTCGCGATCTTCATATTATTCCGATAAGTACAAAAGTAAATAATTAACGTGAATGTAGAAATAAACATAGGCGAATTATAGCTTTAAACAGCGAATTATTTTTGGAAGGGATAAATTTAACGTGAAACGTTCCAAGCATTCATCATCATCTAGGATGGGTTTAGAGGAGAGGAGAGGAAAGGTAACGTCGCCGATGTATACAAATTAATTTTTCGAGAAATTGAAAAATAGTGTTTAGTGCAAATGCACTCAATAACAATGAAAATTCTCAGAAGAAGCATTGTTGTTTTTTTTATGTAGGCATACGTGGACAGTTTGTTTACTTTGGCAAATTCTTTAGTTCATCTTATTTTGGCTTTATATTATGTGATAATATCGCAATATTACTCTAAGACCATCAAAAAAAATGTAAACAGTTTGTCGCCCAACATATATATATATTCTTGTTCAGTATGATGGCAGAAAAAACATATTTAAATTTGAAAAAAAATCGGAGGTGACCGAGTTGTACTATAAACTTACCGAATAAATAGCTATATATACACCATATACCCTATAATGTATGTTGGAATGAAAAAAAATGTGTCTCCCCCGCCTGAAATATAATTATTGAACCTTCAGAAATGACCGGAAATCGATGAAAAAATTTTTGGAGTGATTTCTGTCTGGAGCCCCAATTCTGGACAATTACCGAAATAAAAAACTCTAGCGCACCTGAACCGCTAGAAACACTAATGTTCGAAGAACAGTAGAAGAATCGAGCAGGTTTTGAGTGCATATTCCACCACATGTGCTGCTTATTACGGCCAAACTGTTTCAAATGCCACGTGTTACTTTCGTCTCAAGAATGCATTATAACTCATATGGTGGAAGGTTTCAGATATTACCACTGGCATGAATTTCAACGTTTATGAGAGCAAAACACGGGTTAATTATATTCGTTATCAGTTGCTTATTTCACATAATTTTGAAAGCAGCATCTCATATAACATCAATGAAGAAAATGCTCAGTGCCTGCAGCACTGTAACTGAAGTTGGTGTTTGGGGCTGCGATCCAAAAAATTTGCAGAACTTTGCGAATTGTAACATCGGTTATTTATTTTCATTGTAAATGTTTCCGGTATGTATACTAACTGTAAGCATTTATTGATACAAAAGTAGCACAACCGACTCGTGCTGGCAACCTTTCGCCAGTATCAAAGCCAAAAATATATCAAATCTGCTTCACGTTGTTTAATTACATTCGAAGTTATAGGAGTATAAAGAAATTTAGGGTTACCTGCAGCGAGTTTTTTCAAATGATCGAAAGCTTAATATTTGCTGTTTATTGTCACTACAATATCATTACCATTTGAAAATTCTACGATAAAACCGCTTAATAAAGATATTGCAATTAAACACAAAACCAACAATAGCTGGCAACCCTTTTGTGGCTTTTCAACCAAATTTGGCCTGAATAATGTTTATGATAGGTTTCATTAATTGTATGAAATTCGTATTGATTTCATGACTGCACTGGAAGTTATAGTGCAAAAAGTTTCATTTTCCTGAGCGAATTTTCAAAACCAAAGACACAAAAATTACCATAGCTGGCAGCACTAATCAAATTTTTCAACCAAATTTCCACCAAACAGAGATTAGAGTTAGGTTTAGCTACTGTGCCAATTTCATGAAAATCTGGTAACTTATTCACATTTCATAGTGCAAGAAGCAGTTTTTTTTCTTTGTAATTTTTCAAGATGGCACCACTGGCACAGACTTGCGCACAATTCAAAATCGCTTCTATCAAATCTGGTCTTACTTAAGTCCAATGCATTCTGCAAATTTTAGCTGTATCTGATTATTGGTTCGTGAGTTTCCGTGAATAGAAGTTTTTGATGCTAAAAATATAGGTTAACTGGGAGAGGGTTACCGTTCTTGTCCGACATGAAATTTCCAAAGTTTTATTTTGAACGTGTAGTTAAAACATAAGATTTATATACAGATTGGTTTTATTGTAAGAAACGGACATTTTTTTGAATATTCGATGGTTTGAATGTTTTCACTTCCAAATTTTTTTTTTCAAAATGAAGACACCAAAATTATCATAGCTGGCAGCTCCAACCGAATTTTTCAACCAAATTTCTACCAAACGTGGCTTAAAGTAAGGTCCAGCAATTGTGTGAGTTTCGTCAAAATCGAACGATTCAATCAGAATTTATAGGGCTAAAAACAGTTATCTTTTTTAGTGGTTTTTCAAGATGGCACCACTGGCACAGAATCGCCCGCATTTCAAAATCACTTCTATCAGACCTGGTCCTATTTAAAACCAATACATTCTGCAAATTTCAATTCATTCTGCTCATCGGATCGTGAGTTTCCGTGAACAGAAGTTTTTGATGCTAAAAATATAGGTAAATTGGGCAAGGGTTACCAGGCGTGCCCGTTATACCATATCTTTTTTTTTTTTTTTGGTTATGTAAACAAAGCACAAGATTTATATATGAGTGGCTTTTTTTTGAAGAAACGGCATTTTTTCAAGAGAGACGATGATTTGGAGGTTTTCACTTTCGTTGCCTGCCCTAGCTACAGGGTTGCCAGCACGCTAATTTAAAGCTACACAAATCTACAACTAAATAATATTAATATGTCCTGAAAATTTCGTAATGATTGAATAGCTCTGTCAAAAGTTATCGAAATTTAAATTTTTTTAAATTTTCCCGTCCTCTTTTTAGGCACCCAGCGCACACATAGGGTTAAAAAATTCCAAAGCATTATTTGATTCATATGTAAAACACGTTAGAAATTTATTTCGTTAACTTTATTTTTGCGAAAATTATTTGTGCACGAAATAATAGGTATATTAAAAATATCACTTAAATGGCCGCCGGCGCCAAAAGGTTAACAATAACTGACATTTAAAGAGACCTGGACCTATTCTGCATATACACCAATGTATCCTGAAAGTTTCAGCTCAATCGAATGGCGCGTTCCCGAGATTATCTCACTGAAATTTTTTGATGATATATATATATATATATATATATATATATATAAAGAAATATGAATTTTTGGCCGAATCGATTTTAATACTAATGTTCTTCGAACATTAGTAATAAAACAAAAATAATTCCGGAGAGATACCAAATTGAAATCTATCCGAAATAAATCCTTCCAATACTATGAGTATCCGTTTTCTAACTAAGCAGCAGAATGTCCTATATCAAAGAATAAAGTACTAGTTCACTTGCAACGTATGCGTTTGATTTTGGTAGTGTTGCTCTGTGTGGTTGAAAACCGATTAGAAAGTGAAATACTGGCTGTTGCGGTTGACTGTGACCTGGCAATATAGCAAGATGTAATTTGCACGGTGTGCTCTGAATGATAGAGATCTATTAACAATAGGGTAAGAGTTACATATAAGTACATGCATATGCCTAAAATTATGGTGAAATATTGATATCCTTTTTAAGTCTAATGTATTACTGAGTAGAATCGCACACTCATTTCTATGGTGACAGACATCTAGAACGACAATATGACAATATATCCTAAATAATATTGAAAAACAAGCAAACAATATTCAAAGAAGGCTTAGTTTTATTCAAATAAGACAATAGGCAAATGAGAGCTGAATATAGGCAATCAAGAAAATTAATTCCAATGAAATAAGTGCCAGCCAAGGCACTTCAAATCTGCAGATTACCATATAGAACACTACGTCAATGAGAGCAATCAACAAACTACTCGTAAATTCACATTCTACTACATCTTCAAGGCATGAGTGACTTGAAAATCACACGATAGTGTTAAACAATGACTTCGCACCAGAATGGGACATCAGAATTATGACTCCGACGTACTAGTTTGCAACAAAAAAAAATTCCAGTCTCAGATTTCAAAATTAATCGAAATGGATGAGCATGACTAGTCTGAATTATTTTTTACTAAGAAGACATGTTTTATATGGGTAAGATACGTTCGCGAAGATAAGTTTATATGGGCTGCTTGCATTTGAGCGATAAATGGCAAGATATAAGTATGATAGGCCTCTCATCATTTCCAATATAGATGTTACTAAATTTCACCTAAGTAATGAGCTACCCATTTTGGTGAAAGACATAGTGATTAGCATCATTCGAATTTTTGATGAGCTTGACGAAACACATCAATTAATTATTCTCCCTGTAGCAATGTTCAAAAGCGTGAGAAAAAAGGAATTTTAAGAAGTTCTTGGACGTTAAGTTTTATGAAAACAAAAATCATTTCTCATTAAACCTGAATTATTTTTCACGCAGCTTAAGGCGCGTTTTGCAAGCGGGAAATTAAGCAATATATTTTTTTTAGAATATATTTTTTTATCTTTGGATAGTAGATAGTCAGCCATAATTTAGTCAAAGAATTTGGTAGCTGTAAAAAAAAGTATCTCAGCCATTGAATTTATGAAAGAATAGATGATTTTGCAGATGATGGTAGCTAACCGAAGGTATAGTTTAGGAAAGTTTTCATAGAACTTAAGTTAACTTTTGTAAAAAAGAGTGTGCTGAAATTTCAACTGTGTTTGAAGAGTTTCAGCTTGATTTCAAGTATCGAAATTGTTTTTCAGAACATAATCGAAAAAGCCTTAAAAACACGCCATCAGAAAAACACCATTGGGTACTGCACACAACAGCTTGGTCAGAATCAAAATAGGCAAACACACTGCATTCTTATCCCAGCTTTGTCAAGCCTTCAGTCTTTGAATTTAAATACCATGTATTATCTAATCAATGCCTCTTTCAAACTTGCATATTAACAATTCACAACTCATTCAAACTTCAGCCGAAGAAGTAAAGATATCGTCAATTTTTTAATTTTTTAATTTCGCCACTTTCGCTTTGTTTAAAAATGTATAGCATTTTGGATACGAATTGCTTCAGCGACGTTATTAAAAGGTTACTTTTCAGTGGAATAGAAAACCCATAAATTTTTCAAATGTGTTAAACATTTGAAAAAGTCTTGCGTTAAAAGACAATCAATAAAATGAGGTCCAAGTTCTTGACAAACTTTAAGAAAACTATTTTATTTTACATAGCGAGCTTGACCTGCTATGCTTGATGCAAAACTTCCATAACTTCTAAATATCAAATGCATTTCAACTGATTGATCAATGACACGAAATTTATGACTATTCAATTGTTTCCATGATGATAGTTAGCTATGTAGGCTTTAAGAGCAAGCAAATTTTCTTAGTAATAGTTAGCGCCCAGCGTGGGCGCTGAAGTGCAATTGTTGCAAGTCGAGTTTTGTTCATTGATAACGATGGTGTATACATAGATAAACGTTGAAAAGTCAATCAAAGAGTTAGGTTGAAAATCGATAGTTTATTATAAAGCTCATAATTAAGGTAGTATATTGTGACATTTAAAGAAAAGGACAAAAACGAGTAACGGTGTTTTGGTCAATAGTTAAAGTATTTTTGAATAGGTTGATTATTTTATCAGTCTCAAAATTTTTGCGACATCACATTATAATTTTTAAATTGTTGGGTTACTCTTTGTTTTGAAAAGTATGTTCAACTGTCATTTATTTTTAGCTACCGATAAAAATGAAACATTCTTTACGTGTTGGCATCTGGGAGCATTTTTTTTATAATTTTGAACTGTATTATAACAACTTATTTGGAATCTTGTGTACGTACATTTTATTCGATATACCTGAACCAATGCAATGATTGTTGTGAAAACTTCCTTTTTCACAAAATGAATAATTTTCTTATTATTACATTTGTTAGATGTAGCAAAGTTTAATCTAAATATCAGTTTTTCAAGCAAATCCTTAGCTTATGTTCTTGAATTTTATGCATAATTGTCATGGTCGATTATTGTTCAAAGAAAGAAAAATGGTTTAGAACGAAACGAATGTATCTGTCAAAAATCTATTTATATCCTGACAATAAGTCGTATATAAAAAAAGTCAAAAAAGTCGAGCAAGTTAGACCAATTGACAGGAAGTTTTCAAAGTTGATAGCTTGTCAGAAGTTGACCAAGTTTATGCGAGAGCCCAATGTAATCCCAATTTGGGATTATCCCAAATATCGCGTCGTATAAACGGGCAAAATTGGAATTGGGATTTTATGAAATTCGAATTGCGTATAACCATAGAAACTTTTTTTATAGAAACTTGTTTGCGTAACCATAGAAACTTGTTTGCGTAACCATAGAAACTTGTTTGCGTAACCATAGAAACTTGTCTGCGTATGTTACATGTTGCTACTTCCTCCAACCAATTTGAATATAAATGCTCTATTCGGCGTTCCACAATGTTGTGGAAAATACAGCAGGCACTAGTAATTTTCGGCACTTAATTATGATTAACGTCTTCTTTTGCAAAAATAAACGAAACGACATTAGTTTTATCCAAATGCACAAAACAAGCGCCGTCACATATTTCATATGTATAATGTGTAAATTTGCTCAAAACTAGACCCGTCATGTTGAAGAATCACTTTTATTGACACATTTCATATGCACACTCACACATAGTCATCGGGCGTACACCCAACTGTTTGGGTTTAAGCTGAAATCCGAATTTGACCGTTTATACGACGGTCTGACTGGTATAATCTCAAATCGGGATTACATTGGGATCTCGCATAAACTAGGTCGTTGTCGACTCACTAATAAAAACTCTACTTCCGTCATAATTTTTTGTTGAAAGTCGATTCCATGACAGTTGACAAACAGCTGGTCGGTTGCTCGAACTTACTCTACCAAAAAAAGGTCGAGCAGAAATCGTGCTCTGAATTGCTCTAGTTCAACTTAGAGCAGGCTAATGAAACACATTTTGCTGAGATATCTCAACCTAAGCTCAACCAGAGCAGCTCATTAAATACAGCTTTTTGTCATTGCATGTTTTCATTGCTTATTGCCTTATTATTGTACTACTCAGTTAGTTTTTATATTATAATAAGCCCTTCTCAAGTCATTTAGTCCACAATTCTATTGAAAGGATATTGGTAACGATTTTTATGGAACAAAATAGCATCAAATTAGAATAGCTGATGGGCTACTTCCTTCAAATAAATTAGCAATGTTTCCTTTGCACTATTCATTTCAATTATTCCAATTATGAAGTTTTTCATAGAACAATTTTATTGTTGTAATTAAACAGGAATCAAAGTTGGAATTAACAGTGCATTGCTAATTACATCTTAAAATAGTGAGTATTTCTTTATAGAAGTGTTATATTGAGATCGCGTTCTTTCTTCTTTTCTCTAATATCATAGACAACGTACACTGTGTCAAAAAATTGCATGTGCACAACCTTTTCATTAATTAAAACTCATTTATCTCTAAAACAAACAAAATTTTCTTTATTTTTATTAATTTTATAAGTTCTACACACCTGAAATTATCTAAAACATATTATCGCTAATTTTTTAAATTAAGCTATAATTCATATCAAAAACTAGCACGTACTTCAAAAATTTCCACATACATTCAGAAAATTAATCACTTTTAATAACTTCTAATAGCGTTTGTGGTGTCCTTTTGCTGAAATCACATCTTTTAAGCGATTGTTCATTGAATGGACTAGCTTTCTAGTATTTCAGGCGTTATTTTGTTTGTTCCAGCATTTTATTTTCCAAAACATACCAAACATATTCGATGGAATTAGAGTCTGATGATTAAGGTGGATGAGAAAACACAGATTTCACGTTATGCAGTAACCACTCTTTTACTAGATAAGAGGAATGTTTTGGATCATTGTCATGTACTAGTGAAAATTCGTCGCTAAACCTAATTTTTTTTTCTTCTTAAATTAAGCTTTAATATTTCCAAGTTCTGATGCTTGTTCATAGTGCTTTCCACAAATTCCAAATTTCCAACGTCATTTGCTGCCATTACTCTCCAAACCATAGCATTTCCCCCTCCAAGATAAGTTTAATTCCTTAAAAAACATATCGAGCTAATTGTACTTCCTCTCGGCGTCCATCTTTTTTACTGTCCCTTTTTTATTGTCTCTCTTGTCCTGTTAATGCGTTGTGCGGTGTTAAGAACAACGAATTTCAATAAACATATTCTTTTTCCAGGCCAAAAATCTATTTTTCAATAATAACACGCTACACCCTACCAATTTTAAACAAATACAAGAATTGTTAAACGATTTTTATGCCTACAGCTTTCGAACTCATAAGCTGATGTCCGTTTTTGATTGCAAGAAGAATACCCATGCGCGTTTTTGTGTATGCTTTCAAAAGAACAAATATTTCATATCATCTCATGCCACACTTTAATTGATTAGGACGTTCCACAGTAACCTTTGGACTTTGCCATCATCACCGGAAATAAAAAAAAACTATCACTACAGATTCAAAACTGTCACTGTAGTCTAAAAATTTCACCATATTCTACCCGCGAAATGAAAAACAATTTGAACCTATACGAATTCAATTGAAACTTTTATCTACAAAATACATTGTGTCCCACATGCGAAGGCTATTTCGATTTCGCTATAGCCTAAACAAATTTCAACAATATTCAAAGCACGCATACTAGCACCATGTGTATCCACCTAAATACTTGCAGCCGGCAGGCTTTTTATCAGAAAAATGCAGCAACCAAAAAAACGGTTAGCTGTTCACGGTAAAATGTTATAGATAGTTTTTTTTTTAGGGAACATTGTGCATTTTTGATAAACCTATCTGAATACTGCCAATCAACTTTTCGAATTTTAATCGCTTTTATGGCTAGTGAAGGGGATTAGTTGTATAGTAGGACTCATCCTGAAAGCTCGGAATTTCGATGTTACTCGTTACCACTATCGCAGGTTGTTAGAGTTTTAATAAACCATTGTTCCGGTTCAATCGAAGCGTAACTTTCGGATTTTTTTTATTGAATTGTCCATAGGCGGATGTACAATATTTAAATTTGCGTGGAAATGGGAATTTGCTATTGAAAAATGTTGAAAAACACATCAGAGGGCTGACTGATTTAATTACCGAACAAATTTAATTTGAGTTTTCAAATGAAAAATGTTTCAGTGAGTCGGAAATAACTAAAAACGTTTAGTGTATGGTTGTGCATAATTTTCATTGACGTGTTATTTTAGTCGAAAATGATACGCTCATCCGATGAAAAGTCACAAACTTGATTCACTCAGTATACCGACGCCATGCATTTGAAACCAGACCCGGTGATTTTGAAATTCGTTTAAAAACCCGACGTGATTTATTGTAACATACAACCCCATGTCCAAGCCTTGTGTTTGTGCTGTGTTATCGCATTCCCATGAAAATCAAACTTGACCATACTCCAGCGCTTTCTTGAAATGAAGAAAAACGTTGGGATGGAGATTGATGTTTCCTAATGGAATTGCAAGCCCGAGCAAAAAAAAAACACACAAAAAACATAGACCAAAGCATCCGACAACAGTGACATCGAATTTTTATTTACAATTCTCAAACGTCACATTCGACTCAGATCTTTCTTCATGGGACTTTTCTAGCCCAGTGATAGCAAACAAGGCTGAAGGTAATTTCAAGAAGATTTTATTGATAAATTTCGCGATAAGACGCAGGAAGAAAATGTTATCTCCTTCTTGCATTTTCTTTTTTCTCGGTTCGATGCGATGAAAATGGTCGGTGATGGTGGTGAAAGTTTTGGTATCGGTAGAAAGCTATAAATAAAAACGTTAAGTGGAAAAGAAAGAGTAATCGACTAGGGTTATTGTCAGGCATTTCAATCGAGACGTTGGTGCGAATTGAGTCGAGGACAAGAATAATTAAAGAGACTGAGGACAATGGCGCGAACTTGGTTCAGTGGCAGAGTTTTAAGTGGAAAGATGAGATGGGTAAGGAATTGGATAAAGCAAAATAAATGAGTTGCTTGTATTGAAAGCTTTCCTTTCATTTTGAATGAAATGAAGACTTAAGACTGGAGTCATTAAAAATGTGAAATAGCCAAAATGGTGGCATAAAGTGATTGGAAAGGATTGGCAAGGATGCTCGTAGAACCGATTTCGACACTCGTACGCTAAGATTACTTCAATAATTAAAAAGGAGTAAAGTCGAAACCCAGAGGCTGTTTTGTTTGATTTCACGACAAAACATTCGAAAAATTGTTCATTTAAACAAGCTTAGCAAAAACATAGAACCTCAAAAAAACAATAATTTTAATTATTCATTATTTTTACTTCACGCTTTAATTTTTCATTATTTTTATATCGAAAAATACCAGTTTACTTAAAGCTACATTGCCCGAAAGTTACTTTCAGAAGGATTTTGCTAGCAGCTAACATAAATTATGCATGCATAAAAGCATGTCGCAAGTGCACGAAAATTGGTTGAGTTCTCTTTCCTGGCGTACTAAAGCTAATACGAAACTGAATAACTGAAGACTTAGCGGACTGGAAACGAAAAAACTTCAACATTACAAATAACGTACTTTGGCATATGAGCTATGTCCTCGAGTTTATTTAAAAAAAAAACCTTTGAGTGCTTTACTAGTTCGAATTCTCCATTAGCTACACTACTGAAAGTTAGCATGGTTGACCTTGTAGTTGCATTTTCGATTTGAATTCGTACAGTTTACTTGACTTCAAATACAAATTTCCGTGCTCTTTGCATCCCCACATGGCAGGATGCGGAAATTGTGCAGGAAATACTGCTACATCAAGACTAAGAGTGAATACCACGAAATTTCATTCATTTTAACGAAAACAATTTGTGGTTGTTTGTGATTTAGTGGCTGCGTTTCCTCGACTGGTTGGCTGTCATGTAAGGGATGCATGGGAAAAATCAAGGATTCGTTCTGAGTGGCTACTTTACCAACAGTTCTCTGCAGTTAGAATGAACATGCTGCGTGTCTATAGTATTGTTGGAACTAGAAATATATGCAGGGACTCGATGTTTGAGTATGTTTTGAGTAGAAAAGTTATGCAAAATTTCGAAATTGAAAATATAAACTTGGTACTTGTGTTGGCTTTTAAATTTCGTAAAAATGGACGCATATGGTGTATATGGTTTCAGGCGGTTTATTCGATAGATATTTTATTAAAACGTACTTCTAGAATGAATGAATGTTATGTGCAGTTTGGTTTTATGTTGCAATTAGGGAGGTTTTTGGGGGAAGATTATAAAGAGTCAACGGAAAAATGGCTATTTGTATTATATATGAATGTGATGTTTGGCCGTAATAATCTTACAGAGCAAAAATGAACAGCTTCTCCAATTTTTTCCAATTCAAAATTCTTGGAAGTTTTACTGACATTGACTGCAACCAAAAGCAAGTGCGAAAATCTCACCAAAAAGAAGAGGAAGTATAATAAACTCTGCGGATATAGAACAGACTATTTTGTTTCAACACGAATAGTGTTTTCTGTTGCTATATTGGGGACAGGGGTAAACGATGAAGACGCAATTATTTAACTTACTGGCAGACGGTAAGGTGAAACAAGATTGAAGAAGAAATGGGCAGAGTCGGTAATCAAATAGGCAAAAGAGTTACCCAGATAGAAGCATAGATGCAGCGAATAGGAAAAAAATGACTTGAGCTATTCTTTTTGAAAATTATTAGATTTTAGGGACAGAAACGATTAAGTTTTTCTTTTTATTTTCTAGCCCAGGTATACGCCAAATGTAATGAAACAATTTATCAAAAAAGAGTGTCGATTCTCCAATTTAAAAGTTTCATCTATTGAATACCAAACACTGAAACTGAAATTCACTCGTAGGTATCAGCTTATGCAGTTGTTTTATCTTTTATTTCATTTTTCCGGTTTTATGTTCACTAGTTTTTCAAAAAGTTTTAATATATGTTTACTTTTTGTCTCCAAATACATATAACATAAATTTATACAATACAATAATAGAGAAAGGGTTTTTTTCTTTTCTTCGGTTATTGTATTTTTCTTTAAATTTAGGGAAGTTGCGTTGTAGGTTTTTGTCTGGCATCAGCTCCAAAGGCATACAATGGCCCCGACTCTTTAAAAATGCAAAAATACCACGAACATTTTCAAAGAATAAGCGTTAACCGTTTTTTGTAGCTGAGTATAAATATTGTATGACAAGGTCGATGTCCAAACCGAGCTACAAAAATCGCTAGGAGACCAGATCTTCCACGTGAGTTGATTTTCAACAGCCCATTCTCGTATGTTCATCGAGGTTTGAAGTTTGAATTTGCATCACCGAATGCAGCATAGAATAACTTTGAGAAGAAAAATCTAACGCAGAGCTACAAATGCCAGACTTTCGGGCACATTGTCAGAAATTATGGCTTGGGCAAAGGTTTGTGTCAAGTGCAATAAAATTTCACGCTATCAATGAACAAGACATCCTAAGAGGTTCTGAAGTAATTTCATGCGTAAAATCTATAAGAACAAGCCATCAAGCTAGTGACTGGGTCTGTTCAGAGTAATGCTGCTAAACTAGAAAAACAGCCCGAAAGTGAACTTATCACATCAGCAATAAATAGCTCTGTTGGTTTTTTTAGGCCAGCCATTTTGAGGCAGAAGGCAAAAACTTAGCGTGAAAAAACCTCCAAACCCTCAGTGAAACTTTTTAATTCTACTGTTAATAGAGTACAACCATCTGTGGGCTCAGTACTCTTTGGAAATTGCCAGCTTGGATTATCCAGATTTTAAAAATATTTTACAATGGCAGAAGGGAATTTTTCACCTATAACGAGACTTTTTATGATAAGTTCCCTATTGAAACAAGTGTACGTCAAGATTCCATTTTTGGACCAGTTCTCTTCAATATTTCTGTAGCTGATATGATGTTAATGTTTGATGGGGGGCTGCCCCCTTAAGTTGTAAGTCATAAGTCCAGATTGGCTTCAGGACAGAATTATAGACGAGCACTTTAGAGTCGGGACTAAGTTTTGACATACTATTGCGCATACATTTGAAATTGTTGAATTTGAGCTTGAATTGCTGATTTTTTGCTTCAACATGCCGTTTCCAGGTGAGCCTCCGGTCAAGGTTCATTTCGAGATACTTCACTTCATTGCTTTGAGGTACTCGCACATTGTTTAGACATACTTGAGGACAGGTTAGCTTTAGCAATGTGAACGTAACGTGGATGCAATTGGTTTCGTTAATTTTGATTCTCCATTTTGTTAGCCATTCTTCTAGAAGTGACATGTGGGTTTGCAGTATTCCAGATGCCATATCTGGATTTGAATCAATGCATAGCATGGTGACATCGTCCGCAAAGGTAGCTGTAGTTGTTTTGCCGCGTATTGGGATATCAGATGTGAAGATTGTGTAGAGTACAGGTGCCAGGACACTTCCTTGAGTTACACCAGCATGCGCTCGATATTTTGTGGTAGTATAGCTTTTGTATCTAATCTGGAATATGTGATCGGTTAAGTAGGAGAAGAGTATTTCGTGAAATATTTCCGGAAGCATTTATTTAATTTTGAAGATCAAACCTTCATGCCAGACTTTGTTGAAAGCTTGCGTTAAGCCTAAAAAGACTGCTACACAATACTTCTTATCTTCGAATGCTATTTTGATGTCTGACGCAATTCAATGGACCTGTTGGGTGGTGCTGCGATGTCTTCGAAATAACAATTAATGTTCTAGAATTTTTCTTGCATCTGCAAGTATTGGAAGTTATGAATGAATGAATTTATTTTTATTTGTGCGAGGAGTTTCCAACAAGGTAATACGGTGGTTATTAACAGTTATGAGTTCAGATTTTATCTAAGTCTATGCAGCATTAATGTAATCATGTGTACATGGTACATATTGACATTGATTTTTGGTCTTATGAACTAGGAAAAATTTGCACAATTAAAAACCTAATGAGCTATTTTAGGTACTAACGTAAAAGAAACCTTAGACTAGCTTATACTAACTTATCCTAACTTAGCGTCTACATTTCAGTAATTGAAAATAATACTATCAATTATCAAAAGTTCGCGAGCGAAATTTCCGTTCAAGAGCGTTTAGGAGAGCATTAACTGGGATCACCCCACTTGAAGCATGAATTGCAGCATTTGAAGTATGCCAAGGTTTATTCAGTAGGATCTTCAACCATTTATTCTGTATTGTTTGTAACTTTCGCTTATGTGTATTCGCACAACTATTCCAAAGAGGTGCACCATAGAGAATCACAGGCTGGATAACTGACTTGAACAAGATTAATTTATTTTTCACGGATAAAGAAGAGTTCCTATTTATCAGAGGGTAAAGGATGCGGATAAGTTTCGAACATTTTTCAACCACGTAGTCTATGTGTGCATAAAAGGTTAATTTGGAGTCCAATTGTACTCCTAGATATTTTACGGTTTTGGTCCACTTTATTTCGCTACCCATAAAGTTGAAAGTACGTGGCGGGAAATAACGAGCAGCTCTTCGTTTGGTGAAGAAAATGACTTGAGTTTTGGAGGGATTCACTTTAATTCTCGATTTGCTATAGTACGAAAGAATATGGTTGAGTTGAATTGATAGGTTACTGACTACCGTACTTTGTTCTACCGCAGATGTGTATATCGCAGTACCGTCAGCAAAGGCTGCAAGAGAGCAGTTGTGCATGGCTGGGATGTCACAGACGTAGATGTTATATAGGAGGGGGCTGAGACAAGATCCTTGTGGAACACCCGCCCCAATAGATTTTTTGCCCGATAAGACATCTTTTACTCTGACTCTAAATACCCGATCACTAATGAAGGATTGAATTATGTGGACTAGATAAGAAGATATTTTCAGTTTCAGTAGCTTGTATATGAGTCCATTATGCCATACACTGTCGAAAGCTTTTTCAATATCTAGGAGAATCATTCCTGTAGACTCTTGACGATTAAAGGCATTTGTGATGTCAGATTTTACTCGGAGTAACTGGTGAACAGTTGAACGATTTTTTCGAAAGCCATATTGAAACTCTGGAATGATTTTGGCTCTATCTGTTTCTTGACTTAAGCGAAGAAGGATTATTTTCTCAAATAATTTCCCAATAATTGATAGTAAGCTTATTGGGCGAAAACTTTGAGGTAAAGTTGGATCTTTACCTGGCTTAAGTATTGGGCACACAATAGCTTCCTTCCAGGCTTTGGGAAAATACCCAATCTTTAGACAGGTGTTGAAGATTTCACACAACATTGAGATGCCAGATTGTGGAAGGTTTTTTATCATAAGCGGCGGATAGATTTTATCAGCTCCGGGTGACTTCTTGGCTTTTATTTTCTTAAGTAGAGATTTAATTTCTGCTGGTTTGCATTTCAGATCTTCCGTGACGATGAAAGATGGAGTCATTGAACTGATGGTGTCTTGGATTGTTTCCTCAAGATCTCGATAGCTTGAAAGTATAGAGTTTGACTGGGTGTTGAAGAAATTTTCGGCAAGACAGTTTGCTTTGTCGTCGTTAGTGAACTTGTAGCCTTGGGAAGATTTCAGCGGAGGTAAAGGGTTTCGACCGTTTTTTAGAAGTTTATTTAGATGCCACATATTTTTGCACCCTGGTTGAAGTTGGGAAAGCATTAGATTCCAGTCTTTGTTTCTTTCGTCATGGATAGCAGTTCGAATTTTTTTGTTTAAGCGATTGACTTGTTTCTTGACATCGGGGTCTCTTGATCTTTGCCAGTGACGTCTTAGTATGTTTCGGTCGTTCATTAGGTGTTTTATGTTTGGGCTTAGATACTGGTGTTTGCGGAAAGATTGAACTTTCGGTGTAAATGTTTGAAAGGAGTTGAGCAATTGAGCTAGCATGCAGAGGATTAGGAACTTTAAGAGCCAAATCATGAAAGAATTTCTTAAGACATTTGGGGTATCTTATCCAATTAGTTTTGGAGGTTAGATATTTGCATTTTTCTTCTCTGTTAATGGGTGTACACGACGTTATCGAGAAGAATACGGGGAGATGGGTTGAAGATAGATCATGTACCGTTACGGGCTGTGCGAAATTCACAACGCCATCACTAAGAATGAGGTCCAGAGTTGAACATCTTCCGTTCGATGGATAATACGTTGCTTCTGTAGGCGGGTAAACTACGAAACGAGTTCTATCTATCTCATCAGCTAGTATTCGCCCTGCCTTGTTAGCAGAAAAGCAATTCCAATTTCTGTGGCGCGCGTTAAAGTCTCCACAAAGTAAGACTCGCGAGTATGTTCTAAAAATATATTTTATGTCTTTGCGGAAAGCATCAAGTTTATGAACATCTTGCTTAGTTCCTGGGAAGTACACGACAACAATTTGTGTTTTGATGCAGGTAAGCTCAATTGCAATGGTTTCTATTACTAATGTTTTTGGTAAAGGTAATAACGTGTGTTTAATGCTACTGTTTATGGCTATTGCTACTCCACCACCGTTTTGCTCTCTCCTATCGTGACGATATACCACAAAATTAGGAAGATAAAGCTTGTCTTTAGGCTTGAGCCACGTTTCCGTTATTAATAGAACGTCTATCTTATTTTTAACTAAAAAGTCTAGTGTTTCTCTAATCTTATTTCTAATGCTTTGGGCATTCCAAAGCACACACCTGACATTCGGTTGCTGTTGCTGGCTGATGCTCATTTCGAGACGATCTCACTGTACAAAAACCGGCACGATACCTCGAACACTGCTTGCAGTTGTTGTTGTTTTGAAGTACACCCAGCAAGTCTGGATATCAGGTGAGTTGAGAGCTCAATCAGCTGGTCGCAAGTAAATAAGTCATTGCTCGTGGACATTGGGTTTTGACCATTGGATTGCATGGCATTCAGTTGTCGTACAGCATAAGCATAAGATCTTGTCAAGCTGGGTTGACCGTTTGTGTTTGAATGTTGCACTGGTGTGCCTGGTTGCGCGTTACGTACCGAGCTTTTTGAGTGGCCGCGTAAAGTCGGGAAGTTATTTTCCGTAAGAACAGAATTTTCGGCTGGTAATTTCTTCACGTGTGTCGGTTTTTTGTTTCCATTTTTAGTCAATAGCTTGTACTCTAGAAGTTTCGGACACTCAGTATATGAGGATAAGTGGTTCCCACGACAATTGGCACAGCATATTTTATCAGGCTCAGATTTTTTCAACGGGCATGAGCTATGTGCGTGGTTTTCGCTGCATATCATGCAGCGCACAGCTAAATTGCATGACGATGAGCCGTGGCCGTATCTTTGACATCTTCGACACTGTGTAGGGCCCGACCGGTTGTTTTTGTAGTAGCGCCAGTTGACCATCACCCTCATAATAGATTTATGTTTTCGTAAATCAGACGTTTTGATACCTGATTTGCGATTGAAGTAAAGCAGATGTACAGCATGATCTGCGTGGTGCCGTTTTTCAGGGTCAATTTGAATAAGTTTAACGTCGACGACGGGAATATCTTTTTCAATCAAATATTTTTTGAGTGCATTAGTGTCCATAGGAAACAATCCCAATAGAATTACTTTGATAGGACGGTCGTCCGCGAGTCTATGCGTGAAAAACCGAATATCCTTTTTCACAAAAAGTTCACATGCCTTTTCGAACTCTTCAGTCGACTTTAAAAATAATTTCTTACCGGTGGATGTTAGCTTCAGGCTATAGTCGTCGATTTTCAATGCATTCATTAGCACTTCAATAGTTGCTCGATCTAGATCGGTAAATGTAATTGGAGGTATTCTCGACTTTCGCTCTGGTGAGTAAACCGGTTGTGTTTCAATGCAGTCTTCGTCATCGAGGTGCTGTAGCAGTGAAAAATAGTTACTGGACCGGGATGCTGCCATCGTTTTGAGAAATTTTTCGTTTTCCCGAATTAAATCTGAGGAGTCATCTGGTCTCCTCTTGGTTGGTTCTGCACTTAAGGAAATGTTTTAGCACTTTAAGAACTTTGCTTTATTAGATTTATCACGTTTTTGGCTATTGATCACGAGAGAAATTTTACTCGGTACACTATAGGCTGTACGACACTTCTATATGCTTCGACGTTCAACCGCGAACTGTATTGGAAGTTAGAGTTCTAAGCATAACTTTCTCGAAAGCTTTGGAGACGCAGGACAAAAGACTTGGTCTATACGACTTCACTTGGGAAGAATCTTTACCAGGCTTGGGAATCATTATGATCTCACTTGTTTTCAGTAGGTATAGAATGACGGTTTTGGCGAAGGACGAGGAGCAATAGACGGGGAGCACGATAACGTCATGCACATAAGCAGGTTCACGAGGTCAGCGACGCGCATGACGTAAACGATCATCTTTGAACTGATAAACAGCTCAGTTAAGCTGATAAACAGCTCAGTTGAGCTGATAAACAACCCAGTTGAGCTGATAATTAGCCCTGTTGAGCTAATAAACAGCCCTGTTTAGCTTTTAAACAGCCCTGTTGAGCTGTTTATCAGTTCAAAGATGATCGTTTACATCATGCACGTCGGTGACCTCGTGAACCTGCTTATGCGCATGATGTCATCGTGCTCCCTGTCTATTGCTCCTCGTCCTTCGCCAGAACCCCCATTCTATACCTACTAGCCTTTGATATAAAAATGTTTTGATTTCATCAAATCATGACAATTTCATGTTCGATGACTGCTCTACCGCTATAAATATCGTAAAAGTATTCCACAATGGACTTTCATTACCTTTTCTGTTTTTTTGAAGTCATCACAACATCCAAATCGGTTTTAATAATCCGCGGAGATTGTAAATAAAACAATAGCAAAACAAAACATTATGCTGAACAATGCCGAGCAACGCAATCTATATTTCCACATCCGAAACGAACTCATTTCGCACTGCCTAACGACTGCAAAGTTGAATGAGCTACTCTACATCATGTTGTCCCGTATTCATAAAATCTACATTATCTGCACTAAAAACGTCTGCTCCACAGAAGACACTGTTCCGACCTGTGTGCCTAGTTCATTCATTCGCACCAACACCGAATATTTGTGAATGCTTTATCAGAGAGTTTGTATGAAAATTGGCACGTAAATCTGTTGCTCTTTACTGGATATGAATGAGTGTACACGCAATGCTAATAACATGTCAGAAAAGGGTACTTACCTCGTTGAAAACATTGAAGACATAACAGACGTAGACAGGTGATAAAGGCTTGTAGTGATTCCCAAACGTATACATGTAGAATATCCCAGGAGCGGGAGATATGACCGTCAGCATATCACAAATCGCCATTGCTACGGAGAGTTGAAATAAGATAAATCAAATTGTAGATACGTACGAATAAAAACATTTATGTATATTTTTTTGCAAAGATGTGAATTCTGATTAACTGAATAATATAAGCATTGAAACATTTATGTGTACATTTTTTTTTCTTCGAAGGGAAGCAGACTCAAGATAATATGCGTTGGCGTAAACTTCTCCCCAAAATGTAAATTTGACTTCATGCTTATGTGGTTTGACAGTTGTTAAAGTGAAAACACGTGACAGTACTCATTCGAGAGAGAGAAAAATTACAATATTACTATTATCTATTTTGCTTTTATTGGCATTCGCAACTTTTGAACAAAACATCCTGCATTTTGCCCCATGTGTCTCGTTAACTATCTTATTCAATGTCAGTATTTACCTACTCCTGAAAAAATGTTCTCTAGACACACAAATCCCGTGACAGTAAATTACCCTTTTTCAGGGAGAAATATTGAATTTAATTCAATTACAACGTAGTTTTGCAGCTAAGGTCCAAATCTTTATCAACCCTACCGATTAAACTAAAACACAAATAGCTTTACTTACCCATTAGAACACAATTCGTTGGCGTCGCCATACTTCGTCTACTTAAAACCAACACTATCATTGTATTCGCCGTAACTGTTATAAGTAACAAGAAAGGAAAGCAATATCCATACAACGGCATACTATATGCCAGTATAGTATCACAGGACACATTTAAATAGGTCTCGTTCTGATATCGGTTTAGACAAAACTCATCTTGGTTGAACGGTTGCATATACGTTTCATTCCAGTCTCCGTAGTACGTATAGCCGGCATACATGGAATTGTTCTCGTAACGGGACGAGTTCTCCACATCCTGCATATCGAACTGATCGAAATCAGTCTCCTCTATCGGACCCATTTCGAAACGGTTCAGTTTAATGATAAACACCAACACACGCTCAATTACAATCTCTAATTAGTGTAAACGCAGACCACAACGACTCGTAACGCAGCATGCACCCGCCAGGATTAAAAGATTTGCTGCAATTAGTGATATTTGTTTTTGCTTTTAGCTCGACATGTGTACGCTCCTGGGAGGTTCCAGTTCGTACATCGCATAGTCTCACTGCTCCAAAGTCTTGGCACAGATCAATTTCAATATCTCGTTACGTTTCGATTCTTTGATGACTCCGTTCAGCAGTTCAGTCTCGTCCTTCAGTTTTTCAGTCTGCTCAGCGGGTTATTGTCGACAGTACGCCCAGGCATCATAAAACTGCTACGCTTGTCATAAGATTAAACTCCTTCTTCATTTTCGTGATGGACAATCATGTTTACGCTTCGAAGGAACGATACCATCTCATTTCTGGAACGAAAAAAATACGAAACCCTTTTTAAGTATTTGTTTGTGAAATCAGACGTTGCTGTAGGCAACGATTCAAAAGATTGAAAAAAGCTTTGATAATGTATTAGCTAAGAAATCGATATACTGTGATCGAATCCAGCTGAAGAAGACAATCTATATTTGTTATTTTCAGGGTTGTGATTTGTTTGCATCCCTCGATTGTATAAGAGATACAATGCGAGTACCTTTGTTTTGCAAAGAAGAACGAAAAAAAAATTCTTGGAAAAATAACTTTTAATATCTTAAAGGGTCAGCAAATAAAATATTTGGCATCCAATTTCAATCTCGTGCACACTTAATGAGAATAACAGCATAAACGAGCCAATAGTAAGATCTAAAGATGTGTCGATACGAAATATTAGACACATTTCCGAGGCATCCTTAATCGAATCGACACAAAGGCAATGTAACGTTTCAATTCGATTTCAAGCTTAATTCATTTTTTCGAGAAGCAGAAAGAAATTTTCGAAGAATGTTTACGAAGTATTCCACGAGAAATGTTAAATTTTCAACGTTTGGTTTCACTTTGCATTGAAATCTGAGCTCGAGAGAAATCGGATTTGTGCCGTATTAGCCGTCGATAGCCTTCAAAATGGATGCTTTTAAGGAATTTCAACACGATTTCAGGCAATTTGTCGTAGCTTTTTTGAAGCATTGTCGTTTTGGATTATGTTTTCTGGAATTGACACTGTTTCTGATTGCTGTATGTTAGATTAAATATTTTTGGGAAATTATTTTGATTTTATTGGTAGATTATATTCACTTTATCTACAAATAGAAAGTAAGAAAATATTAACTGGCCAATACTCGGAATGATCGTTTCATTTGTATGCACATAAAAGTCAAAGGAAAATAAAATAATAAGGAAGATCCCAAGATATTAAGTCATTCACAATTTTTATTATTAACAATACAAATGGAACAAAAATATATGTTTTTATTATATGAAGAAATAGAAAAATTGAAGCTTATTTCCCTTATCCAAGTGTAGTTACCGGTAGTAACTGGAATTCAAAGCTTCTCTTTGCTCAGAGCTAAAAAATTCCTCTAAGTTTGGCTAAACTGAAGGAGCGTGATGATGGCATCGCGCCAATCCTATATAGTCCGAACAAAAATTTGGCCCAAACCCGGAAAATTACCAAGCTTTGCACAGGAGCAAGTAAAACGAGTGAGATTGCATAAAAGGAGCAGATGGCCTTTTGATGACTTGGGCTGGAAATAATCAATGGGTTTCATCCAATAATCAATGGGTTTCATGCTTAGCCAAAATACTCGACAAAGACAGCACAATGGAAGCTATAGCCCGTAGTAAACGAAAGGGATACAGTTAAAAGGATGGGAAGTGAAAGACTATTGCAGCTAGAAAGGACATAGAGCTATTAGTTTACTTTCAGCTGAGAATATACTGTTCAATTGAACAGAAAAATCAGGAATCGCAAAGAAGGCGATTCATTGACATGTAAGCGGGAATGGACAAATGTTAAGTCGTCGAGAGGTCGTCCAAAGCAAATTGGCAGCCCCACGGTGGATGCCATTTGCTCGACGCTTGATTTTGTTGACCCTTATTTTGTTGGCGCCTTGCTGCCCTTTGAGTCCGGTCGAAAAATATGTGGCAGAATTCCATCTTTGAATAATAGGCTAGTCGCGCAAAATGAAACTATGGAAGAGGAAGTCCTTATGGGCTTTCGCCCACTAAAAGCGCCAATGGCTTTTGGTTTTAAAAATTGATTTTAATACTTCCTAATAAAATAATGTAAGCAAATCTCTTTAAAATTCCAAATCAAATGTTTCTTCAATAGCTGTTTTTTCCAAGCAAAAATATGAATTACCATTCTCCGGATTAACAAGTAGAGCGTATGTGAATGACTGAATAAAACCAGTGTTGGCTCGTGATTTAGGGAAGCAAAAATATTTATGCACATGCAACGAAGAGGAAATTACCGAATGGTCTTTAAACCAACTTTCTATAATATATTGTGTGTGTGAGTGTGTGTGGCTTTGGTTATTGCACACGCTTAGGTGCGTACTATATCATGTATGAGCTGGTTCAGAATTAGTTGCCCTAATGAGCGCTCATTATTCTTCATCCTCGCAATTGTACTGATAAACATTTCTTATTGCCCCTACTTATGCTTTTGCGGTATTTCATGCCGCATTTCCCTGTCAAGTCAGCCTACAAACTGTTCACTTCGCAGAAAGTGCTACTCGAGGAGCTCCCGAGGCAAATGAGTATCACTGGTTCCCAACATTCAAAAAGGATTCTGATAGTCATACACAGTACGTTTCACGCCAGATGTGCAGCTCGATAGTGACCGAACGATAGACAAATACCATTAACCCTAATGGCTGCCAAGTCGAAAAAGGTTTCTGACGGTTACCCAGAATTAGGGACAGCTGTGCAGAAGGCTAGTGTCGCGGCCAACCTCGTTTTTACTCGCCTACCTCGTCTACTAACCCAGTGGAGAGAAGGATTCGTCTCCAGAAAGCTATAATAAACAAAAGTGGTAGGATTCCCCAATAGCCTGCCACAAGCTCGAACTGAAAAAATTCAGAACTTCAGTAGCAGCAGCTTTCGTAAGGGAAAAAGACAGAACCGCTGAATTTCAAATCAAGGTGAGCAACGCCAATAGGACCACATATTTCCCTAAAAATTTTGAGGCACATCAGCGTCATTTTGAACTTCTCAAAGCAAGATCAATCCCCTCCTTTACCTACACTCCACAGAGTGTAACAAGGACAACTGTCCTTTTGAAAAGCATTCATACATCGTATGAGGAGAATAACACCATAGATATCAACCATATTATACCCGGAAGAAAATTTGGCACTCTACAGTAGACGTACTAATGGTTCTCAAAAGCGCTGTTGAGGAAAGCATGCAAAACAAAAGGGTTTTGAGTGCATGTTTAATCAATCCGCAGAATGCCTTCGACTCCGTTTGGATTGAACGACTCCTGTTTATTTATTTATTTATTAGCCAAACAAGGCATAAATACATATAAATACATACAAATAAATTATTTAAAAAAAAGCAAGTGTACGGTACAAATAAATAACACATAAATAAATAACTAATTGAATAAACAAATAAGTTTGAAATTGAAAATAAGTAAAATAACAATGAAATAAAAGAAAAACAATTAAAAACGATAATTAAATAAGAGCTTAAAAATTATGGTGTACAAATGGCTTGGATAAGGGAAGACTTGAAGGATGTGATCAATTTCGGTTTCGGTCCTGTATTTCCTACATTTCTCAATCTTTGAAAGTTTCACTATACGCGAACCGACTTTCGTCTTCTCTCGTTTCTTAACAGTTACATAGCTAAGCAATTAAAGCTCAGCTGCAATCGAATCTCATATACGTTAATCCACCACAGGTTAGAGCTTCGAGCCATAAGCCAAAAAAGGCACAGCTCAAAAATCCATATTCGCTTCAGGAAATAGTTTTAGGTAATCCATTTCAAACTCTCTTTCTTTTTACTGGCACAAAACTTGCCCCCTCTCATAATGCTTCATGTGTCCAATCGTCGATGTCAATACCTATAAGTTGTTAAATAATTTATTGTCGCTGATTTTATTGCTATACTAATTGAAATAACAGCCTAAGCGTAGCTACTTTTTCTGCCATATTAATAAATTAATTTCAAAATAGCAAGCTACCAAGTGCACATACAAGTTTGAAAATATATTACACAAAAAGTGCTATATCCATTCTTGTCAATTTCAGGAAACATGATATTTAAAACAAACTTTAATGCAATTAAAATCAGAACAGCAAGTAATCGCAAATCAATTTAAATTCTTTGAATTCCACCAAAATTGTTTCTCTCTACATACATATATACTCGTACGTGATTCTACCCTCTTCGCAGATTAATGTTAAATCGTTCAAAACATTTCTCCCTAAAGTCAAATTCGAACTCAATCAGCAGCTTCACACCCATTTTCTCGAAATCAATCACAAAATCTAATCGGTGTGTTGCCGACAAATCTATACATTTACACACACTGCAATCGTACAAGCATCATTAGGATTCCTTTGCGTGCCTGGATATATAATTGACTCCTACGCTGTCACGAGCCCATTCATTTTCAGTACAATTCAAATCGAAGGAAAAATGAAAGAAAATGGTATTTGAAACCGCACAATACACATCGAAAATCGAAGCTTTCAGTTGAGTGCTCTATTAGGATGTATGATGTGTGCTTCAAATGGCATTCTTTTGACTTGATTGGAATGGTGAAAAGAAAACATTCCATTAGACCTTTTCTAATGTTTCGAGAAATCCGGGCCTATGTTTTCTCCATCGACGAAAGTTTTACCGCTTCCCGATTCCAATCAGACCCAAAAATTTATCAATGGACCGTATTGAGGTTTTTCGGGGAGGGTTTGTCTACGCCGCGAGTAACTTTCAAACTTTTGAAGAGGATGATGTTACCAATAATGTTGAAGTTCAAAAATGTTCCACAATCACGCACTATTTTCGATGAGATATTAAGAAGTTTTATGGGAGTTGTAGAAGAAAACTATTTTTTACCTTTTTTGGCAAAAATTAATTGAGCCATGTCTATCGTGCTGAACCAACAGGCTTCCATCACACACCCTAGGCATTTATTTACGTATTTGTCCATCGAGTTTATTTTGTAATTGAAAGTTTTTTATTGTGATTTAGAGGAATTAGGTTTTGTGTTATAGATCATATTTTAGTCAGAAGTTACATAGATTGCTTGAAGTGCGAATAATGTTGCGCCAAACTGCAGAAATTGTCCTCGATTCTGAACGATTCGAATTTCCTTCAAGAAATAATAATTAATGAGGTAGGGAAGTTGTTTCATAAATTTTTGTTCATTCACAAGAATTTCACCAATGAACGTGACAGTTTAAGTCTAATTAAATTTCGTTTGAAATGTAATGCCATTCTTATGGTACCTAGTAATATTTGTCTGTCAAAAACTCAAAGTAATTTCGCTCATTTCAAATTGCTCATTAGTAGTAATGAGTGGTTTGGAGGCTAAATTGTGGCAAAATGAAATAAAAATAAAGTAATTTATAGCGTATAAGCTATTTAGAAAATATTCTTGACGTTCAAGATTCCTATCACAAGATCGAAATGCAGAGAAGTGTTGTCTTATTCCCAGAATTGACAACATGAAAATATTTGAAGTATAAAAATAATAAAACCTGCTGAAATCATTTCGCGGAAAGAAATTTAATCCGAATCAAACTGAGGACGGCAGTAAATGTTGAAACGATTCCATAAAGAAATGAAGGTATTTTAAATTAAGGTATTGTGCATGAGTAACATAAACGTTATGGTCTATTCTGATTTTCAAAGAAACGAAAGTAATGTTTGCTCCCAAAATGTAGTTAGCGGATATAATGTATTTATTTAAAGCGTTCATTTTGTGCTTAACTAATTTTAGTAAAATTATGCTTTTGCGTTACAAAACGCATTCCGTTGAAAGAAAATATGATGTATTTGTACGTAATAAATGTACGAGTAAACTTACGCTTAACGGAGCATTAGACAAGCACACAAAATGAAGAGACCACACTTGGAACAAAGGAAATAAAAAGACCAACACATTTGTCGATAACAGTTCCAAAGTGTGGCCAGCGCAGAACGAAACCAGCTACCTTCGATGATCTAGTGACAATAAAAGAAAAATGCAGTTTAAATTTTATCTTCGGATCGAAAAATATTACATAGGAGTATGCGCTGTAAAGATTTTTCAAACTATATTTTATAGGTCACAGAGTTATATTTTGTAGCTCAGCGAATTACAACGATGTATTGTTATTTGTACAGTTGTAAGTTCGCGGCCTTAGGAATTTAGCGATGACTCATCATCTTGTTGCTGATAACACTAATTGTGTGACTCATCGTTAGTATAAATAGTATAATTTTTTTATTTTCTTCTTTACCACTGTATCTCTGGAACAAGCAACAACACCATACCAAGGATATACGCCGAAAGAAATTTTTAAAGAAATGTCATCGGTTCGTCACAGGCTGCCTCCACTAGCAATTTCCCATGGCATAACATTTGAAATTGCCAGTGTAGGCAGCCTATGGTATGCAATATTTTATGGTCTGCCATAAATGGTAGGCAATATGTATGTTAAATTTCAAATCGATATCTTGAATAGTTTTTTTTTGGTAACTGTTTATAAAAAAAGTTCATTTGGAGCAGTTTAACAGTGGACTAACCCCTTAATTGATTACTTACTTAAAGGGACTACAATGAACGGCCAGTATGACGCTAATTTACAGGGTCAGGCACCTGAGACAGTCGGAAAGAAGATATACAGCAAGTTGCCGCGCGGAATGCTGTTTCTGCAAAACAACCCGCCCGTTCATACAGCTCGGGTTCCGCGGAATGGCTCAAAAGCTATGGGATTCACAAAAATTGACCAGTCACCCTAGAGTCTGGACATGATTCATAGTGACTTTTTCCATTTTTCAAATTTGGAAAAAGAGTTTCGGGGACGCAAATTTTCGGACGACAGTGAGATGAAAGCGGATCTAGTAAACTATTTTGAAGAGGAATCGAAAAAACATTTTTTCATTAGTATAAAGGCGTTACATTCACGATGAGAAAAGTGTATTTCACTTGAAGGGGTTGCATTGATAAATAAAAATAATATAAAATTATCCTTTTCAATCATTTAGTACTCTAAGCCGTGAATTTATCAGCCGCTCCTCGTATTATATTGCTTAAGTTGTTGGAATTTTAGCAAGTTGGAGTCTTAATAAATTGGAGCTCTACAAAAAAATACAATTCAAATTATATTCAAAGTTCATCGTAGTGCTCCAAGTTTCAACTTCTTCAAATCGCTAGGAACACTTTCGTTAAAAAGTTTGTATTTTTTAAGGTTTTAGTATTTTCAGATTACTCCATGCAAATACTTGCATGGTGTGGGTCAGCCCGTTTTGTCTGTAAAATTAAATTTTAATCGCCCTTCATCTATTATTGGAATTTTTTGTCAATAAGTGTTACTCAGTGTTATGTTGTATATGATATCCATATTTACTATTTCCTTGGATAAGTTTTTTCTTATGTCCCAAGTGGAGGAAAAAAAACAGAACCAAAAACTTGATTTTTTAGTGTGTGTTTAAAGGTCCACTCTCCAGCTTATTTACACTATCTTGAATTTCTCTACCACAGTCTTCCTGTCTTAAAATAAATCGCGTCCAAGCATGTTGTGTTGCTCAAAGTGCCCTATAAGCCTTCAGTGCCATTTTGGTTTGTCGACTATCCAGATGAATTGTCAGATATTTTAAGTCTTCTACTAGACGCATCTTTTGCTCCTAGTTTTTAATGTCTCATATCTAGATTTTCTTTTTCCGTGTTACAAGTGCCACGTTGGCTTTCTGAGAATTCAAGTATGTACTTTTTTGCTCACACTGCAGAGTTTTCATTTATTTAAGACGTTTGCAGCCTTGATTTCAATGTATCTGAGCAGCAAACAAGGATTCACGGCCTATATATTTGCTGCTTCCCACTGCTTTATATTTTCTTGCTTCCGTTCTTATCCGTTCTACCGTTCATCAAGTTTTGAAATGGTGGTGAAGCTGAAATGAGGAATAACGCTTCTTTTTGCCTCTTAAGGGCATTTTGCGCTGCATCCATTCGGACGGTCGTGGGACGATATTTGGGAAAATCTCCCGGCAAGATCGCCATTTTCATACCTTACAAACCTTCGCTCTAAGCTATGTGCTATGCCTCTTTGAGGATGTTTTTTGATGTTTTGGTACCTTATCTTCTTAGGCGGGCTGCCATCTGGAGTATAATTTTCGTTTCTTAGTTTTTGTGACTAAACTCGACTCGTGAAACCCCCCCATAGCCATTTGATAATTTTACCGATTGTGTTTGTTTTTGAGTATGTTTTTTGTTTGTTTCATTGTTTATCTTCAGTGTGTTGTATTTTCGTGTATTTTTCGTAAGTTTTTATTAGTTATATTTTCATGTTTTCGCACCTCCCACCACTTGAGGACGAGCCGAGATTAAAAGTTAAAGAATAAAACATACAATAACTACAGGAAAAGACACTACACTGAAGATAAACAAACAAACAAACAAAAAATAACGCCAAAAACAAAGCCATAGCCACAAAACCACAGTCGGTAAAATTGTTTAACGGCTATGGGAGGCACGTAGTTTTACCCTTTTACCGTTTTTCTCTGCTGGATTTTGGTGCTAATAGTAGGAATGCCTTTAACCTGGCCCATTCCCTGCTCATATTCTTCGGTAATGCTTGTAGAGAGCTTTTAAGCCTCCTTTTCAATTTTTTTTTTGGAGAATTAAATATCAACATGATGTTTTCTAATTTGCCTCTAAAATTGCACGCTTCATCCTTTGTTACCTTCTTTTTTGCATACCTTAAGCCTCTAACTCTTTCCGTCCAGTTTTTTTTTTAGCTCCAACATGAGATTTGGTCTTTGATTGGACCCTAGATTCGTTAGGGGTTTCACTGCGCATCATTGGAGCTCCAGTCTTTGAAGACTTTGGAGCTTTTAAATTTAAGGCACTTGAGGCAGTCCCCACCATCATTTCTTATCTCGTATTTTTGCCCCACGAGCATGAAGAAATACAAGGAGCAGCCACATTATCCTTTATTTTCCGGCCTCGTGATCCAACATCTGAATTCGTACTTGCCATTTAACCCTCAAATATGCTGTTGGGGATTTTTTCGTTCATGTCAACTTATCCTTTATTTAGGAGAGATTGGTGCCTGGAAACACCATGAGGAGTACACTGAAAGAACACATGGCGCCAGGCGCCATAATTTATAGACTTCTGGCGCCATGTACATAGTCGATTTAGGGATAGTGATAAAATATAGCTCCACACGCCATACTACATGGCGAAAAGTACATAGGAGCAGACGCTATGCTTATAGCCCTCCACGCCATACACTATAGTCCTCCACGCCATGTACTATAGTCCTCCACGCCATGTATATATGGCTTTGAGGACTATATTACATGGCGTGGAGGACTATAGTACCTGGCGTGGAGGACTATAGTATATGGCGTGGAGGACTATAGTACATGGCGTGGAGGACTATAGTATATGGCGTGGAGGACTATAGTATATGGCGTCGAGGACTATGGTACATGGCGTGGAGGACTATGGTACATGGCGTGGAGGACTATAGTACATGGCGTAGAGGGCTATAAGCATAGCATCTGCTCCTATGTACTATGGCGTGTGGCGCTATATTTTATCACAAATCGACTGAAATCGACTATGTACATGGTGCCATAAATCTATAAACTATGGCGTCTGACGCTATGTGTTTTTTAAGTGCACCAAATATAAATTCCACCAAATATAAATTCTACCAAACATAAATTCGATAAATTCGAGTCAACCTACTCACTATTGAATGTTCCTGCTCCAGTGTGAAAATTCACCGGTCGAAGTATCGAAAATATCGCATTTTTTGGCTTGATTTGAATATTAAGACTTGGGAATTTAATATTTGTGGCTCCTCCTTCTCCTTTCTTGAGGGTATTTTCCTTACTTACTTACTACAAAGTGAACTATCGCATCATATCTTCTTTACTATTAACAGGCATTTGCAGCTTATGTAAAACAACGAAAGGCTCTTCATATTTCATTAGGGTTTTTCTATATAAATTTCCAAATTGTATCAAACTGGGTTCCTTATGTTTAATTTTCGCTTTTTCCACGAAGTATGTCATAACTAGGTTCTAATAATATTCATAATTTCCACTGGGTTTCGTTTTTCTAACTTATATTGTCTGCAAGTCTACGCTAATGAAATAAAGATTATTATCATATATTGTTGCCAGGTTTTAGCTAACCATTCTTATTTTTTCATGCTCTTTAATCCACTCCAATAAAACTCCTAATATTAATTATTTTAAGACATACGTTTTTCCAACACTTCCTTTTACTATCATTCACATTCATTCTCTTCACGAAAACAAAAGTGTTCGATGCCATGCATATTATGTATATTTTGTGGAGAATAGTTATCTTTTTACGACCTATTTGTACGAACTTAATCATTTGAGTTGTTTCAAGTTCAAAACCGAAAAACCTGTAGTGCACAGTCTAGTTTAGAAGATACTGTCCAAAACTTCGTCACTGCCACGTTCAATCGCAGTCTAAATACATTATATTGTCATCAAACGGACAAAATCCATGCTCTTAAGCTAATTTCTTGAGACACAAGCAAGATGCAACAATATATTATCCCCAAGACGACAACAACGAACTTTGAATTAAGCTCTTAGCTCAGAAGCTGTCGAAACAATCATGTCACATAAACCAACGAAACGAGCTTCTCCTTTCTTCCGTCTCCACTCAGTCACCCTTTAATTCCATTAAAATCGTCTCGCTTATCCACCGAAAGAAAATTTACTCATCTTCGTTATCCGGATTTCGATCCGCATCTCAAGTAGTGCACTTGATGTAAGTCGATTCTTATTAGCTTGGATCGAAAACAAATCCACTTGTTCGATAGCGCCAGAACGCCGCAACTTAAATCCAGACACGTATAATATGTCTGGGCAAAGTACTTGCCTTCGCGCAATATGATGGAGCTGATGACTCGCATCGCACACTCCTCATTGCATATGATCCTGTGCATACGTCTTCAATCATCTCAGGTAACGAGAATAGACAGGGGAGTGTTCGCCGAAGGACATTCGAGCGCCAGACGGGCCATAAAATCTACTGCTTTGTAATTTCTTTAGTCGTATGACCGGAATCTTGCATACGTACGGAATTTCCCAAGAGTTTTTCCCAGCACCTAGTAAAACTTCGAACAAATATCGCAAATATCTCGTCTATTTGCGAAAATGAGGAGCACCCGAGAAAAGTTCGTAGTTTTCCGACACTTCGTTTTACGATGCCATAATTACGAGAATAAAAGTGCAGAACGTAGTGAGTGCAGGCTCCATAAAAAACAACTTTCCGGCACAAGTGGCGAAAATAAGAATAACATAAAACCAGCAAACTAGACTCAAAAGCGGTCCGTCTTTGCGGGAAAACTCATGATGCCGGAATTTTCGTTAAAGAGATCTCTAAATGTCCATGCAGCCGTTCCAGTCGGATATTAAAGGCGTTGTATTTCAACGGGTTTAATGTGTTTGTAGCTTTTGATTTTTCTGTGGAGAGTGTTTTTAAATCCCTGGGAAAACAAAAACGCTCTTTCGTTTCTGTGGTCGGAAAATCATTTCTGCTGGAAACTGACGGCTACTTTTAGCTAGAGGAAAATCAATTGGAATGTTTTTTGATGGGTTGGGGATTTTTGGGTTCGGTTGGATGCCGAGCTTACGCTGGATAATTTTTTAGTTTTCTGTGCAAAGAAACATATTTCGATGTTTAAAAGTAAGCGGATGCACTAAGCTTGTGAACGATTATATTTTCGAATGAAAATTTCAGCTGATTGTTTATGGTCCTTAAATTTACATGTTTAGTATGAGATCAAATTAGTTTGTGTACAAAAAAATAATTGCGTTAGCTCTTCACAAAAATGCATGCTCGAATACGCACTTGCAAATTTTAGTAAGGCTTAAGGTGAATGAAATAGCTGGTGCATGATGGGTCGAAACAAAAGAAATTAAAACGAGAAAACATAAGTCGCGGGAAGTATCGTAGCACAACCACTTGTTTTATTTTTTCCACGTTTGGCCCATTCAACATGTTCTTCCATCATTATCCGCTCTCTTTTTTGTAACTTCTTTATGCTCATTTCAGCACAACGCTTACCACAATACTTTTTCTTTGTGCTTTTGTGTGAACTCTCCAGATCCAGCTCTGGATTAATTTTGCCAGAAAACGTGCTAAGCTCGTAAAACGTGTTGCTGTTTCTTTATTCCTATTTCGCTATTTGGTACTTCTGTGAATATTATTTGTAGCCTACAATTTTCAATAAAAATATAGTATGATGTCTATACATCTTAATACCTCTCTCATCCGCTCATATTATCACTATAAATGACTTTAATGTCTGCTGACGTTATTTATCAGTGAATTTATTAGTCTGTTGAGCCTTCATTTCAATCATTTTTATGGTCCATTTCGAAGAGCCATTTCAAATATTCTTGACCCGACCGGTATTTCAATTGAGCAAATAGTGTACTGCTAACGGCCTGAATCGTTTTTTTTGTCACGCTAGTAAACGCAGTACTAATAGATTACAATCAAAAGAACATTTTGTTAGGGGCAAAAAGGCATTTAGTGGGATGCGAATTCCTAATCGATAATGCCGGTGTGAAATATTTTGTTCTCAATGACGTAAAACGATTTGTGTTTTTGTAGAAAAACCCAAAAAAAATTTACTGCACGTACCATGCCGGGTTGTAAAAATATTTTATCTTTTCATAAGCTTTGAATCAACGAAGAGTAGGGGTAAATATACGCTTTCCTGAATTACTGTACCTAATGAGAAAGGCATCCGTGGACTGCGTAAATGTTACCGATAGTAAAATACTTGTTCTATTAGTTGAAAGTCATTTGAATATGTAACATATCATGATCACAAACTTGAATTGCCACACTGTTACTGTCACTGTTGTCAAAACAAGAAATTACTGACAAATCTCAACCAGTTGTTTGTATGTTACAAGCAGTTTACTAAAGTTTAATATTTATTTATTTATTTATTTACCAAACAAGGTATAATAATGTTACATATAAATGAAATAAATATAAAAAAAAACTAAACAAATTTGAAAACAGATTTAAAAAAGGTACGAAATACAAACAAAAACAATATAATTAAATAAACATTCGATAAATAAACACATAAAGCTAAATTACACGTAGGTCACAATATTAAACACGCAAAACGCATAATGAAGCTAAATAAGTAAATAATTAATTAATCAATTATAAAAATAGTCCGAAGTCATAAGAGGATACTAGGCCGGTAGACTAGGGAGGGTAGGATAAGAGAGCCGTGGTAACTCTATTTTTAAAGGACACTTAGGATATTGTGGGGGAAAAGTGTTGGCTCATATTGTTGAATATTTTGCAGCATCTGTTAATTGGCTCATTATCAGTATATGCGGTGCTATGCTCATATTCAACTAACATTCGTCGGGATCTAGTGACTCTCACGGGCTGATTAAGCACAAGCAGGCAGGCTTGCTTGAGAAATCATTTTGTCGTAATGAAAATTAAAGCGGAGCTTTTCATCCAGCACTACAGCGAGGTCTAAAATATTGTCGACCCTATTAAGTGCCATATTGCTTAAAAGGTACGTATAATGTACGCGCGTACTTTTTGGAGAAAATCTTATCATATGACATTTTGCGATGTTGAGAGGTAGGTTGTTCATGCTGCACCAATGTTCGAGGGAATTTAGTTTTAATTGAAAAAAGTTTTTTTTTATAGTATATGGTAGGTATAGTATATTTATAGCATAGTTTTTTTTCTAGTATAGTATATAGTATAATATACTTTATAGTATAATAAATTTTCAGGTCGTCCGCATAGAGTAGATGAGGTACATCAGATAAAACCTCTGACAAGTCTGATTTAAAAATGTTAAAAAGCAAAGAGCCAAGATGGCTGCCTTGAGGTACACCTGAATTGACATGCATTTTTTTTGAGATAAGCCCTTGGAATTTTAGGTAAGAGCTAACCCATCTTAGTAGAGATCCGGCAATTCCAAATTGCTGCAGCTTCAAAATCAAAATGGAGTGGTCAACACGGTCAAACACTTTGTCAGTGTAGACTGCGTCAATTTGATCACCTTTCTCCATTTTACAGAGAACATGGGAAACCAGCACCATTAGGTTGGTAGTGGTCGAACGACCTTTCCTAAAACCATGCTGCTGTTCGTTAAGTCGAGAATCGACCAGAGGGGATAGTTTACCACACATGATTTTTTCAAAGAGTTTAGGAATAGTGGATAAAATGGCAATACCTCTATAATTTTGAATTGATCTTCTATCGCCATTTTCCTCTATTCTTAGTTCTTATCTTTTTTCACTTTGAATCACTAAAATATTAGCCACTCACATACTCTGTGTCCATATGAAGATCCGTTTGGTTAAAGTTTACTGAGCAAGCAACACAAATGCTTTTGCGGATTCGTAGCAAGCAGAGATGCTAGGAGTTTGATCGAATGACACATAGTGTGTAGTCAGTCCCTTCGCGTCGCCACAAGTGATAGTTTAGAGCTCATTAGCCGGAAAAATCGGCAATTTAGTAGTTAACTTTTTATTTCAGTCAGAAAACTAGTTACGTAACACTAAGCCCCCATCATCTATTTTTTTTATATACTAACTTATTTGTAATTTCAATAGCTTGTGAAGCCTAAATTTCAATATCAGTATTTTTTCAACCTTCGGATAATTCTCTCTAGCTTGATGTCTTCGAAAAAGCTGGTATGGTAACTAACTTATAAAATGCGAGGTGAAAAAGTTTGATGTTTTTGTTTCGGAACAACATGCTACCAGGTGCTTAGTCGAAAAAGGGTCCTTCATGCTAGTTTTTATTTCGATATTGACCTATCTAGCTCAAAACCAAGGTAGGCCTGTTAACAGAATGTCTAATCTTTCCAATTTTGTGTCTGAATTATTAATACTTTTACTTAAGGTTAATAGATCTTTTATCAATTTAGTGGTTTTAAGCCATTCAATTATGTTGATCTTTTGCTTTTGTTTATAAAGCTGGAAGACATGCGATTATCTGACTAGGTTAATAGATCTTTTATCAATTTAGTGGTTTTAAGCCATTCAATTATGTTGATCTTGTGCTTTTGTTTATAAAGCTGGAAGACCTGCGATTATCTGACTTCATTTTTTCCTGGGTTTTCTTTTGCTTACTGTCACTGTCCATTTCTGATCTTCCTCGGCTTCAATCAATCGTCGGAGGACTAAAAGGCTCCATCCTTAGTCTTTATCTTTTTTCACTTTTTACATTGACCTCTTTTCCTTAATTTGTGCATCTTATTTTATTTTATGCTTAAAAATTTAAAAAATTTAGCTGTTTAAAGCCATTGATTTGCTGAAAGATAAAATTATTTATGCACACTTGATTGCTGATGTACTGCCAATTCTCACGCTCTCTAAAAGACACGACAAATTTCCAATTTTGTTCGCTTATCTTTTTTCGGGGTTTTTTCTAGGAGTGGTCGAAAGCTTCCAGGTTCTTGGCTTCATTTTTGACAGCTTATACACAACATCATCACGGCATCTCGTTCATCTTCTTTTATTTTCAAAAAGCAAATCATTTTAACAACATATTAGTTTCTGGACATCTTTTCCTATAAATTGTTTGTAATATGTACTCATTACATGTATCTTTCAAATCGCTCAGAATCTATCCAACGTAGGTTCATCAGTTTCCTACTCTTCAATTTTTATATATTCTTTGCTACATACAGTGAACGGCTAGCCCTGCTAATAGTTCTGTCCTTGAAAACTCACAGAGTTTTTCTTGATGATCATTTTCATATGTTCATAAATGACATCGTTGATTACATTAAAGATCAACAACGATGTTGAATGCGTTTTTGGCTCGCCGACTTTTATTCACCGATATTGCGCATACTAACAACACATCATAACCCTAACCTTGTTTCTTTATCACAAAAACTTACTCAATTTGAAATAATTTTTAAAAATAGAGTTAATCTTTTCCGTTAGCTATTGATAATAACTGGTGCATTTTTTTTTTTATTCAGTAGACTGAATTTTTTTAATGAATTTTCCGTCAAATAATATATATTTTTTTTAAATTATTAAACAAACTTTACTTCATTTCATTTTGTTACTTCAATACATTTTGTTACCTTAGGAGATAGAATAAACATATTTTTAAATGAATGTCATGATCAGGTTTGGTTAGAGACTTGAAACTCAACGGACGACGAATAGTATATGAAAATAAGCCACATTGGGCGCTGTATCTATTTATAGCATACTGTGCCGTTTATCCAAATATACGTTGATTGCAAGCTATTGTTTACGGGAACGCAATGGTCATTGACTATTGATGGCAGTTTCACCCTTTATTTATACATTTTAGAAACAGTTATGGCTAAACATGCAACTCTGTAGGTTTAGAGCTGACAACCAAATGATGTTTTATGAAAAATGTACAATATCTGTCAGTTTCTGAATGACAAAAAGAAAAATAGTTGAGAAGAATAGCAGATATAATATTTGTATACCATTAAAGTGAAAAAACGATATAATAATCCATTGTCTAAATTTCGAGTCTATTTTTTGCGAAATTTACAAAAATTCAAGATTTGAGTCTATTTTCAAATAAAGGGATCTTTTTTCGACATTTTCTAAGTCAAACATGATTTATAAACTTCCAAACTTATTTAATTTCACTTAAGTTTTACACTTGAAGGCTTTTTTGTTTTAGGTTCTATTCAATATATTCAATGGGACGAGTAAAAAGATACTGGACAAAGAACCAAATGTTCAATCTTTTATCGTACAGAAAATTCCGGTAAAATCCGATGTTTCCTAAATAACATTAAACTTCCAACACTATTACAATTTTTTTCCCAACATTAAGAATTTACTTTAGAATTAATATTTCACATCAGTAAATTTTATTCCTGGTTGCGCGACGTCAAACTGAGAATCAATCCGTCGACTGTCATACAAGTAAGTGCGAGCTGAACATTGTGTACATTTTATTAATATTTCTTTATTTCAGATGGTAACCAACATCCGTTGCGATAAAAATTAATCGAATTCCAGATAAGAGTTGTTTTTGGCCTCACAGCCAAAATCATGTGTAAAGAGTTTTCCTAAAAAAAAATCTTCCCGATTTCTGCCACAGTAATGGCTGCATAAATTATTTCGTTAAATGCAATAAAATAAGTGACATTTAGAACAAAGCGACTATCTGTGCAAATATCTAACTATCATCTCATTTTTTAACATAAAATTATTGAAGCACATATTAAAAATACAGGATTTATACTCACGTCAAAGCTACATTTAATACCTTTAATTTTAATTAGGTATCATTTGTTTGAAGCGGAATGGTAAAGTTTTTTTTTTGTGTTGCCAAATAAGCGTCAGTTATGTGAAATATTATTTTATTTCTTCAATTTGAAAAAAGTGCAACTGAAGCTCATCTTTTGCTCACCAAAGCTTATCCTGAATACGTTCTAGCGATTTCGAAGTGCGAGAGATGATTTGTGCGGTTTAGAAGTGGTGATTTTGACTTAAACGATAAAGACCGTCGAGGACAGCCAAATAGTTCGAAGAAAATCCAAAAAAGTTGGAATGAAAATTCGAAACTATATGTAAAACTGGATGAAGAATCATGCCACACGGAAGATGTTCAATCCTTACGAGTTACGCGCTAAGCAATTTCTCATCGTTTGAAAGCTTTCGAACTGATCCGAAAACAAGATAATTGGGTGTCTTATGAGTTGAGGCCAAAGGACATCGATAAGCACTCTTTCACGTGGCAGCCACTACTTCAAAGACAAAGCATATTCTTCATCGTATAATAACTATTAAAGGAAAATGGATCTATTATGACAATCCTAAACGTAAAAAATCGTATGAATGTCCTGGCAATGCTTCAGCATCCGTGACTCCAAGCGCATGCTCTGCATATGTTGGGATTAGATAGGTGTTGTGTATTATAAGCTGATCCAGCCAAATAAAAACAATACTGGTGAGCGCTACCAACAATAATTGATGCATTTGAGCCAAAAGTTGAATGAAAAACGGCCAGAATATGCGAAAAGACACGTTGAAGTGATTTTTCATTATGACAATGCTCGATCAAATAGACATTGGAAGCGCTGAGCCGGGATGTGTTACCAAACCCGCTTACAGCCCAGTTGTTGCTTCTTTGATGGCGCTTGGACTGGTTGAACAAAGCTTCCTTCTTATGAAGAAGCCGAAAATTGGCTTGAATCGTAATTTGACGAAAAATGTCAGCTATTCTTTCGCCGAGGAATCCGATAGCTGCCTGGAAGATGGAAAATAGTGGCCTCCGAAGAACAATATTTTCAATAAAATATATTTTATTATAGTTTTGCATCAAGTGACCAGGAATTGTCAAATGTTCCCGCACCTTTAAATTTAGCTCCTAATAGTGATTCACACGATTTTTCTAAAAATGTTCCGATCTAAGGTTTAAAATAGCACTTGCTTCTGACAATCATTTAACAAAACATTTCATCACAGTACTTTTACGTCTACTAAGCATCCATATGAATATTATTTGACATCTCGCTCAAACGAAACCACATTTTTGGTCGTTACCACCAAAATCCACTGCCTCATTTGTATGCATACAAGGGCATTCATGTCTGGGTTCTATCTTTCCCACATGTCGACAGCTGGCCGGGACATGAAATCGCGATTAAGGAACGCCAGGATATGTTTGCTATGGTAAATGTAAATGATAAAGATCTTCAATCAAACACAAGCAAATAAAATACTCGCACATTCCCACATGTCTACGAACATGCAACGAAATAGTCTCAAACATTTGCCGGGTAAATACTCAACCGGATTCTCGTATTCGCTAGTTAAGTGCTGAGATTCTAAAAAGGCATTAAGACCGTTCAGCCTGAAGGTTCAGCATGATTTCCAAACTCACAGACTTGAGCGTTTCGAAACTGCTGGTATTTAATGAATTGTGTCGTTAATACGTTAATACTTTCGATATGTCCATGTATCGAGGAACGTGGATGCATGGGGTCGACGTGTGGCCCTAATTTAAATGTAAATACATGTCTACGTGAGCACGACACTAATGACAATTCTATTGTCATATCATTGACTTTCATTTCGACCTAAATCGTTTCGTTATGCCAACAGGTCCTTGATGAGCGGATGTGTTGAAACAGTGAAGGAGACCGAGGCGAATGTTTACGATATGTTGATATCGGGCTACACCCAACAATTGCCTTAATTGAAGGATGATAATTTGGTAGAACGGCTGATATTGGCAGATCCATCTAATTTGATTCGATAAAGGAAATTGTTCCATGTGCAGCTATCTACGTCAATGCAAATGAACATTGATTGAATTAGATGGAAATTAAAGGGATGTGAAATTGTATTCGTATTATCTTTTGTTTCACATTATTTCGATTGTGGAACAAGACTAAAATGTAGTCGAATCTGAATTGAAATATTACCCCAAATGAGCATGTTTTATTTGTCCGTTACTAAGGATAAGCTTTTTAACGAACGTTCATCATTCTAATTGACCTTACGAAACTACTCTGTGTACTTTGTTCGATTCATTTTCTTTGTCAAATACCTAAAATCAACATTCATGTGTTTGATCGAATTTTCTCGATAGCCTTGATAAGGCCTATGTAACACAAACGCCCGTTACCTTGAAGCAGTGAGATGTGCAGCATCAGCAAAAAGTATCCCATTTGTTACGAAGCAACTTTATTGAATACTAACGGTAAAAGTCCTACCTGCTCGTATTCTTGATTCCGAACGTAAAAAACATATCTACTGCCTTGAACAAGGGTTTATTCGTCTTTTATTTTATGCTTGATTTGTTCGATGAAAGTGCAAATTGAATCGGTGAAGGGTGAAATTACTTGCAAAAAGCTTCTAGTTTCTATCCAGTTTATGTAATAGGCTTTCAGCATGGGATAGGTGACATGTAAATCAGTTCATCAATCGGGCACTAGTGTTGGAAATAAATTGGACCTGTAAAATTACTCGATGCGTAAATCTATGTTAACGTTGAGCGATTCTATAATATAACCTTACATTGCTTCTGGTTTTACCTAATTGAAATAAGCACATTTAATACAATTGATTACAACATTTTTGGCTTGCAACATCTCATGTTTCTAACGTTTCGAAATTGTTTTAATTACATTATTCTCATAATGAGAAAAACATTTTGGATTTAATTATTTGCAAGTTAAATGAAACCACTGTTGTTCGGTTGCTATAGTATAACCACTACGTGCAATTAATACATTCAAACATATGCTGTTACTCGAGCAACGCTTAATTAAAAATGTGCAAATATGTATGAACATGAAGATTACAGTTCTTTGGTAGCAACTGGTTGCTACCACCAATATCTTCGCACTTTTATGCCTGGCGTATGCAAGTAATAGAATCAGAACACACTCAGAGTAAATGTTTCTGCTCGTTTCAGGGACCACTTAAGAGACATGACATGAGCGTGCCTAAGACGCTCTACTCTAGAACTTGTCTTATAAATGAGTTGGCTTAGGAGACAGGAGGAATGAGATGATTTTGCGGAAAGGTTGTGATGAGGCTTTAATTACGAAGATCTAAATACTATCAAAGTGCAACTAGAGCCTTTAATGCTGTCATTTAAGAACTTAATAATGGATTGGTTGTGCACACCTGTGCGCCGCCCATATTATTAATCTATTAGTTGATGGAATATTAAGGTTTGAGAGCTTATCTCTGTAATAAAGTTAATGAGGATAGTTAAAGTTAGCAAACTAAAAATGGATTGAAATACTGAGAGTATTAACGCAGGTGCTAAAAGACGAGTTAGTTGAAACAAAAATGGCGTAGCATTTACATTTTCAAAAATGACAAATAATCGGCATGTTTTTTTGCTCCTCTATCCATTACAGAACAGAACAGACACATTGGAAAGAACAGAACTCTTGTCCCAGTGAATTCACTGGGACAGAATTCTGTTCTGCATAGATAGTTCATGTGCTGAACTATAGATGTGCTGATAGAAAAAAGAAAAGCTCATGAGTAGTTGTCTTTTGTGCCTTGAGTTGGCTTTGGATTTTTCAAGATTATGATGAATGTTTTCGTAGCTAGGAAATTAGGAAAAACCCTCATATTGTGTAGAAAGTTAAAAGATAGAATTTGCTGTTAGTTCTTTTTATATTTTCTATCGATTGTGGTAGTTTATACTCGTTATTTTCTCCTTTTAATTTCAATTGTTTTGAGCGCTACAATAGTGAACACAGCAAGCTACACCAATCTTAGCGAATGTACTAGCTGTTCTGTACTAAACGCACCTAATATTTGTTTACGTGCATTGCAACATCGGAAAAAAATTCGGTAAGAATCATGGAGAATTAAAACAAATTTTAAGCGTCATAAAATCTTTTATAAATTTTGATTCGTGAAAAAAATGAAGTTCAGTTTTACAACGATCTCTAAGATTATCTGCTTCAATTTTCTTACAAGCTTATTGCATACAAATCGAACGGACCGTCAAATTCTCTTCATGGTATGATGTAAATATCATCCTTAAGGGTCTGAACGGTGAACTTGATAAAAAGTTGGCAGTTGAGCACTACGAAGGTACTTGAAGTTTTGTATTTCGAAGCATAGCACTGGTAGTATCAAAAAACTTTCTCGTTGCATGTACCAAATTCCCACATTAACAGCTGTCTATAGACCCGAAACTACACTCTCGGCAAATATTGGCGTGCCGGGAGTACAAATGTATATTCTCCTCATATATTCTCACCCCTTTTTTCCATGCCAAAACATGGCAAGCACGACAGTGTAAATGGCTTAAATATTTTTTCACAATTACGAACATTCAATCGAATCAGTCTCGACTTAGAGCAATACAGAGCTGACAGCGGACCAAGAGAAGTATTTTGGCCGGTGCAGCCTAATTTATACCACATTGGGCGCTGATAATTTGAACGCGCTTTTAGCCACACCGGCATTGATATGTAGACAACTGACGTTTCAGAATCCAAGAACTTTCAATGGTTTATCTTATTATTGACCTATGCTTCATTTTCACTTAAGCGGTCTCATAGGTATGTAGGTAGAAACTCACAAAATATTGTAAGTACTAGTAGGTTTTTCTCCTATTCGGATAAAAAAAATGTTGGAAAGGTGTAATCCAAAAATTTGAAATTTTCTTAAGTTACGTACTTATTTAATCAGTAGTTAAAGATATAGTAAATAGTAAATAATAAAATAGAATGCAAATGTTTATTCTCCTCGTCTATTCTCGCCTGTTTTTCACATGCCAAATCATGGCAAGCTCGTCGGCTCTCGTCTGTTTTATGGGGGTTTAATAAAGATTTTATGAAGGTGTCCGAACGCTTATGAGGGTCTCGTTCTGATTTGTGGCAGCTCGAAATATTGTCGGCTTTACGTATCGATTCAAAGGGATTTGAAAAAATATCTGGTGCTGGCTCCGATGCTACTGATAAACCAATTTAGTTTGCCCATGACATCATGGGCAAGATGTATCAGATCGGACAAGATGCATGTTCAAATATTTGTAAACATATTTCTGAACAGAAAAAAAATGTCTAATATTGTTTTCTGTCACACTCCCACTTTTCGTGTTATATTATAAGAAGTATTGATCCGCCTTGGCTAACTGTTGACGTGATACGTGCTTTTAAAACCAAAGGCGTGGCGCGTCGTAGATTTCGAAGCTCCGGCTTAGAGGTTGATTTACTGAGACATAAAAATTTACGCTCGTATGCTAAAAAGATGGTTAAAGATGCGATGAGTGCTTATCATGCCCACATTGAAGCTTCCATATCATCCTGTCAACAGAAACCCTTCTGGTCCTATATCCGTTCCCTTAAAAGTCTCCCTCTATGCCTTCTTTGATGCACCTAAACGATTTGTCTGCTATCTCACCTAAAGAAATATGTGAGCTGTTCGCTCATTTCTTTTCTTCTGCTACCTCTAAGCCTAATTCATCTTTCTCTGCTAATATTCCCTCTTTATGTGTTTATAGTTTTTGTTTTTGTGGAGGTCGAAGGTTTGTTTGCTAACCTAGATAGTATCGCCAGCTGCGGACCCAACGGCTTACCTATAACATATTTGCAAAGTCACTGTCATCATCTTTGTGTGTTACTTTATCTGTCTTTTTTAACCTTAGTATTTCTTCTTGTACGTTTCCTTCTTCCTGGAAGTCCGCAAATATTTTTTCCATCCTTCAAACCAGAAATTCATCCTGCGTCTCCAATTATCGCCCCATATCCCTTCAATCTTGCTTCAGTAAGCTTCTCGAAAGAGCTGTTTATAATAGGGTTTATCTTCAAATTGAACCTCTTCTCGTTTCTGAGCAACATAGTTTCTTCAAAGGTAGGTCAACAGTTTCCAACTTACTTTCGTTCACCAATACTGTTGCCTCCGCTTTGACCAGCAAAAGCAAGTGGATGTAGTATATATAGACTTTGCCAAGGCTTTTGATTCTGTGAACCACGAAATCCTCCTCTCAAAGCTCGATGGCTTCAATATTACGGGTAAACTTCGTTACTGGTCTTCCACATACCTTCGTGATCGTGCTTGTTTTGTAAAGTTTCACTCTTGTTCTTCTTCCCACTTGTGGTATTCCGCAAGGAATACCACAAGTGAGACATATTCCTACTTGTGGTATTCCGCAAGGATCGATTCTTGGTCCTCTCCTTTTCCTCCTCTTTACAAACGATCTTCTTCCCCTCTTCAACTCCCCGTGTCTCTTGTACGCTGACGATCTGAAAATTTTCAGGTTGATTGAGTCAGTGGATGACTGCTCCCAACTGCAGGATGACTTGTCTGCTCTGGGTAACTGGTGCTTTGTCAATGTTGTTAAATGTTTTCAGATGCCCTTCACATGTAAATTATCCCAAATTACGTTTTCCTATTTACGTTTTATCTAACAACCTCTGAGATGGCATCGATTGTTGAATGCCCTTTCCGGAAGCCGTGCTGCCTGTAAGAAAGATCACCAGCAGATCTCACTGCTGACAGCAGGAGCGGCTTGTGCAACCTTTTGAGAAGCTTCCTTGTAGTGTCCAGCATGCACAGTCAGCGGTAGTCTGATGGATTGCCCAGGTTATCCTTCCCCTTGTCCACAAGTACCAGTCGAGCTACTTTTTACCGTGACAGGAAGACCCCCGCGACTAAACATGTATTATACAAATCCAATAATAGACGCACGACTTTAAGCGCCTCGACCGGCATCACATCAGGCCCCGAAGCCTTCCGGTTCTTCATCCTGGATACTGCACTGTTCAGCTCCTCGCCCGTAAAGGGAGGAACATCCGCCTGGTTGACGATTATGAGATCATCAGTCCTTGGCGGATGCACCGGGAACAGCGAACCTTCGAATTTTGAATGTATTAGGCTACCCCCTACCCGAACAATTACAAGAAGAAAACGAACTATTTAACAGTGAGATACTTCGGTAGTTATTATAAATTAATAGTATCTTCAATTTCGTGCGTGTCATTTCAACACACTTTGGCAAAAACTACACAATCTGTACAAACTATGCAATATGTACAAACTATGTATGCAATACTAAAGCTTGAAAGCAGTTAATATGTTCCGAATTGAGCTCGAGCATGCAAACATTTCAAAACAGTTTCGTCAAACGAATCGAAAAATACACACGAAAATATTGGTACTAACGGTTTCAGGCTTCAATAACATAATTGCAGTTTTTTCAAAGAACATCCAGCCAAACGAATATGTATCTGATTCTGGGAAATTGAATTGCAGACATCCATTTCACAGTATTTGCACATTTCAATCTTATTTTCGTTCACTCTTGATCCCTGCCACGATATTGGCAAAACTTGGCTGACACGACCAAGTACCAACTTCATAGAATTGACACAATCCAGGCAACATTTATATCGTCTGATAGCCTTCGAGCAGGCAAACTGAGCGTAAATCAATTAAAACTCCCAGCGGGTGTGTATGTCTCTGTTACATGATTACCCATATATACGGTTCTATATAGGACTAAGTTTTGTATTGAATTGACGAAAATGTGACTTTGTAGGCAAATAAATAAGCTTTGCGCCCATTCGGGTTGTAATATCGCATTCTAGTGTTTCGAAAAACGAAACAAAATGTTCCTACGCATGAGACAACTTGGAAGACAAATTGAGCACTCGGAAAGATCCTTATGTCATTCTATGCTTATTTTTTTCGTTGCCCGTGAGATTTTTGCATGTAATGAGTGGTCGTAGAAGAAAATGTCTTTTTTGGCTGTCTCGAAATAATTACACAGAAAATCGGAAAAGCGAATGTATTAGGGACATGTGTGTACATTAAAAGTAACGCAAAGAGGGAAAACTCTCCCTAAAGTTTTCTAGTAGAATACGGTAATCAAAAAATTTCTGACAGAATAATACTGTGGTTATTTATGTATTAAATATTTACAGGAATTTAAATTGGACAAAATTGTGTAATTTTGTTTTTAATCAGTCAAATGCACTCTGCAGTAAAATTTAAAAAAAAAAGTTACGCCGCCGTTGTGGTCCTGTACAAGCTTGTTTACATTTCACGTAATTTTCACTTCGCTTCGGAAAAAAGAGATACTTACATAGGCTTAGCTAACAAAGCTCGAAAACATAATACAAACATTAATCTTAATGAATCCTGAGCTTTTTTATTTAGACGGCGCTCATACGAAAACACCCATCCGCTGAACGATAATACTAAGTACGGACGCAGCATTTTGTACTACATACATATGTATGTCAGATAGTGGTGAATGCCGCTTGTGTAATCAAACGTCCCCAGATGGCTCCATTTCGTTCTTGTCTTAACGTTCGAATCCTTGACGCGGAAGAAACCTGAAGAAAGCAGAAAAGGTCTGCAGAGTTGTTTCCTTTTTTACTTGTTATGAGCTAATGAATGTAACAGTATGTGTAAATAAAGGTTCTACGCCATTTTGTATTACCGTTGATAGTACCTGTTAGCTGAGAACCATAACAAAACTGCTATTTCAGTTTGGTTGGTGTAAATGGGCTTTGTGCTCAGTTTCGTCCTTGCCGCAATCTTTTGAGTTGTAATGGAAAAGTTGTGGAAGGGAAAATTTATACTGCTAGTAAATGCACGTGCGAACGAAAATAGCAAAAAATGACTTTTCATTTCATGAAGCGTGTATGAAATTTGCTATTGACGTTTTCTTCTCGAGTTTAAACGACAAAACGGTATGTGATGCGGTAAAAGCTAATGGAAACGCAAGTGAGGAAATAGAGACATGATTTGAATTTGTTACGCACTTTAACAAATGGGAAGAAATGTTATCGTTATTGAAGGATTTTGGCGAAGATAGATAGACGTTGAATGGGGTGTAAGGTTAAGTGTATTCTAAGGATGCGGAAAGAAAAAAGAATCCATGATTTATGAATCATAGACTAAAAAGGTGAATAGTATAGGCAAGTATAAATAGAATTCCGCAAGATATTAAAAACTTCGAAGTTTTATATTGTAGCTAGATATTTATGCTGGATAGAGCTTGCAACGAAAAATGAACCTGGCATCGAAGCATGTATGAACAAGGCATTCGACTTCATTAAATTGACGAGTGAAAATCTACAATTTACGCCCAGTCAAAAACACTAAATGCGCACTCAGAAAAATTTCACCACTTAACACTTTTTCAGAATCACTTTAAATCGAAAGTTGAAATCACTTTGAAATAAAAGACGAATCTTATTTGAATTCCACTTTATTATAAACATTTTATTTTCAAATCAAAATTTTTCATCATTGATCATTCATCATTTTTCATCATTTTTGATTCAAAAATTTTCAAATATGATTTGGCTCCATATACGTTTCATTTTAATTCAATGATGAAAAATTTTGATTTGAAAATAAAATTTTTATAATAAAGTGGAATTCAAATATTTGGTCATATAAAAAGTCTCCGCGCTTTTTTGGTACATTTTTGAACATTTAACCAAGTACATATTGGCCGTTATCATCTCTGACCTGTTACCATTTTTCGGGTAGCTTCATAATTCCATCGGTGTAGAACTTCTGTGGTTTATCGTTGAAAAATTTGGCCAAGTGATTTTTAGCAGCGGTCCGGTCGGCCAATTTCTTACCATCAAGTGAGTTTTGCAAAGACCGAAACAAATGGTAGTAAGACGGTGCAAGATCCGGGCTGTACGGTGGGTGAATCAAAACTTCCCAACCAAGTCCCATCAATTTGTTCCTTGTTATCAAAGATGTGTGTGGCCGCGCATTATCGTGGTGGAACACAAATCTCTTTCTGTTGGCCAATTCTGGTCGCTTTTTCTGGATTGCTTCGTTCAAACGGTCGAATTATGCACAGTACAGGATTGAGTTGATGGTTTCGCCAGGTTGCAGCAGCTCATAATGGACAATTCCCTTCCAATCCCACCAAACACTCAACTTAACCTTCTTTGCCGACAATCCAGGATTTGAAGTCGATTATGGAGGATCACCAGCCTTTGACCATGATCACTTGCATTTGATATTCTCGTATTTTACCCATTTTTAATCGCCAATAATGATTTGCTTCAAAAAAGGTTTCATTTCATTGCGTTTCAGCAGCGTTTCACTTGCAGTAATTCGGTCAATCAAATTTCTTTGCGTTTATTTATGTGGCACCCAAATATCGAGTTTCTTTGTGTAGCCTGCTTTTTTCAAATGATTCAAAACTGTAATGTGGTTGATGTTCAGTGCCTCCGCTACTTCCTAATAGCTTGCGTGTCAGTCTTGCTGCACCAGTTGCAAAATGTTGTCGGCTTTTTCAGTGACTGGCCGACCAGAGCGAGGTGCAGCTTTCACATCGAATCGCCAATAATGATTTGCTTCAAAAAAGGTTTCATTTCATTGCGTTTCAGCAGCGTTTCACTTGCAGTAATTCGGTCAATCAAATTTCTTTGCGTTTATTTATGTGGCACCCAAATATCGAGTTTCTTTGTGTAGCCTGCTTTTTTCAAATGATTCAAAACTGTAATGTGGTTGATGTTCAGTGCCTCCGCTACTTCCTAATAGCTTGCGTGTCAGTCTTGCTGCACCAGTTGCAAAATGTTGTCGGCTTTTTCAGTGACTGGCCGACCAGAGCGAGGTGCAGCTTTCACATCGAAATTTCCGGAACAGAATCGAGGAAACCACTCCTGGGTCCTTCGTTCACTCAAAACATTCTCACCGTATACTTCATAAATTTTTCGGCATGTTTTTGCAGCGTTTTTACTTTTTTTATGGTAAAAACGCATCACACAGCGTATTTCTTCAGATATTTCACTCATTTTCGAATCAATATAACTTTTTACACGAGCAACGAATAAGAAAACGGTGTACACAAAAAATGTAAACTGAAATGTTAAATTAAGCATTTGTTTGTTTGAGATGATCGGGTGAGTGTTACTTGATATATAGGCATCAACACCATCTAGTGACAAAAAAACCGCGGAGACTTTTTATATGACCCAATAAGATTCGCTTTTTATTTCAAAGTGATTTCAACTTTTGATTCAAATTTGATTCTATTAAATGACATTTTTCAGAGTGCGTATTTAATCATCATTAGTGAACTGAAAATGCTGCACCAAAGAAAACAATCGTTGAACTGGAGTCAAAACTCGATGAATGCATTCAATATAATCTCACTTCTACTGTGGAAATTTGAAATATTCTAGGAAATCACAGCGAAGGTGTTCACACTGTGTTTGATGCGAACATGCCTAGAGAAGCAATTGAGCTTATTGCTTAGCATGACACTAATTCCAAAATAATATCAGCTATATTTTCGCTTCAATTTCATCACAAAAACAAACCTGCAAATACTAAATCATTTCGATTAATCTCGTATTATTTCATAATTACGAGCAATTCAATCTAATTCGACCTCCTACTCGACTGGCAACGGTATAATGTTTTCCCCCCATAATTTTTCAAAGTGGCAATTAAGTACATCCTCGACGAATATTCAACGTGGCATGTGGACGTATTTATTTTCGTCTGTCAATTAATATTTGCTTTATGGTCGATAATTACGGAAATTTCACAGCAGGTAATTTTCGACTCTGTGCAGACAGGTGTTTTCAGCTCTTTTTATGCGCATGGTACTGTCCGTTTTCGGACTAAAAGCCAAAAACAAAATAAAAATACTCGATTGAGTGCTGGGGTTGTAGACTAATAGAACTACGAATCTGATTATACGGTCGACTTATCAAAGGTCTGGTAATGTTTTTTTTTCAGTAATTTCGTGGATTAAATGGAAATAGTCTTTTGAAATAGCAATAATATTTACTGCTAATCTTGTTAATCTGAAAATTACGTATTCAATACGTTCAAAAGCAGAGTACGATATTAATCGTTTTCATTTTACGGTGACTGGAAAACATCTAAGCAAATTTATTTCCGTGCAGACGAATTACGTTGAGCTCAGGAGAGTATCCTTTAAATTGTCAATCAAGGCTTTTTTTCAGAAATAAGCGATTTCGATTATCTTCACCAGCTGGAAATATCATTCGAATGCAAACGTCTTTGAGCAATTATAAAGTGCCATGTTTCTTTGAAAATTTATTCAAATAGCGGTATAATGAAATGTGACGGAATCGTATTTTACGATTAATGGCTCACAAATCACGATAAGATGAATCTGGAATCGAAATTTTAATTTGAAATTATCACGGATTCTAAGGGAAAATGAATCTTTGAGTTCATACTTGAAGGAATTTGTACTGTTGTGAGAGATAGATTTTGAAATTGCTGAATAAGAATTTATAAGAATTTAGCCAAATCCTAATATCACCGAAACAAACTAATTTTTCAATATGAAAGTCATGAAAATCAATGATGAAAGGTATTTAACAGATGATCTAAGAGAAGAATTCAACTATTTAAAACGAAAGATTATTGATTGTCTGTCTCGTGATCTAAAAATTCATGCTTTCACAAAAGAGTTTTACACTAAATTAAGAAGTTTTAAGTAAAAAAATGAGCAATTTTTCACTTTAGTGGAACGAATTAGTAAGTACATTTATGGAGGCTGCAAATAAAATAACTACAAAAATTTGTTTTTAGAACGCACAAAGCATATGTATGATCTATACATAAAAGACTTGAATTTTTCTCTTGATCGTCTCAGCCAAGCCGAACGTGGACTCAACGGTGCGCTTCAAACTTACGAAGCGACTGTATGCTGAGAATCATCGAGCTCAGTTACACAGTATCGGCAGTACGGTGTGACCAGCTTACCTATTCTGTTTAGGTATTTCCTGAAGAAAAAGTGTCCTGTCATGAATTGGCAAAGGTAAAAGTTTACCTTATCGTGGCTCCGATTATGCCAAGGCACAATGAGACCAATTAGCTTAGCCGTTTAGCATCCTTTATCACTTTTACTCCAACGTTGTTGCCAAAGTTGGAGGGTAAGTGTACGCGCGTGCATCAAAACCTTAATTCTGTCCAGCTCTTAGCGAAAGAGGTACCCTATTTTGCGTTCTCGCGTTAGTAGCTTGATCAGAATTACTCCCGATACAACCATCACAGCCTCTTCTGAGGTCGTGTGGTAGTAACAAGCGATTTGCAGCACCCCTGCGTTGGACACTGGCAATGCACTCCCGGAACTGTTTAGTTCGGAGTGGATCGCCCCAAATTCCGGCTCCATATAGCAAGATGGAATCGGTCCTTACCATCAGTAGCCTCCGTTTGGTCACAATTAGCTTCCTCAGCAAAGTACCCATTACTAAAGCCCTGTCACATACCCTCCGGATATGATCCCAATACTTTAGCTTGGTGTCCAGGGTCACTCCCAGATACCTGACCGACTGGTTATGACCGTCCTGGACCTCCACGGAGCCAACTATCATGGGTGTAACAGTTAGTATTCTCCGCTTCGTCAGCATAACAATCTCCGTTTTAAGACTGCCAGCTGGAGGCCGTGATCGGTCATTCACCAATCCACCCTTCTCGTGACTTGGTTAAGTCTGAGTTGAGTGAATTCGGCCGATCTGGAAGTGCTTACCGCTAACCATGATCACAATTCAATAACCTTCACTGGCCTTTTGTGTGTGGGGTACCTGGTTTGAATCCAGGTTCGGACGAGGGTCCGCGCACCAAACATTGAGTTCACCTAACTTTAAGTAGGTACCTGAATTAAACTGAGTCGTGGAACTAATCCTAGACTCTTATGAGGGCAGTCGTGGGATTACTTTACTATAAATGTATGCATAAAAATATATTTCTATTAGTTTAATTAAATTTAAAAGTACTGCTGAAATGGGAAGAAATTGGAACCAAAGTGAATACCTCTGTCAAGATCTTGAGCACGATTATGAAGTTGAACCAAGAAAAGAGAGAGAGTCTTTGCTGCGTGCTCCGTATGTAGGGTAGCAGTCGCCATATTGTCAAATTTTCCCTAGGTGCCTGTTCTATACGCCATTTTGGTTTGAATGAATCAACCATAATTAAAAATTCAGGTAAAATTTTATCTTAAATTATTTAAATTCACTGGCAAATTAAATTATCCATCAAATCAGTGACCTCAGTTTTTCTAATGAAATCTATTGATTGCTGAATAAATTTACATTTTCTTCATAAAAATGGCGAATTTTCAACATTGTTTTTCTAAATTTTCAATTCTCGACTGACATTATTTCCATCTCTTTTCCGCTGCATGACCCATTCTTTTTATTTCCCTCTCATTTGTCTTGTGGGAATTTTATTTTTTCTTATATATTTCCTTGGGAACTTACTTTTGGCAAACATGCTTATTATCAATAAATTTGGTGGGACATTTTACCTTGATTTTATGTGGTGTATTCTGGCAGTACATAAATGTGACGCGTTTGACTTACTTATGTCAGGTGAGTCACGAACTGTCATCCGCGCGTTTCTGGTTTGGCGGCGAATCAAAAGGCAAGCTACCACGTTTCGTCTGCAATGCAAATCGTGTTTTACGTGTATATGCAAGTGTTTGTGTAGTGATTTATGGTGAAATATAATTAATTTTGATGGTCTTTTATGTGTTGCCGAGAAGCCCTCAGGTGATTAGAAGTTGCTTACCAAGGCAAGAGAACAGTGTTTTTGTAAATACCACCTTTGACTACAATTGTCTTGCCGTCTGACTTCCTGCCAGTCTTATTTAGCATAAGAAATCAACTAGTAGCTGAACCTGCTCCGCAAAAATTCTTGCTTCAACTAGACATGCTTTTCGAGTAAACTTTTCGAGTAAACTTTTCGAGTGAAACATAAGAAATATTTGACTAGAAATAATTAAAATCACAAACCTTTATAAGGTACGATCACCCTGTTCGAATGGTCATGACTTTTTTATATTTCTGGCATTTTCGTTCAGAGTGACCGTGGAGAACTCTGGACAATTTTTCAAAAGTAAGCTCTATTGTGTGAACCCAAAAATTATTGCTTGCGCATTCAAGAAACCCGATAATCCACAGAGTCTTGCAAACAATATGCGGGAAACAAATAACAATTTCAAAATAAACCAAAGTAGCTTCTCCTAACAACTAACTTCGAATTTGCGAAAAAATCCATTCCCGATTGAAAGTTAAATTTTTCGATTTTTCATATGAATTTAATATTTTTGTTTCGGCTAACTGATTACTGACTCAAAGATACAGAGTTAAGTGTAAAAATTTTAAGATCCTCCCGTTACATATTTAGTAATATCAATATTTATAGCAGATTTTTAGTTCTTAGCCTGTTTTCTAAAAATAATCTAGTCTAAATTTGTTAGAGTATAACGTTCAGGCAGAACCAATATTTGCATATTTCATGCTTGAATTTGACAATCAATTAATTTGTAAACAATTAATTTGTCAAAATGACAGAAACTTACATTCAGTCTCGTTTCTGCCATTCCATAACGAAATCAGTTTTGAATAATTAATCCCATAATATGAAGCCCATTTGTTTTGAACTCGTTATGAACTGTTTCTAATCGATATCCTATTAATGTGAAAACATGTATGGCATTATCTAGTTGACAAGCAGAATAAACTCAATGCATGCAAAGAAAAAGACACACGTGGGACGGCATCAATTTTTGATGAAGCTCAACAAATAAAACAATGAACTATTGTGCTGAAATCAATTATACTTTTCGCTCACTTGTTGTAAGTTTATTACACAGCTATGGACAGCTATTCAACAAGGTGGATCGCTTATCAATCTCTTTTGACCATTTTCTACAAATAATTTCACCAAAAGATATCTTCCTTTACACGTCCTATTGAATCTTTAATGATACACATATCCTTCAAAACCAAAAGAAGCCTAAATGTATGTTATAATAAAGAGGGAGAGCTCTTACATAATCCGACTAAAATCTAACATCTTCACACAAGTAACTTCAATTTCAGATAAACCGTTAACAACTCTATAAATAGCCTTCTAGTTACAATTCAATCTTCTGATTTGTGTAAATGTATCCAAAAATGTTCACTTGGTACTTAATTCAATTTATTCAATAAACACGTGCCTGAAGCGAATCGATGTCAGACACCTCCATTCAACAGTGGGGCTACAATTCAACAGGGTAAATTTGTAGCTGAGATTAGTGAGATTATCAGCTCAGGTGACTATGAGCACAGCCAAACATTCAGCTCCTATTTCTGTGTAGGTAGATGATGTAGACTTGCTTCCAATGGGAAATCGTTCACACGCGTGAAGGAAACACATGGATTTGCGGTTATGCATGACGTCTAGCCATAGTTTCGAATGTCAATATCTTAATTATCGCTCGAATGGCAAATGCAGAAAATGATTTGGAATCATTGATTTACTCATTTCACAGCCACTAAAAGTGTGAAATAATATGGATTTTGTTCTACAAATTCACTTCAAAATGGTCTAAATTGCCATTCGCGCATATCATATTGGCATTAATCGTCGATTGTATTTATAGCAATGGAAAGATAATTTTAAACGTGTATGGATGTAGCTGGCAGATATATGGGGATCTTTTGTCGGTAGAAATGGACTCGTACCAGCCGGGTGGAGACCGTTCGAAGTGAATTTCAAAAATTTCAAATTAGATGGTACGTAGATGTATTCGTAAAATCATAGCAATGATAAAAATATAAATCAAATGTGATTTGACATGATGCGAAAGATTTGGAATAACTGCCATTTGCTGCTTATATCGGACCTTTGAAAAATTGACTCTTTCAAAAATTATATTTTTGAATTATGTTTATACAAACTTTCAGGTACATATAAATGATATTTCAACTGAGTATAAGATATGTTTTTGTTCGCATTAAAGTATTCATGCAAGGAGATGTCGGCGAATTTGACATACACTGTGAAACATTCGTAAGTACATTTAGCGCCCATTGTGGGTGTGTGGCATATATAAAACTCCATTGAAATATTCGATTTAATATTACTTAGATTTAATCAATATATAAAATAACTTTAAACTATACGATTGACATCCACTGAAAGTTATCTCCGCTGATAGATCCCCCACAGTGGCGTGGCGTGATCATTTACGGAAGGGAAGCAATTGGTTCATATCCATGGTTGATTAAGCTTTCTGCAATTTTTTATGTTTAATAGAGCCCCTCTATAAAAGCACCCAGGAGTTCTTAACGGGGACGTGAGAGTAGACATTCTGTATTGTTATGAAAATAAACGCTCACCGTCCTTCACCCAATAAGGAAGCATGTCAATATTTATCGTAAAATAACAGCATTCCCAGAACTAAAAATATAATATTTTTGAAAGTGGCTAAATTCAGATGAATTGAACAAGTTTAAAAATCTGAAACTTTTTCAGGATGAAAATCTTGAGTTTATTTTAAAAATTCTGTTATCAATTATATTGACATAAGAACATCTAAAGGTTCAACATTCTCATTGTTGTCAATTATGCACCTTGCTCTTCTACGACGTTGTGGTATTTCGCCAATCGACCATAATTCGTTCCCGATTCCCATGAAACTATTTCCTAAAGATTGTATTTGATCTACAAATTTTGCAATTTTTTGAAAATGGTACAGTATATTGATTTGTTTGAACTGTTAATAATATATTATAATATTTAATTTTTTTAATTTTTTTTTGTTTAGTTGTTTTTTCTTTAAAAAAAAAAAATTGAGCAGAAAAATAAACCAAAAATCTTTAAGTAAAACAAAAAGCCTGCTCTCATTATTAACAGTCTGTCCACCGAAATCAGCACTCTCATCTTCAGTTACATATTCAAAGAGATCTTTTAATTGCTCCTTATAATAGAAAAATTACTAAAATTAACCGACCAACATCAACAATTCTCTAGGAATCCTAAAAATACCTCACCTTTAAAATAGTTCGACTTATCCAAGCCTGACGCAACTCATAAACTCGGGCGGACACGCGGCTTTTATCGATAAAACACACACAATTTGGATAATTTAGGAAGCTAAACGAACATCGCTCATTGCTATAAGTGCAGTAACGGTGCAAAACTTGCACCAGCTCCAGGAAAATCTCCAGTTCTCACCGGGAGATACATGCATTTGAATACGAACAGTCGAAGAGAGAACATCAAAATGGAGAAACACGAAATGAGAACTATCATTAAGTACCTGTGTTTGGAAAAAAATGTCTGCCAAAGACATAGACAGCGATTTGTTAGGGTACGGACAAGACGGATAGACGAGAGCGTTGAGTTGAGCATAGCGTCGAGTCAAGCATGGAACAGCTCATTGAATTGCATCCATGCAGACGCAACGAGACACCCAATTGTAAACGAAATTTTACAGTGGCAGTCAAAACAATGAGTTCTTCAGAGTCGGATGAAGAGTTTCTTTCACCACAATACACCAAATTGAAATCAATAGACTGCTGATAAATATAAATCAATAGATTTTTCTGATCATTTGTAAAAATCGAATTGACTGTGTGCAATTCTGCACCATTCAGTCATACAAATGTACCCAAATTGCCGAATTACCCAACAAAAACCTATTAACGCAATTCGTCTACTTACTGTATGTCATCGAAACACATTTTACAACAACAACATACACTACCTCTCCGAGCATTCAAACAACGAAATCGGTTTGAATCGATGTCATCGCTTCTATCAAATTTCCACTCTTTGGTCGCTGCTTCGACATGGCCACTTCTATTTGAAAGTATATAACCGATTTCGGCGCGTTGCTTGACTGCACGCTCTCATCGCTCCGTCTTGTCCGTACCCTTAGAAACGCTGGGCCTCACTGAAGACAGCGTGAAAAAAGTCGAAGATGTCTTCTTAGCAGGTCAAAGAGTGTTCATTAGGCATAAAGCTGAGGCCTGGCATGGCAGTGGCCAAAAAATCTTGACCACGAATAGCATATGAAGAAGGTTTCTGCGCGTTGGGTACCTAGAATGTTAACCGACGAGCAAACGAAGAAACGAGTCGACATTTCGAGGGTGAATCATCGATAATTTTTTGTCACGTTTTGTAATCATGGTCGAGATCTGGATTCACCACTTTGATCCAGAAACCAAATAGCAATCGATAACGTGGAAGCGACCCTCTTTACCGACGTCGAAGAAATACAAAATGTTGAGTTTGGCTGAAAAGGTTATGCATCAGTTTTTATGGGACGCTGAAGGAATTATTCTGGTAGAATATTTGGAAAATGGAGCCACTATATCAGACTCCTACTACGCAGACCAAATAAGAACCCAGCAATCAATTTAGTGAGCGTTCACTAAAAACGATAGTTTCTCGACAGTCAACAGACATATCTCTCATACGAAACCGAGCCTGTTCGTAAAACGGTACGCAGCAATGCTTAGGATGACCGACGCAATAAATAATGCAAGCCATATGTGTGTGCTCTATGGCCTATGCGGCTCAGTAGCAGATTTTACATAGATTCTTCCCCTAGTTTGCTGGTCGATATATACTCGCTAAAACCACATTTTTTCTAACTCATTTACGAATCGTTAAAAATGATTCTTCTCGGATGGCCATTTTAGTAGGACCAATGAATCGTTTTCGATTCATTTGCGAGCTCGTTAACGACAAAAACATTCGTAAAATATGACTCTTTTATGAATTAATTACGATACATTTGGTTTGCTGGGAAGATTGTGGGAGGCTATTAAAAAAAATAGACGCGACAAACTGCGAGCCGGATTGCTGTTTCATCAAGACAACGCACCGATTCACAAGGCTACAGTTGCGATGGGTGCAATTCAAGAAACAGGATTTGAGCTACTTGAAAATCCATCCTATTCGCCTGATCTAGCTTCCAGTGACTTCTACCTCTTTCCTCGGCTCAAGAAAAATCTTACGGGCACGAAATTTGAAGATGATAGCGAAGTGATGGCCGCGGCTAAGGCGTTTTGGGAGAGTAGAAACAAATAATTTTTTTCTAAGGGTATCTTGGGTTTGGAAAAAAGATGGAATAAATGTATTAACTTGTTAGGAGACTATGTTGGAAAACAATTCTTCTTTGAGTTTAATAACCTTGCTATATATTGATTATCATTACTTTTGGATCAACTCTCGTATACTAGACACTTTTTCACTTACCATTTATAAGTTTCTATTTGATTTGGTTTTCACTCAGTTCTTGAAGCATATCTGAAAAGAAGAAAAAATTAGTTAGTGATAAAATAAAAGAAAATGATTAAGAAAATACATGCGGTTAATGTTTTTTTTACATAACTATAATATTTTCTTGATTTTTCCATAAAGTTTGTGGGTTTCTGGGCATATGTTAATTTTTTTAGAGTACATGGAATATTGTGAAGAAACGACAAATCGTACGAAAATGTCTCAAAAATGTCCGCGTAGCAGTTCGCTGTCCGCCGCGATAGTCCGCTGTCAATTCTTTGTTACAGTATAATCCGTTGTTACAGTACAATGACAGACAATTCTTTATAACAGTATAATTTATTTAGTTAACTATTAACGAATTACAATAAATGTTGAGAGTTCCTTCTCAACATATAACTGTAATCTGCGAACTAAACTTATCACTATTACTTCTTATTAAGTCACAGGCGGACTGAATTCTGCTCCAGAGATTTTTTCTAGAGTTCACAACACAGCCGTAGACCACATCTTCAAATAAAAATAAACGGAAAAAGTTCAGATGATCGCGGAGACAAATGAATTGGACTTTTGCGATTTATCCTTCGTCCATTGAATTTTTCGTTCAAGTAAGTTCTCACTTCCTGAGAATAATGGCACCTTCGTGCATTATGTACACATCACTTCTCAAGGAGAGAGGGATATTACCAACCAACATATCTTCTAATTCAGCTTCCAAAAATGAAAGATATAATTCTGGCCTCTGCTGACGCATCCATAGATAAAATTCATGTCGCCGTGCAGTGTCTCCAACTTGTGATGCTTGCATCACTGTATAATGGTACATACACAGTTGACTATCATGAACCGTACGCCAAAACCCTCGATTGAGATACTGCAACTGTTTGCACTATTATCCTAGTGCTGGTGTTCGGATCTGCATTTACTATTCGCAAAATTTCGTCTTCTTCGTCTTGATGATCCTTGATCCAATCTATTAGAAGCAAATGCCCCACGTTTCAAAAGTTATGTGGTGAGGGACTCTCCGATTGGGAAATCTTTCCTGATATAGCCGTCTGCCTAGCCCACTGTCTTTTTGAGCTTCGCCATAAATCAAATGAATATCTGCTTATTCTTCATTTGAAAAAGGCATAATGAAAGCTAGAAAAGTCGTTATTAGTTTCTGAATTTCCAAGAGGTTGTATAACAGTTTGTGAAAGATTTGGATAAATTACCTTTATTTGACTTTAAATCACACAAACAATTAATTAATCTGATTCAATTTTTTCTAGCTATGTAGAACCATTTTCTTATCTGCTCACCTCAAGGTATCACGCGGTACACCCCAATGCACTTTGATCTGAATCGCTCTGTTTGTCTACATATTTCAAAAAAATACTAGCTAGTACGATTGGAACTGGTGTTTTTCTGCACTCGTATTATTTATTCCTAGTATGTAAAAATCCTAGTACGGCTCAACTCTGATTAAAACTTAAATTCATTAAAAGTTTAAGTTATATGTGAAGCAAAATATCGGACAAAAAACTGCTTTGGCTTTTATTTGCATTCTTTTAAGGAAGTTTTTGATTGAAATTTTGTTATTTTTTTCTGTAACATCAATGTTTTTGGCTGTTTGTTTTTGAAAATATCTCAAAGGAAATAATAATATTATCAAATAGCATGTACTAATAAAATAAAATAAATACAGTTTGACACAAAGGTGTCCCACGGTGACCTCAAAAATATGACAAATGTGAACATTGTCCAAAATTTAATTACGAAGCGGTTTGATAGAAATTTTAGATTAGGCTAATTTCATTTTCTTCCACCCTTTACATACTCGTACACGCAATTATCACCTATGCAATTAATCATCCTCTCACGACTTTCAGTCTCATATAAACTCTAGGTGATAATTACTTTTACCCACTGGTGTCATCGCTTTCGATATGTGCTTTGTTTGTACATGTCACAGAGCCCCATTTGTACTATCGCGATTTGTTCTTGCCGCAGCACATGCTTGTCACTTGTCACACACGAAATTGTACTGTAAATACACACATACCCATGCAGGATACAAGTACGTTGTTATCCAACTCATAGTAGAAATATTGATTTTCATAAGTTATGCGGCGCACACAAGTGCCTGGATTAATCGTAAATGCACAACGGCATGACATGAATCGTATTATCTAAAAGATAGACTAATCTATTGAAAATGTCCGATAATTATGTTTAACCGCAAGTGATTTTCATTTAATGAGCCATCATGGCGGTATATGGCAAAAATCTATTATGCTTGATAGTGGTGATTGCATTTTTGCGAAACATGCTAATTAACGTAGCCAGAATGATGGCAGCTGAATGTTTACGTTTCCGCATATGATTATGTCAGCGTACACAGCAATGTGCTTGACAATTTCTTACTATAATGTCAATTATGGAAAAACGGATATGGGAACTCATGATGAAAATGCTTGCGGTTATATTGTGCCGTTTGGAATCTAATTAGCTGGTATTTTCCCAAATTTGCTTGGAGTATACAATGAACGACAACGTATGTTGGTTTTTGCAATGGAGTGATTTCATACTATAGGTTGCGGTGTCTAGCCTTCCGAAAGTCATAAGTTTATTGGAACTTTAGCACCGCTTGAACAGAGTCGAAACTTTCGCACATTAGCACAGTTTTTAGCGAAAGGTTAGCAGAAATAATTAAGACTAATTGAGTTGAACGAAAATAATTCAGAATGAAGCGAAGAAACAATATTGAATGAAACTCAAAGAAGGGCTTTTTATCTTTCGCAACAGGTGTATTATGCTCTCAAGTTATTTTTGTACTCAGGTTCTTTACTGGAACCAGTCGACCTAATATTTAAAGGACATGATAATTTCTATGACATCGCGCTTGCCAGCGTGAATTGCTCGCTTGACACGTTATCGATCCAAAACTTACATTTACTATTCGTATTTCGCTATGAATGTGCTGTGAACCTTTTGAAAGCTCCTTTAAATTCCTTACCTCGAACTCTGTTTTGCCGAAATATGTCGATATCTTTGAATGCCAATAGTCTAGAATTCTTCGATAAAATACTCCTGGCAAGAACAAAATATCCTAGGACAACATCAAATACCGACAATTCAACTTGTTCGAGTACCTTTGTCGTACAACACTCTGACTTGGGTTTTTTATAAGCTCTAGCTACAGTCAGTCTGTGTTCGTCCTTTTACGAAATTGCTCTTAAGCATTCGTTTTTTGACGCACAGCATGGAACTTTTCTCTCATCATATATCAAAAGGAAAGTTGAAATGTCGTTCATGTCGAGTGCACTGAAACTTCATCTTTGCAAGACAGAGCAAATCTGAAGAAAATGCTCAGATTTATATCGAGTGCAGGTTGGTAACTGATTAGTACCACCCGCAGTAGTAAAAAAGTTTTTCTCATAAAGTTATCAATAGTCCGGTGATAACAAATGACTGTCTGGACAGATATTTCTTGTCAAACAAATACGGATGGCATTGATGTTCCTCGCTCTGGTCGTAAACCTTCGCATCGACGGGTGAAGGCAGCTTTATCTTTTTAATCAGCAATGTCAGTCGTCTGGAGAAACTTTTTTGACGATAAAAAAACCATAGACATTTTGGGGGGAGTTGACTTATGGATCTGTAAACATCCTGTGTGAGATGAAGTTCAGCACAATCAGCGAAAATAAAACGATATTGATAATATTCAAGTCTCAATACACCCAAATATTCAAAATTCATGAACAAACCGCCAGACTCCAACACATTTCACAGCCATATATCATATCACACCTCGTACATTACTTATGCAAACAAATTTAGAGAAAAACATGTATTATTCATTTCTTTTGAAAGCGATGATTTAGTGATATCGATCCGTATAAACGTAGGTGCACAAACATTAATTTCGAAAAATAAAAAAAAAATCGATAGTCAAAGTATCAATATAATTAATGCACATGTACATATCTTTGCAAACGAAGAAGATTCTCGAATGCCGTGTGAGTACACGTGCCAAGCAAAAGTGCTTAATGCAAAAATACGAAAACGAGACTGTAGCAAAATGAATATGGAGCACTGATACCGTACATATTTACCAACGGATACGCCAAGAGGTTTGTTTGAAATGGCGAAAGCAAGATGATCTTTAGAGGATATTTATTCACGAAATATGTAAATAAAGCAGTTCAATGCAAAATGCTCACTTGTTCAAGGCGTGTCTGAGTTATTGGTTGTTTCCTGTTTGGTGCGAAGAAGCAAGGGCTTGAATTCAGACAAATAAGTTTTGAGAGTTCGTGTAAGTGGTCTTGTAGCAATGCAATCAATCAACTTTTTTTCCCGCCAGACTGATGTTATTTACTCAATGATATAAAACAAAAAAATTGTTTTCGAAAATCAACAAATTTTCTTATTGTGTTTTGTTTTACGTACATATTTGTGTATTTTGTGAGGGGTGTTTTGCAGTTGGTGGCAAATAATGGAAACAAGCTCGCTTTGAACTACCTCGAAGAAAAAACTGTATGGTACAGAAAAAAACTTAATTTGGATTTATTTGGCAGGTGAATATTTAAATAATTAGATTAAACAGGTATTAATGATTTACTATTTTGTATAAAAACTTGACAGCAAGCTTTCATCTTAGTTGCAACTATTTAATACCTTGATAGTGATGACACGTTTTTAAGATGACTCTCATAATCAAAATAAAAGCTTGAAACATTCTTCAAAGCAAACATTCAAAACGACCGAAATAGACCCTTACAAGGACATAAATACATTTGAGAGTTAAGAAGAATTTCGATTGTCATCAGTCTGATTCCCGTGAACGAACGGATAATGTTGATGTTGCCGAGCTAGCTAGAGGATTGAATTGTCAAGCAACCCAAGAAAATTGTCGATCTATTTATAGAAAATCCCTAAGATCCTTGAAAGCAGCTAGCAAAGATGATCAAGAAAAGGAATTCAACCATCCTTCAATATAATCAGATAGAGTTTTGTAGAAATTTATATTCAGCACAAAAATACTATGTTTAGGGTGATTTATTATGAGGTTTGGTTTTTAATCTCAAATGAAAGGCATAAAGTTGAATTCTATAGTAAAAATTGTATTGTTAGTCGAAAGAATAATCTATGACATTTACTTTTTAAAGATTATCTCATTTAAATGTTGACCGCGATTACGCCGTAAATGGTTCATCCTGAGGGTCCAATTTTGGACGACTCGTTCCAGCATAGCAACCACACTGAAAAAAATCCACATAGCGCCCAGAGCCATGTAACATAGCGCATTATTTATGGTCCCATACGCCATGTACATAGTACTCTGAGCCATGCAATATGGCTCCCAGCGCCATAATGTCAGAATCTACATAGCGCGTGGTGCCATGTTACATGGGGCAGCATTTATGGTGCCACACGCTATGTACATAGTACCCTGAGCCATGCAGTATAGCTCCCAGCGCCATAATTACATGGCGCAGAAATTATGGCCCCACACGCCATATTACATGGTGCCATGAACCATGTAATATGGCTCATGGCACTACAATTATAACTCGCAGCCATGCTGTGTGAGGAGATGTATAAATGTCAGCAAGCTTCTTGAAGTTATTTATCCCTCGGGAATTTTCAGTTCGGAGCATCGAACTGAGAAGACTCGTGGCGTTTTGTTGGATGTGAACTGGATCATCTTTAGATGCACTGAAAAAACACATAGCGCCAGAAGTCATAATTTATAGACTTCTGGCGCCATGTACATAATCGATTTCACATAGTTTCACACGCCATAGTGCATAGGAGCAGACGCTATGCTTATAGCCCTCCACGCCATGTACTATAGTCCTCCACGCCATACAGTATAGTCCTCCACGCCATACAGTATAGTCCTGCACGCCATACAGTATAGTCCTCCACGCCATACAGTATAGTCCTGCACGCCATACAGTATAGTCCTCCACGCCATACAGTATAGTCCTCCACGCCATACAGTATAGTCCTCCACGCCATACAGTATAGTCCTCCACGCCATACAGTATAGTCCTCCACGCCATGTAATATAGTCTGCCACGCCATGTACATGGCGTGGAGGCCTATGTACTTTTCGCCATGTATTATGGCGTGTGGCGCCATATTTTATCACAATCCCTAAATCGACTATGTACATGGCGCCAGAACTCTATAAATTATGGCGTCTGGCGCCATGTGTTTTCTCAGTGCAGTATCTGGCGAATGACACGAGTAATGTTGGCTTCCAAAGCGTCGATTGAAGCTGGCTTATCCCTGAAGACCAGAGACTTTGTGTAACCCCAAAGAAAATAATCTAAAGGTGTGATATCACACGATCTAGGCGACCAATTTACTGGTCCAAAACGTGAAATCAGGTTCTCACCAAAATTATTTCTCAATAAGTTCATTGTTTCTCTCGCTGTATGCGAAGGAGCGCCGTCTTGTTGAAACCAAAGTTCACCGAAACTACGGGCTTCAATTTCAGGTAGTAAAAAATCCGTTATCATGGTGCGATACCGATCGCCATTGACGGTTACGTTCTGACCGGACTCATTTTGAAAGAAATATGGACCGATGATTCCACCAGCCCATAAACCACACTAAACTGTGCATTTCTGTGGCTGTTGAAGCTCTTCAGGTTGTTCATCAGCCCAAATACGGCAATTTTGCATTGAGCCAAAAATGCGCCACATCATTGAACAAAATTTCGCGATAAAACAGCGTATTTTCATATAGCTGATTCAGAGCCCATTCCAGAGGTGTAAGTCTTTCCATGATGATTCGTCAAACAATACTGAATAAAAATTACATTTCAGTTTGACAGGAGTCAAGCGTGATCTGTAAAAAACAAGCCTATTGAAAATCATACCTCATTATGAATCACCCTGTATAAACCTTTACTGTCAAAAAAGCACATGGAAAACCGGTTTGAATGGTCTTTTCCGGAAAATAGACTATGGTCTCTCCAATACTTTCTTAACAGACGAGTAAATAAGCTTGAACAAAACGTAGTGAGATGTACTTAGACAAAACAACGGGTAAAATTTTTGCAAAGCGTTACTAAACATCTTTTAAGGATGCATGTGCAGAGGTTTTCTAAACGTTTAAGCGAATTGATGTCTTTTACAGAAAATTTCAATACGAGAATTATGATTGGACTCTATAAAATGGCTTGTTGAAGTCCTCTATGGAACGAAAAATCGCGACTGGATCCTTCAAGAATACATTATCCCAAGACATCGAAGCCAGCTTTATTCGCAATCAAAAGAATAAAATAACATTACAGCTTTGAATTCACTATCACAATTGTCAGATGCTAGCCCAATACTATAGAACATATTTCAGCTCTTTTTTAAATAGAAAAATTAAATTGCATCAGTCAATTCAAGCCTCTCAAGTTTATTTGAAGGTCCTGAAAGTTGTAGGTTTAGATGACAACATATTCATTATTCATAATAATGGGTAGAATAAATATTAAAATATGTGTTTAGATAGATATTGCAGCAAACTTCATTTAGTAAATTTTTGTACAAGTGTTGCTTTTTGTTGCATCTTATGTGGTTTTTTTCTTGAACTTATTGTAGAAATAAGTTCCTTGTTGTCTCTTAAAGAGGGAATATGGATATTCCGTTTTAAGTATTTACTGAGATTTTTGTTAAAATTGGCTACAGGGCCTTAGATTTTGCTATTTTATTCATTTATTTAGTAAGTAAAATAGAGCTATATGCTTGAAAAAGTAAACTTAAAAATAAAACACAAAATATTCGGATTGATCTTTGTCATTACATGTGAAACACAATATTGTTCAAATGTCTTCCACGGGATTCCTTACAAGACTCAATCCTTTTGAGGTAATTTTCAATAACTTTCCGGCACATTTTGGGCAATATCTCGGCCATCATTCACGAATATTGGCTTTCAGTTCATTTAGAGTTTGGAGATTGGTCGCATAAACACGATTTTTTCCGTACCCCCACAAAAAAAAATCCAAAGGCGTTAAATCACAGGATCTCGGAGGCCAATTGACATCAGCCAATCGCTAAATTACACGTCCGGGAAATTTCTCTTGCAAAAGAGCTCGATTTGCCTGTGTTACACGTAACTTGTTGCCCCATCCTGCTGAAACCACTTATCGTCAAGATCATAACCTTCGATTTTTGCTCAGAAATAATCGATTAAAATGCGACCATAGCTCTCAGAATTGACGGTGATGGCTCGTCCATAATCGTTCTAAAAAAATACGAACCAATCACGCCATCAGACCATAATGCGCACCACACAGTGACTTTTTCCGGATGTAATGGCGTCCCTACGAACACTCGTGGATGCTCTGAGCCCCATATTCCACAGTTCTGCTTATTAACGTATCCACAAAGCGAGAAATGGGCCTCATTCCCGAAGATTTTTTTTCGAAAAATCAGCATCAACAGCTTGTTGTTCCAACACGCATTGTTTGAGTGTTAAACCATCCATATTCTAAAATGGTAAACCTTCAGCTAAATGACAGCGTGGTTGACGTAGATCTTTGACAGATGTCGGTATGTAGGGCTTTACTTTTTCAAGCACGAAATGGATAACATGATAAAGCATTCGAACATATAGTTTGCGGTGGTATTGAAAAACTCTTTAATTCAAGGAAGTCATTAAGCAAAGAAATGTTTCAACCATACCAAAAAAAAAAAAATCAGTAAATAAGCAGAAAAGAAAACTACTCCGCTTTTTAAGATAATTTTAAATTGTAAAATCTTCGACATAAAAAACTAATATTAAGATTATTACATGTTTTTAATATTGCCAATGATAACGAGTAAAATAGCACATTCGTACATGCAAAAAGCACGCGGAAAAAACACTCGTATTGTACCGTTCTGACACATGAACAGAAATTTGAAAGAGCATACCAGTTAATATAAGTCGATGATTCTTTATAAGAAAGAAGTCATTAATGCGCTCTGTAAAATTTAAGGGACAAAACTTGTGAAAATTTTAGATGGGAACGAACGTTACGTCAGGCTTCAAGGTATCAATATCTTCAAGGTATTTACGGAGAGGACAATATGACATTTACGCGTAAACGATGAGAGATTAACAAAAAGGTTCGAGAACCACAAAATAAAACGAGATAATCGTGATGCCATGGCTGTGATGAACATGATATGTTTATCAAATTTAAGCTTAGAGTCAAAAATAACAAAAATAGTATCTGGTAAAATGACAATTTTCATAAAAATTTTCAAAAATTAAAATAAAATATTCTTTTAATAATGGATTCTTTTTTTTATACTTAATTTTACTTTAGTTAATTACCACTTTAATTATTTTTATATACTTATATTTATGTATTCTTATTTACTGCTTATTATTTTATTTTTTCATTTTATCCAATCTGTAATTGGGTTGTTTGCCTGTTGAATTGAATACGCACCAAATAAATAAATAAAGAAATCTCCTTTACTAGATAGTGTTTCCGAATAAATTTGAGGATTTGGCCAAATGTTTATTTAGTCAGCACCTTAGAAATAATTTTACTGATAGAGCTAACATTCGATATGAATGACTTATACATAATTTTTACATGGAAAAGCACCTTAAATGTCAGCGCCCAACGTGGGTAACTTTACATATTTTGCTAAAACTTTGTGGCTTTAATACTTCTTGAAGGTTTTTTGTCGTTGAAGCCTGTGTTGATCACTGGCTGAATAATTTGACTCGCAGAACTACTTTCTACTGTAGAATCAGGTCAAATTGTAGAAGAAGCAAATTAAGCTTCTTGTATTTTGCCATTTACTCGAAAATTATTGTGAAATAAAGTTAATATCTACTTAAGTGCCTCGATTCGTACGGGTTGTGAGGTTGTGAAGATTGTAGACCTGCTTTGCATTTTCATCGTAATTACAGACACTAAGCTTTTTCAAAAAAACCTTTCATCGTTCTACATTAAAAGTTGGCTATGACAAACAAAAATACTAAATACATATATCAATTGAAAAAGGAATTGAGCTATGAAAATATTTTCAGCTCAGATTCTCTACTTGACTTGGTATCTGATTTATGGAAAAGCAAATTTTCCCGTTTTGATTTGGTGAATCAACTTTATTAGTGACAAAATATTACACAACCATATTTTTTAATAATGTGAGTAGCACAACATTTTTGATTTTACTATTAGCTTACAGACTCAATCTATTACACTAAGTTTAATGAGCTAGGAAAGTAAGTTATGGCGCTGTTTTCGAAAGTAGTTGAGTATTTTTTTAGTAGACTTCTCTAATATCCTGGCGTATGATCTATTTCATCATCGTGGCACAACAGCCCGACGTCGGGCCTTGGCCGCCTGGAGATCTATTATGATCTATTTAACTTCTATAAAAATTACAGATTTCACATTAATTTATAATAGGTGGGAAAGCATTTTGTATATTTTCTCATCTTGAATTCCGTTTTTTCAAGTCGTGGTAAAAACGTTTTATGGATTCATATTTTGAAACGATTTCTCTGGTTTTTCAGTAGCTTCAACTCACTTCTAACTTTAAAACGAGAGCGTTTGTTTGCCTAAAGTGTTTTATGTGCTCTGTTTCCAACTTCCTATATCTTACTGTGAATACTAGTCTTTTAAGGCCACTTAAATTTTCACGTAGAAATCATTTTATTATTTATTTACTCTACTTCTGGACAAACCACTCATACAATCATTTATGAAATTATTATAATATGTTAGCTAGGACGCTGGATATCAACATATTTTTTTCTTCAAAATGAAAAGCCTTGTATTGTACAAATATTAGGCGCATCTTCATCATTTGGCAATATCTAATTTTTACGCATCATTTTGCTTCAATCCAAATCAGTTATATGATATAAAATTTTAAAATTTTCTGTGCATATTTTAGCTAAGCTATCGAAATCTTATTTTTTCGTTCAAAAACATTTACTTTAAATAAAAAAATAAATTCTATTCATTTGTCAATCTGAAGTCAAATTTTCGATGAAACGATTCAGATGAAGATTTCTATTTACGCAAATTAATTGCCCTTTGCAATAAAAATAAATAAAGTACAATAGCATCAATTTGAAAAATATTGAAAATCCTCTTTACCCAATTAGTGTCAGTCAAATTACTGTTTTTGTCGTCTGACTTGAGATGTACACTTCAGAAAATATCTCTCACTTTACAAGAAAATTGAGCATAGACTTTATTTTTAGTTGGTCTGACTTGAAACTCTATAATTGGTCTGAAGATGTTTTTGTGCTGTCAGGTGTTTTTTTCGATATGTTATTTTTGAGAAAAGGTCTAACTTTTCGTTTCTATATTTTGACTGTTACAGTATTCAATACTTAATCCGTTTACAAAACGTCGTTCCAATTAAGCATTTGGATGTCTCCCAATGGACAATTTGTATTATTGGCATTTTGTGCTGAAAATGCTGCAATCAAATTATTTCTATGAATTCATACAAACAAACAAATGTTGTGAATTATATTTCTCTCCATTCACAAACACGGTACAGATAAATATTGCGTCGCTTAGGATAGAATCGCGTTCGAAATGCTGTTTTTGAATTTTATAGTCAATAAATTTTTTTCTTCAGTGTCCTTAATCTGTCAAACTGTCAATGGCAGTTTCTGAATGAACGATATTTCAATAAGCCGGTGGCTTACAGATTTAAATTCATTTTGTCCGAATTAAGTTTGCATGCACAAATATCACGAAATCGATAGGATCCATTAATTCAAGCCCACATTCCGGCCTGATCCCAACGGTGCTCATCAAATATTTATTCCAACAAAATGCTGATCATTTTCATTCAGCTAAATCTCAATCATAAGCCCGTATTTTCCTAAAAATATGCCTGTCCTGCAGACTATCACATATTGATTGCCTCTAATTTATTCATAAATTGAAATCTCCTTGAGAAGGACGAAAGGCCATAACAAAGTTAAAGGCCTATTTTATCATTATTGCATACTAAAGCAAAATGACGAACGACAACGGTAATGGGGACGATTTATTTTCGCTGAATCAATGAAAGTTTTCAACAAGATGAATTACTTTTTTCTGCTTGATATTCAGCTTTCATGCGTATACGGAAAGTGGTTGTGGTAGACAAGGGACACCATTTATCTGGTGAAGGGTGCGTGTTGTTTTCATTTACAGTAATAGTGAGAAACTACACGCGCCAGCTGGATTATGTGTCAAATATGACGAATTTATCGTGGAAAGTAATTTGTCTGCATAATTTATTTGAACGTTGTGTTTGTTTTCATATGACGCTTTCGGAAAACTGTGATGAATGTGAGCTTATCTGATGACATAATGACTTAATGTAGCTAATTGCTATCTGAAAACTGAGCATTAATTACTTGATGGCGAAATGAAAATAGACTCCTGGGCCTATATTCAAAATTTTCATTTTAGATCTGATCAAAATTAATTCAACTTACACCAACCAAACCACTGAAACCAGACAAACTTTCATCACAAGCAGATTTCCATGGCAACTTCGACCAAAGTACATATGTCTGCGAGGCAATTAATTGGATGCACATGATATTATTTGCATGCTTTGTCGGTCCGCTTGTTGTACAAATGAAAGTTTACACGAAACTGACAAATTTAATGTGACGTGGGTTTTACGATAAAAGTGAAACTGGCAGAAGAAAACCACATGATGTAAATAGCGGTTTCTACGGTCGTCATCGTCAGGAATGCCAGATGGTGATTTATTCTATTTTGTATGGCATCGATCATGGAATAGAATTTTTGATGGTTCTATTGAATCAGTTCATAAATACTTCGATTCTGATTTTTAATTGTATTACATATGTATGTAATTACTAAAAATCAATTCTGCACAGAGAAACATATTTAATTGGAATATTAGTTGTTTAGAAGAAGAGTTGATATGCTTTCTGTATTTTGTTTTTAATTACATAAAATAACTAGATCAGTTTCTGCACTGAAAAAACACATGGCGCCAGGCGCCATAATTTATAGACTTCTGGCGCCATGTACATAGTCGATTTAGGGACAGTAATAAAATATAGAGCCACACGCCATAATACATGGCGAAAAGTACATAGGAGCAGATGCTATGCTTATAGCCCTCCAAGCCATACACTATAGTCCTCTACGCCATGTACTATAGTCTTCCACGCCATGTACTATAGTCCTCCACGCCAAGTATATGGCTTTGAGGACTATATTACATGGCGTGGAGGACTAAAGTACATGGCGTGGAGGACTATAGTTAGCGAATCCAATCCCGGGATCCCGGATCCCGGGATCCCGGGATCCCGGCCTATTTTTGGTCCCGAAAATCCCGGGATTAGAAACCATCAATCCCGGGATTTTCGGGATCAGAAATTGGCTGGGATTTCGGGGCCGGGAGTCAAGCATTATCGTCAATCAAGTTACAGCAAGAGTCGAAAAGTGCAAATAGAATCCATATTTATGAGAAAACAATTAGCTCACATCATAATGCGTAAAGAATAGAGCAAAACAAACCGATGTAACAGTTAACAAGAGAATACAAAGGGGTTTGTAAATAAATAAGTATGGACTGTTTCGCATTTAGTGCATTCGTTACATCGAATGATTTGTGGAAATTAATACTAGCGAATGCATACACAGATTTACCAAAATCCTTAACAACAATCAAAAAAAGGTTGTTGGCTCTGCAAGCAGGGTAAAGAAAATAATAAAAAATAAGATATAACAGGCTAGTATCTCAGGTGAACGGTTCAGTTTGATGTTTGATGAATGGACCTTGACTGCAAATAGGCGCTATTTAAATATAAACATCTACTTAGTAAATTCTTACTGGAGCTTGGTGCGAGTAAGAATATCAATGACAGCTGGAAACTACCTAGATATGAGTTTACTGTTTCTCTAGGAAAAGACATTGTTACCATCGTAACTGATGGGTCAAATGAAATGCGAAAAGTAGGCAGACTAGTTGGTACAGAGCAACATATTCGTTTGGCGCATAGCATCCACTTGGCAGTTTGCGATGTTCGCTATAATATGAGGTTCATTCCAGATTAAAGAGTTGATGAAGCAGCTGATAGTCTGAACGACGACCACGAAGATTTGGATGGTCCTGAATCAGCTAACTACGTTGAAACCGGTCGCCTGCAAGACACGCTAGATCAGACGAAGGACATCAGCGCATGCATAAAGAAAGTTCGTTAGGTAGTTTTATATTTTAAAAAAGCTCCAACGAAAATAATAACGATCTTTAAAACTATGTCGGATCCTAGCAAGGCATTTAACTGTCTCCTTTAAATGGATTGTAAAACAAGATGAAATAGTCTCTTGACAATGCTCGAATAGTTTCCCATTTTGAAAAATAGTATACATTAATAGGCCTGCAATATTCAGAGCAATTAGAAGCAACAGAGTTTGATTCGATTCAGAAAATTATTGAAGTTTTACTCCCTGTAAAATTGGCTGTGACGGCCTTTAGTCGCAGACTTGCAAATTTATGCACTGCTAATACTTCATCAATATTTGTATTTAGGCTGTTAGGAGAAAAACGGTCTATTCTTCTGAATGCTATGAAAATTGCAATATTGGACCGAATAAAAGAGCGTCAGTGTATCGAGCTATCTGGTATGCTAAGCTATCTTCAGAATCCACATTGTACCAGCGAAAATTTACCAAGTGAAATAAAATCTCTATTTTGGAAACCAAGCAAAGCAAATATTAAAAAAAAATACTTCAATGATCTAGATGCTGAACCCTATGCTTGGTAGCCAAAGAAATGAAGAGAACCCAGTAGATAACCATATTGAATCCAGAACAAGGTAGTCGTCAATTAACGCTACAAGAGGAGCTGCAAAAGTATGAAAATAATCAATCATGAAATGCCGCCAGAAACTAATCTAATTAAAACCATTGCAAAAGAAATGAATCTTTTCGAAAGTGGTGGCACTTGCATAGTTTGGAGCAGGCGTACCAATATTTCTCGACCGTTTCCGCGGCGTCCAAAATCGGGAATAAATTTAGAAGCAGGCTTGGAGACGATACCTTAGATGCTTTGCTATTGCTTCAATGTTACTTCCGAAAAACCCAATGAACTTTGGCCGAATTTTTTATATGTTACTTTACTATGTATCTCAATTCTAAGAGTTGTGTTTTGTTGTTGTGGTTTTTGGTCGTGATTTTTTGTTGTAATTTGTAAAAGATGTAATTTTTAATATCTGTCTTCATACTGTCAACGTTTTGGATAATTAAAATTATTGTTTTTATTTGCATCAATAATATAAATTAGTAATAATGCAATTTTTTATACAGTTTTGAGCTTACTTATTGTTGTAGTTTTGAAATGATGGCAAATTATATAATCTGTTTACTAGAAACTTGACTTATTTTGTTGTGTTGTATTTTGAATTTCAAATCCCGGGATCCCGGGATCCCGGGATTTGAGATTTTTTAATCCCGTAATCCCGGGATTGAAAATATGGTTCGGGATTGGAATCCCTAACTATAGTACATGGCGTTGAGGATTATAGTATATGGCGTGGAGGACTATAGTATATGGCGTGGAGGACTATAGTATATGGCGTGGAGGACTATGGTACATGGCGTGGAGGACTATAGTACATGGCGTGGAGGACTATAAGCATAGCATCTGCTCCTATGTACTATGGCGTGTGGCGCTATATTTCATCACAAATCGACTGAAATCGACTATGTACATGGTGCCAGAAATCTATAAACTATGGCGTCTGGCGCTATGTGTTTTTTTAGTGCACCAAATATAAATTCCACCAAATATAGATTCCACCAAATATAAATTCCACCAAAGATCAATTCCACCAAACATAAATTCTACCAAATATAAATTCGATGAATTCGAGTCAACATACTATTGAATGTTCCTGCTCTAGTGTGAAAATTCACCGGTCGAAGTATTGAAAATATCGCAGCCAGTACTTCAGTTCAAAATGAGTCAATTATGTAGACCCAAGCTCTAATGTCACTTGCTGACATTTATGCCCTCCCTCACACAGCATAGCTGCGAGTTATAATTGGAGTGCCATGAGCCATATTACATGGCTCATGGCACTATGTAATATAGCGCGTGGGGCCATAATTTCTGTGCCATGTAATTATGGGGCTGGGAGCCATACTGCATAGCTCAGGGCACTATATACATAGCGTATGGCGCCATAAATAATGCGCTATGTTACATGGCTCTGGGTGCGATGTGGATTTTTTCAGTGTGATGCAATTATCAACACTAATCACCTATTTCCTGGGACGGTGATGCTCAAAATCTTGTTTTTATGCTTACTGAATTCATAAAGGAATGTTAAGGGAGGATTTTCAGCCTCACAGTTGAGCGAAAGTTGAGCGCTTTTGACTAGAAAAATCAAATTTGTCATAAATTTAATTACGTAATTATACAAATAAATGCAAAAATACAAATAAATTATACGAAATAAATGACTTGGCTGGTTAAAACAAATAGGTATGCTCAAGAAATTAATTATTGTTTTAAGCATTAGTCTCTTAATATTACGGAAATTTCTTCATTTCATTGTGAATATGAGTCTAGAAATATCTGCTAGCTGCTTTGTTGTTGCTTGTTACCTTCATAAAAATTTAAAGTAATTGAATTTATTTTAGTCAGCTTTCAATTTTCTTTATTAGCCCAGCTATTTTAGGAAAATAAAGCTAACCTACGAATTATATGTAAGTGAAGGTTTCTTGATGCAACCACGTCTATAGTACATGGCGTGGAGGACTATAGTACATGGCGTGGAGGGCTATAAGCATAGCGTCTACTCCTATGTACTTTTCGCCATGTACTATGGCGTGTTGCGCTATATTCTTTTTTTTTATAATAATTTTAAATATTTATTTAAATTTCATCACTTGTTCGATCCGTAAGAACCACAAAACAAAAAAATGCAAGTTCGGACACCGTGGATCACCCAAAAACAAGTACATAACTAGTGTTTGGACTTTCAAAATCTTCCATGAAGCCACTGTATTCTCTAATTTTGCAATAACATCTGCTTATTTCAACCGCGAATTTAAAACTAAACCTGCTTATGCATTTCGAAAATGATTTTACAAAATCGTCTGCGCCATATAGTTATTATATTGGAAGCTGTCTGTTTTCTGTTAATTTTAATAACACGTGTCACCGCAGGCGAGTACTATTTTCAAACAAAATAAACAATGAAAACTTGATTTGCCAGACATAATATTATTGATCAGCAGGGAACAATTCAAAAATACAAATAAAAATTTGTTGGTGAATATGGATTTCTCTGTGAAAATTATTATTGATTCAATGTATTTCTGCAAAACATTGAATCAATAATAATCACGTGAAAATAAATATTAACCACAAAAATTTCAGTTTCCATTTCTCTACTGAGCAAATGGGATATTAATAAAATTTTTAAGATGATATTAAAATGGAAACAAATAATCTGTTTGTGTGGCTTTATTTTGGGTGAAAACGAAAATTAAATATCGATTTGCAGTAAGAGTCGGGATAACATTTTAAATACACATTCAAAATAGTTGACATATATTTGATGTTTGCTTTTCAAAACCAAAATTATATGATTTTCTCTTTTATATTGTTTCATATTTATATTTGAATTGATTATATTTGTATTAATGTGTGAATGAAATAATGCATTTGAATTAATACAGCAACTTAATTACATTGGTTAACAAAAATTAATCTTCGTCGTGCCACACGAACTTTTCTTTCGTGTTTTTTTTATGTACACTGTGGCCCAAAAGTTTCTCCCCACCTATTTAAGTAAACGCATTATTCAATACCCGTTGCCAAAACTTATCCCCTCTCAGTTTATTAAAAACCCTAACCCTATCAACTCTTCAGCTATCGTAAAGATCATATTGTGCTTAGCTACGACAGCGTTAATATCAATATTAGCTCTGCAAAGCGATATAGTGCATTTCCAGGGAAAAAAAATTGAACAGAATTTTTCCCTATAGTCAGGTACAGAAACGTACCCTTTATAAAGCTAATTTGAATTATCCGGATAATTAAGGCTCTTTCTGCGAACCTACCTGTGAAACTTTATTGCTCCTGTCTTCAAGGGTCCTTTTTCATTGCCGTGCTTTACGTAAGTAGTGATTTTTCTTAGAGCAATTTTTACACGCTATCTGAAAAATCATTATTTATTTAAAGTCTATCCTAGAGGACTCTTGTGCTTCTTCATTATGGCTTCGAATAGGATACAAACAAGGATTCAAATTAAAACTCTTGCCGGAATAGGAAAATCCGTTTCCGAAATATCAAGGACACCAGGCGTCGACAGGAAGACCGTACGATTATGGCTATTATGGACAAAGGACGTTCCGGCAGACTAAAATAAAAATAAGGAAGATGGTGGAAAACAAGCTAGGCATTGGAACAAGGACAGCGATCAAAAGGATAAATCAATCCAAAAATTACCAAAAACGGCGACATACAACGTCTCGATCAACGGTACATTAAATCGACGAATTGGGGAAGACATGCCTACATGTGACGAGTAAAACCGCGTCTTACTGCAAAGAATGTAATAGATAGGCTTAAATTCTGTAAAAGGTTGCAAAGCGAAGAATTCTGTGAAGATAGTGCTCTTATACTACTGCTCTTGGAGAGCTAACGTACTTTTTAAGGATGAATCCCCAATTGTTTTGCACACAACGCCGAAAATGCAAAATATGAGAGTAAGAACAAGTTATCCAAGCACTATTCAACCTATACAAAAGCCGAAATTTGACCTGAAGATAATGGTTGCAGGAGGAATCAGCTCACGTGGAAAGTCGAGACTTCATGTTGTTGAGTAAAACACAACTGTAAATGGATCCTATTACTGGAACAGCATTTTACCAGCTTACGCAGCATGTCAGGATGATAGAAGACATTTTCCGCATAAAAATTTGGTAATTCGTATGCAGGATAGGGCACGAGCGCATACAGCAAAGGCAACATTGACACTGGCAAAATCGATGTTTTCAACTGTTTGGGAAGATTGGCCTGGAAACTCTCCTGATCTTAACCCAATCGAACACGTTTTAGCCAGTCTTCAAGAGAGTGTATTTAGACATCCGATGCCGAAGAATAGACGACATTTAATTGCAAGAGTACAGCAAGAATGGAGCAGCTACACCGAGGCCTAATTAGAAAATTTATGTGATAGTTTTGGACGACGTATTTTAGAAAGTATAGATAATAACGTTAGACATACGCATTATTAGTAATAAGAATTAGAATCTGTATTATGTTGGCATCACAAATAAATTTGAATTTCTCAATTATGTTTGTTAGTTTGCTTTTTATAACAAAAAGTTTGTGGGAGAAACTTTTAGGCCACTCTGTATTAGGTGTTGCGAATAAAAATACGCAGTTATTTTTTTAATTTAAACCAATTTTTCCTTTAGAAGCTAGATTTATTTTTATTTTGACATATATCGATATTTCGAGGGTAATCTGCCCTCTTCTTCAGTGTCTTTTGGTCAGACCAAAAGACACTGAAGAAGAGGGCAGATTACCCTCGAAATATCGATATATGTCAAAATAAAAATAAATCTAGCTTCTAAAGGAAAAATTGGTTTAAATTAAAAAAATATTTTTACAAGCTAGGAAAAAAATTGGTACACAATAAAAACAATACGCAGTTAGTTTGTTTTTATCACGTGTGAATTTCATTTGGTTAAGAAACATAAATTATAAAAAAAAACTATTAAATAGTTCTTCAGAAACATGTGAATAATATGTTTTAAAAAATTAAAGGTCTTCGATTTTCTGGAAAATTTGACTTCTGGCTAGTCCGTTTTGATTGTCCAAAATCCCTAAATCCCGTTTTGATTGGTCAAAATCCCTAAATTCCATCTATCCTGATAACGCTTTTCCGTCTATGACATGACCTGATGGAATCTTTGTCAAAAATGCAAATGTGAGTCTGGAAAATGAATAGCTTCACATGTCAATAGAAGCTTGTTAGTCAATTCTCTATGGTTCTCGCTCTCAGGGTTATCCAAAAAATTTGCAACCACGTTCTTAAAGCAATGCCAAGCTAATTTTTCTTAAACGTTCACTCTTTCTTCGAATTTCGGATCATTTGTTCATTCTCTGACTTGAGGTCCGATGAAAATGCCCTCTTTGATTTTAGCATCACTTATTCAATTGGCTTGAAGTGGAGTGCTGTAAATCTTCAACCTTAAACGATGTAGATGGAGCTGGTAGAGATAAATTGTTATTATGAGGAGCAGCTCTTATTGCTGAGGATAAATTAGGGTATGAAACTGTGTGCTTTGCCTTTGGATTTATGCCTTTTATTAGAGTAAGACGAAAATAGCAGTATGAAACATGATCTCTAGGCTCAGTCCATATCAAATCGTGACGTGATCCAGTTAAATTTTTTACACATGCTACGCAAAAAATATGTGGAGTTCAAGATTTGTCTTGATGAGCCACCCCAAAACTAAAATACTCGCGGTAACACTTCAAAATAAGATCAGAAAAATTTCGCCTTTGATTTTTGAAAGTCAGTTCACCATAAATATAACAGAAAGAGGTAGGATCGTTAATAAACTTTCTCGACACATTCGCGCAAGCACAGAAGTTAATTAAAACCAAAACAATTTAAATTAATGGCGAAAAAATATATAGCACTCCGTTTATCGCTACAATACTGAAAATGAACTTGAATTCATCACAAGAAAACTGAGGGTGATCGAAATAAAATAAGTGCGTTTTCTTAATGAGGATAAGTAGTCAAAACACGATCACCTATCAAAGTTTGTTTATTTATTTACTTTATTTAATGTCTAAAACAACAGAACAAATCCAATTATGAAATAGACAATGAAAAAAAAATGTAAGCATATATATAGAACAAACAGAATATCAAAAGCCAATTAATAAATAAAAATAAAAATTCATACATCATATTGGCAATGAAAAAAGATAAAAACGGATTAAATAGAAAATGTGACGATTTTATCTTTTAAAATGGTTTTGAAACCTGACAAGGTCGGTGGCAGAGAACCTAGTCTGAGTGCATTATGCTGCCTAGGTATACGTAACAGCGGTGAAAAGTAGTACGTATCAGTCCACGCAAAAGGAACATTAAACGTTAACGTGGATCTATTTGACCGATCCGTAACACGAACGGAAACCTGGTTGCAGAGGCCAGATGGGACAAGTTGACGGTGTAGTTTGAACAGAAGGCATTCATCGAGAAAAGGTCTGCGAGGTTTCAGGGATGGTATTTGCAACATGGTAAGTTTCGCACTATACGCACAGTAAGCAAAATTGAATTTGTAAAGAAGAGATCGGGCTAACCTGCATTGTACAGATTCAACCGCATCAATCAAATATTGAAAACGTGGGCACCAAATTCGACAACAGTATTCAAGGATACTGCGGACAAACGATACAAACAAGTGTACACAAGTGGAGACATCTGTAAAATATTTAGAAGCACTCAGTATAAACCCGAAAGTCTGGACACTTTGGCGGTTGTGTGTAAGATATGTTGACCAAATAAAAGTTTAGACTCAAAAATTACTCCGAGGTCTTTAAAATTAAAAATGACGTCGAGAGAGGCTCCAGAAACGTAGTAAGAAAATACTATTGGGTAAGTTTTACGCGTGAAAGATATAACATAGATAAAACATTCAAAGTAAGATGGTTTGCATTACACCAGTTGACAAGAGCGAACAGGCCATTCTGAAGCTGTAACCAGTCTTCGATTGTATCAATTACTCTGAATATTTTTAGATCGTCTGCATATTGAAGAGAAAAGGAGTTTATCAGACCCGGGAGATCATTAATGAAAAATTAAGAATAATAAAGGGCCAAGGATCGAACCTTGTGGAAGACCTGAGGAGGGATGGAATGGAGTAAACGAACAGGAGTTCACAGTAACAACACTAGTACGCTCATGAATGTAGGAAGAAAACCAGGAATGCAGCGGACCATGGAAACCATATATGTCTAATTTCAACAGAAGAAGCTCATGGTTGACAGAGTCAAACGCCTTGGAGATGACCATTGTGGCATGACCATTGTTGATCAACTTGAAATAATGAACGAAAAACTTGAAATAATCATTTTTGTAACTTCAATTTCTATTAATATTTACGCAACATAAAATAAGTAACCTAATTATCCTATAATCTACGAACCACTTTGTTTTTGATTTCCTCTACCAAACTATAAATAAACATCATATCAAACTATAAATCCTCAATTATTCGTCTATTTGTAAATAAACCGCATTTTCATTTGATTTGTATTACACATTAATGAGCAATTAAAAAGCATTTGAACGGAACTCATTGCTGCGATGAACGATTCGTAACGTGCTATAAGCTAAATTTAAACGATCCGAAAAATACGTCGAACGGAAAAATGATGAAAGGAAAGATCGATGAAATTAACCACTTGCCAACTTTTTTTTCTGTTTTTATTGCCTATGAAATATCTTTTGTGAGATCATGACAAGCAACATATGATTTGATGGTAAATTGAATATGGAGTATGGCCGCTGTGATGATTTTGTTGTTGTATATATTTTCATAATTTTATCATTGTTTCATTATCGGTGTTTCAAAGTGATGATTTACTACATGGCTTGCCAAAATATGTTGAAATTTTACAGGAAACGGCAAGATTAGTGAAACTAATTGCAATTAAAGCCTGATTCTGGCAGCTTCATTAATTTTGTTGTCGTTTTAGCACTTTGAAAATTTAATGGCAACCACTATTTTAAAATATACCGCAGCATAAAAGGGTGGCAATTAAATGTGTACATTTCCTTCCAATAAAATCCAGCAATCAATAAATGCAAATGTTAACGGTTAACTCTTTGATATTTTCAAACAATGAAAACTTGTAACCTAATGGAAATCCAGGAAAATGTTTGCAACGTGTTTCATGCCAGTCAATTATTAACATGATAGCTAATTTATGCAAATGATTAGAACCTCATGTAGGCACGAAAATTAACACTTCGGAAAAAGCTGCATGAACTTAATTTTATGGTAAGACTGCTAACTGCAAAATTAAATGTTTGATACAACGAGTATTTTATTGGAGTGGGAAAAAATCTATCGTGTTTACAGTGTAATTGCCCATAATAACTTTGAGAAAGTTTTACCTCAAGTTGCTCTGAAGGGATTAGACAGAACAACAAACTCTGTATAAACTGTGTGACAACTTTGATTCAGTTGGCCTTATTTGACGATTGTCTGTTCACAGTGTTCGGTTTTGCAACGTAAATCCTGGACTGAGAGAAAAGTTTCTTCAAATTCAGTTCGGCATTTAATCAAAGAAACTGTCAAAGTTTCTGCTTAAAGAGCATTCAGAACGAAGTCTTGATCAAGTTGCTTTATACAATAGAAACAGTATTTGAATAAACAAAGGGTATTTTATGGTACTTGCTAAATTTATCTTTGGTTACATTGTAGGTACCTCTTCACTTGTATGTATGTGAGGAATGAAATTTTTGTGTTTTCCTAAGAGTTTTGTTTGAAATAGAAAGCTAGTAAATAGGAAGCACTCTAATTGGAAAAAAATTACATGAAAAACAACACAATTATCAGTGTTTTCTCTCAGAAATCTAGTATGTTTAGTTAAAAAACGTGCACATTGTTTTTCGCAAAATTAAAATTTATAAGCTGTTTGGCAGCAAGCTGAAATAAATATAAAAAAGGGTGGACCAGATAGGGTTAACCTTGCTTAGTGTTTTTGGGTGGGAGCGGAGAAGTGGAAGCGCATAGGGTGGGGGTATAAAATCGATTTTTCTTCTTCATATTTGTCAAATTTAAAAACCAACTACACCTTCCTGCTCCCACTTTCAAATAATCAGTAGGAGATGTAGTGCGCAGAGGTGTTAAAAATACATCGAAAACGTAAAAAAATGTCATCATAATAACAAATAAAGACAACAATTCTACACCATAAATAGTTTCAAATAAAGCAATGAAAATGTAAAATAAACATTCAAAAATTAAAAAAATTACTTGGTATTCTCAAATAAGTATAGCTCTGTTACCTACATTTTACGCAATGGCGGATGATAAAGCAACAACCTCTCGTACGTATTCATCATCAGCGAGTGGGTACATGGCTGCCATGACATTGAAAACGGCTTCGATTACGTTGTTATAGTCAAAATGGCGCATAAATAAAAATGCGGCTATGTAACTTGGCCAATGGGCTTTTTAACGACCAAACTGGGGCACGCCACCTCGCAAATCTCTTCAGAACCTCTCGATATTCTAAATGTGGGCGCCCGTCACCGGACCTATAAAATTCACAGAGTGATTAACTGTCAGATGCCGATAGCCTGTCTGTTCCAGACAGTCATAGTGCGGGTTTACACCGATCGGACCAAATTGACCTGACCTAAAGCGCGGACTAAGCGAACTTAGTCCTAAGCTGTTTACACCAACCTGACCTATAATTTGCTTAGGTCGAATTTAGTCCTCGTTCGTATATAACAGCTGTCATTTAGTTTAATATTCGTTCATGCACTGTATTTATCGTTTCATTTGTCTCTCAAACGTGTTTATTTCAATGATTTTGTCTCAAAGGGTGATGTAATGAACTTATATTCAACATACATTACTAATAGTCGCGAAAAAATCAATGTTTAGGTCACGTGTGTTTACAGCAGTATATAGTCCACGACCTATTTTAGGTCAGGTTGCTTGAAATCGTGGACCGACCTAAATTTAGGTCGGTCCGTGAGTGTTTACACTACGTAAAAAGTAAAGCAATCCCACGACAACCCTTGTACGGGTCTAGGGGTTGAAGCTGGTAGAGAGCTTCATTACAATTTTTTTAATCATTGTGGATACGAGTGTGGAGTGATTAGTTCCACGACTCACTTTACCCCTGATTTAAATCAGGTACCTATTCAGAGCTAGGTGAACTCAAAGCTTGGTGAGCGGACCCTCGTCCGAACCTGGATTCGAACCAGGGACCCCACACGTAAGAAGCCAGTGCTCTACCCACTAGGCTACTCAAGCTTATTGTTTACACTACGTGGACTAAAAAATTTATGTGGAATTTGGTGTTTAGTCCGCGGACCAAACGTGCGGTATATATGCTACCATATGCATGCCAGCAATCTGAATATATGGTCGTGCCATCAGCAACATTTTTGCTCATAGCTGCCAAGAACGTTGTGCTGTCTCGCGTATCAATGAGAACAGCAAACGTTTCTTTTGTCTCACGGCAAATACTTCCAAAAGCTCATTGGCCCGTTACAAGCTGACCGCGATAATTTCTCCGTTTGCCCAGCTTGCATTCGTTGATCTCAACAATAGTACTGGAACCAATGATTTTGCTTTTCTTCATGTTGCATATTGCTAAAAAAAAAAAAAAAAAAAAAATAGCCAATCAGTGACCGTTTGTCTCGAAAGCATCAATTCTTTTTCGAGTCTGATGACATGTGGCGATGGAGATATAAGATAATATGCAACAAAACGGCAAATATCGTCCAAACTTAATTGGGTACCAGAAAACCAAGTACCCGACATCAAACTTTAAATGTGCACCCGATTTTTTTTTTCTCTTATACGGTGTCCAACCTGCTTATAAATCGTTCCATTACACCCCTAAAATCAAGGTATCGTGATTTACACGAACACTTCCGGTACAACACGATTTTTTTTTCGATTTGCGTATGTATTTGCTTGCTTCAATTTCCTTGACTTGATTTTGGACTCAGCACAAGTTCGTCAGAAATTCGATTTTGATTTTTTTCGCAGATAATAAACTAATATGATCAGCATGAAAAATCTTGATCTACAATTCATAAAAATTTTAATGTTAGCCGTGAGGTTAGTAGTTTCGTTTTAAGAAATTTTACTTACCAAAGCCAAAATCGCTTTAATTCCATAATACTGTTGAGAACTTCAGCAGAACAAGAATGTTTAATGTTTTGCTTCTGCACCTGATATACCTAAATTCAAAAACGATATCGTAAAAATCAGGTTTTAATTTGTCCATAAACCAAAAATGCTGTTGGCATACTACCAACCAATATTTCTGAATATACACTCGTCCACAAAATCTCACATATAAAGAACGAAACTAAAGGCAGGCTGTAATAATTCAAACGATGAAATCATTTACGTATCGGCCATTTTACCTTAAAATGCCTTTCTAGCTATTAATGTCATGACGTTATTCAAATCAATACCGTAATGATGTGTAATTCTATTCAATAAAATGTAATATAATACTACTCAATAAAAATAGATACAAAACTGAAACTACGCAATGAAAATAATTCACCTTCAATCGTATTTATTTATGATATTCGTGGCCAACGAATAGTTTATGCCATCAGCAAACTTTCGCATCTGTATCGTCTTTGAAGGATTGTTGATATTAAACGAGCTTTCACCTCCTTGTCGATTGCTTTGTCAATTGCTAACTACTTGCAGCATTACCGCTTTATTCATTTCCTTTTATCGCGCATTCTGTCATGCCACTTGTATTTCCCAAGAACGTTGCAGTGTCGTTATGCAGATGCTTTGTAATGCGATTATTGTTGAAATAAAAAAATCTCGCATCTGCAGTCATGTACATTGAGTAAATAAACTGCAATAGTGTGCTATCTTGTCTGTATCTCTAATACCATATCAGAATGAATGAATGAATAATTAATCGGACTAATGGGGAATATCTGTTCTGGCTAATGATGAGTAAACTCTTTGATGTCGTCAGTACTAAGGGTTGATTATCATTGCATATCCAAATGTTTTATGCTTGCTGAAGATAATGTGCACTTAAGGTATATTTTTATGACATTTAATACATGTATAAAGTGCGACTAAATCAAATCACTAAGATGCGCTGAAGAATTTATCAATGAACTGTATTTCAGCATGAAAAATAAAGGTACTACAAGCACTTGAAAATCAAATATTCTATGATGTTTTAATTTTTACAAGGACTCACGAATGTTGCAAAATATCCTTAATTATCTCTTGCGCCCAGTGTGGGCTAGCTCAACAATCATTTCTGGGTTATTTGAATTTACAGCTTTCATGAATAAGTAACTTGAAAAACTAGCGAGTTTTAGAAGTGACCAATTGCATTGGAAAGTAGATGCTCGCCGCAAGCTGTTGATTGATGGTCGAGACAAACATTTTTTCCGGTTACTTTGTATTTTGAACATAATTTTTTTGAAACTTCTCTTTACAGTCCCAAATATTGATAGTTTTATGAAAGAGGTAAACAATATTGATAGCTTAAAGTAGTTTTTTTTGCTATTCTCTGCAAAATAGCAATGATAAACACAACATATTTCGGCCCATATTATCTATAACTTCCATCAAGAAGTAGTGATAAGGTTGTCAGAATATTCTTTTGTATGGATGACAGCTTGCTGTAAAACTGGCGACCGTGTAAAGCTGGGTTTAAGAACTTTGTGCACTTTAATGTTGAAATGGTTTTGAAATTCCCAAAATTCAATTTGCATTTTGAAACTTAATGAAATTACATCCTTGCATCGTTTTTCAAATACTGGGTTTTAGCAGCTCAGGTACATAAACGTAATATATGAAAATTTAAGAATCGAAATTTTTAACCAAAGGTGTCATTAAGTATTATTTTTTCATTGGTAGGCAGATTTTTATGAATTCAACTTGCTGGTGCAGTCAAAACATTTGGTAACTATTCAAATGTCCCACTTCAGCTATGTTTCAAATCCATATGCTGTCTTTGATTTTACTCAAAGTCATGTGATATCAAAGTGTGGATTGCGACCCCCTGGGTATCGCGAAATGATCTTTCAATACGTCGAAAAGATATTCACAAAATAAAAGGAACATATTCGATTACAAAAGAAATTTTTTGATTAATAAACCTGAACTGAGACTCTAGTCAATTAGACTATATTAGAACAGACAACCAGACCTAGACTGTATAAAAAAAATCTATAATTCTTAGGAACAACTAAGAGCATTTTGAATCAACACTTAAAATATTTCCAGATTGCAAATTCAGATTTATTTCAAATTTGTTAGTTCAACAACACAGCTTACGAATCGTTTGCAAATCCTTTATACTTGGAGCACTAATTCATTATTTGCTCATGAATAGACTCACACATCCTACACATCTACCTACATATCCTTCATAGATACAAAGCTTTTTACAAAAAGCAACACACAACATCGTGATCGCTCAATTCAAATTAGCCTTCCATGAGAAGACCCGAGGTCAATTTCACCTCATCATATCGCCACGTCAATTCCTTTTACCAACACGGTGCATTGAGTAGGGTGATTTATGGCAGAGTGGTTATCTTTCGAAAAATTTCCATAGGAATTCACCGTTGTATACATATGTTAATTTCATGCTGTCGGCCTCCGTTTATTGTGGAGTTTATGCGAAGATTCCATCAGATGGTATTTTATGAGAAGCTTTCCATCAAGCGATTCTAAAGATTTAATGCTTTCCGGATCCTTTCAGCAACATATTCATTTCCTTTAGGCAGCCTCGACTTCATCGGAATGGCACTATAACAATTTTGAGCATGAGAACTTTCCATGTGGGCGGCTAACATTTTCATTTCGAATATTATTGATGCGTTTTGAATGAAAATTGTTGGCGTTGTGGTATAATATGGTATTTTTCTACCATGAAGAATGTAGTAAATATTCAAAATTCTATTCAATTATTAAAATAGTTATGAAACAACTGCTGCAATTGATCGTCGTCTGTTTTTTAAATAATTTCTAGCCAGGTTTCATCTTTTAAGCCGATCAATGAATTGACAAAGCGGTAACTATTAACAACTAGTCGTATCACAGCTACGATTAAAGAATGCTGCAGTTAAGAGAGAATTCAAACTTTTCGGTTGGACCCAAAAATTATAATGTACTATAAATCTATAATAATATTATAATGTACTATAAATCTTGCCTGGAATTGTGATAGCATTTGAAGCAAAATGATGCAAAACGGTATGCTAATAGAACAGCTAATATACAAAATAATCGCCCAGAAGGTATTTAATAATGCAGGAAAATATGGCTCATAAAAATCGGCTAGGCAAATTTGTGCATTTTTATTGTTTTTTATCATGTCTATTCGTGTTATTTATCTTTCAATGTGTCATTGATATCTCCCTAGTGTGTTTATATGGTAAATCAGCTTTACTTCATTTCAAATTGACTGTTTGACGTGGTCGATACTCCCAATAAATAATACTAGCTAATCGTTTTTGCGCCCATAATGATTTCACGTTTTATTTTCATGAGATAAACATTATGAGACCTGACTTTTAAGGGTTAACGTATGAATGAAGGAGTAGTTTGACCGACGTGTGAATTTGATAAGGCAGCCGAATTTACTATGCAAAGTAAAATCGAAATATATAGTTTAAACGCATTTAAAAATGTTGCGGCTTTGGGTCCACAAGAATTGTTACTACCAACCATCGTAGAACCCGCACATGTGATCCAACGACTCAAAAACAAAAGATCATTAGAAGCCAATATAATATCCACGGAACAAATGTTGCATCTAAAATATAGCCGACGATTGACATCTTGGGCGGATCAGTGCCGTACATAAAAAGGAGACAAGACAATGTGCACTGCTGGTAGAGCAGTGTAAATAGGTATTTAAAAAGTTTTCTTAGCTGTCTTATTAAGTAGACTAGACTAATTGACATAAATCAACGGGGCTTTACTTCAAACAACTAAGCAGCAGATTAGATTTCTTTTCAGTGGCAGTCACTAGATAAGGCCTAGATTATAACTTCGAGGAGCTTCATCTATTTATATGGCTTCTGAGTCAGAATTAAATTTTTCACGGCGACATAGATTTGACACATAGATTTGTTTTCTTGACCAGAAAATTGTTTTTCATACTTTAGCTTACTTTTCTTGGTTGTTGTATTTCACTTTGAATTTGGTCAAAGTAGTAGATCTTTGAGATTTATTATTTGGCATCGACGGCAATGCTATCTGACTGCCCCAACTATTCCAAAATTCAGAAGGAGGTCGAGCATTTTTCGAAAAAGGCAAGCAAAAATTGAAGAAATTTTGCTGCAAATGCAACGTGGAGGTGCAGGAAAGGTTCATAGTAGAACTGCTTGGATACGGCAAGTTTTGAAATTGCACCAGCGAAGAAGTCAATCACATTATTGAATAAGCTGGAAATTACTTGAAAACAGGGAGGAAGGATTTGATGAAAATGTAAAGAAAGTGGACACAAATATTGTCCATTATATTGAAGTAGAAGTTGAAAATGAATACATTTAATCTAGAAATGAACCAGCCAATGGTAAACATCTTCCACACTAACGAATTAGTTAGGGTCGCCTCCCAACAAAAAATTGTCTTTTAGTGGTAAAACTGCCACCTTTTGAAGCATACTGCCTCAAATCAAGGACTTGGTTCAAGCTGATATAGGTACAGTTGCGACCGACATAGCTCTGTCGAGTCGTTATCAGTGCAGCATTAATTGTATTTAAAGAATCATCTTAATTTTGCCCAGCATGCCTTTCACCAGCCGACTAGTTTAGTTGGTCATGGGTGATTGGGTGGATGAGCTCCTTCGTGCTACGGCACGGCTACACACAGCATAGGGAAAAGAAAGGTAGAATCCCATGTAGGAATCATTAGATAAAAGCTTGAATTACTCCATAATAACACAATTAATTTTATTTGGAAATCAAAGCTGTACAAAACCTCAAACTTTAAGGCGACATAGCACCTTCAAATTGAAAAAAAAATGTTATTTTCAAAGGCTTGTTTTTAATTGAATAAAAAGACATATCTTAATGAAACTTTTTACACATACTTTATATGTCTTAGACTACATAAACAAAATTGTTAAAAATGTTTTGTGGCCCCCTGTCGCCTGTTACAATTTTTTGGAAAATACACCAAAAAAACCTGGCGTGCATGATAACTGCCCTCAGGAAAGTCTAAAAAAAAAACAAAAACGGGGTTTTGACCAGCATCAAAGCGGCCTTGGAATGAACTAAAAAAAAAAAATTTGGTTGAAAAATAACAAAATGGCGGCGTTTTTTCGAAAATCGAATTTTTTTTCCCCCAAAAATCGGCTATAACTAAAAAAGTTTAATGCCGATTTTTTCATCCGTAGCTCATTCTGAGCATTAACATGTGCAGATTAACGTGTTAAAATTTCAAAACGATTGGATAATATTGTTTTTCTTAATCATGCACGCCAACTTGAAAAACGTTGTTTCGAGAAAATCGCGTTTAAAGTTAAAATTCAATATTTTTTGCAATAAATCTTATCGAAAATTAATCTGCGATGCTTGGACCATACAATACACCTTCTTCTTGCTCATACTCCTCCTCTTCTAAAGATTTTTGCTCCGTTCGAGCAGTTCTGGCCTCTTTAGATGCCTCAGTTGAGTGTTTTTCCGCCTGGTTAATTCTTGCAGCATCTCTATGCTCTGCATGTTCCAGCGCACATTGGCCAATTGTAATTCCCATGACTTGCATTATTTTCAAGAAAGCCTTAAATCCTTCATTAAATGTACATACAGAAATATTTGCAGCCATATTTAGTACGTTTTTCCCACAAAAAGTATGTTAGGGGGCCAAATTCCAAACACAAGAATTATAGCTTTCGTTATTATTCTGCGCAAAATTGCCCAAGCAACGCTTTAATAAATCTTCTGATGATAAGTTATCATAAATAGGCTTTAAAATTTCTTGTACCTTATCATCTAAAGGTGGAGGATGCTTGAAATCGTTTAATGCATTATCACTCGCTGCCTCCGCCTTGCGCCAGTTACACCAAGCCGTTTCTCCAACAGGACAATATCAGTGTTGAGGGTTCTCATCAGTTGAAATTTTGTGAGGGTTCTCATCAGTTGAAATCTTTTACAGCTATTTTCTTATTTTTTTGCCAAGGCTAGCTTATTTTTTGCTTCTTATGAAGGAGATGATTCATTTATCTTTGTCTACACTTTGGCTTAATTCGATGTAGCGATATAGCGAAGTTAACGAAAATCATAGAATCAATGATCTTGGGGCGCTTCGCTATATATACTCATAAAATTTTTTTGTTTTAGAATTTCAATTTTATATTATTAAAATCATGTTTTAAAACCTTGATTCTAACATATTCAATCAAAAAACAAAAATCGATTTTTTAAAAATTTGGAGGTGCTACGTTGCCTTAAGCGAAAAAATATGCAACTATGCCATATGCAAAAATATGCAACTCAAATACAACCAGCGGTGTGGGAATTAAATCTCCCAAACTCGTAAAAAACAGTATAAGATTCTTATCAAACATCAGTAATGAAATTAAGCAACTATATATAAAAAAATAGCTCAGTTAAATAATGGTTTGCCACTATACATAAGGAGTATCGCATCCAAATATAGAATATAAATATGAAAAATGAAAGGATTACACGTACCCACACCAAAATAAAATATTCAATATTATAATTTTAAACAATTGTTTATACAAAATCAGTTTCTAACCTGTAATTTCACGTCTCCGAGAAACAATTTGTTTTGTTTCGTATAATCAATTTTTTTCTTCTTATCTGGCTTCAATTTTAAATTATAATTGATATTATTCAAGTGGTCATGCATGCCACTTAGGAGAGTACCACGGGAAATGTAGTTGGTTGAAATCGAACTATTTCGCAGCAATAATAATCATGTACTTATCGAGCTTCCTTCAGATATACAAACTGGTTCCAATCACTAATTCAACAGTATCCCCTTTTTCCTTTATTTTCCAGTACAAGTGGATTTCCGTGGTTTCAAATTGAAATTTGGATGAACTTCATTCCAGAGTTCGTTCCGCACTCCACGTTTCTCTGCCAATCTTATTTAACACCGTCGTTGTTACAAAAACGCAATTCATCTTTTGTAATTGACTTTTCCTAATTAACTTTTGCGTTCTAAGCAATCGTTGGCGTTTTTTTTATTCGTCCGTCTAACACAGAATCTTTGTTACAAAAATGTAATTAACTTTTCCTATAATTCACGTCTTTCTCAAACCACAGAATCACTTTGTCTTTCAATTTTTTTCCAAGTACCGAGTTTTTTCCGGTATTTTTCCAGTATCAACTATTTTCCACATTTTTAGGGCATCACTAAGTCTATTTGTATAGTCATGCGACGGACTTCATGATCGCGAATATCATTTTCAGACGTCTGTTGCTGTCTGTTCAGATTGGTTACTTGTGATTTGTTTGTATTGGTGTCCTATTAATTTTATATTTTAGTCTTCATAGCATCACAGCAGTGCAACAAAATTCCCTCCTGTAAACAGTCTGAAAAAAATATGCTTTCATCTCAATCGGTTTTCGTCTAGCTGGTGACGCCTCTGCTCAAACTCAAAGCTTTGAAAATAGATTCTTTAGCTTCTTTATCAAAACCAAATGACATTTTATCCCTGAATAGAAAGTGTTATTGAAGCACTCTGCATCAGGAACGATCAAATTGTATTTTCTGACATACAGGTACTGAGCTGACTGCACATTCCTCTTTAAACTACTCTTAAGAAAAACAAAGCTCTTGTCCCAATTTTACCACAGCCGTCAAAACTACTGTTTCAGTCTTTCAACAGCGAACTCATTTGATGATGTGTGTGTGACAAGATGACATTTTTCACCCGATGAGTTTACTATTTAATTAGGAGTATTTTAAGGTATCACTCTTACTTTTCAGTATGTTTGCAGTGCTATCTGCAGTATGTCAAATCACTCTCTTACAAGAGTCATTATCGATCTGCACACAGATGATACTCTTTTCTGGAACTTGCAGTACAAACCACACTTAGTAGCTGCTTAGGGAGTGTGTATAATTTACCTGCTTGGAGAATAACTCGATAATAATAATTTAAGCAGGAAGCGTTCCGACACCTAACTAGCTGGTGGAGGAAGTGCTGTATCGTTGGGTAGTCTGCAAAGACTGTAGGCTGGTGGAAAGCATTTACAAAAGCAGTGGCTGAACGAAATTTCACTAACGAACTACCGAAGTTACTCTAGGAGGGTCTTTGTTGCGACATTGACCATATGGGCTTAGCGGACCCACGCTTGTCAATTTGACCCCCGGTTTCTAGGTTGTCCAGGTGCACTTCCATTGTGTCTTGATATTAGCATGATCTTTGTCATTCCTGTCCGCACTGACTTCACTCAAAAGTCACTAAATATTTGGTACGAAGACCTCATGCTCACTTTGACGAACCGGTAATTACAGGTCAGCTTCTCAGGGAGTTTCGTGATGGCTGTCTTTTGGAGTCTATTCGGGTATGTCTTAACTATGATTCGATGTGGAACCAGACTCCAACGCTTGATCGTAACAGAAGTAAATATGGGCCTCTTGTTAACCAGATTTTCAAATAGGCTTAATCCCTCCCGTCATCGGATAGTTGTCAAACGCTGTTGACCGTCGCAACTTCAACGGGCCATCCTTTGGTTAAGTTCCAAAAGTGCAAGAATTGGCACACAACTCTGAAAGATAGCTTTATACTAGCTATATTATAAAGGCTACAAATCAACAAACAGCTTATCATACAAAATGGAGGTTACAGACCAATGCCAAGAAGAGTGAATTGATCTTTTTCAGAGATGGTTCAAAAAGGCTTGATAAGAGTAAAGGTTTTCAAAAAAAAAAATGATTATCTAATTGATAATCTTCTTATAAAAACAGTTAAATATCCCGGTATTCAAATTGACTCTCGTTTGAGCCTCAACTACCATATTCCCTCCTGTCTGAACAAAAAAGGTTGAGTATACCATCTAATCGGCTGTATATTCAAGCCAAATTCCATATTTTTTCAAAACTAAAGTAATTGTCTACAAACAGCTTATTAGACCGATCTTTACATACAGTGCCCCTGTTTGGATTTCAACATCTTGAAATGAAATTGAGAAACTAGCGATTTTAAACACTGCATTCTCAAAAATGCCACCTCTCTTCGCTACTTGTCCAATGGCGGCTACTACTGAAATAGTAATCTCTATCGTAAAGCCAATATTATTCTTTTACCATATTACTAAGATAAAAGGAAGTAGCAGATGTAAGTATCGATAAAACTCGGTGGAGTATCCAAATCCAATGATATAATCTTTACCCTGAACGCCCAGGACCTAGCAACCACAATAAATTTCAGGAATAGCTCGAGAGCCCATGGCTATTGACTCATAGCAATGGCAGTTCTTTTGAACATTTTTGATCAGGGGGTACTTTTTCTTGCGTTTCCTTGAACCGTCATTTGAAAAAACTACGATAACGAAATATATGATTAATAGTACGACTGTCAGGTCGCTGATCAAACCAGGCTGAAAGAGCAACAATGGCTCAGGCACTATGCACTTATCAGTATGAAATAAATGGCTTGACAAGTTTGTGTGGTTAAGTAGAGCAATGATTTACACCATGACTCCAAAATATGCCGAGAATACCAAATTGGATGGAAAATGAATGACACCAGTTCTAAGCCAGACTATCAGTTGATCTGCTGTTAATGATGATGATGCTATAAGTTGTTTTTCAAAACCATGAAGGTGATAGAAATTGAAAAAAATAGAAATTATATAAAAAATACAAATTGTATCGGTGAATTTAATAGTCTTCTAGATGTTTCTGCTTTAATCTTAGAGCTATGTCTGAACCAAAACGAAATTCTCCAAGTCCACCTTGTTTCAGAAAAAGCAGTTGGCAGTGCTCGAGGCATTGCTACATTAAAGAGCCTGTTGCTGATGCCAGAACCAAAAACGAATATGATGAGCATAAAAAGAATTCCTTGTTGAAGGTTAGTACGTAGAAGTACGATGTTTTACTACACTTCTTTCAAAAGTATGTTAAATAAAATGTTTCTCTATTCTGTATTGATCAGACAAAGCTTGAATTGACATCACCTCTAAAATTAACTTGAATTCCCACACCAAATTTACGCTGAGCTGGAACTATTTGCCTCTTTGTTACGTCAGGTACAAATTTTCCGCGTCTAAAAATGAATATCTTGAAAAACATCTTTCGATCTATTCACTAGACTCACTAACAAACACCAAAATCGACAACCATAACCCACAAAAATCCGTTCCTTCTTTGATAACGATGATAAAATGTTGGAATTTATGAGAGCTCTAGACAAACAATCGTACCATAACTTTCACTTTAGTAGTCTGATCGAGTGCACGTGCTGCCTTCACAACTCACCCCAAAAAGCACTGCTGATTACTGTCAATGGTCAAACAAGCAGAAAAATGCTATCTAGCACAATGAATTGATGGGGCGACGTCAAGGACTACCGGAGTTAATGGTGTTGCTGGCAATTCATACTTCCTGCTGCCTTTATCGCAGCAGAAATTTGTCCGGGAATAATCGAAGGATTATAATTATTCCACAGTAAAAAAAGACGTGTCTCGAATTACGGCAAACACTCTCGTTAGTGAAGGTCGTAAACCAGTTTTTATTGCTGTCCCGTGCACGAAATGTCTTTGGCAAAGTTATAAGCGCAATTTACTATTAATAGATACTATCCTGGCCCCGTTCGATTCACTTTATTTCACTCGCAGAATGTTTGATCGAAAGTGCGGCAGACAAAGCATTTGACTGTGAAGCAAAGAAAGGAGAGGTTATTTTTAAAGCTGAAACTATCCAATGAAAACTTTCTAGCACCAACAACGGAACTTCATATCTGAACCTCCTCCAATGCAAAGTACAAAGAACATTTTCCGCAAAAATCTGAATAGTGTTTAGCTCCGAGTCAAAGGTCGGTATTTCACCCAAAAGTTTTCGAGTGTCGTTCCAACAGCAATAAAACGAAATTTACTAGCCGTTTCACAAGAGCTTTTTTTACCATATTGCGGTACCCGGAATTTGACATCGATCGGCCTACGAATGGACCTCGCTCTATTCCCATATGCCCATATTGGCCTCTCTTAACCAAACTAAAAGGGCACTGTCCCGAAAATTGATTTCCGACCAGTCAGCAAAGAATATAGTTCTCGAATATTACGGACGTACGCAGCATATATGTACATATGTCTGTAGTTCTGGAAGTACCCGAAGCCAGAGACCAGACAAAAGGACGGGCATTGCAGAACCGGAAAAGCACATCACATCCTCAACTTTCAGGACAATCATTTGACCATAAGATGGAGATTAGCTACATATACTGTGTAGCGTCGATTTTATGAGGGTTTTCAATTCGTTTTAAATGAACTCGGGGCCAATCGTAGTTTTTGTTGGGAATGGGTCGTTCGGTAAAAAGAACGGGACTTGTGTCATTGAATCGTTTCGCCTCGTTGAATATCGGTCTGGAATATTTATTTACTCGTACTTGTGTTATTTTAACCTTTTTGGATTTCATATCCGGTAAGGAAAGACAAGTAGATTATCTCGATGAGATTCAATGCGAGATGAATAGGTATCTTGGTTTAAATGTGGGTTCTGTCGCATTGGACTTTTTTTCAGTTTCTCTTCTCAGGTCATTGTTTGTGTTAGCGTGGTTATCTTACCCTGACAATCAGATTAACTACTAAATTGCTTATGCTTCCTGCCGCAAATTTAAATTTAGGATGTTGGCGTCGCCGTGATTCAGGAAAGGGTTGTTTGATTTTGTCGCGAAATCTTTTGTTTGATACTATAGAAATTCGTTGTATTTTGCGTGGTAAATACTCTGAATGAATTAAGTTAGATATGTGCATGACGAGTGTTAATAAAGGATTGTTGATTTTACTTTTACGTGAATTGCCGGCTGTATTGCTCCCTACTATCGATAGAGTCTCTATAATATTCGTTAACTTGCTCGTTGTTGTGTAAATTCAAAATTTTTTACCGCAAGTATAGTAGGTGTTTCTACATCCTGGAAATCCCTTTCATCGTGTCACGAAATGTGTTTTTTGACGAAAGTATCTTTCCGGCTCTACGATTATTTTTCCCTGTATTCAATTTTCCGGTTGCAAAAATAAGCTTAGCTTTAATAGGGTAGAGTGCGGTGAAGTGGCACGCTTTTTGTTTATTTTGCAAAAAAAACGCGTCAATTGCATTTTCAAAGCGATTGAAGCCTTAGAAAGCTTGAGATTTAAGTTGAAAATGACATCAAGGACGACCAAAAGAGCACAAGAGAAACGTGGTGCAGGTCTATATGAAAATGGACTGGGTTTGTGGCGTATAGGTGGCACAACGTGGGGTGATGTGGCACATTATGGATTTATTTCAGAAAGTGAGAAAAAAAATTAATATCCAATTATAGCAAATGCATATTTTGAGATCAAAATTTGAAAAAAGGTCAAAAGCATTTTTTAATCGGGTTCAAAGTTCACACAAGTGAAATAACTAGTCGTAATATTGGCACATTTCAAGTGCACTTCACGGCAACACTCATTACATGTAATCGAATTCGATTTGATCAATTTTTTGGGCATCGGATCGAGGCAGATTATGCAGAAGTCCTTTTTGGATGAGAAGAATCCAAGAGCCGCGTCTTCTTGACCAGAGTAACCTTTTTTTGCTGTAAGTTGTCATTTTCGGGCCGCTAATATGTCGTCAACGGAGGTCAAAGCACATGATTGCATCGGCTTCGGATCACGGTTCGTCTTTTTTCGTGGAGTGCTAAAGTGAAGAGGGCCTCTTCACTTTAGCATAAAGAATCGTTCAAAGATGCCGAAGTGCATGGCTTGGTTGATTCCGAGGTTAAAACCTTTTCGAAAGTGGCTGGTTGAATTGAATCGAAAATATAAATCTGATTCATATAATCCGAATGATCAGTGTTGCTGGAATCACTTTGATTTTCACCACTTAGTTCAGCTTGAACGAAATCTTCTTCGGTGAAAATCAAAGGGCTGAATGGAAAGATTCTAGTTGCAGAGAATCCCGATTGGATATTAACCTGAGTTAGTGCCGTTTCCATGGCCGACTCAACAATTTTTGGCACATCCTGAACTTCATTTTTTCGTCTATTTGTTATTCTGTCCATTCGTTAGCTTGAAATGCATATTGCGTTTTAGGGGCGCAAAAACCGAAACATCCAATGGCTGCAGCCGATTTCTGCAATGGGATGAAAGCGAAAGTATTGTGATTGTTTTTAATGTGGACCAATTTTTTCCAGCTTGTACAAAACATTTAAATTTAAAACCAATCTTTTCCTGTTGAAGCTAGATATATTTCCATTTCATGACAAATTTCGATATTACTTTTTCATGTCTGTCGGTTTTGAATCAGAACACAATTAGCCGCCAATTGAAGGGCTTCGTAAGTACGATGGGATGTGTGATTATTGTGAATAAACAAAGTACGAATATTGTTCGAGCTATTGGTGTTATCCATGAAATGCTGCAAAAATTTGACCAACTCAGGGCCTTTCAACCATCAACTTCCATTTCTATAACCCACAGAGTCATGCGATGCATGCGTCATAAATAATGAATCCATTTTTTGAATTGAGAATATCGATTCTCCATTCCCATTAATTGCAAATGCCACAAATACAATGTTTCCTCGTCTTTGTGACGTTTGATGGTCAACCCTCTTCTCTCTTTTTTGAGTAAGAACTTTTGTAGGTTTGGTGGAAACGGCCGGGAAACCGGTCTCGTCAATATTCCATATTTTTGAAATTGAAAGGTGGTGTTGTGACATTATCCAAAAGTTTGAAAAAGTCATCGACAACCAGTTTGCGAAATGCCTTCATCTGATTGGCACTAATCTGTTCCGGAGTGCGTAGTGAAATGTTTGGATGCTGCTTCAAAAAACCATAACACCAATCTTTTGTGGCCCCTGTATTTTCATTCTAATTTTTGGGATATTTAACACCAACGTCCCGTGCAAAATCAAAAGCCAAACGGAGCAAATCGTTGATACTTAAACTGTAGCACATTTCGGAAGCTGATACAACATACTTGGCCATGGCTTCTTCTTGTTCAGCAGAAAAAATCTAAAAAATTATGAAAATCAAAAATCAAATTATGAAAATCAGATAGTCAAAAATAAAGAGTAAAAAAAGTATAGAAAATACATTCCGGCCCCCGAAATATTTTGCACCTTCAATACAACTCTGACATCCTTAAAAGGGATTTTTGTTCCGTGTTCTAAATCTCCCTAATCTACCTTACCATTTATGGAATATTATGCTTATGATGAATGTTTAAAAGCAAATGTGTCTTCATCCAATATGAGTTATGAATTACTCACTTTTTTCCTTATTTGATTAATTTTCTTTATGTTATATAACTTGTATAATATAAAGGTACTTATACTAATTGTTCAAAATATTCGATGCTACTAGCTCGAACTAAACTTAACAATATATTATGTGGAAAAATAAATCTTAAAAAAAATATTTTCCAGGTGCATGTCAAAACCAAAGTAAATCTATGACTTTGGTTGTCGGTTCATTACCTATTTCGAAACAAAAAACCTAATTATTTATTTTCTTCCGAAACCTAAACTATTCCATACAAATCAATCAACGAATTCAATCACAGATCACCGTAAGCCATCTCCAAATATTTATAATTGCCTTTAGCTAGAAAAACGTTCATTAGCCTTTTCTGATTTCTGTCAATACACGCATAAATGTGTGGACAGCTGACGAATGCCAATACTTTGGTATCGTGTTCGCCTCAATAATATTTTATCACAATAAACACTATTGTATGTACATACATATCTCCAGCTTATTTCAACAGACATCAAGGAATACAACATCAATTTTTCATATTCGATATCGACCCTGGGAATCTGGGAATACATCAATAATCATAAGGGAGGAGTATAGAGAAAATGTGACATACTGCGATGAGATTTCTGGTCTATAAAGCCATCAACAAATCAAAAGCATAACAAAACACTCCATTAATCGTCCAGACTGACGTGCGAGTGTACGGGACCAGGACACAAAGCAAAGAAAATATCAGTATAGACTGGCGAAAAATAAAATCCTTTACAGAGCTTTCAATCATTCGTCTAGTAGAAACTTGGGGCTGTTGTTGTTGCTGTCAATAGGAGGATATGGCTTTGTAAATGGTTGCGAGGACAGCTGTGCGTCGGGTTGAATAAACTCATGCGAATGGAGGAGGCTGTGTATGAATGTGGTTTGAAGAAAATATGATGCTGACTTAGTAATAAAAATACGAAGAGATGCAATATTGTACGGAAAATGATGAAGGAAAATATTTCGTAATTGTTTTGAAAGTCAGGTTTTTTCTACATATGTGAACATTTTATTAAGAAAAGTCTGTGCGTAAAAAAACTGTGTGCGTAAGTTCTCTTGAACTCAAATTTAAGCTCAAGAATACCATCGTTTTTTATAACACTGTTTTAATTGTTTTCGACTTCCATTGAAAGTTTGATATCTTTATGCGCTTAGTTTTACTTCTCCAAAACATTTTTTCTTCAAATTTTATTGCCTGTACGCTCCCAAATATATAATTCGATAGTGTTGACAAAAGCACTAAGGACGAAAGACTTAAAATGATGACATTAGGCCTATTCACGTACCTGAAGCTATTATAATATATTGAAATAGATTCGCAGCATGTCGTTTTTGCACTCTTGCTGCAAGCCAAATTTTGCCACAAAAAGAAGCCAGCTGCAAAAATCTGTTGCTGCAGTACGCGAAAAGACCTATTTTTAGTAGCTTTGAATTTCTTTTATTCATGCAAATCTAGATCACTTTCAAGTAATCTTTAATATTCTATTTCGTCTCCGGTGAGCAAATTTTCTCTAATATAATCCAGTGAAATTCGACATAAAAAAGGCGAAACTTCGGAAAAATTAGGGGAAAGCTGAATTTTGGTGTAAACTTTGATACTGGCGTGTTGAACAAAATGTCAAAAGTCCACATTAAATTTCCCTGGATTAATAGTCTATCCTTAAAGAATCCCAGAAATACGAGACCATTGCGCCGAAATTATGTAAAAGATTCGATTTTGATCGAACATATATAGAAGCAACTACATCGAACCTATAGAGAAACAATTAACTGACGTCTATTATAGTCTGAACTTTTTCCCCACAGCAACATCAAAGGAACAGCATTTCAGATCGGGCACCAGTAGGGGTTCCATGTCCAAATTACTCCTAACTAATAAAGCAGTGCCACCATTTTGGTTGTCTAAGACGGTTTTGTATCTTTGAAAGTTAGATCTGTGATGATTTGACAATTTCGTTTCTGGTATAAGTACCAAATCCATACCCAACATATCAATGAGATGTTAAGCAGACGCTCTTTGATCCATCAAGATGAGCAAAGCACTATTGAATATGGCCACTTGAACCATTTTACTTGGAAAGAGTTGACAGCAGCCTCTCAGCATCAGTTCCAACTGATTGATAAAATTATTTATCAGCCCAAGATTGACATTGGTAAGAGCTGACCCCGAAGAGATAGAATCCCGCAAAGCTACATAGACACGAGAAGCAGTACCTCATACTAACTGTGCGTAGGATACACCACTTCTTTTGTAGTTCCAAACGTTCTGCGTTACAAACTGCTGATGATCCTTTCTGGACTGGTCTCGACGAATTTTTTCGCCTGGATCCTGGTTACCATATCCTTATAGGCTGGGCAACCACGATAACTGGCGGATGGAGTGTTTCAGGGCAATTGACGCACTCAGGCTGTACGTCGGTTCTTTTTGGACATACACCACGTGTGTGACATTTGACGCAGCGATGTACGATGGTGCAATCGCTAGCTAAATGTCCGAAATTTTGGCAGCTGTAACACTGCAACCTTTCCTTGTTTCAAACTTTTTCCCATACCATTTTTTGCCAGAAAATAGACTGTATTTGAAATATAGCAGCTAGCTTCTGCGCCAGAAAAAAAACCCGGACTGTGGACTGTGGTCTGCGGTTTTCAGTCCCAACAAATTTCCTGATTTCCCGGTCCTTGCGAGTGAGAAAATGTGTTACTCACTTCAACTTCAGGTCAGTGTGTTGCGGCACTAGCTCATTGTGTATTTCCGCTGGTTCAATGCGTCTATATAGGCCACGGGTAACGAGGGATTTAATTTTTTCTGAGGCTGCAGCATATTTTGACCACTGCTTTAATATGATCGAGACTTTCTTATGATCTTCTAACGAGTAACATAGGATGAGCGATTTATCGCTCGAAATATTATTAATTAGAGGTTCAATGCGTTGCACTTTCATATCACAGATGAATTCAGGAATATTCATCTTATAGGCCGTGATATGAGGGACTTTTAGATTTTGTTGAGTCGGAATAGTGTTCGGCTTAGTCCGAGTGAGGTCTTCGTTTAACGTAATAGAAAAATTTGCCTATTCTTTGTTGGTCGTTTGTTTTCGCGGTTAGGGTTTACGCTACCAGGTTAAGTTCCTGGTCATCATGGTCGGCGTTCGATTGATTTGAGACTACACCGTCCACTGCAGAAGACAGTGAGGGCTCATTGACATCCGTCCCCATGCTGGAAAATTATGTCCTCCTCTTCGTTTTGCGGCTACCCAACTTTTTTGCGCCTGAGCTTGGCACTGAAATCAGTGTGAGCTGCTTTCATTTATACGGTACAGTTTGCGTCTCCTTTAGTGATGCCATTTGCCGTTAGAAGTCAAACAGCTCTTTAAGGAGCGTCCGATTCTCTTTCTCTGATGCACTGATTTTATCCGCAGTTTGGTACGACAGAAGACAATTTGGCTCGTCGACATCCGAGATTTTGGCGGAGTCAATAGACTTCGTCTTCTTGGGTTTCTCTCCATTGGAGTTTTTTTAAAAAAACGTTCACTTTTCTTTTATTAGCCTGGCGTTTGCACTTAAACTGTTTTTCACTAATATTGTTAATCATTCTAAATAATATCCGTTAATATACGTATGAGTAGAAATTCTTCTACACTTGTATATAAAAGTGATACTGATAACGGCACTTAGAAATTATCAGCGGAATATGACTATTCCCGGTGAACTTACGGCGAAAACTGACGTTTCATAATTTAGTATTGAAAGATAACAAAGAAATGAAAATATAGAGAACAGTTATCAAAGAGGAGCAAGAAAAGTTAGTACATATATTTTTATTAAAGTACATATATTAGTAAGTACATATATAGTTTTAAGTATATAAATTAGTAAGTATATATATATTTTAGTGAAGGTAAGTACATATACAGGGTGGAGCGCCACAGACAGATGGATTGCAAAATTGAACAAATCACAAACTACTGAGCATTTTTCAGGTTTTTTATTTTTCCTCTATTTTATAACAATGGAAATATAAATTTACAAAGTTTTAAATAGTGTATCACTCAAATGTGCTCCTTTTCCTCGTATACAGTGTCGCACCGGGCCAAATCAGGAGAGCACGCTGAGCAGTTCATATCTTCTCTTGAAGGGATGAGGCGTCCGGGGAACCTTGCTTTTAAAAAGTCCATGATAATCCTTGCTGTGTGGGCTGTGGCTTCATCCTGCTGAAACCAGACGTCTTTCAGTTCAAAGTCATCCAATTGACGCAAGAAAAAATCCTGGATCATGGTCATGTAACGAGCTGAATTGACCGAAACGGCTCGATTGTCTTCTTAAAAAAAATAAGGACCGATTATCCCATTTCTTGAAATTGCTCACCATACTGTAAGCCTGTCGCAGTGGAGAGGTCTCTGGTGGAGGTCCTTGAGGTTTGTCACACTTTAACAATTCAATTTCGATGGAGAACACGGCGGCGGGGGCAATATCGAACCTCAAACGAAAGGCACGTTGTACGCGAGTGATTGAATGGGCTTTTTCAAAATAGGCTTTTACACAAAAAGTACGCTGTTGCACAGACCACTGTCGCTCCATGCTATCAAATTCATCTATTTGTGGCGCTCCACCTTGTATTTTTATTGAAAGCAAATTGATTACATTTTTATTAATTTTCTCATTGTTTCTATTTATTTTGAATGGTCACTGATGTTAAACCCAGTTTTTGCGCTCTGATAGTGATTCTGGGGAAAAAATAATATAATAAAATGACTATTCATAAAAAGGTAAATTCAAAGCTCGGTTTCTCGTCCGAATATGGATTCGAACCAGGACACCAACCACCAAGAACCAGTGCTCCACCTACTATGGAGAACTAGACTACACGAACTTTCAGCTTATTTGTATCGATATAAAACTACCAGCTTGACTAAAACACTCCACGTTGCTGCGCACAGTAGAGCGTAATTTACACTTTTGAACTACGTAAGCGTAATTTTCAGCTTTTCAGACCGCTCAGAGAGGCCTCAAAAAATGAGTTATCAAATTTTTTAAAAACTTTCTGGGGGTAATTAACACCGCTGGTTATAGGTTTGTCATTGTTTTTTTTTCGGTTTTCAGTATTAATTTTAAAGGACTGCTATTGAAATTTCAAAATAAAGTTATTATGTTAAGATCCAGTAAATAATTTGAAAATCCGTTATTAGTTTAATAGATTAGAGAGAATGTGCTATAGAAAAAAGGTTTATTCGCCTATATATGTTTCGATGCTTTGTGCAGGTTAAGTTTGTTTGACGTTTGCTTACAATTAGGATTATCAGAGGAATTTCATTTGTAGCTAAGTTTACAGCGTCCTTGTATTCTAAATTCTTGAGGCACGTGAAAGCTGTGCACAAATCAATTTTTCAAATGTATGTACCTGCAAGTGAATATAAGCATATGTACAACAATGAGAAAACCACAACTCCAAATAATAAACAATTCAAATGTAATGCAAAATAACGGTTTCGTTTTGTTTTCCAGCGAAATGTAATTCATATACAAACGAACATATTACATTGGCATTCAAATTAATCTTTATCCAAATTAACCAGTGTGCTGCTTTGCAAAGCTAATTTTTTTTGCTGATGAACCCGATCAATTTAAACACTCCACATCTCGATGAGCTTTAAGAATAATACTTATTTTGGTAACCAGCAGACAGTTTTCCAATTAGCATTAATTAGCATCTGCAGAAGGATCTTTGATGAGCATCGACTGGTCGACGAACTCAGCATTTGGCACAATAATGATAACGCTTCACCTTTAACACAAAATAATTCGCACAACATTTAAAATTCCATCTCAACTTTAGCATCACTCAAAATTAAAAGTATGTCACACGCCACCATGAATCGCCGATGCAAAGAGCGCTCGTCAGTGAAAATTGCAGAAGCATTTTACAACACAAACCTTCTGGGGATTTCACAATGCAAGCAAAGGATGTAATTAAAACGTTCGCAGTCGTTAAAGGTCTCGGTTAGTCTCGTTGTGCGATTAAAGGAAACGCTAATTGCAACTTTCGCATGAAAGCTGAATTTACGTTTGAACAAATTCTCTGTACTCTTGTGGTCATTGCAATATTTATTTGGAGCATTTAATCCACCGTTTCAAGCGTTATGCTACCACAATATAGCCACCAATTCAGCATGAGCAGTCACATTCATACGGTGAACTTGAATTTCAACTAGATAGCCAATTAATTTCATCTTGCACGTTGCTCTCGAACGATGATTGTTCCGACGATTTAGCAATAGCGCTTTTAACTCAACGAACAGCTGCTCGAGATTCAAGTATCCTGCCAGTCTTCAACACAAAGACACTCTAGTTTCGACGAGCTTGACTGCGCAAACAAACAACAACCGTACAAAAGACCAAGTTAGATTTAATGGGTTAATTTAATTTTCGCAGACAATGCAAAATGTCGACCAATAAGTGTACTGTAGTCATGGTGAAAGACCGTTTGCGATGAGAGTTCATTGATTTATTCACAAGGAATGCGAATTGTTTATGACACGTTGCTATTAGAGCAAATTAAATCGGAAGTCTATACTTACAGAGTCTGCAGCTGACAGCTTACTACAGCCAAAGGTGAGAGTCATTTCCATTACGTTGATTTCAATTTACGTCGCTAAGCGAATTATATGTTTGGTTCGCTGGTTGCGAAACATAATTAATTTTAATGATACACTCACCATGTGCATTGCTTAAATGCATGAGGTGATTGTTAATTTGTGGAAAAGTAGTATAAATTGTTGCGAACAGCTTACCATTTTTCAAAGCCACTGTTGAACTAATGCACAAAAAAGTAACATAGGACAATAGATTGAAATATACATTTCAATTTTTTAAATGTCAAAGAATCTGCATGTTCACTTATTGCTAATGGAGATTGATTTTATGTCTTGAAAGGTTCATGCCAAACCACACAATAAACAAATCACTCTTCAGTCAACACTTCCAATTCAACCTTCAGTCTGTATTCGAGAAAAAAAAATCACTCTCAGCTGCATTTATGCACGACATGCTTTCGACACTATCAATATCCTATTCGAACAAACCGTACACTTGATTTAAGAATTGACATGTTCATTCAGGATTGCAGGATATCAGAGAATGGATAAGCAGGCAGACGGATCGATTCGCTAGTACTCAGTTGCAAGTCGATTGTGATGAATATGGTATTGAAGCGAGCGAATCTAATAAGCTTACGCACCAATGCATCTCTGATGAGCAAAAGATAAAAAGATATTACGAGCAGTGCATCGGCATTTTCAATTCAACTAGATTGATGACTTGACAATTGCTTCGTCATCTGTAAGACACATGTCTAGATACGAATGCTATAAACGTAATGCAACGAACTGATGAAGACATCAAAATCAATTATGGTGTTTGTATGTCAATGAAAAGTCGATATCGCGATGTCTAGTACTATAGGATACAGTAAACCATTGCAGATAGCGATTGAATGAAAAGAGTTAAAGAAAAATTGAATGGATTTACTTGAAAACTGGCATAGTTGATATCCTTCGTACTCAGATGCAATCTGCGCTGCATAAATCCACATCTCTTAATAAATTGCAAGTCGACAGCGTGCTTTATTATCGAATTCATTTGATAAACGTTAAGAATCAACGAACCATTCACCTATGTGTATATTAAGAAGAGACAAAAACGAACTGAAACGACAAAATTTTCTTTTCAATTATTTTCCTGGGTTTTTGACTCATTAAACCTTTATTAGGAACTGAACTAGATCCTTTATGGATATTTTATTGTAAAAAAGGCACTTTGATGGCTCTGCGACCCACAGTACATAAAACTCGGCTTGATTGTGCTTTTACGACCAAACATGATTGATTTTTACTTTGAGGTGCTTTCGTTGGTAGTTTTAGCACATTGTAGCTAGCTACTTCTGGTGCAGTTAAAAAAGTGATGAAACAAAAAAAGTTTCGTATTTTGCGTCTAGTGAAATTTTTGACTGAGCAGATATGTACAAAAAAAAAATAATGCTCGGTAGACTCTGGTGAGCGAAGAAGAAGAGCGAAGAAGAAAGCCCTTTGTGGTAGATGTTATGGTAGACGGCAGCAAGGATGAATTTGATTGTGCTGGAAGGATGGCGCTAACTACGACACTCAGATCTTAATAATGCTTATTTAACTGGATGAAATTTGTTTGGAGAGGCGAGGTAGATGATCTTGATTTTTTTCGAGGTGGGGTAAAAACTGAAAAATACCGCCCCTCGCCGACCAATATTTTTACCTTTATCATTATCAACATTTCAGCTACAACACGCCCACTAATGGACATAGTCTTCCCCAAAGAACGTCACAACGACCGGTCTAGCGCTGCTCTTTTTCTGTTAAGCCTATATATTTTTTATTAACACATATTTTAATCACATATATTTTAACTAGAATAGGACTATAGGATTTGAATTATAACGTGGGATTAAAAGTAATTAGTATATTGCACATTGAAATTACAATTTTACTCTTCGAGCCTTTTGTTCTGCAAACAAATCTATGGCCTTGTCATAATTAATCTCATGAGCAGCTCGATTTTCTATTGCTAATATTGCGAGATTCGATAAACACTCTTGGCTCATCGACGATCGTAGATAATTTTTAACAAGTTTAAGTTTGCTAAAACTTCGCTCGCAGCTTGCGGATGTAGTAGAGAGCGTAGAGTGAATTTGCAGAGCAATACAAATATTAGGAAAAGCATTCTGTAAATCATGCGCATCGATCTGTTGCAAGAGATTGAAAGCGCTAGCATTTTTATATCTCCAAATAAAAGTGGAGCTAGCTCTTTAAATACGCAGAGTTCCTGGCAGAATTAAACTGTGTTTAAATCTTGCTCGTATTTTTGTCACAGATCTGCTTCATAGTTCTGCAATTCTTCAGCTGACATATTCAAGATTTCAGTACCATCAAGAAATGCAAAATTCAAATTCAACGTGTTTGCAATATCATTCAACTTTTCAATTTCTGAAAACACCATCATTGTTGCCTTAGAAAAGAGTTGAATAGGTTGAAGTGTTTGTGATTCTCATCAATTTGTTTTTTCTACCTCGGAACTCGTTTATTTGGCAGATTAGGCTCAACGACAATTTTTCCAGCAACTTCTTTAGTTTCTTCTATCCAATATTCCATTGAATTTTCTTTCAGTTTTCGCAAAGTGTTCATCATGTCATCAATTAAAGAGCCTACTATATTTAAGCTTTACTAACACACTGCTAATCCTTTAGTTGTCCGAAATAAACAATATTTATTTATATTTATTTATTTATTATTTTACTTTACTGCCCGATACTATTTATATATACACTTATTAAAGAATTGACTTTACTATTCCAATGTAAGAACAGTTAAAATTAGCCATCTGACATCTATTTTAAACTTAAGGCTGATTTAGATGATTGCAGCATGTATTACCAAAAGCTTTTAGTGCTACATTCGATCTACTTCAATGACCATATTCCGATTTCCCTGTCTGTTTTGGCCTTCGCAAAGCACTTGTATGGAGTGTGTCTATTATAGGACAATTTTTCCTTCTTTGGCATTGGTATCAGCTTTCTTGGTTCCTTGATGCCGCTCATGGCTAGGAAACCATATCAGCTCGAGGCTATTCTATACCACTTTTTCATTTAGCGCCTCTCGCACCTCTAGGCATTAGGCTGAGTTTATTTGATTCCAATTGAGAGCCTTGACAACAGTATGACTATCCAATAGGATCTGGTAGTTGACCCTTTTAGTGTTTCTTATCTTCATTATTTGCGTGGTCTTAAGTTTATCAAATAATTCTGCTTGCTAGGTGACAGCCTCCTTAGGGAGTCCTACACCTGGACCCTATAATCACTACGCCCACTTCACAATCCATCTTCAAGCCGTCCGTACATCAGATTTAAGGCCATTTCTGCGAGAGCTTGACCTTTCTTTCATTTCGGTTTGCCAATAGTTTTCAAGCATTTATTTTGTCGATCAATATCTATATATTGTTTTGTTTAGATTAGTGTTCAAAGTAAGTTTCCTATCCAGGCAGATTCCTGGATATTTTACCTCTTCCTGTAGACCTACTTCCGTGTTTCTATTCTTACTTTTGGGGTCCCTATTTTGATTTTTCTTTTCCTGGTAGATGGGAATATGATGGTCTTTTGACGACTTCTCCTAGCACCATTGTGCTCTTTAATTTAAGGCCTGTTCCGTTCTGGATCTCAAAATAGTTAAGTGCGAGACTTCTATTATTAACGTGATGCTATCGGCGCATCCGATTGTGACTAGTTCCTTACTGTAGAGACCATAACAGAGATTTGCTCTCCCTAGATCTACCTATAAAACGCGGTACCTCAGTACTTAGTTCGTCCATTTCACTACCTTTTGAGGGACTTCTCTCCTCTAGAGTACATGGCCCATTGTCACAGGTTCCTACTATGTTCATAAAAACGCATGGTGTGATTTCCTTACCATTAAATGCTCTTTCGATTGTTTGCAGGCAAACTCAAATTTGTTGGCATCTTGTTGTGGAAAAGCAGTGAATAGTCGCCACCACTATATAATTTTTAGCCCGACTTGGTTGCCTGCTTAACAGACAGGTTTCGGCTAGTGGCCGGAGTCATAAGTATTTAAATGACAAGTCAACCCCTATCCGGTCACGCATTAAAGAACATGGACCAACACAAAGTGACAAAAAACAACAAGGAGAAAGTTTCAGAAACTCACAACATCGTGGCTTCACTGAACCTAATAATTAGAGTTTAACAACTCATAATTTGCTCATCGCTGAACCAAATGGCAATAAAGATAATCATCTTTAAGCCGAATAAACACAAAAGGTTCAACTTCTGAAGAATTTACTATAATTAAAACAAATCAATTTAAATTAATAGCTTTCAAAAACAACAGAATTTAGAATAAAAAATAAATAAATAGATATAGATAAATAATTTTTATGCCTGACCAAAACTGAAATTCTCAAATATAATTATTAAATTTATGCAAAAAAATTATACAAATAAGAAAAAAATAACAGCCAATAGTACTTATTGTGGGTCTGGACGACGGTTCCTTTTCTGGAACCACTGCAAACCGTAACTCCTCCACAAAAGGAGTATAAAGGTTTCCAGAGCTATTCTCGTATAAGGTTTTTCCACTTCAACACAGTTTTGGTTGATTTTGCTGCGATATCATAGCTAACAACACAACAACGGAAATGGGCGCGGATATACGTTCAAATCCTTCGAAAAAATCAACTGTAGTGAAATCCCAAAAAAGTGGTGGTCCCGATGCTTAAATGCAAATCGCAAATTATCAATTTCGGTTATAATGTCCATCTGCTTTTACGCTTTTTTAACGAATGATAGAAAAAAATGTAATTAAAAATGTGTTATGTAAATTTGTTATCTAAGATAGTTACGCTGCAAGATACACGTCGTTTTGCAAGCACTTGTTTCTTTCAAATATACATTTTAAAACGGGACTTTGACACACTTAATAAGTGTTAATATATTTTATAATTTTTCTATATTTATTTTAATAGAGCATTTAAAAAACGCTTTAGGAACCGCTTTTTAAGTTTAACTATTTTAAGACTAGGCAAATCAAACCATTTACACAAATAAAATAAGCTCCCACTAAACAGACTTTTGAGTACGCTTCAAAAACAAACCATTATACCGGTCACGTAGAAAGTATTCTTTACTGGAACCTTAAAACAGACCGACTCAAATTCCACACAAGTGATACAGATAAAATTAATACTTTCCCTCAAATAAAGCATACTATATTTTTCATAGACCTACCAATTTTCGAACTACGAATAGCTCCCGAAGACAACTTCCATCATGAATCATCCAAAAAAACTCACTCGAAACACATGTGATATTACTTGCTCTCATGTTACATGCACCATCCCTGCGGGCAGAAGCGACCGTTAAAAAGCACACATTTCAAAAAAAATCCAAAGTAAAGATTCGAATAAGCCTGCTCGACAACGTGAACAAGCTGCTGCGGGTGTAAATTTTTAGGGAAAATCGATTATGCAAATCTCGTCAATGTCTCATTTGGCCTGTTTTCACTTTCATCATAATGCTGACATAGATTGCGCGTAAAGATGCTCGAAGAGGAGTTCATTTTCTTTTTGTAAAGTGATGCTATGCGAGTTACTCTTACATTTTGTTGATGGAAAGATTTCCCGCTTCGTTATAGTTTCAATGCCATCAAATCTATTGCGAATGTCACGAGTTGATGAAAATGTTCTGCGAGATTAATGTTCTGTTGTGTTGGGTTCTATTTGATTGAATGATTTTTAGTAGGATTGAGTTTTGAAGCGAATTATATTTGAAATGGGATTCAGTTGCTAGAAATATCTCAATAAAAAATAGTGAGGATCTGAAGTGTTTTCGAAAGTGTCGCTACTAAATTTGACTTTATCTTACACGTGAAATCTATTCATTTTCACAAAAACCTCTCTCTAATTTGTTTCTATAGGGTAGATCAGATATGACTCGTTTGCGTTTTACCACTCATTTAGCAACAACTTTTCAAACTTAATTCACCTACATAAAACTTGTTAATAGCCGTACTTTTCTGTGTCGATCCTATCGGGGATAACATCCAAGGCATTTTCGGTTGATTTGCCACACAGTTTTCCTATTTCACGCCACATTAGTTAGACTGCAAATATTGCGAACGATGGTCTTCGTAGTAACAACCTTGAAAATTTCACATATAAATCTTTTTTATCTGATTTTATGGTTTATCTTTTGTTCTTTTCAGACTAAATGCAACGACGAGTTGGCATTAAAAATTGAACGTTTTCTAGTTCAAGGATGAATTACCGAATAAATATCTTTATATATGCTTCTGATTGTTAGCTCGCGAAATTTTAAAGACGACGAAATTAGGTTACATATATTGCCGCAGCCTTTTTGATTAAAGTGACGATAAATATTTGTATTTTCCCTTGAAATGTAATGCAAAGAAAGAACATTCAAAAATGATTTCATTTTCACGAATTCACTAACGAAAAATGACACAAAACAGTAGTAAGAGACTGCAAACACTCATCTGTGTCTTAAATGAATGCAATATAAATCATTCCGGTGATTTGCTTAAAGCAAAACACATCACTCATATTTTCAAGCAGGCAATCGTAATGTCTTTCATTCTGTTCGAAATTATTTCCTCGGAATTAGCATATATGTGTGTATGTGAGATTTGCAAGGCCTATCCTTAAAAACAAATGAAAAGGGTCGGTTGCTACCGGAGAGAAAATATATGAAATCATAAGTTATATCTGTCATCGGATTCATTACACTTGGATGAATCCATTTAATTTTGCACATAAGTATGCATGAATTTCCAGTAAGAGATATGTTGACATGTTTTTGTGTGATTTACCGAACAGAATAATTCATATGCTCATTGGTGCATGTTTGTTTCTAAAAGCGTATCGGATCTAACATTAGGAAGAATGTTGTTGTTATAGCTGAATATGAATTTAGTATATAAAAGTCAGCTGTTCTAAATTACTGGTAAAGAAAATACAAAATAGAAATAATAATTATTTTTATTAATATGCGTACATCTTGGTTAATATGTATGTATGAATTTTATGGCATTCAATTCAATTCAACTTTTGTAGACATAACCAGCTCATAGATCTCTTGAACTTATTTATGTTTAGGAATAAATAAAAAGCAAGGAAATAGAAAATATGTTGACTAGAAATTAGATGTAGGCTTATTCGTTCATGTAAATGCATGAAGTGAATGTTTGAATAAATATATAATTTGCATATGCAAATTTTGATTAAGTGGTATTTTTCGAGGAAATTTGTTGAATGTATATAAAAGCTTTCAATGTTTATTCTAATCAATTGAATTTTCTGGTTTAGAAGCTTTTGTATTTTACAGGACCAAATTAGATTAACAAATTAATATTACGCCCAACGTGGGCTGTGATATTTTTTTTATGTTTTTTATGTTTTTGTTTTTATGGAATTATGTTAGCTAATTTATCCTGATGTATCAGGGCCTTGAGTACTAAAATGTATGTCCTTTCAAGAGTAATTTCAAATTTTATGAACTCAATTCACATGATTCAGAAGGACTTGTGCGTGAGAGCCGACAGTAGCTGGTAAGATTACGTGTATTATTAAGTGTATTTTGAAAAAAAAAATTGAACTATTTTGGAAATCCATTTTGAAAAATCTATCATTTTTCGTTCCTGAACTTTCTCTAGAGTTTCCGAGTATTAATCAGTAGTATTTTTTGGACGAAACCAATTTTATTATTCATTTTAAACATTGTAAAGTGCAAGTGGTCACATCAATCAAGTTTGCACTGTGAGCTGATGACTGATGAGAATCAGTGCATCCTTTCAAAACCACTTTGTCCAAAAAATTTTTCAATAACATTTTTCAATTTTAATCATCCCGCAATAACAATTCCACATTGTAAGAGCTTTTGACTTTTACATTGCTCTTCTGACTTCAGTATGAAACTCAAATTTTCGATCGCATGAAGATACGTGTCTGTTTTACAGAAATGACATGGTTATTTTACCTAACTCATGTCCTTGAATGTGTCATGTGAAAATTGAAAATCATGTTAGTGTCATATCTAACATGATTTTACATATTTTTTGTTTAACTTTCCATTCACGTGCTACGACAAGGAGTTAAACTGTAGTTCCATGAGAATGGAGCTAAATGCTGAGATATTGGTATTGAAAATATCGAAATAATAGGATGTGAGATGATACTTTTGCGTTCCTTCCTATTTACATTAATTTATAGTGAGAATACACTTCTAACTTCATGTTTAGTGATGGGTTGTCGTGCAATAATACAAGATGAATGTAATACGGAGCGGATTGTTTGCTTTCGAAGTTCTTTAGACATATTGAACTTGGAATCTTTATACGAACTAGTTAATTTTTAGCAGTTCATTTCTATTGAATTTCATCGAATGCTATCAGCATTTGACTCAACAGATTTATTAAAATTGGTTTTGTGTTGTGTCTCCAAGAGTATGACTTTTGCAAGTGGCTTACTGGAGTAGAGGGGTGTCTTTCGCCTATGCAGAAGCTATTATCGTAAAAGTTCGTTTAGACAATAGAGATGAAATCATTTTTCGGGATCACATGGACGTATGAATAAATTCCAAAGCGAAATTAAAATCATTTGAATATCATTAAGACAGTTTTTTTGTGGGCTTGCATTATTAATTTTAGCATTTTTTTAGTATTTTTAGTATTTTATTTTTAATTTTAGTATTTTTAGTGCTTTTCTTATACATTTCAAAGATCGTTGCTTTTATTAAACTCCACTTAACGAGCTATTTCTCTACTATTGATGATTTCTTAGCGTGAAATAATAGCTTCGTTTATTTTTTCAACAGAACTCTAATTTATAAATTCAAGAGAACTCCTTCACTCCCCAGGACACCCACTTTCCATGACGAAACATCAGAATTTTAAGCATCAGAATTCCAAACATCTTTTGGATAGAGAGCAAAATTGAAACCTTACCCAACATAATTATCTAAATTCATTCGAAATTGCATGACACGTAAAATAGATCAAAAGAATATAATGTACTAGTAATTAACGAAATTGTAAAAACTGCTCAACAGCTTACTTTATATGAGCAAGTACAGTCAGTACACTTCAATCACTCAATAAGAAAGTTCAGGCAATATACAGCTTTCATTAATTCATTTACAAACAAATCTCAAGATGATTAGCAAATCATTACGACGATTTAGAAGACCATGATTTGCATATTAATCAACATTAAATTAATCAAATATGCAGCATCAGAGTGGGTAATGTTTCATGAATTTACAATTTTGGTTATCATAATGGTGGAATTTACTATACTATTGGCTTAAATATTTAATTAGCTTACTAACAACTGCTTTTACATGCCGAAGCCCAATTACAAAAATTTAAATATAATACAGAAATTCAGAGATCAATTTAACGAATGAAATCGGGCGATGAAAAATAATGATAACAATAATAATATTAACAAAATTAATCTAATGTATGTAAATCAATGATAGAGAAAAAGCGATAAGGCAATATTTTACATAAAATATAAGAAATGTAATGAATTCGGGAATTTTGTTGTTGTTGGATTTGATGTTTAAATTTCAAAAGAGTTTGTGGAACTCTTTGTGAAGCTGAAGCTCACTGTGTCTTCTGAGAATGTGCAGTAGCAACGGATGCAAAATATCACTGATGCATTTTAATTAAGTATTAATTAATCGAAAGAGCTGTTGAATTTTAATTAATCGAAAGAGCTGCTTAGTGCCACGTTTTAACGTTTATATCTTCAAATGCATGGTAAACAATTTATTCTACAATAGAAATTGAAGTAAAAATATGAAACAGACGACTCATCATTAGTGGCCACTGTCAGTTAGAGGAAACTGTTGCATTATGTAAAATTTCATATTTTTTTTTTAGATACTAGTGTTGTTATCACTACCCTATTTTAATTATAATATTACTTTTATTTGAAAATATGTAATTAATTTTACAAAAGCTTTTTGGATTCATCACATATACATTTATGTATATTTTAGTTTATCCCCCTGTCAAAAAATCTAAGAACTTTCTGCAGAAAACATAATTAAATTATTTTCATGAAAAGTGAAATAAAATCATACACTGAATAAATTCGCCCTTTTCCAGCAATAAGAACGAATCAGAGAAATTTAAACGTTTTTTAAATGCATATTGTATAGAGCCACCATCAAGTATGCATTGACGATTCAAAATTATAATAACTGAAAAGAAATTAAACTCATATCAATATTAACATGAATGAAGTACATTAAAGCTTAAATCAATCATTTTTCGAACATCATGTTTTGCCTTAATTAATGCGTTTGTGCGTTTTTTTTGCGAATTTTATTTTGTATTTTGAATAGAATTTTTCGGAAGAACATGATTTCGAACTCTCAGTGATGTTAACAAACAGTTCCTGTGAATAAGAATACTGAATGAAATACATGCAGAGCATTTTTTCGTGTCGCTAATTGAATTTTTAATTAAAAACTTCCGAACATGCTCTTTTTAGTAAATTTATATATCAATCATGGAGCAACAGTGGTAGACCGTGATTTTCCAAGCTAAAACCACGGCGTAATCAATATCGTTGTTAATATAAGGTCTGTTCCCGTACTTTCAGTCACTGAATTTTCCTGAATTTTACTGAATCATGTGGTGGGGAAATTCATGAAAAGTACGGGAACGCTATCATTGCATTTCCTGAAAATTGGCAAACAAAAGTGCCAGTTTTCAGTTTTTGGGAGAACAATAGTGATTATAAACTCATGCTAAGCGGTGATAAATTATCACCACAAAAATATTCGACCTTTCATAGCAAAATTACGCAAAAAATATGTTGCTTGCCGCGCACATTTGAAAATATTTACTCGCGCCACACCGTTTGACACTTTTCAGTATTTTTCAGCAGCTCAGATCCTACTGAAATTTACTGAAAGAGGGGAAATTTTCAGTTTTCAGTAAAACGGAGTACGGGAACGGCTTCATTGCAATTAACCGCGATTAATCGCAATAAATCGTAGTATGGGAACAGACATATAGCATTGTTAAGAAAAATATTGACTACAGATATGTAAAACTTTGGAAATTTTACATGGATTAATAAAAACAATTGAATAATAATTTTATTTACTCCAACTTTCAAGGAGACCAAAATAATACTTGCACTTAAAAGGACCAAAATTCACACACAACTTTCGAAATAAAAACCGAACAAGATTGGGCAATCTGGTCAGGATTATAAAAACTGCAGCTATGAATCCATGTGATGGGGCAGTTTTTTTTTGACATTCAAGTAACTTTTTAACCTAATGCTCCATTTATTTAGTATCATTTCAATCATTTTAAATATTCATTTATGCCAGAGTCGATCAAAAGCCGAATTTTGCTTGAAATATTGATTAAATAACCAAAGCGTATCTCAACAAAACTTTACGAATCGACTTATCTTTTTCAACAAAAAAAAAAGTAAATTAAATTTGAAAGTTTAAAATTACTTTTGTTACTAAAGACTTACGGCTGTTCATTATCTCGAAATCTTCAATCCATGCACAACTCGAATCACACACGAATTTATTTTTGAAGATGGCATGGATTCTGTTTCCCCTTAAGAGTAGATAACAAACACTTGATTGTCAGAGAAAACTTCTAATGCTTTGAATACACAGACAGAAGTCAGGTCTTTGTCAGATTAGAGCTTGCTTTGAAAGTTTAAGCTATGGGAAATGATGAAATTGTCACAATTCCACAAAATAATGGCGAAAAGAGAAGTTTATTTGTCTGATTCGCAACATGACGACCACTGATTTGAGGTGAGGATCGTTTTGTAGAAAATTTAACCTTTTTGGTTGGAATAGTTTGAGACATACTGAGCATAGTTTGTCAGTTGTGAAATGTGAAATGAAATATTATTTCTTGAGATGCGAATTTCAAGATAATTTCTGTAGCTAATATTTCTATGGTATAAATAGCTGTAGCTTTAAATTTAAGATGAAAGATGAATTTAGCAATTTTACGTAGAATACTTGTAGGGAACCGCGGAGGAAAATTGAGTGGAAGTTTTAGAACAAAATTTGAGTCCTCATAACATTAGTTTTGGACGTTTTATTTAACATTGGAGTGGCATTTACCAGAGTGGGTTGAAAAAAGGCTTTGAATAACATTAATTTGTATTCGACGTTAAGTTTAAATTTTCAATTTATCAGGAAATACAGTGTTTTAGTTAACTGACTTATTATTTAGCTGCGACAAGCAATTTTAGGTTTCAACGTTAAGCTCGATGTGAGTTTTTTTTAGCTAGTGTATAGTATTTACACCGGAACCAAATCAGTATTGTTTAAACAGAATAATATTTTTTCATTCCGTGGACTTTTTAAGAAGAATGTATTTATAAGCTTTTCAAATATTTTGGAAACGACATCAATAAAACTAATAGGTCTATAGGTGCTGATTCTTTGTGCAAGTTTGTTGGTTTGGAACAACCTTAGCATTTCTTCATGTCCTTAGAAATTAAGACAAATTCATGCAAGCCTTCTAAATGTAACTGAGTAATACAGCGCACTTTCTGATTAAATTTCGGTAAATAAGGAGTTTCAGACGATTATCTTTAGCAGATTTATTTATAGTGACATCTGAATGACATCCTTGGTGTGTTTCGGCTTGAGGTGCGTTTTGTCATGAGTTTGGCTGTGGTAATAAAAGGTAATCATCTCTAATCTTTCACTCGAAGGTTTGGTCTATTATGCAGGGATTTAGATTCTGACATTATCGAAAGGCTCATCCGGTAACTTTTGCCTTTTTTGGAGATGTAACAATGAGTTGACCGTGGATATTTAATGATGGAAAAGTCTGGTATCAATACTTTATTAGGTGCCAGAATGATTTGGATGCCTTTTTTTAAATACTTAAGTTTATTATTCCATTTTTTACTACGCCAGTTGATAAGCTTTTGCCGATTTCTATGTTGAGATCATGAAACATTTTTTTGTGTTGAGGTTTTCTGCTTCTTTTTTAACATTTTCTCGCATGATTACGATTTTTAATGCGGATGTCCTTTTGCAATTCATTTTAGTTTTGCAATTTAAATTGAAGAATTGACGTTGGTTGACCTTCAAATGTTCAGATACTAGTACATTTTTGGAGAATTTGTTGAAGAAAATTTGTTAAAGACAGTTTGTTTAACTACTGACTATGGTGCATTAAGAGTGTTTATCTCAAAAATGAAAAAGAATCAAGACGTAATTTTGAGAGGTGTATGATTTTTTTATTTCCAAAATAAAGCAAGAAGGAACCATCTATAAATCGGAGTATGTTGAAAGCAAAATTTGAAAATGATTAAGGGTGAATACCACAACTTAAAATAACACTTTTTTTTTTGCACAGTATGTGCTTTTTGCACAGTATGTGCGTCTTTAAGCAAAACAAATACAAGCCAAGTAGATACAATCAGAATAGATACAACACAAACCCATAAACAACAGCGTTCAACCAAATTCTTTTGGGGTCTGCGGATATCTTTGGAGTTCAATTATTCCTTCTTTCCAAGACGATCTCATCAGACTTGTGAGAAGATTTATTTCTTATTTTTGTATGCATGTATACACACCAGAAATATTGTTTCTAATTCAAATATTTTAAAAATATTTAGTTAAGCAAATATCTTTGACAAGCCAGGTAAAATAACTTGAGGTTGAAAGATAAATTTAGATAGTGAGCAGCAGCATTAAATTTTTTGGATAAGCATCTACATTAATATTTTTGCTTATTTATTCGAGAGTGAGCTGTACGTATGTTAATTACATAATTTGACAGTAATCACAATGCGCTAATTCTTTTATCAAAAGTATTGAAATGGCCTTTGAAGCTTTTTACTAAGTTTTGGTGAGTTTGAAAACAAAGAAAATCAACCTATGATTTCAAATTAACCTTCAATTTGAGTATTTAATGATTATTTGTGAACGACTTATTTCTTTCTTTCTGTTTGTTTCGTCTGTTACTGTAAGCTGATTCTTATGTATTTTGAAAATATTTAAAAATATATATAGCACCTTATAGCATAAATTATTTGCGGTGATTATAGATAATTTATCGAGTTGTGAATGTGTAACTCAAAATTTCAAAACTGTTTCATATTGATTAAACAAAGGTGAAAGTCTTACAAATCAGTAGAAATGAATTATTAGAAGCTATCAAAATAAAACTATCTGTCTGCATCATTTTGAGGAATATACAACTTTCAGTCATTTGCCTCAAAGCATACCAAAGTAGCTTCATAGAAAGTTGCAGCGACAATAATGTTCTTGAATTAGTAAATACTGATAATTCACTTCGTAGATCTAGTGACTTCTGTCAAAAATAAAAAGTCAACCAAAACACATTAGATTTTATAATTTTAGTAGAAATTCGCTTATTAAAATTTCGCGGAATAAGTTTCGATCCCAAACCAATTGGTGCCCACGCTGGGCGCTGATCAATTTTATGGGCTTTTACGTAATGATTTGTTGTAAATTATAGTTTTAGAGACTTGTGTTACGAAAATTTTAGAAAATGCCATAATACTATTGCTAAGAATTGAAAGGAATTACATTGAAATAGTGTAATACTAGGTGGGGTGAAAAGTAACCTCCTTGGGAATGAAAAAAATGTTTTTTTTAATTTTTTTTTTAATTTTATTCAATGTTGTCCTCTTTTAGGTCGATACACTCATTCTAGAAATTTTCCAACTTGTTGATCCCGTCCGAAAAGTAATTTTCCGGAATGCCTACGAAATACTCATCCGCGACGTCGATGATCTGCTCGCACGAGCTGAATTTTTTATTGATGAGCCATCTTTTGAGGTTTGGGAACAGATAATAGTCCAAGAGAGCCAAGTCAGGCGAATAAGGTGGATGGGGAAGCAATTCGAGCCCTAAATCGTTGATTTTAGCCATTGTTGCGATGCTCTTGTGTGACGGCGCGTTGTCTTGTAAAAACAAAATTTTTTTGGCTTCATGTGAGGCCGTTTCGCATTGATTTCGGCTTTCAATCGCTCCAATAATGCGCAGTAATACTCGCTGCTGATGGTTTTTTCTTTTTTGAGGTAGTCCACGAAGAGTATGCCGTGACAATCCCAGAAAACCGACGCCATGACCTTTCCGACCCATTGAGCCTCCCTTGGCCGCTTCTGAGGACTCGTGCCGGCTTCAGTCCATTGCCGGGCACTCATTCGGTTCTCTGGCGTGAAATAGTGGATCCAGGTTTCATCAAGTCACCAATCGAAGCCAAAAGTCCACCCGATTCCGCATCAGCATGGCCAAACACGCTTCCGAAGTGCGCTCGCGTTCGTGTTTTTCGTCCGGAGTCAGCATGCGCGGCACCCAGCGGCAGGATAATTTTTTCATCTGCAGAATCTCACCCAAAATATGGCGTGTGCGCTTGGTACTAATCCTTGTGGCATCTGCTAGCTCGCGCATATTCATTTTCCGGTCGGCCAACACCATTTCATGTTTTTTTTTGACATTGTCCTGTGTAACCGCATCGGAGGCCCTCCGCTGCGGACTTCATCGGCAGTGGAGTTTCGGCCACCACGAAACTCTCGAAACCAATATTTGACGGTATAATCTGAAGGAGCACTAGCTCCATAATATTTATCCAACTTTTCTTTTGTTTCCTTCGCCGTTTTGCCTCTCAAAAAATAATATTTTATGAGAGAATGAAAATGGTTTATTTCCACACTCAACATGATGCCAAACACGTCAACAAAAATCGGCTGTAAAAACAAAACAAATGACTGTATCGCTCTGAAATTTGACATGTCTGCCTAAATATGAATAGACTATAAGGCACAATAATCTTTTTTGCGATTGCAGCGCATTCTGGTGGTCAAGGAGGTTACTTTTCACCCCACCTAGTATTCATCGAAGGAGCACAAAATGCTGTGCCTTTAATGGAAAACATGGTGTATAACGCCCAATAACGAAATCTGCACGCTATAATGTGAGCTATAAATATTTGAAAAAACCTTTTTTAGTTTAAAGAAATATATTGGTATCAGTTGTACAGAAAAATTTGTCTCATTAAAGTTTTTAGATTGGGCTGTGGATCGAAAATAATCAATTAGATTTCACTATTGATAATACACACACATAACTAGTGAGTTGAAGTAGGTAAACACTTTAATGAAACAAACAAACAATATTTTTATCTAAAAAAGAAGGATAATAGCGTACACTTTCCTGTAAGAATATGGCCCAAATACTTTAAGGTTGAACAATGCGAAAGGAAAAGAAAGCCACAATGAAAATGGGAAAAAAGTATGAAAAATTATGCACTAAAACTAAAAAATGGTTCAATTGATTTGGTTAGTTTGATCATTTGAATTTTTAAGATATATCCAATTTTTTTGAAATCTTTTCTTTACTTACATTGGTTGTCTCCCAAAAACAGTTTATTTTTCCTTCAATATAAAATGTATTGATCAAAAAGCTAAAATTTTGGATATGTCACTTTTCAAAAATAATTGATGCTGTGTTTATTTTTGAATGATTTAAGACCTTAATAAATTCGTTATAAATACGACTAAAAAATGAATACACCCAAAACATTTAAAGTAGTTTGTTGAATTAAACTGTTTTATAACCAAACTAATAAATCCTTAGCACATTTCATCGTCCGGAAAATTAATTGCCACGCCATCACATTTTTTTATAAAAGCATATGAATAATGTATTCGCTCCGTGGTCTGCTCACATGCCTACAAACAATTTTATTCATTACCTCAAAAAAAGTAGCGCAGCAATATATCCACTTGTTCGCACCTATTGTATGATCGCCACAAACATTATTGTGCTACCGGAAAAAAGTTATTCGCTCCGTTGATTTCATTGCACTTCATTAGCGCCGTTGGCACTCTTTACGCTGTTCGCTTTGACGTTACAGTTTTATGGTAGTTATTTATTTTTTTTATATTCCCGATAAGAACGCAACTCATTCACATTCCGTCTTTGTTGCATTGAGCTATATCGGATTTATATGAACAGTATGTGTACCAATGCATTTATTGTGTGTATCCTGCACGTTTGTATCAGACCGTATTGTGAATTTCCAATGTAGACCTTATTTACATGTTTGTTCCGAGCGAAGTACAACTTTGCAGGTAGATATTTCAGGTTTTGCGATCAAGATATTCGTTCACACGCAATGAAAACCTATTTATCCTTTTTTATTGCAGGTCACTGCATTGCAAATGTTTCTTGGGTCATAGTATCCTTGTCCATAAATTGCATGGGAGTCAAAGTTACCTTTGCCGCATTTCCAGTTCAACGAGAATATACTTGTCTGGTATTTACAGTATGTCCTTAACATACATATGTATGTCACTGTTGAACTGTAATTATTTCTTTTCCTACATCTAGATAGACATTTCCGATTATTTGCTCTAAAATATCGGATTCCACGAAAGTTCGTAATGGACGAAAAAAGTTAAACCAAATTCTTGAAGTAAGCTGCAGTTTTCCTGGGACTGTAAAACCTCAACTTTTAAGCATCTAAAAATTGAAAAGATACAAAGTTTCGATTCGAACCAAAACTTAGCTGCTTGAAGGACAGAAAGAATCTTAGATCTAAAGATACGAGATAGTTCTTACGATTTGTGGTTACTTCCGACATATTCCGCAAGAATTCATTGAATTCCATAAAAGCAAGTAGTTTGGAAGTTTTCTTCTCCATCGAATTGCATCATTGTTCAACGATTCAAACTCAACGAGTTTAGCCAGGATCAATGTGACAACGATGTTTGATTCATGCGATACTTTCCGGGTTGCATTTTTCCGTCCACGTTCACGTTCGATTCCGCAATAAATGTTGTGTGTGGTGTTTGGTGTGAGGAAAATTCCCACTCTCAACAACAACGACAACGACGAGGTTGGTTCCGTATAGCGTCATAAATATTGGAGAAATTTATTAAGCGCTTGAAATGCAATTTTTATTGCAATCGTTGTCGTCCTCCGACTGAGCTGCCTGAAGACAATAAACGGTCTGTATTGAATACGTATCACACTTGTCTCGGATAATGATTAAGTTGAGGGTGTTTGTGATCTACTTTTTCAAGTTTTCAGTTTCAATTTTTATGAGTTCGTCGAACGAGCATAAAACCGCTCGCAGATACTCGTACGCAAGCTAGAAATCAGGACCATTTTCGCGTCGTGCTCGGCTCATGTCTTATTGAAATTTTATGATGAATGAATAAATGTTGGAGAATGTATGTTTAGATGTATGTATGGATCGTAGCTTGCATGTAAAGAGGAAATTTATGAGTAAAGTTATGTAGGTTGCTTCTTTGCAGAAGATAAATTTGCCATGTACAAACGTGTTAACGGTACGTTGTGATGCGTGTGAGGCAATCGGTGGATGATATACACTTTCGAGCGGAAACCTATGACGGAAAGCTAAGGGAATCGCTGTTGTAGAAGTATCGATTTGATTTAATACTACCGTGCTTTATGAGCGACGCTGTTTGCTCCGGCGACTAGGTGTATTTGACTTACAGCGATTGTTTTCCTGATTCCTGTGAGGGAATTAGCTCTGTTCTGGAATATGCAGCGTCATACTCGAATGATGTTTGTTACATCATATTACATGGGAGTTTATGCCACAAGCATGACGGTATATAATATTTAGATGTGTTTCATTTACGATGGATGAGCCTTGTTTTTTTCGGTGAAAACGTTTTGTAAGGGAGAAAAAATTTTAAAGTCATTAAAAATAATATGAGCTTGGTTTGTTATCTGTCAACTTAAGGCTTACAAGCAGACAAATATTCAAGCATTTTAAAGCAGACAAATATTCAAGCATTTTTGTACAGATAATAGAACATGTATCGTAATTTTAACGCTACGACATAAAACAAGACCTAGCATCAAAATACACACTATTTTACGTCAAATGCTTTTAAGCAGAATTGTTGAACGATACATAACCAATTAAATTTATTTGAATTTCAAACTCGGCTGGTTTCATTTAAAAAACCAACAAACATATTTTGCTTAAATCAAATGAAAATTCAAACATTTCTTTTATTATATATCTATGTTACTAGTCCCAAATAGACTACTTGCTGATAATCAAGAATTAAAACTGTGATCATCATTCTGATATTTATCCTTATGCGATTATGTGCTGATCACTATGATGGTTTTTGGATAAATCTATCAGAAATATTTTTTTGTAATCGATCAGGGCATTTTCTGGTTGGGTATTCATCTCTTATTTTTAGCAGCCTAACGAAAAGAACAATAAAATCTACACGGGAAAGCATCATACAATAGTGACGATGCCGCGGAAAGCTTATATTAAACTTTTTTTTATATATAATGAATCAGACGTATCAGTGTCTTTTAATCGTCTAATTAACGAACTGCATTTGTGTATTAGTCAAGCTACAGTTTCACTGAAAGATTGTGTTCAGCATAAAATTTTAAAACCATGGATGACGCTTGAATTGTGCAAGCTTCAATCATTTAGGATATAAGATATATATAAGAAGATATGTAAATATATATAAGATATGTAAACTTAGAAAAAATGATAAGAAATTGCATCGATTTTACGATTCTTATGCTGAAAAACTGAAGCATGATATATTGGAGCATAAAGTTAATTACTACCATAGTTTATTTGAAAAAAGTAAAGATAATGTTAAAAACTCTAGCGCACCTGAACCGCTAGAATCACTAATGTTTGAAGAACAGTAGAAGAATCGTGCAGATTTTGAGTGCATATTCTACCACGCTAGCTGCTTATTACAGCCAAACTAATTCAAACGCCAGGTTTTACTTTGGTCTTATAACTCATATGTTGGAAAGGTTTCAGATATTACCAGTGGCATGAATTTCAAAGTTTATGAGAGCAACACTTGTTAATTATATTCGCTCTCAGTTGCTTATTTCACAAAAATTTTCAAAGCCGCATCTCATAAAACATCAATGAAGAAAATGCTCAGTGCCTGCAGCACTGTAACTGAAGTTGGTATTTGGGGCTGCGATCCGAAAAATTTGCAGAACTTTGGGAATTGAAACATTGGTTATTTATTTTCATTGTAAATGTTCCCGGTATGAATACTAACTGTGAGCATTTATTGATACATAAGTAGCACAACCGACTCGTGCTGGCAACCTTTTGCCAGTATCAAAGCCAATAATATACTCGTATTACATCTGCTCCCCCTGGTATATTACATTCGAAGTTATAGGAGTATAAACAATTTTAGGGTTACCTGCAGCAAGTTTTTTCAAATAATCGAAAACTTAATATTTCCTGTTTATTGTCACTACAATATCACTACCATTTGAAAATTCTACGATAAAACCGCTTAGCAAAGATATTGCAATTAAACACAAAACCAAATATAGCTGGCAACCCTATCGTGGCTTTTCAACCGAATTTGGCCTGAATAATGTCTATAATAGGTTCCATCAATTGTATGAAATTCGTATTGATTTCATGACTGCACTGGAAGTTATAGGGCAAATGTTTTATTTTCCTGAGTGAATTTTCAAAACCAAAGACACAAAAATTACCATAGCTGGCAGCACCAACCGAATTTTTCAACCAAATTTATATCAAACAGAGTTTAGAGTAAGGTTCAGCTATTGTGTCAATTTCATGAAAATCGCGTTACTTATTCACATTTCATAGGGCAAAAAGCAGTTTTTTTTCTATGTAATTTTTCAAGATGGCACCACTGGCACAGAGTTGCCCACAATTCAAAATCGCTTCTTCCAGACCTGGTTCTACTTAAGTCCAATGCATTCTGTAAATTTCAGTTATACCTGATTATTGGTTCGTGAGTTCCCGTGAACAGCAATTTTTGATGCTAAAAATATAGGTTAACTGGGAAAGGGTTACCGTTCTTGTCCGACATGAGATTTCCAATGTTTTACTTTGAAAGTGTAGATAAAGCATAAGATTTGTATACAGATTGGTTTTATTGTAAGAAACGGACATTTTTTTGAATATTCGATGGTTTAAATGTTTTCACTTCCAAATTTTCATATTTTTAAAATTTAAGACACCAAAATTATCATAGCTGGCAGCTCCAACCGAATTTTTCAACCAAATTTCTACCAAACATGGTTTAAAGTAAGGTCCAGCTATTGTGTGAATTTTGTCAAAATCGAACGATTCAATCAGAATTTATAGGGCTAAAAGCAATTATCTTATTTAGTGATTTTTCAAGATGGCACCACTGGCCCAGAATCGCCCACATATCAAAATCACTTCTATCAGACTTGGTCCTATTAAAGACCAATACATTCTGTAAATTTCAATTAATTCTGCTCATTGGATCGTGAGTTTCCGTGAACAGAAGTTTTTGATGCTAAAAATATAGGTAAATTGGGCAAGGGTTACCAGGCGTGCCCGTAATACCATATCTTTTTTTTTTTTTGGTTATGTAAAAAAAGCACAAGATTTACATATAAATGGCTTTTTTTTGAAGAAACGGAATTTTTTCAAGAGAGACGATGATTTGGAGGTTTTGACTTTCAGTGCCTGCCCTAGCTACAGGGTTGCCAGCACGCTCATTTAAAGCTAGGAAAATTTACAACTAAATAAGACCAATATGCTCCGAAAATTTCGTAATGATTGAATAGCTCTGTCAAAAGTTATCGCAATTTAAAAATTTTCAAATTTTCCTGTTCTCTTTTTAGGCACCCAGCGCACACATAGTGTTAAAAAATTCCAAAACATTATCCGATTCACATGTAAAACACGTTCGAAATTTATTTTGTTAACTTTTTTTATGCGAAAATTATTTGTGTACGAAATAATAGGTATATTAAAAATATCACTAAAATAGCCGCCGGCACCAAAGGGTTAACAATAATTGACATTTAGTGAGACGTGGATCTATTCTGCATATACACCAATGTATCCTGAAAGTTTCAGCTCAATCGGATGGCGCGTTCCCGAGATTATCTCACTGAAATTTTTTGATGATATATATATATATATATATATATATATATATATATATATATATATATATATATATATATATATATATATATATATATATATATATATATATATATATATATATATATATATATATATATATATATATATATATATATGGAAATATGAATTTTTGGCCGAATCGATTTTAATACTAATGTTCTTCGAACATTAGTAAAAACAGTGGGAGACAATAAATGCCATTCTACGAAATACAGAAATTAGAAATGATAGACCTAAAGATTTTTCTCATTCACGACCAGATGTCCTACAGTCAAATCCTTTGGATGTCGCGAACGAATTTAATAGTTTTTTTATTTCAGTTATAGAAAATACTAGAAAAAACCTTGATTCACCCACTGGTCTTAGTACGCTTGAATATTCAGAAACGTTCCCATGGCCGCCAGTTTAAAACTCTTTTTTTTGCTTACCGACATCCACAGAGGAGGTTAGAAGTGTGATTAGTTCGTTGGAATCTAACAAGGCTCCTGGTATTGACGGCATAGCGGTTAACTGTCTAAAACAGATAAAATATATTGCTTCACCAGTTCTCACTCACATAGTAAATTTAAGCTTCGAAAAAGGAGTATTTCCGGAGATTCTAAAAACTGCAGTAGTGATCCCTGTTTTTAAGAAAGGCTGTCGTACAGACCTCAATAACTATAGGCCGATTTCTCTATTACCAACATTTTCAAAAGTTATTGAAAAAATAATGAAAAGCCGAATAATAAATTTTTTAATGAATACTAACTTCTTCTGCAGTAACCAATTTGGATTTATTGAGAAAAAATCTACTGAAGATGCTCTGTTAAGCCTTTTTTCAAATGTGTTTGAAGGTTTGAACAATAATAGATTCGTCTGTGCAATTTTCGTTGACATAGCTAAAGCCTTCGACTCGATTGACCATAATATTCTGTTGAATCGTTTATACGATGCTGGTATAAGAGGCATATCTCTAAACTGGTTTCGGTCATATCTAACTGGGAGATACCAATGTGTACGTATCTTAGATTCTACAAGTTTATGTTTACCCATTTCATATGGTGTCCCTCAGGGACCTGTACTAGGGCCTATTCTCTTTTTAGTTTACATTAATAATCTCTGCTCAGGCAAACTTGATGGCTCTCTTACAAGCTTCGCAGATGATACCGCCTTATGCTATTCGGCAGAAAATTTAACGACTATGACGTCCCAAATGCAAAACGATTTAAATAAACTCAAATTATGGTTCACTATAAACAGAATGGCTTTGAGCATCAAAACCAAGTTTGTTCGTTTTTCACTTAGAGATAGACAAGATGATATAGGCAGATTATTTTACAAATGCAAACTATGTCTTTTAGAACATGATATTTGTCATGAACACTGTATCGAAATAGATCAAGTTGATAAAATAAAATCTAAACTGGAATCACCACATTGCAGGTTTAAAAAAGTATATGAATTCGTGTTTAAGAATTTTCTATTACTTAAGATATATCTGTCCTATCTCCGTACTTCGTTCTGTCTACTACGCTATAGTTCAGTCGAAATTGCAATATGGCCTACCACTTTGGGGTGGACACTTTTTTTCTTCGATTAAACCTGTTGTCATCTTGCAAAAAAAATAGTCAGGGTAATAATGGGAGTTAGTAGATACGAAAGATCTTTTCCAATTTTTAATATCTTGAAGATATTGCCTCTAAGGAATTTATTTGTTTATCGCGTGTTACGAATTTTTTATGTTAGAGGGGGCCACATGAGAGGTAGTGCTAAAGTTTATTCGAGTAGATTGCAAGCAAGAAACCAAATTTCAGTCCCTTTTCCTAGATTGGAAGCTTATAAAAGGTCTTTCAAGTTTTGCGCACCAAAATTGTTTAACTCCCTTCCCAGCTCAATTTCATCTATAGATAACGTGAATCAATTTCTAAAACATTTAACTTTTGACTATTCTCTATGCAAGACATTGAATCATTCTTTCTGAGTTCTGTAGTGGGACAAGCTTGATATACTTTTTTTAAACGTAATATAGAAGCCATTAAAGTTTTTAAATCGAGTAATATTTTGATCACCTGTCACCTATTGCACCTTAAATTATAAGAAGGTAACCTCAACACAGCATTAGCTAAGAGGTACCTATCCATGTGCATAACTAATATTGATTGAATATTGGATGTACTAACTATTTAGTGAATTAGTTTATTTAGTAATAGTTGTAATATTAACTGAAATTACGTTATTGTTCACTATTTTATTGTACTTATTATGCATTATGGAAATAAATTTATTATTATTATTATTATTTTGGAAGCGATGAAGGCACGAATATCTTTGTCAACTAAGAGCCGCACACCACGTGCCGATTTCCACTTCACCAAACATTAGGATCGGCGATGTTGTATTGATTCATGGCGAGCGAACTCCTATGATTCAATGGAAACTGGGGATAGTTACCACCGTATTCGAAGGACGCGATAAAAGAGTGACGGCATGTGAAGTGAGAATGGCAAATGGTTCCACATTAAGGCGGACAGTTCACCATTTATATCCACTGAAAATTGACGATAGCAGACCGAATTGACGGGCGGAGGATGTAGAAAATATGGCATCACCGGCGGGGCCAACGAGCGAGGGAGGAGAAGGCCAGTACGAGTTCAGAAAAGATCGAGGTCGGTCCGGTCGAAGCTATGAGTCGCGATATCGAATCTATATAAAGCAGAATGTAATGAAGTCTGAACTCTCAATAAATACACTATCAAATTAAATTCGTGATTGAATTTTCTTTACATACAACCCCTATATAACTACGAACTATATACCGTGACCTGGAGTTGGAAAACTAATTTTATTCACCGGTGAACGGTTAACCGTTAACCGATCGGCTTTTTGCCGGTGAAAGCCCTGAGGTGGAAGATTTTAACCGGTTAACCGGTTAATCGCCGATTTTTTGCGAAAAAAATCTTGAAAATTTTCAAAACCTTTATAATCGTATGTTCAGATTTGCAATGAGTTTTGAATATTTAAATGCAAAAAGAAGGCCGACCAAGATTCAAGAATTTCAAAGAGCATTTATTTTTATGAACAAATGCAGTCAACAGAACAATGAAATAGAATTTCTGCAAAACTGATAAAATTGCTAAACAATATAAAATTCAAAAATAAATAATGCGTAGAATGAGATGATACAAAATTATAAACTTAGAGCTAGAAAACACTCAATAAAATATAAATTACTTAGACTACGACTAGTCAAAAATCAATCCCTTCGAAAAAATTCAATGCAAACTAAACTCAAAATAACGCTATTTACGATATATACATTATAACAAACTAGCATGTTCCGATTCTTAGGAGATAATCTACTCCTCTTCGTGCACTTCACACTACCTGCGTGGGAGAAGAGTCGCTTGGCAGCAATTGAAGTGGCCATAAGGGGCAAATAGAGCATGTCTAATTCGTAGAGTTGCTCACATCCAATTCTCGTAGAATGCCACACCTCCATAGGATCTGGGTTTGTGCGCCGGTCCACAACGGCGCTGCTGAGGTGCACTTTAGCTGCGATGTGATAGTGTCTGCGCCCTGCTGGTCGATTGTCCCCGCAGAGCTTGGGCGTAGGAGACTGTCTATTGCGGGCCAAATCTCCGAAGAGTAGTCCTCACCATTATCGTCGGGCGCAACGTCCAGGGCCACAGCATGGCTGGATTTAAGCATAATTTCCGGTACCTGAAAACTAATAGCCCGTCCAGACTACAGATACTTAAGTATCCGGATACATAAGTATTGTCCACACTGCAGCGACATCTGCAGATACATTTTACCCTTGCCATGAAAATCAATGAAAAGTGTGGACAATACTTATGTATCCAGATACTTAAGTATCCGTAGTCTGGACGGGCTATAACGTAAAGTTACAATCGTGTATCGATGACTTAGCACAGCACACGCCTATCTTGTCCACCCTCGTTCTGATCAGAAGCCTCGGGCTTGATACGAGGGAAGTAGCTTTAGCATCATGCGCCGGAGTTCGTGGGCCACCCCGTAAATCTTAAATGCCACGCTATTTTCACTGTTTTTATACCGTTCACAATAGGGATAATGTTACTGAGAGTGGCATCCTTTTTTTTTGGAGAGCATATTCGTTGCCTCTTCTAGAAGCTTCAGGAGGTCGCTGATCTCGATTAGAATATTGACCTTTTCCCCACTAATAATTGGCAGTGGTCTTCACTTTCTGGAGCCGCGCTCACGCTGTATCTATAGAAGTACGGTAGTAATGTGCTCGTCGAGCTCAAAAAAGCGTTGCATTGTGTAGTAGCCCAAGTTTATAGCGCATTCGCACCTCTTGGACGAGCTTCAAGCACTTTTTTTCTGATTTTCCAGGGTTGATTTGCAGCTGCTTAAGCTCCTCCGAGGCAGCTTCAATGGTGCAAAATAAACGCGCAATCTATTTCACTTCCATGAGCAGAGCACGCACAGACAGTTCCACTGGGTCTTATGTTTCCCCCTGGTCCAGGATATCCTCAAGCATTTCAGGTTCATTCACTAGAAGATTTAATTAATGACTAGATAATAGTGAACGAGAACTTCACACAAATGACACAAATTTGAAACAAAATACTAGTGCTCCAACAATGCTCGCGTTGGCGTGCTCAACCACACTGGAGAGGGGGAACGGGAACGAGAAGGCGGTGGCAGTGCTCTAACACGTCAAAAATCGAGCAAGTCGAGTCTCGACAGCGAGATCGAGTGAGTCAGCCAGCGAGGATAGAATGTCGACGCGCAGTGCTGTAGTACACGGCGACAGCACAGTAAACCTGGCTATTTCTTTCTCGACTTTTTCCTTGAAATAGAGAACAAAATTTGCAGTGTAAAAAACAGTTAACCGAAACAATTAACCGATTAATCGATTTGGATGAAAGCGGTAACCCGGTGAAAATTAGTCGATCGGTGAATCGATTTAACCGGTTAATCGTAACCGATCTTTCCTTCCCTACCGTGACCGATCGTAAGATCAGGTTTAATACGCTGGGGCTTGTCGTGTAATTAGCCCGCATGGTCGAAGAAGATCCGGCTCGGAAAATCTATGGGGGCTGGATTATTGGAGAGGGACACTAGCCATGGCGTACGCTATGATGCCAAAGACATGTTAAAGATGTCGAACTGGTCGACAGTGGTGCGAAGCCGAATGATCTTCTGTAGCAAAGTTAAACTGGCCATTGATGATGATACCGTTACGAGTCTTTGAAGTTGTCTTCAAATGGTTGGACAGTTACCTTGGATGAAATAGCTATTGTAAGCAGAAGTTGGTAGCGATATTTGAAATTTCCTACAGGCTTTTGATTCCAGCCTTTATCGACGATTAAAGTAACATCTTGATAAATTAGAAAAGAAAAATTTTGGTCTTTGAAAGTTGTAACGTAACCATAACACGAAAGATAAAATTCATTCAAAAGAGATTTGAATACAAATTTTATGCATAAAGCTTATTACTACTATAATTTAATACATTAAAAAATCCTGGTGATTTTATGAAAATCAAAATAAATGCCGAACCAATTAACTTTCGTGTATCAACGGTAAAATAACAGGTATAATAATAAGTGGCAAATAAAATAAGTCTAGACTTTAAGCAATAAGATTGATTGATAAGCAATTTTAAGCAATAAGATTGATGATCAGTACTTTCCATCCGATGATCTCTTAGAAAATTGTACTAAAAAAGTAATAAGAGCTATGAAATACAGCAATAAGCTACTTAAATAAAGTTTACTGAGCCAATAAAGGAATCATATCCTTAGACAAACAAATGTGTACGATTACCTTGATGATAAACTAGGTGGCCAATATTCAAATATTATAGGTTTGAGTATATGAAGTAAACATTTTGAGCATATTTTGCGCACAAAGCGGGACTTGCCATAGTTTTCAAATTCAATGAATCAATGAATTCTTAAGAACTGAGGCATTGCTACTTTAGTGAAATTCGTCACTTTCAAAAAACAATTAGTTTTCAATATTCGCAAACAAATTAAGGCTATGGTAAAAAAAACCTGTAGTTTTTAGCAAATCAAGGAAATCTCAGATCTAATACATAAGTTTCTGGATGAAATAGAAGCTTAGAACCCGATTTTTTGAGAGCACCACTAAGAACACTAACACTTATGCTCAGGACATTCATCGCATATCCAACACAAACATTGGAAGAAGCAAAAGTGAAATTTTACATAACTTCCGCTTTAAAGCGCTCCTCAAGTTGTTAATTTCGTAAGTTTTATTCAATCTGACATTGAGTATATTATCTTTTCATACCAGCTCATTGAAATCCTCTTCTGGCAAACTTGGCCAACCACTTAAATTCAATTTATCGAAAGTTCATCGCCATCAAAAGCAATACCAGTTTAATCGGTCTTATCCGAGCTATTTACCTTCTCTCGATATGCGTATACCCTATCAAACATCTGCAAACAATGTCGCAAACAAGAACATTCACTTCTCAGTCCAAACATTGTACTAACGCAACCGATAAAGTTCATTGATATCCTTCCAAAACAACGTTTTTCGTACTTTAAAGTTGCTCTTCACTGGCCAAACTATTCTCATTGTTCGCAGGACATTGGAAACTTAGGTATTCCGGAAAACTTCATCAAGGCAAATTGATGACGATTTTACACAGGAAGATAACACTATCATCTTAAATTCTCTTGCCTCGGTTCCGTTAAACATCGAATAGATAAAGATCTATCTGCAGTTTTCATTCCATTGCAGACTCATCAAAACTTGAGAGACTAATTTTTGCCGGAAGACATCTTGTTACTTCCTGACATAAAATCATATCTCATATAAATCAGTTCCTTTCGCGAAAAGTTTTACGACCCTAATTCTTCTCCCGTTGACTTCGGCATGACGGAAAGAACAGGTGTTTCGATGCAGCTGCGGTGAGAATCTTACGAACAGTTGAAATTGAATCATTGCGTTTTTTAGCGGCAGAAAGCTGTCTTGAAAATTCTTAGGGGAAGACAACTCTTGATAGATGTAGTTCATTTTAATTGCAATAATTTCGACTGAGCAATAACGGCATTAAAAAGAACCATGAGAAGACAATAACTTCATTTTAAAAATTTTCATTTGGTAAATATTCAGTAAATTTAATTTCGAATCAGCCTAAAAACAAAAATAGGTCAAGTCCCATACAGAACTGGATTGTTTTCCGTAAGTTTGCTGTATGATGAAGTTTCTTACAACCCGAAAAAAATAAGTTCAGTGTTGCATGAGTGTGCTAAAAATTTGAAATATATCAGCACCTATCCCATTACACCTATGCCATAAATTTAAACAATGGAGGAAATTTAACAAGCACCACTGCCGTAAATTACATTTGCTATATGATTCATCATCAAAAGTTTCATTCCATTCCGCCAGCAAGTAACTTGAACTTACCTGAACGATAACAATTTGGAAGCACCTTTCGTTCTCACACTACAGCAACTAGAAGCGCCTGCAGAAAATGGAAAGAAATAATGTTGTAAATTTATCACAGAAGTAACAGCTAATGGTAAAAATGCATTATGAAAACGTATTTCTTTGATCTATGAGCGAACAAAGATTTCAGGAAGAAGGAAATGTGAAAAACTTGTCAATATTTGTACGTAAACGAACGTGCAGTATAAAGAAGAGAGATTTGTCAAGTAAACGAGCAATTTGAAATGTAGATGAGAATAAATTGCAAGATAAGTGAGTTTATGAAAATTCATTAAATACAGTTTCGTAGTTGATTAAACGACAGTTAGCATTTCTAAACAGATGAAGTTGCAGAGAGAGAGGGAGAGTCAATTATATTTAATGAAAAGTTCTGGATTTTAGAGTGCTTTTAATGAGCCGCATCTGAAGTAAGTGAAAGGGCGGTGACAATGTCTGCTTGCAGACCACAATCCGATATTCCACAGCCACCTTGAACTATTGGTGATTGTAGAGTATGTTCAGTCCATTTGTGGCAGACTCCTTATTGTTTGTGATACTAATGATTATTTTACAATGCGGAATATTAGCAGTAACAATCGAAGAGTAAATAGCTGATAAGGTCATTTCGTACATTGGTTTACCGATAATCAGCTTGAAACGCACTTAAGTCACGATAATCACAAGTGAGGCGATTTGTGGCGCACAGCTTCGGCCAAAAACTTCTTACACCATACAAATATAGAAGTTTTAAGAATATAAATTAAATCTATGGTAGTGGATGTAGTTCATGAAATGTATTCTTCCAGATCTAAATGGATGGAAATATTACATGACTTATCTATAATCAATATTTGAACTTCAATGTGCTATTTAAACTGAAAAACCGTAAACAATTTTTACAGATAGTCGCACACTGTACCAGCTAATAACATATTAAAATTTAAATTTTCTCGAATTACAGAGGCACAAAATTCGGTAAAATTATTTTACATACATATAAACAATGCATTGCATTGGAGCTATTGCATACAAATGCTCAGAGTGTGAAGCCTTTTTGCGTCTTAGATCAGCTCGCACAAGACGGGTCGTGGGCAACACTTGTATATCTTGATACAGGATATCTAGAGCCACGAAGCAACCATCGGCTTACCGGGCTTTTTCTCGATATACCTGACAGTGGTTTATGTTGCCTCAATATCCATAAGCATCTCGCCCTTCTCAGTCTGATCGTAGCTGAATATTTCCTGGAACTTTACCCATAATTTTGAAAAATTTACCTGTGAATTCACTCCAAACCCAAATATATTAGCCACATCTCACACTACCAATTATAGTTTCTCCAATGCGGTTCCTGCATCAATTTTTTTCCAAGTCTAATTGTCGCACTATCATACAAATAATGCTCACTAATTTGACAAGCTTTCAACTATCATTTTTTTCGTTATTATTTTTCTCTTCCATTCGTTCATTTTCCCGTTTATTCATTGACGCACGACTTCTTAAATTATGAATCCGAATTCACCACTTACTTTTCACAATTATCACAATCGAATACTTTACCCTTTGAGAGTCTTAAAATTAATTTATAATTCTTAATTCTGGTTAGTGTCGAGTCTGTGATTTCCATAAATTGACCGATTTTAAGTCCAAATCCAATTTAATTCAAATTTCCGCTGTGCCAATCGTCAACCACCTTCCATCACTATAGAAATGACATCACCATACAAATGACCGAGAAAAATTCCTGCTGAGGATCTTTTGCCTTTTAGTTATTTTTGTACATCTTTTCATTCAATTTTCAAAAAAAAAAAAAACTTAGATTGGGCGACACTGGGTCAAGTTAGTTAGATATTTGTTCATGAGCAAAAAAGTGATGTTTTGTGAAATGAGGTATTCCTGAGTCTTTTTCTTATAATGAGAGCTGGCTATGTCCGGCTAGAAAATAAAATTATTGTCTGAATGACATTTTTCTTAAAGAAGGAACTAAAATACTTTGGAGGCATTGATTCTGGTAGACATCCTGATTGATTGCTGACCCACTAGGCTTAAAGTTAGGCTGGGAAACAACTTGGTCAGATACAATTTGCTCGAGCATCACTTTGCTCTCAAATTTTAACTTAAATTTATATTTTATATTAAGAGGAAAATGGTACTTGTTTAATAATAAACGTCATATCCGGGCATCCGAGGTTTAGAAAGGTTAAAGTAACTTTCATCATCCCAAACAAACGAATTTCCTTCAAAATTTTTGACCACCCAACGACAATTTGATTGCACAGTTATTATTTGAGTTTGTTTTGAAGATGAAACATTTTCCTTTTCCAATAGACTTTAAAGTTTTAGGTATGTACTGTTGTGAAGAATTGATTTTTTTTACTGCGTCACTCAAAAAGCTTCTTTATTTTGTATTTGTTTTGATTTATTTTGACTATTTCCACATTTTCGCCTCTATTGTTTCAGATTTAAGTATCACATAAATAATTAGTTCTTTTTGTAACACCTTCAGCAACAAAGTGCTCCACAGAATATGATTTCCCCAATTCGTGATTCTTTTGATAGAATTTAACAATGCGCTAACGGACGATTTCTTCCTTTGACAATATTTTTTAACTGTTACTTTGCATCTAAAAGGAAGAAAAAAATATTACGTAATGGTTAAATATATATATTTAACCATTACGTAATATTTTTTTCTTCCTTTTAGATGCAAAATAACAGTTAAAAGAAAATCAATTTGAAAAAAATAGCGATGGATGTGACAATAGGTCTATTTCTATTATAACTTGCCAAGATTTGTGCAAATTTTTTATTGTAGCCCGTTATGCATAAATTGGGAGTATTTGAAGTAATTAGATTTCGACCAGTGGAGTGTTATTGATTGCTATAAGTAGAGGAACTACATTGCTGTTGAGTATAATAACAAATCAATTAAAAAAAAAAACAGCGAGTTCATTACTCATTTTCGATTTGATGCAAGAATCAAAGACTAGTGAAATCATCAATTCTGATTGAAATTTCGCATCATTGACTTAAAATGATTTTCAGTTTTTTTCGTGAGCTTATACTCGCTCTCTACTTTCCTTGAAATTGCACATATATACTAGCTTTGCATGTGAAATCATAAGATTAATGACTTTATTATCATAAAATGGTGTCTGGTTTCTTTGCATACGCTTAGCGAATTGTTTTTCACGGCAACTAGGTGAAAGTAGCTTACTACCTTAATCTACTCTTTTTACTCGATACTCGATCGATACTTATACTAACTCGACTGGCGTAATTTCCTATTCATTGGCATTTTCAAACATTCCCGAGATTTTTTTTTATTTTTCCCACTGATTTTGAGTAATGTCTAGTCTTTAGCGTACGAAAAGGGAAACCTAAGATTTTATGCCGCGTTTACACACATGGCAAATATTGGCGAGCCGAGTGTGTAAATGGCTCCCTTGTTTACTTTCGGCTGTTTTTTTTACATGCGAAGATATGGAGGGAAGTAATTTCATAAGTTCCTCGACGAAACGGTTGCCATATGTGTAAAACAGGCATTAGAGTCTGTGCAAGACGATGTTGCTCCGCGCCTCGCAAGACGAAAATTGAAGAAAATACACATTAGAACGCATTGTTCTGCAGCATATTAGGGTGTCGAAATGGTTTTTCTCTGCTTATCTGTGCAAATCAGCTCTACATTACTTATTCCTTCCAGCAAATTTGCTTGGTCATGTGAACAAACATGGCACCTGAAGTTGATTCTGCTAACATATTACGGTGCAATTGTTTGGCAAACATTCTATTCAATTTTCTCGTCTTAGCTAGCTCAGGTGCTATTGTATAGACTTGAATAAGACAAGCAAGCACAAAACCTAATACACAATACGATACAAAATGCTCATATATTTTAGCAGGTTACAATACAAACAGAGTGCAACTAAAACGTATCCTCTGAGCATCCGTAGCTAGTATCGATTGACTCTGTCATCTTGAACCTGTGTTTGAATTTTCGATATATGTATGCTCATAAATAAATCTCCACTCCCATTTTAAGCATATTCTACTACGCTATACTACTAGGTGAGCAGGAATGTAATTTCAATTATTTGCTCCATGGCTGCTGCAGCTGAGTAAATGATCATCCCGATTGTTATTACTTCGCCGGTTGAACTCCTCCGAGAGTAACGTATGTTGATTTTAAGTGAATTGAACGATAGGGATGTTTGTACATATTGTGAGGACGATTGCTTACCAAGTGCATTTCCGTTGCAAATTTATGCAATCCTCTTCAAAGCACGTACATCCGAATATTAAATGGAGTTTCACACGAAATGTTGCAAATCAGCCCGTATGCAAAACTGAGAAAATTACAATGTAGTATATTCTTGTACTGTAATTGAAAGTACAGGGGCAATTTGATTAAAACTGACACTGCATACGTTTTCATGTTTGATTGCGCGTGACTGCTACATTTAATTAAAAATATTAATATGTAATACATGTATATCAATTGTAATACATGTTTATCAATTTTTCCCAGGATCTAATTAGACGCATTGAAATTGTTTTTTCTTTAAAGATTTTGAAAAATTATAGCTATTTTGAATTTGGCTAGTTTCATTCAAATTATAAAAAGAAACAGAACGTATGAAAATCAATTTTTTCCCAAAATAATATACAGTAAGGTAAATCTAGCAGGTTAGATCTCTCAGCTGTTGAATATTCCTTTTTCTGATTTGTATTTTCATTAGTTTCACTTTAGAATAATTCACCATAAAGTTATTTTTAAGTAAGCTATGGATGTTGCCCTGAGCAAACTTGATTAACGTGTTTGATGATGCTGATCACTTTAAACTCGTAGCTATGCTTCTCTATTTTCAATTTTCGAACTTTTTGTGGGTTCCATTGTTTCTTACTTGACAAATCGAGTCAAGTACCGTACGGCATTTGGAATTTTGTATCTGGTATACAATCAAATCTAGAGTTTTCCAAGGCAGTCATCTGGGCCCTCTATTGCTTGCTTGATTTATTGATGACAAAAATTTCATTCTGCTTCCACCCGCGGCCTTGGTTTACACAAACTATACAAAATATCGGAGAATGCAATAATTTGCAGCTGGGTCTGAACAGATTTGCTGATTGGTTCTGATCTAATTTGTGTCTTATTAATGCTGAAAAGCATGCAATTATATCCTACGCATGCATAAATATTTTCAAGTACACTATTAAGTAGATTAGCGAAAGTACATAATTGATTGATTGTTTGATTTAATGGAGTGATCTCAAAAGGCTTCTATAGCACCTCAACTTCTTAAGTCTATTTTGAATCCTCTGCGTTATATCCTATAAGATGACCAGGTTTCTTATTAACCTGGACATGTTACTTGACGGAACATTTGTTATGTCCCTGGTAGAGGGAAGAGCAGAACCAAAGAGCTCTAATCTTCGTCTCGGTAGAGCTGTTTTGATATTTTACTCACTCTGCCGTTTTTCCACATTATTTGCAGTTGCCAACCCGCTCGCAACCTATTCTGTGAAGATATTTTTTGCAAGGAAGGTTACCTGTCAATGCTCGACATAGGGCTCTTTTGCCATTTCTGCCGAGTGCCACTGTTTCTTTTGTTGTTTTGTCATCAAAGCCAAGGCATTTTATTGAGTGTTTCAAACTTTCAAGATTAAGCCAGGAGCTTGTGATCTTTTTCTTTGTCCATGTTTCAATTTCCTTGTCTGCGTCCACTTTAGTAAGGTTTTAGTACGTATAGATCAATAACCATCGTTCTTGCTCCTTCTCTGGCTTTGCTATCAGCTTTCTCGTTTCTTTGGTGCTCCTCATGGCTGGGGATTCACATCAGCTCGAGGCTGTTCTGTGCCCCTATTGTACTTAGAACCCCTCTCACCTCTAAAAGTATAGCTGTATCGCTTGGCTGTCCGACAGGATCTTAATTGTAATCCTTTTAGTGAGAGGTTGAACAGTTTCTGCACAATTGGTTGGATACCAGCCCGAAATTATTCGTCAAAAACGGCATAAACCAACTACCTGTTCGATGGGAAAAATGCATTATGTAAATGTATGTAGAAAAATGACTATAAAGTATGTTTTCTTCTTAGATGCAAAATAAATTTCTTTTTGTAAAAGGCTCGTTTATATTTGAATGCCTCTCGTATGTCTACCACCTTTGAAAAAGAGCTTGGCTAAAGGTAGTCCACTTTGATGGATCTGTTTGTTTGGTTTTCATCATTTTTAATGTCAATACTATTAATTTTTATTAGTAAAGTGATCCCACGACAACCCCCGTACAGGTCTAGGGGTTGAAGCTGACAGAGAGCTTAATCACAAATTTATAATCAAAGTGAATACGAGTGTGGAGTGTTGTTAGTTCCCCGACTCATTTTACCCCTAAATTAAATCAGGTACATAATTCAGAGCTAGGTGAACGCAAAGCTTGGTACGCGTTCACTCGTCTGAACCTGAATTCGAACCACGGACTCTACCCACTAGGCTACTCAAGCTTCGGTTTGTATTCGACAAACTTATTAAATAAATCAAAATAAGTTCGTTGCAATATAATAAAAAAATTTCACTCGATCCTTACTTTTATGAAATTCATGAAGTATGACGGGAATCCTAGTTTGCATTTTTTTTCTTTATAAATTGAATTAATTTGAATTGAAACTGATACAACAACATCAATATCCTGCGTATTTATTATCATAGTCATATAAATAATTCGTGGAAAAATATTATCTTCTTTTTTCATTCCTTATTCAAATCAGATGTTGCATTACAAACCGAAACTTTGTTGTAGGAATCTGATTTAATCATATTGATCCGCTTCAATTGCATTTTTGCACACACGTCCCAACATATTTTTTCCGCGTGCATTAAAACGTTGCTGCTTGTTAATAGCATACTTTATTTAATCGACTATTTCACAAAATATATGTATGTAAATAACGCATTGGGACATACTTTTATTTTTATTCGAGGATTACAATATGGTATAATGAAGTTGTCCTCGTACTAAAATTCGCATGAGTTTCTCGAATGATTTACGAAAAATGCAATGTCGTAAATATTCGACATCCACCATAGGGCAGTAAATTGTTTAAATGGTTTCATGTTTTACTTGAAAATCGTCGACTACCAACATACTGCGACAACATTGCAGGCATTGCATGGATGAGAGCGGAACTGCAATTTTATTTTTGCGTTGAATATCCATATGGTTCGATTATAAGTCGAAACGTGTTGATGTTGTTGAAATTAATATGCCTATACGCATAGGTTTGAATGCACTTGAAAGCGTTTTTTTTTGCATGGTAGGATTTATTTATGTTGTAGTTTAGGTTTTTAAAGGTTTATTTATGTTGTAGTTACACCTACAAAATTATGCATTTATTCCACACAATCCACAAAATTCTACGTGAACAGACTCATGTTTCCATTGACACTTATTATTTTCGAAGCTAGTATGATAAATTTCTGCTAATATCTCTAACGTTTCTAAAATTACATCTCCACCGATCAGTATTGGTCAGTACTCTGTCATTCAGTATTTTTTTCATATTTTCCAATACAAAAATCAATTGAACATTGTCACTGTCACTTTATCAACTTTGCCTACAATCAAATTGATATAACTAGCGAACCACATTCAATTCTCTCATATTCAATTAAATCGAACAATTTCTCATCCGTATCCTGTCGAATGGCTCTCAAGAGAGTGATATTACACAGAGTAGTACCTCTTCTGCCTCTACGAGTTTAATTTTTATCTGTTCCGGAAGCCTGAACATGAAAATGCGGATGTTAAGGGTAGCGTTCACCATGCCAACCACTTGCTCACTTGCCTCGTCCTTCCGGGCATTATAGACTGAGTGTTTTTGATGATAAAAGTTAAAAAGTTTAAATTACAGTTATAACTTTTATCACTGCAGGTTTCATGGCTAACCTAGTTTTTTTTTCGGCCGCCGACGCGCAAAAGAAGCAAACAGGTTCGTCTATAGCTTTGTATCGTAAAAAAGGTGAAGTTTTCTATGTAAAAATAAACCGGATAGTTTCGTCGATGAAGATACAGTAACTAGCTGAGGATTTTATGGTCAGTAAAGTTAAGGAGCGAAGAAACGATTGATTGATTAAATCAAGTTTAGTGCAGATGATCTTTCATACTATGAGGGGGATGTTAGTTTTATGAAATTTTCGGTTGTAAATCGAAGATTTTGCTGAAGTGATTTCAAATTTAGTACGTAGTCCAATGAAATGATCCTATCTAGTTTGCTGTTGCGAAATATAATTTTATCATGGTGGATAGGGAAATCATTGAATGAAAGTCAAAAAGTTTAAGTTTATGCTGAGATATTTCCAATTTTAATGGTCATCAATAAATTAAACCATAAAATCGGCGATTGTTTTGAAAAGGACATTTCCGTTTTTGTTAAAGGTGTCGTTTTGACTGTCTTTTGGTAAAATATCTAATCGAAGTTGTAAATTTGTAGCTGTTTGAAATATATTCACATCATAAATCGAGATATTTTACTTAGCTTTGGTGTGATCATATGTGACAAGAACAAACTGACGGGTCGAAAAGTCATTGACGAATAATTAAAACTTGCTTTATATGATAAAGTGATTTATTGTACAATTTCCTTTTTCTCTGCTCAACGGACGATATTACCATCTATTGAATATTGAAATTGCTGTAGGCAAAAGGTAATTACATTATTTCTATTCATCCTGTATAATAGTCGCTGCAATAGTCGAAACCTAATTTTCGGATGGGAATTGATTTCCTATTAATGAGATTCGTATTGCATTTTATTTATGCTGCTAGCCCACATTGATTCTATTTGTTTCTAGGAAACCATAGAATTTATGTTGGAAAGTCAGCAGAAACGTGAATAAACCAAATCAGGATAGTTTTTCGTTTTAACGAGATATCGAATACATTCTCATACTAATTGAAAAAATTCATTTATGGTATACACTGAAAGTAATGCGATTGACGTTGATTGTAATAATGAGATACTATGATGATGATGATGATGATGTAATGATATCAAAGAACTAATATTTTTCATACTAATTTATTTTTGTAGTCAAGTTTCGGAACCGTCAGGAAAAACTTGGAATGAATATTCGAAAACTTTCGAGGGTAGTAGACCAGTCTATTAATGGTTCAAATTTTCGATTGGCAAGTTAAGATTCAACGATGTCTGTAATTTAGAATACATCGCGTAATATGTAAAATTTTATATTTTTAAGAGTTTTGCTTTTTGGCATAAACTCACAAGGAATCATAGTTGAGTGAACCCATTTATCTTTGTAAATTTGTGACATGGGTTTGAAATTTAGCTATGCCTTTTGGTTCATACTTTGAGTGCAAAAAATTGAACTTCCTTGGCAGTATATTCCTTTAATATGAACCATTAACATATAATTGTTTGAAAAAATCCATTGAAAAGTTGTGGGGGTAAAACACGAATAAAATGAAAAAAAAAAATATATTAAAATCGTATAAAAAAGTTCAATGAGATAAGTACTGAAAACTATCAATTCAGTAAGGTTTTTTGGCTTACAAAAATGTCCGTTATTGCAATAGTTGTTGAAGGCAGTAAAATTGCAAATTTTGCAATTTGATGAAAAAGTTTGAATGACACAGCAGACAGATCACAATCGAGTCTCGTTTACAAATCTATTGTGAGCCTTGAGCTTTTAAGAAACCGAAATTTGATGTGTCATATAATAAATAATATATTTAATAAAATTAATATGTGAGAAAACCAATACACACTGAAAAAAATCCACATGGCGCCCAGAGCCATGTAACATAGCGCATTATTTATGGTTCCATACGCCATGTACATAGTACTCTGAGCCATGCAATATGGCTCTCAGCGCCATAATGTCAGAATCTACATAGCGCGTGGTCCCATATAACATGGCGCAGCATTTATGGTTCCACGCGCTATGTACATAGTGCCCTGAGCCATGCAGTATGGCTCCCAGCGCCATAATTAAATGGCGCAGAAATTATGGCCCCACACGCCATATTACATAGTGCCATGAGCCATGTAATATGGCTCATGGCACGCCAATTATAACTCACAGCCATACTGTGTGAGGAGGTGTATAAATGTCAGCAAGCTTCTTGAGTATAGGAGAGATTTTATTGTAGGAGATTAGTTGACTACAATAAGATTGTTTAGCTTATAACTGCGAAAATTTCGATAATGAATCGAAAAAATTGAGACCGGGTGTCAAATAATTTTTGCAAATGAATTTTAATCGAATAAAACTTCAATTCGAAAATAAACTGCAAATCAATTGTAATCATTCCGCTCGAAAAGCATGTTATTGCACTGAAATAAAACGCAGCGCCAGACGCCATAATCTATAGACTGCTGGCGCCATGTACATAGTCGATTTCGGTCGATTTGTGATAAAATATAGCACCACACGCCATAGTACATAGGAGCACACGCTTTGCTTATAGTCCTCCACGCCATGTACTATAGCCCTCCACGCCATCTGCATGGCGTGGAGGACTATGTTACATGGCGTGGAGGACTATGTTACATGGCGTGGAGGACTTTAAGCATTGCGCCTGCTTCTATGTACTTTTCGCCATGTATTATGGCGTGTGGCGCTATATTTTATCTCAATCCCCAAATCGACCATGTACATGGCGCCAGAAGTCTATAAATTCTGGCGTCTGGCGCTATGTGTTTTTTCAGTGCACTATGCCATAAAAATCGACAAGAAACTGAAAAATATTCAACTTTGTTTGCAATAGAAAACCGTAAGTCATTAAAATTTAGTATGTGAACGCACATTATGCACCTTACGTCAATGAACGCCAAAATAAAAACTGAACAAACATCGCAAAAATTGTTTTTAATGCAGAGAAGGCGCATGATTCGCCACCTTAACTGCTTCTAATCTTTCAGGCATTGAAAGAACAACGATTTTTTTTTGCATTTAAAATAAAATTCATTCATCTTAAAACATCTTCTTGCTGCTGACCATATACGGCTATGTTTTTAATTGCGTTTTCTTTAATGAAATTAAAATTGAAAAACTATGTGAATTTCAAATTTCGAAAATATTCCAATGAGAGTGTATAATCCGTAGACATCGTAACCTTAAACATGTAAACAATCGTCTTAAACTGGAAACAGTCTGGAATCGAATTTCTCTTCGCGAATCCTAGTGTGTGAAGCAAAGAAAATTCAAAAGTTCAAAGATCATTGGAGATTATACTAGATAGAAATATACAAATCACTAATGTATATTTATTCCATTTCAGGAATTGTGGGTTCATGCTCCGAAAATTTTGGAATTTTGTCATCTAAAACTAGTTTCGTGAAACCGGATATATGGTCGATTACGCTTTTGAATCTCGTTTGAAGCAAGAATCGAGTTTTTTGCACCGTAACAAAAAAAATCTCACCACTAAACGTGAGTTTAATGAATCTGGCTGACTTTCCGCCACAATTAGTAACTCAGCCCACTGAGATAGTAGAAATGGAGTGGACATCGACTGTATAAGTCCCCCTAGATTCCTTTGCCCAGAAAATACGTTAAAGTAAACCTGTCAGGTTGACAATCAAGGGTCGACCCGAATGAATTTGGAGGGGAAATGCTTGGATTTGACAGTAAAAAGATGCAATTTTACTACCATCCCCTCCAATGTAAACTTGACGGGCATGTCGACTCCATTTCTACTATTTCAGTGCCTCAACCTGCATTCCAGCAAGGTCTGGTGTCATATCGTTCCTTATTTTACCCTCAACACTTTTTAGCCCTTCTTCTGCTAATAGGGAAAAAATCCGTTTGATTGACGGTGATAATATCGTCTTCTTTTGACGAATACGTCATTAGCAGCAAATGCATTGAAAAGCTTTACAATCTGCACGTATGAAGTGTAATTTATAGCAACAGAAACCTGTAGATTGTGCAAAAGTATCGGAGAGCCAATGTTGAATAGGTTTATTACTATTTTGTTTTTGCAGTCTTTTTGAAATCCTTTCATAAGGAAATACGTAGGAATCAACAAAAATTGAAAGAAACTGAAAGAAATATGCAAAACATGTACTAACGATTTTCAAAAAAAAGGCGAAGTGAAAAACTCATGACAACTTGAAAACGCGTTTGAACACTTATAAATCAACGAACTTTAGCAAATATTTATGTGATCCGAATTAATTAAAATTTACTTTTGAAAAATACTCCTCTTTGGCAATCATCAATTTCTTGGTAATTCATACCTTCTTCTAAGTTTCATTCAGACTTCTAATTGGAATTCTATTGTAAGCTTCAATTAAATGAAATTAGTCATTCTTAATAAAATTTGTATATTGAATACAAATTGGTTTCCCTTTTCATGGCGCATATTAAATTCTGTTTTAAAATATGCAAGAATTGTTGCTTTTCAAACTAGGAAATAAAATCACCCTCTGTCATGGTATTTGTATGCGGATGTTGCCAGCAAATTGAAAAATATACTCTCGGAGGCATCGTGCTATGAAATTGAAACTAGACAAAACACAGGAAGTGAAATTAGTCGGGCTTTATGAAACAGAAGCAGGAAATTCTATTGTGTAACGAAAACAATATTACTTTCCTTTGAAAGACTATGCAAATACAATATTAAATTACCTTTTTATGCTTTTTTCTATAGCTGAAACATATGTCAAACTTCCATATAAATAATGTTATTTCTACATACGTGCATATAGTGATGTGGCACGTTTTATTTGTACTAATTGTTTGAAATTTTTGGATATCTATATACATTTATAGCCCAGATGATATCATATTTAAATGATGTTGCCTAAGTTTTTTTGATAAAAGTCCAAAGAAACTAACTTAACTGTTCTAGTTTTCTGTACACTCCGAAATATAATAAAGTTGTAATGCAACTTTTCATTTAATCTTAAGCTTTACTTGTTCACTTTTATTTGACTTAGCTAAGTCTATATTGCAGAATTTCTGTGGATATATTTGTACAGTTTTAAGAAAGAAAGAAAAAATAGATTATTTTAGCAATCTCAAAGATCCTCAAAACCCTAAACTAGAATATGCTATTTGACTAATGATAATTAAATAGCTTTGCGAAATATTATAATGTGAAAGCTGTTACTTTTTAGTCTCTTTCAATAAAAGACTTAATCACAAACAATAAAGGTCTATTTTTCATGATGATGAAACCTAAACCAAATCTATTGCAAGACTTATTTTCTCTATTTTTTGCTGTAACTTACTTTGAGCTATGTTAAAATAAATTATGCAACTCAGGCAACTGGCAGCGAAAACCAGACAGCTAATTAATGATTGCTCTGAAATATCAACATTCATTGATATCTTTAGGAGCTTTGTGCTTTATATAGTCAAGTGTATTGAGCACTTGCTAATTTTATAAAAAACGAGCACAGGACAAGATTTAAATCCAAATTCAATTCACATACAAGTTTGCAACATCAAAGATTCTAAAGTGAATAATTGAGTAATGGCACCCACGTTGGGCGCCATTATTTCATCAATAGAATTTTAGACGATGAAAGTTGTCACATAAAGGTCTAGCCTGCGAATTCTATAATTGGCGAAAATATTGATATTCATGTCCTTTGAAGCCATGGAAATTAAGTGGACTGGATACTTGATTACATTGCTATATAATTGATAATATTCAAAGTGTCCTATGATCTACGAGCCACAGACGCACATACTTTGCAGACGAGGATCTAATTAAAAGCATTTTGTTTTATTGAAATAGGATTTACTGAATATCAACGGTTTAATTTGCTGTATATTGGTTCTACTTATCAGCATTGTGCTCAGTTGAATGGCTGTCTGGGAATTGATATGCAAAACGAAAATGTCAAGGTTTGCCGTGAAGGTCATAGAGTTCGTACGCAGAGGTTAGGATATTGAGTTTTATCGTGTTCCTTTAAGTGAATACAACATTTTTTAGAAACATCAAAGAAAATGCAATTAAGTAAATGCATTAAATTATGGTGATTTTATTTGAAAATCAGGTAGATTTCCTTTGTTGATTTTGAGATAGCCTTATGACTTTTTAATATTTTCTTAGTAGTCGTATTGCCCGTCTGCGCAAAACGTTTTCAAAAATAGAACTGCCATGCAGTTTTACTGGATAATGACGACAGAGTATTAATTTCCATCTGCATAAAAGCTCATAAACAGGTTTATTTTCTCACACGAATATTTCCAAACTCAAATCCTCAAATTAAAGCGATTCCATATTTGCTTTAAAAGCCATACCTACTGATAAAATTATCAAACTGAAAACATTATTTATGGAAATGTATTAGCTAATGAAAATGGAAATGCTAATTCAATGTCTTTGAGGCATACATACGTGATTTAATGCTTAAATATATATGCGAGAGAATGGAAAATGGGAACCACAACTTTGTGTTTACCAAACATACATGCATTCGATTAAACTGAAAGTGCTGGGTGACGCTTAAGACTCGATTGATTATGGTAAACGAGATTGTTTATTTGGCATAAGAAAAAGGAAGATCTCTAAGGCTGCTTTCACATTATACGGTTCCGACCGTACGGCAAAAAAGCGTACGGTGATATTTAGCTTGTGACAAAAAAAAAACCGTACATAAACCGTATAGTGTGAACGTGTTGTTGCTCACTCGGATTTATACCGTACGGTGTTTTGCCGTATGGTGAAACCGTATAGTGTGAAAGCAGCCTAAATGTATACTTTGTGTGTGACGTTTTAATGTATTTGAGGAATGACATTTATAGCAGAATGATGATGATTTTGGTGTTCATGCAGTAATCAAAACATCAGCCTTGAAATTTATTTAAAGCCTATTTAAACCTTTGATGTATGCTGGGAAATAGTCATCTGTGTTAAAGGAGTGAACTTTTGAGCGACGTTTTGGAAACTTCCATTCCGTTAATTTTCTAATTCACTTATCTATTGAGCTGAATCGGAAATATTCTTACACCGCTTTCACTTCCACTTTCTCATTTTTTCTTTTGAGACCTTGAATTTGATGGTTCAATTTACTGTTTAATACATTTATTTATACATTTATTTTATTTTGTCTATTTATTTTTCGATGATAACAAGTCCAGTAAAAGATGTGAAAATTGATTTACATAATGATGAAAGCTACTATTGTTACTCCAGATATTAACTGAAAAAGCCAATTTAAATCATAAACAGATTATAAATTACTTATTTTAGTTTAATTTAGCAATTGATTCGATTATTTTCTAAAAATTTTAGCTTCGGTTAGTTTAATCTGTTAGAATAACTTGATTTGAAACGGCAGCATATTTGATATTTACTTGCATATACTACAAATAAAACTTGAAATGTGAAAACTTTCAAAAGTAACATGAACAATTCTAAATAATAAAGCTACATCACTCTCAAGAATAAATCATAATTGCTATAAATCAAGTACATGTTGCATAAACAATTGCTCACTTTGCAATCAATTTCCTGAAGATTGAAACTGAGCTTCAATTTCAATTCCTCTTAAATCAAACCAATAATTGATACCTTTGGGGGACTAATAGAACTAATGAATGCATGTTGTGAATAAACGATTGAAACTCATGATCCAATATCCTCATCCACTGTTGAAAGATTATTATTTCGAGTATGACTTCGAATTGAATATTCGAAGATTCGGAAGTTTGTTTTCGTACGAAATTCAGCTTATGCATTCAAATTTTCGACTGAGCTCAATAGCCGGAACCTAGCAGTAAATCCTACTGCATATTTGATCGATTTGCTTCCAATCGGAACTATGAACTAGATACCAGAATATTTCAATGAAATAACGAGCTTTTGCTGGTTGACTAAAACTGAAATTTAGTTCAAGTTACTTTCTAAATGATTAGATTCGTATTTGCAATAAGTCGAATCATGTGGAAACATCATACCTAAAATGGTATCTAAAAGCTGCATTTGTGATGTAATTCTAGGTTTTGATTTTGATTCATTTCGGTTTTTGATGCATGCAACTTAAATGTTCAGTTTTATTAAATTATCATATTACCCTTTAGGAATGAAGAGAAAATTTACAGATGTATCTTTATTTTTTGGGCTATTTTTAGGAACTAAAGGCATTTTTTCTACTTCATTAGCCCGTAAGGTACTAAAAAGTTTACTGTTTAGTCGGTTGGTTTTAAAAAATTTACGCACTACATTAGTGTTGGCTGGCGGCACATGTAAACACAGATTTACATACAATGGGAATGTGGCCAGCTTTGAGGAGTGTTTACACATGAGCCTATATATCCAACCCGGTTTTTTTTAGAAGATTGAAGTGAACTGGAAGAGGCCGGGTATTTTGATTTGTTCTTGCACTTTACTCCCGCCTTCTAAATAACCGGGTTGGACACAAGGATGCATGGAATCATATGTAAACTCTCCTTTAACTTGTACGAGGGTTTCAAACATGAGTCAATGCGATTAAACTGGTTTTTCGAAGCCTTCTTAATAACTGCCTTTGAAAATATCGGTGATCGCATGGGTGCAGGTGTAAACTTCACCTTAATGTCCAAATAAAAAACCTTGTATAGCGCGGGTAATTTAGAAAAAATACTTTTTCTGTAGCATTTTTAACATTTCCCTCTCTATCACGACAACAAGCAATTTATGTTTATTCATGAAGCACATTCGATCGAACAAACTATTGACATGAAATTGTGAATGATTGACGTATTGTGTTTTTTATTACATATTTTGCATTTTTTGAAACTTCTGCATGCTATAGCATGATGACCCTCCGTTAGACAATTTAAAGACATGTTGTTTTTTTTTAATATATTATAGCGTTGAGGCACATTCATATTTTTAAATTTTTCACAATAAAATATTTTGTGTTCTTCACTGCACACAGGACATTGTTTCTTCACAATTGCACTGTGGTGGATCTTCGTTTCTGACCGCTTAATTGGCTTTCCTGCCTTGAACGATGAATTTGTTGCTTCTAAGCTTTGGAATCTTGTCTCGAGAAAATTCAAAAAATCTTCCAATTTCTGGACTTCTCGAGGATTTGCAAGTTTTTGCTCGTATAAGCGACGAGATTCTTTATCTAATTTTTGTGTCAATACATGCAAAATTATTGGATCCCAATTCTTGGTTTCAATTACCAAATTTTTGATCGCTGCCATCGTTTCAACGATAGTGTGATGCATGCTCTTTAAGCCAACCGCTGACTCCTTTAACAGATCTGGCTGCTCAATTAAATTGTTTAATAATGCAGTCAAAAATGTACGTACATTATTAGGCGCGTTTTTTTGCTCCTCTATCCAGCGGAGAGTAGAGTAGACGCATTGAAAACAACAACACTCCTACACCAGTGAATTCACTAGTACAGAAATTCTATGCCTCATTTGTAGTTCACGTGTTGAAGTGTAGAATGTGCTGATAGAAAAAAGAAAAGCTCATGAGAAGTTGTATTTTTTTCTGTGAGATGGCTTTCGGTTTTCATGGTTATGTTGAATGTTTTGGTAGTTAAGAAATTAGAAAAGGCCCTCATAATGTGTAGAAAGTTAAAAGAATTAATTTTCTGTTAGTTTTTTTTCTATTTTCTATCGATTGTGGTAGTGTATACTCGTTATTTTCTCCCTTTTTTCAGCTGTTTTGTAGGACCACAGCGAATATAGCAACCTATGTCAGGTTTAGCGAATGCACTGCTGTTTTATACTAGATCGTTGTTTTTCCGGCATAGGTGTACTCTGCACTGCATCGGAGCAAAAAAACGCACCTATTATAGCGTTTGCAGACGATATCCCAAGCTACACTATAATTGGCGTTGGAAATTGTCAAATGCTGTATGAGCTCACTTGGCTCATTCTTTAGGGTTGTTTTTAAGTGATACAATTTCTCGGATTCTGTTAACCGGGTGCTCTTATGGATTAGTTCTGAAAACAACTCCTTAAATGGTTGCCACTTCAAATAATAACCATAAAATATTGGTATTTGAATTTGTGGCAATTTGATGCCCGAACGAGTTCCCTTTTCAAGCATCTGTTGAGCATGGTCACCAACTGATTGTAATTTAATCATTGCCGTTTGATATGATCGTTCTGTTTGGGCAAATACATCATTTTCGAAGTACTCTACTTTGCATTTACCTAGAGCCACAATCTCCCCATGATTAGTAACGATAAGCTGCCAGTAATTGTTCAGTAATTTTGTTTTTTGTTTTATAAAAGGTAATGATGCAGGCTCGTTAAGCTCGTTTTCAACTTCTTCGGCCACTCTCATCAAACTTTCTACTAGCGCTTCTTGCTTCTTGATCAGTTTTAATTGGATCTCAATATCTTTCGTGTGCTTTCGCCTCTCAATGGCATCTCGGATAATATCTTCTAAACTGACCCTTGTCTGCTCATAAATAGCCTCGACTCCCTCAAAATAATTCTCAGCAAAATATGTATGCTTGGGGTCATTGGCTTTATATAGCTCGATCTGCTCATTATTTTTCTCAAACTCCGTCCAAATATTGATTAGAGATTGGAGTCTCGTTTCGCCATATTCTTTCGTTCGCCTCACCAATGGGTCTTTTGAAATTTGAGCATTAATTTTCTGAATAGCTCTTGTTAGCGCACTTTGAGACTTTATTAATGATTCCATTTCAAATGATGCCCTGACTAATAGTTCAATCCCAAACTTAGCAGCAGTTTAATCACAAAATTAGCAGTGGTTTACTCTCTTGGTGAACATTTGAATCAGTTTTTGCTTTTTTAACGGACACTTGAAACGAACTCAGCGCGTATGACTTGTAAATGATCAGTCTAAATTCGCGACGTAAACTATGAACGCGACGTAACTGTACGTAACTCAACAAATATGAATTCGCGACGTAAACTGTGTAACTGAATTGCTCTCTCGATGAATATGATGAATATTAAATGTTTGCGCATACAATAATTTTTTTTTTTTTGGCTTACTGAAGACACTAGTTCTACAATAAGCTTTTACAAATACCTCTTGACGCTTGCTCAAAGGAGTCGTTCTTTAAATTAATTCACAATTCCCAAGACGCTTGTTCTAGAGAATGCTTTTTAATTTAATAGAATCCTCAAGACGCTGGTTCTAGAGGAGGCTCGACGTACCAAATGTTTGCGATTAGTTAACTGAAACGCGAGTTTTCAATCACTTAAAAATTTTATTCACATTCAGTCACTTAAGTACGAAATTATTACCTACTAAACAAAAAATACATTATGCTTACATTAATTCATTTCTTGATCGATTTAAAAAACGTGCTTCCGAACTAATGCATTGACCGAGCTAGTATTTTGCTAATGTCTTCACAAACCACAGTCAATGCATTCACAGGTGAACAGCATCGATTTGCTGACAAATGAAATCGATGATATTTACCTTTACAATGCTTTAGAATTAATCGTTATATGATAATGTAGAATATTTATTGTATTATGCTACTTAGTTAACTACATGTGCGTCGTACAGTATCAATAATAACATTTGTGCATTTGCACCAAAAAAGTTGCCCTCTAGTTTTACAATATTTCAAGTCGCTCTGGTCATACAAACACATTTCAACCTCTCGCTCACACAACAATTCCAGAGGTCGAAAATTTCTTCATGTCTCTCGGTCCATTTCGTATCCATTCTTCTCATATCTATGGCGCCAATTCACACCAGCAAATCGTGAAATTACACGTTCGGGAAATTTCTCTTGCAAAAGAGCTCTATTTGCCTGTGTTACGTGACTTGTTGCCCCATCCTGCTCAAATCACATATCGTCAAGATCATAATCTTCAATTTTTGTCCAAAAATAATCGATTAATATGCGACCATAGCGCTCAGAATTGACGGTGATGTCTCGTCCTTGATCATTCTCAACAAAAAAACCCGGCCCAATCACGCCACCAGACCATAATGTGCACCACACCGTGACTTTTTCCGGATGTAATGGCCTCTCTACGATCGATTGTCGATCTTCTGAGCCCCATATTCTACAGTTCTGCTTATTAACGTGTCCACAAAGCAAGAAATGGGTCTCATCACTGAAGACAATTTTTTTTACAAACACCTAACTCACGAATCCTCTGCTTTTATATTTTAAGATGGCAATCCTTCTGCTGCTTCATGACAACGTGGTTGACGTGTATCTGTAACAGATGTCAATACGCAGGTTTTAACTTACTCAAACACAAAATGGATAACCCTATATCACAGGCCTGCCTCGAGCCAGTAGGTCACCAGTTACCGATTTATTTCAAAAACAGTTTTCGACACCGCCCCTTTAACGTAGCCTAAATTCTGCTTGTTCCAGGAACCCGGCAGACATACACATCTCCACATTAAAGGACAATGAAGAAAATATAAACATAACTGTGAAATTTTCATTATGTTTTTTAAAAAAAATCGTGCTAAATAAAGCTTGTTACTTTTACTATTGTCATAATTCGTTTCATTCTTGCCAATTGCAAAAAATGCATGTGAGAAAAAAATGAAAACAAATTCTATTCAAATAAAGAGCAAGTTCAATTTAGAACTTCTCATGGATTAGTCGACACTTGGCTCAGACTAAAATTCAAATTAAGTTATCTGATCATCCATCTATGTGAAACTGAAAATACTCTCTTGTCATAGTTATTTCAAACATAAAAGCTTCGCTTGTAACAGTTTATTCGTGCGAGTAACGTTCTAAAAAGTTAATGCTTTCTCTACAGCTAGGATAAAAAATTTTGTTTTCAAAAGCCCTCGCTCATAATTTATGAAGCAAAACCCATTTAGGATCATCTTATCATTCAAAACTCACTTGCGAGAACGGACTTACTTCATAGAAAAACTACTTCCTGAGTGTTCTTTCATTTTCGCACAAGACAATGAGGCGCCGCGGATAATGTCAAATTGAAAAAAACATGCTCTCAGTAGACAGTACTTCTGCTTCAAGACAATCTCATCCAAAAAAAAAAATTCTCACACAGGGCCAACCCTGCCTAGCTCACATCCCGTTTCATGCAAATCTCCACAATAGAATATGACGTTTAAGAAGCAAATTTCTCGCATTAAAGTCAAATCTCAAATCACCAACGTTCCGTATCCTTCCTTTGAATATTATGGAGTCCTTTGAATGTCTATATGTAAGTATTTGAATTCGTTTGCGGCGAATGTAATGTGAAAGCTGCAGAGGTTCATTGAAAATCTGCTTTACGAACGCATTGAAAGCGAAGACGTTTAGATGTAAACGTATGGATGAACTGTGAATTCTAAGGAAACGTACTTACGTTGAAAATGTCTCGAAAAATGTGTCTTTTGTGGATGTTTCGTCTAGTAAAAGATTTTTTCTCGCATGAATTCAAGCACGAATCGGATACATTTACTTACATCAATGCTACAATCAACGGTTCATAAAATTTAAATTTCTCTAACAAAGCACTTATGATACTCCTCGTGCAGAATCGGATTCATAATCCTACTTGTGGAACATTTTTGGATTCTCGCAGGCAAGAATACCTTTTTTGATTACCAAAACGAGTCTCACACACGCTGACAACGATTGTGCGATTCGATGTATGGACCGTAGACCATTCACGAGTCATATTTTGCAACAAATTAAATATTCTAACAATCGTATTAACATGCGTTAGACTTGATTCCTCTGCAAAAGGTCATGGAAATCGGATTTATGTTTCGATATAGTGTTCAGTTTGAATACAGCGATGTCTGGATTCATGCAAAAAGTCTTATAAAAGTGACTAGGTATTAGCTAAATGTAACCTTTGTGTGACAACACGCTCCGTTTTCTACGAGCACCTGATGTACCCAATAAAACGGTTCTTTCTATGATTAATGCTTTATATTGCACGAAGCCAGACTAGAAAATTCTATTTTTTGTCAATCGATAGACTGTGCAGCATAAAGTTGTTTCCTTCGATAACGTATTATCCACCTTCTTGCGTAGTAAAGAAGTTCGAAATGTGAAGGATGCGAATGGCGACGCTTATCAGAGCCAGCATGTATCTTCAATGATTTGAGTACTCTTTTGAGCTCGTGAAAGCTCCGTGCCGAGCGACCTTTCATCTTAAGGACACTGGTCTTGACTCCAGTTTTCCACTGAACTATTTTCAAAAAAGAAACACTATCGCATGTGTACATGTTGTTCTTAGAAATCATTCAATTCATCGCACTACATGCACATATGTCAATTCACACGTCGGATGAAAGAAGGATACACGTAACCTTGACAATTTTCTGATTTTCTTGGTTGTTTCATGTGTTCGCCAGTCGCGAAAATGAAGAATCGGTAGCTTGACAGTTGTTATATTCAGAAGAAATCTGAGTATGGTTTGGTAAGCTTATGATTCAGTATGATGAAGTACATTTTATCTGACTTATGAGCGACATATCATTATTTCTATGTAAATAACAGGTTATGTGCCATACAAAGTCTCATCAAATCAAATATTTTGACTTATGAAAATAAATTATTTTTGGAGGAAAACAAAAACAATCAAGAGTTTTTGAATATGGAAATATTTTTCTGAATCTATTGTTAGTAATGTAATTGAAATAAGTCAAATTTGCTTGAAATCAATGTTATTACTGCTCAACAAAAATATGGTTGCTATGCAGTATTGAAACAAACAGTATGAAAATAATGTAAATGGGCGCTATTTGCTCGCATGAGACGCCAAACAAAGACGCACATCATGCGTGGAAAAAGCTGTAGAGATACAGATGAAGAAAGAAGAAGAAAAAAACATGGTCTAATAATTTGTTGTTCACATTACGCACAATTCTGTATTGGAAAGTGTAACCTTTGGATAGAGATGACAAGACTGATAAAAACAAACGATTTCTAGGTAATGTATTGTGTATGGGATGTAGTTTCCGTCCTTTTCAGAACAATATACCACTTTTAGTACATTAGTTGTACCTGTTTTATGTTTGATGGAACAAATCACATATGTTTTGATAATTCATGTGCCAGGTTTGAATCGTTTAAGAAAGCATTCATTTAAAGCGCAAATATGTTTAATTTACTTCACGTGGAAAATGGCAACAATGAAAATGACAGCATTTGTTTGTTAGCTATTATATTCCATAGAAAGATGTTATTAAGACGGATCAAATGTTTGCTAATATTAACGGCAATAACTTTCCATTGAAACTTGCATATAAAGAATGGCAGTGATAGTTTGAAAATGACAATTACAAAACAGACAATCGAAGACACAAAAGGAAAGAAAAGAAAATTTGAAAGACGCATAGCTGAAAAATTTCTATGAGAGAAAATCAAGGTATTATATATGACAAGCGGATTTCGCAGCTTGTTACTTCAATCTGAATCACCTCGATATGACGTATCAGTCACACTTACATCTAATCTTGCGCAGTCTCCGACTACCTCTCCGATAGTTATAAAGCAGCCTCTCATTTCACTTAATCATCAAACTATGGCGACAACTTGTTACAACGGCCGACATCTCATTTACATGGTGGTGTTAATGACACTGCTGATGATCTTATTTTACGTATAATCGCACCTCCTCTCCAGATTTTTGTGCCACGATTTGCGTACGATATATCTGCGGCTACAGTGGAACTCTTCATTGGCGAGAAGCTTGGTGACACTCCTCATATTTTTGACTGCCGAGGAGATATGTGGCTTCTTTTAAAATAACCTTGCCTGACAATCTGGATATTGTTGCTGATTCATAATTTTGAATTTTTGGTATATTAGTCCGGGAGCCAACCAGAACAAACGAAGAGCCCGAACCTAAATCTTAAGCGTAGCAGAATGTATTACAAGAATGTTCTTGGTATGAGGACCAACTAATAAAACTGCAGATTTGCTAAATTGATCACCTGATTGGTTTGTCGGAAAATAGGCTCACTGATGACATCTTCAATTCTGAATTTTTCCCTACGTACAATGTTTACCGCTGTGATCGTAATCCTGCGGCAACTAATAAGGCTGATGATGATGGCGTGCTTACTGCTGTGATTAATACTCTCAACAGCGAATTTTGTGCTGATTTTAACCTTATATTCCCTTGTAACACGTCCTTCTCGACTTATGACCAATTTTGTTTTTGAACTTTCCGCATACCTTAACAGCAACTTTCCCCCGTCAACTGTCATCATCTGTAGAGACTTTAATATGACTTCTGTACAATGGTATTTCTATTTTCTCTGCATTGTGTGTACCAGCAACCTTTCTATTGCCTTATTTTCTGTTCTTTCTTCTTGCTCACTTTCTCAATTTAACTATTTTCTTACTGCAAATAACAAGATCATTGACATCAGCCTCTTTAACATTGAGTCTTCTTCTTTTTTACTATATCTTATTCCAATACTCTAGACGCAACCTGAGTTCCATTATCCTGTGTTCATCAACTACTTGAATCGCATTACATGGTTCACTTTGCGTCGGTTTAAGTAGATATATTATGGCGGTTCTCGACGAGGACAATGAGGCGGAGGAGGATAACGTCATGCGCAGGGTCAGCGGCGGTCCGCGCATGGCGTAAACGATCATCTTTGAACTGATAAACAGCCCAATTGAGCTAATAAACAGCCCAGTTGAGCTGATAAACAGCCCAATTGATCTAATAAACAGCCCTGTTTAGATTTTAAAAAGCCCTGTTGAGCTGTTTATCAAGTTCAAAGATAATTGTTTGCGCCATTCGCGAACCGTCGCTGACCCTGCGCATAACGTCATCTTCCTCCTCCTTATTGTCCTGGTCCAGAACCGCCATTATATATCTACTGGTTTAACTTTAAAAAAAAATGAATTTTACAAATCCATCCCCCCTCCTCCCCGTTAGCCTTTAATTGGTTTAATGGTCTCGATATCGACACAGCTGTTTCGAAATTTTACGTTATTCTTCTGAAATTGATCTCGCCATATACTCCTGTTTCCTTCTCTCGCAACCACCGTGGTCCTCCTTGGTGCACCGTGAGGGTCAAGAGTACCATTAAAGATGAAAAAAAAACCCACGCGTTTGACATTTTTTAACTCTCGATCTGGCCAAGATTATACTATTTTCTCCGGTTTACGTTCTTCTGCCAAGAAGGAAATAAGATTAGCATTGCCCAACTGTTCTTCGTCTTTTGAATCTTCTTTGAACTCAAATAATCCTAAAAGTTTCTGATCTTTTGTCCGCTCCTTAAAATCCTCTTTTTTTCTTCCTGATTCCCTATTATTTAATGCTTTTGCTGCTTTCAAACTTTTTTGACACTTGCAATCTCTTTTCTATGTTTTTTTCCTCTAATAACACCAAACCGTTGACTTCTGATTTTCTTTTAACTCCTGTTTTTCTTTTGATTTCCCTGCTTGTGTCTCTTCTGTTGTGACTAACCCTGTTGAGGTTGAATTGCTTTTGTGCTCATTTGACTCCAATTGCTCTCCTGGTCCAGATAACATTCCCAATTTACGCGTGAAAAATGTTGCGTCTTTGCTTTATGTCCCTTTGGCCTACTTTTTAAATGTCAGCCTCAGTCTTGGTAAATTTACGTCCTCCTAGAAGCTTTCTTATATCGTTCTCATTATCTAATCGGGTGAACATAACATTGCTTCTAACTATCGCCCTCACATATTAGTTTGTTCCACCGAAGCTGAAAGTTGAACAGGGGCAAAAGTACGGTGAATAATTTCTTGAAAAATCCCGAAAATTACGCCAAAATCAAGAGATCAGGTCGTCCGTCTCAAGTCAGTAAGAGGTCTAAAAGAGAGATAAAACGGCTGGCTGTTAATAAAAAGCTAAGTCCCTCACAAATACGGTTTCAATTGAATCTTCCCATCACTACGCGAAGGGTTCAGCAGATTCTGAAGAATAGTGAAAATGTTAAATATAGAAAACGCTTGCAAATACCAAGGCTTCTGCCACGTCATAAATCTGCACGTTTAGAATTTGCTGAACGGTATAAATTTTGGACAATTGAATGGGATTCTGTCATATTTAGTGATGAAAAAAAATTTAGACGGGCCTGATGGCTGTCATGGATATTGGAGAGATTTCCGTAAAGAACGGCAAACGTGTCATAGAAGGAACTTTCAAGGAGGTTCCCTCATGATATGGGCTGCATTCGGCTCTCGGGGAAAGTCTGAAATTAGTTTTATTTCACATAAAACGAACTCAGCTTAGTATGTTGAACTCGTGGACGACGTGCTTATCACTTTTGCAGAGGATTTATGGAGAAACGACTGGCTGTTTCAGCAAGACAACGCACCTATACTCCCTGCGACGTTTACGAAACTTTTTTTCGAGTCCCGGAACATATCACTATTAAAATGGTCTGCTATAAGCCCTGATTTGAACCCCATGGAAAATCTATGGGGTATCTTATCGCAACAAGTCTATTCACAAGGTCGTCAGTTTGACACCATATTAGAGCTAAAAACGGCCATTATAAAGGAATGAAATCAAATTGGAACATCTGTTCTTCAATCCCTTGTTAATTCCATGCCCCACCGTTTATGCAAAGTGATACAAAATAAGGGAAGCACTATAGATTATTAAAATTTCTTTTGGTGTTAATTATTGTTTTTAATTTTTGAAATAAAATACTTATAATTATTTTTATGTGATTTGTCCGCTATAATTATTTCGTTCATGAATTTTAAATATTGTATCTTCCTGGCTACAAAAAAAATAAATAGTTGAAAATATAATCCGCTGTTGCTTTGTTATCATTGCATGAAACATAAAAATAAATTTTTATTTTTTGAATCAGTATCTAGCAAATAATTTTCCCGATATTATCTTTGTCCGATATAATTATTTCGCGCACTGTAGTTTGTTTCACTGACAGAAAAATGCGCAAATATGTACATACATATGTGTGTACATAGACAAATATGGTTTGTTGACTCCAACATATTATCTTGGCACCCAATGAAACAAGTTGACCGGTGATATTAGCTCGCATTATATGCTATTTAATTGCAAAGACAAAGAAATATTTTTTTCGATAACAAAAGTACATTTATCCGAAATACTAACAATAATAGAGCCTTGATATCCAAATTATTTCACTTCATTTACCTTGCGAAGGCCAAGAAAGATTTTAAATTATTTTCTAATAACAATTGATTTACCTCATGGGCTTATGCATAATGTATTAGTCCTTGAAGCATTAAACTGCTATAACTGTTGTTTTTGTTTCTTTTCCATCAAAGTCTACATTTTCAAGTCTCGAATTCACACACAAAAAGTTTCCAACACGGAAAAAAAGTATCTCCCTATCACATTATTTTTTCGTATACAGCGCCATCGATACGCATTCGTTTTCATGCATAATTTATAATTGGTCCACAACTTTTCCATTCCATAAGAAAACATAATTTTCAATCACATTTTTCACCTGTCACAAACTTTTATTCACACCAGGTCCTTCATGTTTCTAAGAAATTTTCACATGCTAAGTGAATTTATGTTCGCACATGTGTGATCTATTTTTACGCATAAAATCTCCGAAAAACATTCCTGTCACCTGATAATCAATTTGCCTGCACGTTCGCTAGCATACGTATGGGAATGAGATTGGAAATATCACACGTCAAAAATACCATACACCTCCATACAAGGCCATATATTGATACATTAGCAGAGGAGTCAATGACTGAAATGTGTTGCTCATTAGACTACGAAGACAAATAGGTAGATGATGGAAAAGGATGCAGTCTTGTGGTAATGTGATCTAAAACAAAATATGTTATTCCAGACATGAGCCTTGATTTATTATACGTGGTATTCTTATAACTTATTAAAATACGACGCAGAAATGAAATGGGCGAATGACAAGGAATCAAAGAATTTCATTATTTGCCAGGTGATGTAAATTACACCACTGGAATACTTGATGATGAGGAAAAACATAGACATATATAATTTGAAGTATATATTCAACAAACGAATTAACAAAAAAAAATCCATCTCTCAATAATCGAATCATAAGATTCGTGATGCAGTATACTCCATGCAGAACGTCCTTTCTCTTGTCAAAGTTCGATTACTGGTTCTAATTTAGAAAGTTACTAACCACCATCAATTAAAATAATGCACTCGAGATGCCATAAAAAATCCTTCTCCTCTGTTCGGTTGGTTGTAAATATTGTTCAATAGGAAAATGATACCAAGCGGAAACTTTTTAAACGTGATAATCTCCATAATAGAACTTAATAATTAAACTTTATTGCAGCCTATCAGCCAGTCCATGCAGGATTCTATGATGCTTGCACGATATTTTCCTCGGTCTCGTTTTCTGACTTTTTCACAACTTTGCTCGCTAACTTTGCAGGAAAATTCTACAGCAAGCTGTAGCGTAATTTAATCGAAGAGAGCTTTGAAACCATTCATTTCATTGTTCGTCGACGTGTTCATCATTCCATAAATTAATTGTCGGCTGCAGGGAAACGTTAACTTTTTATGAATGAGTACGACGACGATACCAAAAAAAAAATATGTTCGTGAAAAGTTCGTGCATACGAAGGATGTGCGAGAAAGTTGGTGAAAGTTAATTAAGTGACAGAATGGAGCCAGACAACCAATTTGAGAATAAAATGAAAATGATGAATAAAATTAAGAATTTAACTTTTTCAAAATATTTACGTTTTTAAGAAGGTGTTTGAGTTTTGTCAATGTATTTCTTTGAGAAATTTTACTCCTATATCCACATCAACTTTCCTAGACGTGCACTTTGCGTCTTTTTGTCATTTGAACAGCAAAAAGCCTTCACTTTATGAAAAAAACTTGCAGTCATATGAGTAGGCTTTAAAAAATAATGTGTCTCCTTGTACGAATGAATTTTAGAAAAAAAAATCACTTTTTACTTAAAATTAATTCTCTAGGCTCGAAACATAAAGCGTATTCAACTGAAAACTACGTCAATAATTTCATAGCCTTTAGTCTATCCAACAGCTTTTCAGCAATGCTATCAGATGCAGAAAATTACTTTTTGATTACGGATTTCATTCCTGGCTTCATTTTTTTCGTACCGTTTAGTGTTTTCTAAGCAGCAAATCTATTGATGTTTATTTAAATGTTTGATAGATATCTCCTAAAAAACTCTGCCTTCACGCTCTCTTTTCAAAATTTTTTCAAAAACATAGTCTGTTTTTCAAAAATTAGTGAACTGAGAACAAAACAGATACCTAACGAAACTGTATGAGACTGCGTGAGTAAGTAAAATTCTACCATGAAACAGGTCCCGCTCAGACGGAGAAGCGCATGATTACTCGAAAATTTAATAAAATGACCTGGTTTTTTTTACCCAGGTATATTCGCTACTTTATTGTAGTTAACGACTTAAGGGCAATCATTTATTTCAGTGAAGTTTACCATACCAAAAATGCGTACGTTAGTAAGGCCAACGTTACCCACATTATGTAGACCCACATTGGGCGCAAGTACAAAAAGATCAATTGATCACTTAATGAGAGAGTTAGAAAAATAAAAAAATAAAATGCCAAATTTCTTTTTTACCAAGCTGTTAATTTTTAAATTAATTTGCTTATTATATTTTTCTAAGTAAAATATTTTTTAAGTAATATATTTTCTAAGTAATATATTTAATTTTCTAAGTAATATATTTTCCAATGACATTATTCGATGTTTTTGCCTATTTTTCAATGATACTGGAAAATATTTGATTGTTTGTTACAGACTTTTTACGTTTGTTTTACTATTAAAATCAATTTTTATGAGTTTCTGGAAACTGTTTTAGCAATGCTCGACCTAATATAGTTAGTGAAGATCATCCAATTTTCGAAAATTAATTGCATTGAATTTTTTATGGAGGCTACCAAATTCTAGTTAATCGTAATAATTTCAATCACAAAAAAATAACTTTTAATTTTACTATGTCTTTCAAGATGTAGACAAAAGTATACATGTTATACTCCAAAACAGTAGAAAGGTTGGTCTCGTTCTTTCCACATGAAACTCATTATATTTCTAAATCTTGAATATTAACGAGAGCTATATGGATCTGTTGCTTCCAAGAAACACTTATTTCTTTTCCAGTGAAAAACTCAAATTTTTCACGTTGCTTCAATTGCTGATATAATTTTTTTTCGCCTGATAAGAGTGTTTTAGAAAAAATGCTCCAACTTAGAGCGTACATTTTCGAATAATTTGAAAAGCAAGCTGAAGCCTGTGAAAACGCTGAAATAAATACACTTGCAAGTGAAGAGAGGAATTAATCAACAATAGGTTTGCTTAACGGAGATGCCTTGCAGACCCAGTTTCATGCACTTAAAAGTTATAAAAATATCATGTTTCAGAGCGTACAGGTGCAAAATTTTCAACATCGCATTCAATGAGTTTCATAGGCATATTAAAAAAATTTTTTGAATAAAATTATACTTTCATAGACAGTCAAATTACAGGTACAAGAGGCAAAGAATCTAAAGTTCTTTTCTCCAAATTCAATAGCAATGGACACATTTTATTCGCAAGTAATTCATTAGAATTTGAATAACCTTACAAAAGAGTTTTATTGCTCATAGAAACATGAAGCTTTATTATAATTTTGGGAAATGTTCGCAAGATTTTTGAAAATTTCCGTCTTCATTACTTTAACTTGCGTCCTCTGCAAAAGTTTTTGTCAAATAAAATTTGATATACGAAAACATATCTTTCCAAGACATATTTTCAACTCAATCAAATGTAATGTGCGATGGGATTGAATAACAAACATGTTCAGCACAAGCAGCAAGATATAGTCTTTGAAATAAATACCAAAATAAGATCGCTGCTTGAAAATATGTTGAAAAAAAATTATTTTCTGATTCGCATGGCTCTGGTGGTGTTCGACACTGTTTCTCAAATCAAAGATATACATAGTATTCAATTATTATTCAATTTAGTCATTTTGTTAGTTGCGCAGATGCATTGACTGCTGTTTGATAAACTATTGATTGGCAGCAACACGGTTTCATCAAAAAGTATATGCATAATTTCTGGCAGGAGCATCTCAGTTGGATGGAAAATAAAGTGTTGGTTTCAGTATATTACCTTGAGGAATTTAGTTTACCGCCAAGAAGTTATTTCACTATCGAAAACTCTACGGTCACCGAGGGACGATTGACTCATATTGAGCGCAGTTTCATCCAAACCCTGGAAAGAAACCTCATCAAAAGTTTATGTTGTTGTTTTATTCTACTCTTGAATCCATTTGATAATAGTAAATACTTGGTGTACCAGCACACTGTCTCGTATCTCGCACCTGAATGCCTGAAACACTCCAATCTTTTTTTGCGCCTTGGATATCTAGGTCTTCTATACAAGCTGCTCAAGTTGAAATTTTCGGAAGAAGTAATACGGTTTGTAGTAAGCTTCCTTAGCAACAGCCAACTTAGTGTAAGCATGAAAGGAGCGAATGCACTTCAAGGACCTGTGACATCAGGAGTGCCACAAAGTTCTGTCACTGGACCTGTTTTAAATGCCATTTTCACTACTAACCTTCTTTTTCAGTTGCCACTCCTCAAATTGATATCCTGTAGATGACATGCTCTATTTCACATCGATTCAGCTTTCTATTGTGACAGAATTTTAGCTACCTACCAATTGTTTGATAAACAGTTACGTAAGATACAAATTGTGACGACACGAAACATCGATCATACGGGATGACGATACAGAATATGTAATCTACTCAACACCTAACTGCAGAAATCGACAAAACAGGAAGAAAAACTTTAAGATAGTCGCATCAAAGTCACGACAAGAACGGGAATTTCAGACAAGCATTAAATATTTTTGAAAGCTAAATATATCCCTTATTGTGTAGGTATTAAAATTATATTCTTTTTGATGTCATCAGCACCAGGAGATTTGCGATTTTTCAGGAACGTTACCACCTTTTTCATTGCGCGAGAACTGATAAGGGGAGTAGTGGAATCCCTAATAAGAATATTTAAGTTGTTGCAAAAAGTTTCTGTGTATGGATAACTTAGATTTTCCGTAATAGAGTGCTGTTTTTGAAAATGTTTAGCGAAAGCTTCGGCTTTTTCTTCATCGGTGAACAGTTCATTGCTGTCAATTTTGATAACAGGTATTTTACTATTTCTACTTTTTAGGCATTTTGGTAGTAAGAAAGATTAGTCAGAAAGATTTGCCGCTATAATCAAGTTCATCTAATTTATTGGACCACTTTATGTTGAAAAATTTTCTCAATTCAAACTTAATCTTTTCATGTAGATCGTAGTACCGCCTTTTGAAGTAATCGATTCCTTCCAAATTTGATTCGCTTAAATATTAGTGCTTGGAAGAAAGGTGGTATTGCATTCAGTTGAGAAGTTGCATGTACAGTTTTTTTAGGGAATAGCTTCCAGTGCAGATAGATTCAGGAGATTAGTGAATTGATCTACATGGCGATCAATATCTTCAGTTGTCTGAAAAAGTCGTGATTTATTTCATTGATGCATTGATTTATTTCATAAGCGTTTAGCCCAAACATTATGCCAAGTAAATAAATTAAACTAATGGTAAAAGCGATTCAGCAGCAGAATTTGTGGCTGAGGGCAGCCTCTAGTTACCATAAATTACTTATAATGGAAAGAAAGTAAAAAAATAAGCCTGGAATATGAGTTCAGACCATTCGAACAATTCAAAAAGTGTGCAATAAGTGCAATAAGCGAAGAAGAAAATCAGTGCACACCAGAATAGTCATTCTAGAGAGGTGATGTTTACACATGAGGGTTAAATAGCATATAATTATATAAAAATAGCTATCTAACCGAAGCACTATCCTCTTTATGTACTACACGTTTCATTTGTTGGTTGGATGTTATAAATTTCATCTTAGTTTTTATTACCTACGTGGTGCGAAATTCAGCAGATTAATTTTTTTGATAATTTTCTTCCTTTCTTCTTAAATTCACTGTATTTCATGGTGTCTGAAGGTGAGGTAAATACAATCGAGTGCGGCATTATATCCAACAATTTCGTCAAAAAAATGTCGCACGTTTTGAAAAATAAGATAACCATTCTCAAGCAATATGAACTTAAATCTGATTTCATAAGAAATATTATGAAAAAAATGCCGACACACAACATACCTGTTCTACAAAGCATGAGAAATATAAACCCCGACTTCATTTTCTATATATTTTCTCTCGAAGCGATTATAACTATGCGAAAGAAGTTTTGCGTCGTTACGAAAATATAATGGTCAATCAGTACGATTTCCCAAGTGAACGAAAGTCTAAGCAGCAATGTCCAGAGCACTAATAATCCTCCAAAACTTTTCAACAAAGGCCATTTACTTCGCATTATATTTTTTTGGATTGCTTTTCTCATTGTCCTCTCTAATGTGATATATATTCTTCTCCGTGCTTCCTTTACACACTCGACTCAGAATAAGAATAGAGAAAAATGTCGGGATTACTTCATTTCATTTCATTTTTTGCCAGATGTGCCAGTTGTTACGATTTCAATTTTCCCCATAGGATTTCTTATCTTCGAGCGATTACGTACGTAAGCAGATGTTTACTAGGATGTTTTTCGTAAATTCTTTATTTGATAATAGGTCTGTTCCAGGACTTTCAGTCACTGAATTTTCCTGAATTTTCCTGAATCATGTGGTGGGGGAAATTCATGAAAAGTACGGGAACGCTCTCATTGCATTTCCTGAAAATTGACAAACAAAAGTGTCAGTTTTCGGTTTTTGGAAGAACAATAGTGATTGTACGGTTATCCTGAGCGGTGATAAATTATCGCTACAAAAATATTCGACCTTCATAGCAAAATTACGCAAAAAATATGTTGCTTGCCGCGCACATTTGAAACTATTTACTCGCACCACACCATTTGACACTTTTCAGTATTTTTCAGTAGCTCAGACCCTACTGAATTTTACTGAGAGAGGGGAAATTTTCAGTTTTCAGTAAAACGGAGTACGGGAACAGCTTCATTGCAATTAATCGCGATTAATTGTAATTAATGGTGGTCCGGGAACAGACCTAATATTATAGAAATTCAATTCAAATAAATCGTTTTGGTTTGGAAGTTAGGAAATAGATGTTGTTCATTCAAATATTTGAAGGCACATCATTTTTTATCAGAAATAATATTTTCATAAAACAAGATTTGGAAAAATTGTTTTCAAAAAACCATTCTATAGGAAATGCTCTTTAAGCTGTTGATAACCAAATCCATTTTCACACCACTTTCTAAAACCATCAACAATAGTCTAGTTTTTTTTTTATTATTGAACGAATTCAATTTTATGTTCGCAAAATGTTCCGCAAAAACTTTTTTGTTTCGAAATATATTAATACAGAGATAAGGGAATTCACTTTCGAATTCAATCAGATAATTTTCTGGTACCTGAAAATACCTCGAACGAATAAAATGATGGATACATTTTCTTATTGACAGCTCCAGGAAAATCGATTTCTCATCAGCTCGTCCAAGCAGAATCAAATGAACGAAAATGACCTATGAATAATTTATTCCCGTCACTTGTGCGCTCTACGAAATAAAGCACCAGCCCATTCGGTATTAAATGTAGCGTGACGCACAAAATACTCTGGAGAATCATCTTCATCTCCATTTACTAACATTTCACTTGACCCAGTTTACATTGAAAAACAATATTTTTTTGTCATTTTACCGTGATAGGACTATTTTCTTTTCTCTTGATTTCGCATGCCACAGATTTTTTTCGGTCCAATGGAAATCTGTGTGAAATATATACAACTTCCTGCCACTCGTATTTTTCATATCCGATCATCGAGGGATGGATGGAAAATATGTATGTACAGTATACTGCCAAACTATGATGAGGCTGGGGAGAAACATTTAAAGAAGCACTCGACGAGCGATTCGAAATCAGTGAGCGTTATTCTGTTGATGGACTCGAGATTTGGATGTGCAAGCATGGGAACAGTGTGCTTGAGAAAAATGTAAGCACTTCAGAGATGTTTTTTTTTTCGTACAAATATACATATGTGATTTCGCAGACGAATGTTTGCTTTGGATTTTGGGTGGGATTTTAAAGGATAACTACTGACAGAAGAAGTTTAAGAATGAATACTCGAGGGTATTAGATGATCGGATTTTCGAAAAGGTATAATTGTGAGCCAGATAGGATTCACCTGGCATGAAACGGACAACATTGTATTTGGTAATATTTTATTGAAACGAAGCTCAAATCGCAGCATCAATTTCATTGGTTGTGCTGACTTACCTGCGAATGGATTACAGGGTTTTTCTCATCACACTAGCGAGGAAGCCGTAGATATATGTATGATGTAGATATATGTAGATATATGTATATGCATGATGATTAATCTGATTTGATCCAAACCTACTTTTTCCACTCTCTCAAAAAGTATGTTTCCATGAATATAACCTTCTGTATTCCGTAGGTGTACTTTACAACGGAACTCTGAATAAAAAGGTATTTTCTAGTTCTCGCAGGATTGAAGGTTTCATTTCGGAAGAAATTGCAAACGCAGGAAATCATTTCAAATCCAAACGAACTGAATTCGAAGCAGGTAGTAACATCCTTTGATGTCAAAACCTTGCTCCCGAGTCAATAAGAACTATGTGTTTTTTTTTATAGACTAAGAGATTTGTTATTGCAATTGAAATAGACGTCTGACTGACATCTGTTTGCATGAGCGAAAAGTACTTTAGCTTCCGAACAAATTGATGAAAACTAGAAAAAGGCGGTGTCATGGGAAATCCATTGTCACTACTGATGAGCAAAGTGTTCATGGAGAAGAAGTGACGCTCGAACAGAAAATCCCAGTTTGTAGATTTTGTAGAGTATGTTGGCGACTTCGCTCGTAGCTGTTGGAAAAGATGCATAGGAGGATAAAGATTGTACCTAAAAATGTTTTTTTTTTATTTTCATTTTTATATTTTTTTTTTTATTAATATTGTAAAACTTCACTTAATATGCTTCATGGACAAATAACTGACACGACCGCTCGCCTTGACTGCTTCTTTATAAATCACCTTTCCTTTCTGTCTGATAACTGCTCCTAACTACATACTGAGCTATTATAGCGACATCTTTTTGACTAGTCAAATAAATACATGTGTGAAATTTGAATTTATGTACAATTCTGATCTAGCAATAGATTTATTTAAGTTTTAACTGAAGGAAGCTGTAAAAATTAACCTACTAAAAACAATGTTAAATTCACTATCGTTAATGCAGTAACACTTTGAACTTATTATTTCACCACTTGTTTCACAACACAATTATTTCACAAATAATCCCCACGCCCGTTTTTACTGATTTTCGAAGAAAAACATTTATGATTTTTCAGCGTGTTTTTCTCCGGACGGTGGAATCCGATCGAGCTAAAATTTTCAGAATACATTGGTGAAAATGAGTTCTAACCCCTTTTTTATTTACGAAAAAATATTTTCAACGCTTTGGCGACACCGGGCATTTTAGTGAATTTCTATCTTTCCGAGGAAAGTAAATATTTGCAAAAATCAAGTATCACTTGCGAGTACTTAGCGCCTAAATGGAAGCGAAGAAAATTGTCATGTTTCGAATTGCGATAACGTCGTAATGTATCATCATATCAGTAGGAAATTGAGAGGGTTCATTGATGAGCATAAGAAATATGCTTGTGTGATTTTTGAAAAATGTGCAGGCAATCCTGTGGAAAAAGTTCACGCGGAATAAATCCTTCAATTCAAAAACTCTCTTGAAAAATGTTTGTCATTGGAAAAAATTGAAAACGATTGATATCCTTTTATCCTTTTTCGACCCTTACGTTTTAAAATTTTCAAAATTCTGGATTGTACCAGAAAGACAGCCCATAACCAAATTACCTGTACTTTGATCATCATCAAATTCAACTGAAACTCGCAGATTGCAGTAACTAACCTTAAGTAGAACCGCGTCTGATAGAAGTGATTTTAAGTGATTTTAAGTGATTTTAAGTGATTTTAAATGGGTTGAAGCGCGCCCTGTAGCAGTGGTGCCATCTCGAAAAATCAGTCAGAAAAAAAACTTGCGTGACCAAATAAATCCGAATCAGTCACCAGATTTTTGGTAAATTAACTTTTTCCGAATCTCGTCATCTGATCACACTGAAAGTTTTAGCAGTTTTTGGTGTGCATGAGTTGTAAGGCGTTTTCGATTTATCCTTTGGCGCTGAAAAATTTTAAAAAATTTCTGAGGGTAGAAAATATTTTGAACAGCCTAACCATGATATTGTTTTAAAAATTTTAAACCCTCTGTGGGCGCTAAGTGCCTAAAAGTAGGCAAGGAAAATTTGCAAAATTTCAAATTCCGAGAAAATCCAAGAAAATCATCAGATTGTCACGAAATTTGCAGAACGCAATTATGGGCTCACAAAATATACACGTGAGATTTTTAATAGATATGCAAGCAATCCGGTGGCTATGGAAAGTACCTAAACAGAAAAGCTTAAGATCAACGACCGTCCTGAAAACTATTTGATTTTTAGAGAAAATTACAAAAAAAAAACTACATGCTTCGCCTGCAGAGCTACATAAACATTTTTGAAATTCCTTTATGCACAACAACGGTAGCCCTTCACCAAGTAACCTGTATTTTTAGCACCCGAAATAACGAGAACTGATGACTCGATAACCAAATCCCGTTTAAATTCATAGATTGTATTGGCTTTTAGTAGAACCAGGTCTAACAGAAGTGATTTTGAAATGTGCGCAACCCTGTTACAGTGGTGCCATCTTGAAATTTCGCTACGAAAATAAAACTGCTTATTGCCCTATTCACTGACCAGATTTCACCAAATCCGACACAGTAACTAGACTTTACTTCAAGCGACGTTTGGTAGAGCTTCGGGTGAAGAATTAGGTTGGAGATACCAACTTTGGTAATTTTTGAGTCTTAGGTATTGAAATTTCGGTCAGTTTAATAAAGCTGTTTACCCTATAACTTCCAATGCAGTCACGGAATCAAAACGAAATTCATGTGGTAAATAGATTTTATAGTAAGCCAAATGTGGTAGGAATCTGATTAAAAAATCATAATAAGGTTGCCAGCAATGGTTTGCTTTTGTATTTTTTGTCATTCCTTAAATAAGCTATAATATCATGAAATTTTCAAACAGTAATTATCTTGCAGAGACAATAAACAACAAATATTAGAATCTCAAAAATTTGAAAACATTTGAGGTTGGTAGCCCTAAATTTCTTCCAATGCAGTCATTGGATCAATATAAAATTCGTAGGATGGGCTGGCTGCAACATGATACAGATTTGGAATACTTTTGGCTTTAGTGCTAGCTAAGAGCTGCCAGCACTAGGCATTTTTGTCGTTTTTGTAGCAACAGATACTATCATCAAACATTCATTTGGCAAACATCTACGATGAAAATAAGTAACCAACGTTAAAATTTTTCAAGTTCTAGAAATTTATCGAATGGTGGGTCAAACACTTTTCTATCCTTGTAACTTTCGGTGAAGTCATCGAATGAAAATATGTTTCTTAGGGTAGGTTGATTTTGACTTGAAGTAGTTTTGGTGGACTTTTCGTTACAGTTCTGGCAGAAAATTGCGAAAACTGATCATTTTCTTAATTTATATTACAGGAGATGCTGCTTTTAAAGTCTTGTAAGATAAGTAACCGATAATGAACATAAGTAACAAGTGTCTGATTTTCCTTAATTTTAAAATTCATGCAAATGATAAGCCTGAAAACCTTTCCACCCTATGAGCTTCGATGCATTCTTGAGTGCATGGCCTTTGAAACAGGTTGGCTATAATAAGGAGCACATGTGGTAGAATATGCACACAAAATCTGCACAATTCCTCTTCTGTTCATCGAACATTAGTGTTTCTAGCGGTTCTGATGCGATAGAGTTTTATTTATTTTGTTTTTAACTTATATTTATTAGCATTCTTTCATATTAGTGATATTATTTTGAATTTTATTTATTTATTAGTTAATTATTTATTGAAATACAGATCTTTTCTGAGTTATTTAACGAACAGTTTCCTTTTACATTACATAATGATATGTCTTTAATTGTATTGGTTGTTTTTTCAATGAGTAATTAAATATTATGGATAAAAATCTATTTTTCTGACCCCAGTTCCTGGATGGTCAATTTCTTTCTATATTTTGTGCATGTGTGTTGTCATAATGTTGTGATTGTCAAAAAAAAAATGCTTCTAACAAATGCTGTGACCATCGCAGCTGAGCTAACTGACAAGCTAATACATAGGCTACAGCACATAGGGCAATATTTATGAAGTAGAGTTTAGAAAATATTCATATTGGATTAGCAACAGCTCGCTAGGTGCTCGAGATCTATCAATGTGATATATATTCGCTGATTTTACAAAACACTCCCCACTTATTGATATCCGTCTGAACGAGCAACAGCATGGGTTTAAGAAAGATCGCTCATCTACTACGAATTTAACAGTCCCAATCTCTGATTTTTTTGTGTAAAATGAAGCCAGTCTACTTGACCATTCTACCTTAAAAATTTTGGACTGATCAGACCTTTCTTTAGCTGGCTCAATTACCACCTTCGCAACCAAAAACGATTTGTAAATCGTTAAGCGCCTATGTCGAAAAATGCTTTAACTACCCTCTGTTGTACCAAAAGGTAGCCATCTTGAGCCATTAGTTTTAATATCTTTATTTACGAAAAATATAAAATCTATTACATCATTGAATCTAAATCAGACAAAATTTTTCTTCAATCTAAGCTTGATTCACTTGATCATTGGTACAATATTGATAAGCTCTCCCTTGACTTTGATAAATACCAGATTATAAGTTTTTCCGAAAATGTACGATCACAAAGCACGTACTTTCTCGGCAATAAATTTTAAGCTTGAGTTGATAACGTTGTTGAGCTTGATGGTATCTTAAATGAAATAATTCGCTTTACCTTACGCCGTGACAAAATCTCTTCTCGTGCATATAAACGGCTAAGCTTCATTAAAAAAACGTGCTAAGAAATTGCGTAACGACGTGACAAAGAATTGCGTAGCCTGTGGGTTATAAGAATTTTAAATACTTCATTTATACGCCCTCTTCTCAAATACGCTTGCGTTATCTGAAATCCAAAGTTTAAAGTCCACAGTGACAGACTCGAGTCCAAAAAAAGCATTTTTTATTCTTTCTCTTGGGAGAACGATGTAAGCTTTTTTTAATTTTAATAACCTACATCCTTATGAGTTTCAGCTAGGTCATCTAAATTTATTGCCTTTTGCATTCAGAAGAACAGTGATATCGGCCTGCTTCAAATTTGACATCATTAGAAGCGTTATTAGAGTTGAATTCCCCAATAGTAAAATGGTGCTAAATATTCTTGCAAGGAATACCAGGTCCAATCGTTTGCTGAAATGGAATAATAGAGCTGATATGCAGCTAATGAGCCAGTAAATAGATGCTGCAGGATATTCAAAAGCATAAGCTCCAGCATAAGATTTCTTAAATATCTTTTAAATCCTCCCTTTTCTAAGCCATTCGTGTGCCCTAACTTTAAGTTATTTGTCAATGTGCTGTTTATTCGTTAGTTATTTCTAATTTGTTTAACTTTTTTATTCTTTGTTTTCCAAGTTTGTTTGGTATTTTCAATTTGCTTGGTGGATGAATAAAATAAATAAACAATTTTTCAGAACTAACTTCGTGTTAGGCAAATAATCAAAGAAAATCATCTGTTAAATTCCATTTATTTTGTATAACAATCTCATTGCTTCCTACTACGGTTTAGCTATATTAAAAATTTTGCATTCCGAATTCATGTAAGAGTTGTCCGTTCTGTTCGACTTTAAAGTTCGGTAACTAGATTGTAACTTTGCAATCTAGTCTGGGCTAACAAGGTTTCGAGATCGAGCAGGGCAGAATCGGGACTTACAAAGCAGGTATATGTATATTTGTCTGAGTAAATGTTTTTATTCAAAGCAGTCAATTATACTCCCGCAATATCGTGAGAGCTTGATTGAACTTATACAGCAGATGTACTTGAATATATTGATTTTATTCAGTAATTGGACTATAATTTACTTCATATGCTTGATTAGATAGAGTGCGTTGGAAGAGTGCTTGGTACTACAACAAATCCTAGTCTTCAGTTAGTTAATAATTCACGTACAATAACATCGGTTAGTTAGAGAGTTTGAGAGCACTTCAATCAACTATAATTGTTGATAGACCAAGTTTCACAATTGCATTTGAAGCCACAATTACGCTTACATCGTTTAATCAAAGAAACCTCAAAATAAAGTCGTATGCAAATTTCTCGCTTTAGGTAATTGAATAGGTAATTGAATATTTTTTTAATATTAGGTAAATTACTATTTATTTTACTATTAATTACTATTTATTTTACTATTATTACTATTACTAATATTTGCACAAAATCACTAGGATTCGCAGAAAATCTAATAATTTACTAAAATTGTGTCGACAGCAAACCCAACGACGCGTGTAAACGTTATTGCCAGTAAATGACCAATTCTTACCTTGACCCTGTTTCCGTAATAAATATCCCTCCTACGATACCCAAAACATCACATGAGTATCATTGGGGGCATAATTATTATTCATCATGCAACAAGTGGTCAATTTTCGTAATGTTCTAGGCTTGATAGTTCCTGTTTCACCCTCTTTTCAACTACTTTGAGGTGCAATGAACATTGCTGAAATAATTTTTCTTCATTGGAAACCACGACCGTATCTAAAGACCAAAGAACTATACCCATCGCAAGTTGACGAAAAAGAACATGCTCCCACAGCAAAAAATGAAATTGCCGAAACAAGACCGCTTTCACAAGAAACGATGATTCTCTCCTAAGTGGTATATAGTGCAATTTGCCGCTCGGCAATCGTTATCAAGACAAAAAGCACTTTTGTGGAAATATTGGACCGCTACAGTGCCTCGTTTGGCGTTTCCATGCGAAAAACAACTTGAAAATGTCTTTTAGAGCAAATCGGGACATTGTTTGAGATTCCTTCAATTTATCCACATCGAAGCTCTTGTGGTTTCAATTCGTTGTACTTGTTTGGTGTTGCTGAATCTTAATGGATAGGAAATATTGATTCAACATGTTTCGGATATCGATCTAGCATTGGATTTGCTCATTAGATGTCCTGTGAAGCTGAAAGTAATTTTCTCATGATTCTCCGAGCAGGAAAGCGTACGATGAAATGCTTCGTGAACAAGACAAATTGATGTTTGGAAATTGGACGATATTTGCTTTTGCCGCCTACTTGGTTGAATGCAAGGGAAATGTAGTTCACAGAAGATTTGGATTTCACTCTTCTTGATACTTACGAGTACTATCGGCCGATTCACAACCAATGAAACAACATTTCACTATAAATCTATTTGGATTTAGGCAAGAAACGAATTTATTTGCACTGCCTACCATCTCAAGCATTTGAATTCCTAAATCTATGTGGCCACAGTACGCACAAAATCTAAAGCTTCAGAAGTCAACATAACTCGGTGGTTGAACCAACTCTTATCTGTCATTCTATTCACGAAGCATCAGCAACAACTCACCACCCATCCTACCTAACATATCAGCCTTTAAATGAACGAATAAATTCTAACCGAAAAAATTTGCAAATTTCTGCTTTTTGTCGTCCCGTTTCGCTTACTTTCTACTAGAAAAAAAATAAAAATAAACGAAAACTACCATATCGTCCATAGAACCACAAAACGTGGCCTGGATTCGAAATATGGAAACTTGTGTTGAACGTTTCTAACTCCAGGATACAATTTTCGATTGTTATCACGCGCAATTGATGTTGTTCAAGTGAAATGTCTGAAAAGTTTGTACAACGAGAAAGTTTCGGGTGAGGAAGTTTTGAAAGTTCATTATTGAAGAACAAAGAGTATTTTGCGTTCTTCTGTTTGAACATCGGAAAGCTATTTGGTTTTTTTTTTTCTAAAAAAAAAACAAGGAAAATACTGCGGAATGAAAGTTTTGATCAATTTGATGGAGAGTTGTGATTGTACATCGTACTTGTCTACGTGACAATGTTTTCAATGAGACGCTATGAAATGCCAAGAAAACGAATTTTACACAATATATAGGTCAGGAAATCGATATCCAATTAAAGGTTTATGGCAATTGGCTTATTGAAGAGTACAGAGTACAGCTTTGACAAAATATTTTTCATATAGTCTTCCACTGAAATGTATACTTGTCATCATAAGCGTGTACAAGGCTTTGAAATAGAGTAGGCAAATAGGCTTTGAAAATATCCACCTAGAGTATTTTATTTGCATTACACCACTAAAACAGTTCTATAGAAAGACATTTTTGGTATTATTGCAAAAAAATTCACTAATTGATTTAATAATGAAATTTTCAATCAAAGCTTATATACAGTGGCTTGATTTGAAAGTAGCTCAGAAGGGCTGCCTGGTGTGCAAGAGATAATTACACCGATAAATTTGTTGAAATTTTGAATTTCGCTTAAATTGATGAAATTATTATTGATTTCAGTGAGCGAAATCTTCTCTTCATCTCAAATCTAAACCCTAATTAAAAAATTGAGCCTGATTATTTGCGGGATACCTATTCTTTTATTGGTTAGATACCATAATTTTTGGCATGGACTTAGTTTGGTAATTACGGGAAGTGTTTGCTACCTTCGAACCAACTTCTTTTCAACACTTTTATTGCTCATTGTCTTTGTAGAACTACAGGTCCTATGAAACCTTGCCTTCTTGCAGATGACGCAACCATTGTTAAGGGCTCTATAAAATCCAATATTTCTAACTAGGAAGGAACAAGATTAATCATCCGATATACATTATTGAGACTCTTCTCTAGTTTTGCCTCCAGGCATTCTTTATACAAGCCTATAAAGATGAAAGATACTTTCACCCAGAATTCTGGCCATTTTTTTTATGTGAATTAGTCGTTTACTAACTAAAAGTTTTTGAATTTTCAAAATTTTCATGATTATTTGAAAGTCCAATTATCACTTAAGTAATTATGTATATTTCAATGCTCTGATAGATGTTGATATTTCGAAGCCATTTTACTCTCCTTCAGAGCCTATTCAGCAAATCACCCTTAAAATATCTATATCTGCCAAAAAATTTAAATATATCTAGTTTCTTAAGCGATAATTGAACATTTAATTATCATGAACACTTTGGAGAGTAAAAAAAACTTTATTTAATAAATGAAAATCTTAAGAGTAAATATACGAGGCATTCGTATTATTTGTAACCCGGAGCTATAATCGATAATAGTGCAGATAGCATCTTAAAATATTTCAGCCATACTTCTATAAAAAAATATACTTCTACATATTTTCCAGAGCATTAGTTTTCAATAATTTCTTTCATTTGTCCTTTTTCATGGTAAAGTTCGGGAATTAAAAAGCACGGTAACTCTAGTCCTGCTTTGTGTATTATGGCATTTTTAATGTCAAATTTTGACATTTAATGCGGTTATTAAAATCAGATTTTTTTTTATATTCACATTATGTGTTTTGTTGTTTTTCGAGAAAATTTGCTTTTAGTTTCGTGAAGACTTTCTCTTTCATGGTCTGGGTGGCCTGGGTAGTCAATTTTAGTACAGTGTTGGACTTTGGACTCTCTTTGAGCTGCAGTCTTAATTTGTTATATAACAGGCACAATATATGTATTCTAAAAGCATGGAGTTAATTTGGCGCTTGGAGCTGCTTGAGGTGTCCTTCAAGGTTTATTACTGGCGCTTGCAGTGAAATCACATGTAGCAAGATAGAACTCTCGGCTTGGGATAAAAGTAATCGGTAAATACGAGTATGCTTAGAGCTACCTATGTTTGGAAGCATTCTTGCTTACAATGAGCTTATAGTGGCTGCCTAACAGCTAGTATTCTTCAAGGTATTTTACTTTATTGATGGCTGAGGACAAATGAAATGCTCACTTACGTTATTCAGCATTTAGTAATAAGCAAGTTTGGAACAGGTGTTTGAAAGTCCAGAAAATATATCACGTATACGTTTCTATTTCCTCGAGGTGGCGGGAGGTTATATCTATTTGAACGTCGTAGGCGAGTTCGATGATGAAAACCTTTTTGTAAACGCACTATTGTGTCAAAAACTGTTTTCCAAAGAAGCGAAACAAAAAAAAATACTATTTTTGAATGCAAGATGTGTCCCAAAATTTTTGATTTTTCATCAAGGTTGTTGACCAGTAAGTAGTTTGGAACTGCTATCGAAGTTCTACCATGCGATGCTGAAAGCATTCTTGATGCGCTGGGTCACCATTTCACTGATCGCTTGTATTTTGGGCAAATTAGGAATCATTTTTACAATGCCAGAGGCATCCAAGTATTACAGAAGTTGAACTGTCACTCGTATTTTCTGTTTAAAATTAAACCGGACTGTATCGTTTAAATGAGTCGTGGTTAACCTATAGCTAAAATATTTTTTTTTCCAAGTCAACGTTGAAGAAAAACGCCGAAGAAGTGTAGAAAATCGTGCTCGAAAATTGTCTAGTGACCGTAAAAGTTGTAGATAGAGACTGGATCTGTGCACAACATTTTATTTATTTAATCATTATTTATCAACCAAGCATTTTTTATCAACCAAGCAAGGTGTATACATAAAAAAAATAACAATTTGAATTTTCCTTGAGCTAAACTAAAATAAAATAACAGGGCCCAGACTTTTATCTGGTTGTCAATTTGAGGTGGAAATTCCAGGGAAAGGAAATAACGTTTTTTTTAGGAATTTAACGCTATAATTAAAGCACTTTTGAACCTGGATTTACAGATAGACGTGGAATAGTAGTTGGAGAATTTGTCAAATATTTTACAGCATCTATTTATCGGTTCTTTGTTACCATAAACATTGTCATTGAGGAGACGTCTGTGCCTAGTCTGTCTTACAGAATTATTGGCTGTTATTTATTGCAACTGTATTCAACGTTAATCAAGCCCCTAATCGCATCGAAAATGAAAAATGAGCACAATAACGTTCTCTTTGAAGAAAGTGTTGTCAAATTTAAAAGATTTCGCTTGCAACTATAGGATGGACGGTACAGATTTCTCAGGGCAAAAGGAACAAACTGCTTTTGGATGGATTCCAGTCTATTCAGTCGATCGACCTAAAGATAAGTATAAAGCTTTTGTGACCCATATGTTCTTGAGGTCTTTTGCGCACCTCTTAATAAATCCCAGCTGTTTGCTGACCCTTGCAAGTACACTGAAAAAAATCCACATAGCGCTCAGAGCCATGTAACATAGCGCATTATTTATGGTCCCATACGCCATGTACATAGTACTCTGAGCCATGCAATATGGCTCCCAGCGCCATAATCTCAGAATCTACATAGCGCGTGGTCCCACGTTACATGGCGCAGCATTTATGGTGCCACACGCTATGCACATAGTGCCCTGAGCCATGCAGTATAGCTCCCAGCGCCATAATTACATGGCGCAGAAATTATGGCCCCAAACGCCATATTACATAGTGCCATGAGCCATGTAATATGGCTCATGGCACTCCAATTATAACTCGCAGTCATACTGTGTGAGGGGATCTATAAATGTCAGCAAGTGATACTTGAGTATCGTCGATAGATCGACAACATTCTCAATCGGCTAAGGACGCATATTATTGAATGGCTCCTTCGGCGACTCTAAATGCAGCCAGCGCCTGTTTGTTGCAAGTAAGTGACTTCTCCGTGTGCTCATTTATGGTAAGTAGCACTGTTTTGACTGATTTGCTTCTTCAATGTACTATAGTCTTCCGCGCCATGTACTATAGTTTTCCACGCCATGTACTATAGTCTTCCACGCCATGTACTATAGTCATCCACGCCATGTACTATAGTCCTTCACGCCATGTACTATAGTCCTTCACGCCATGCACTATAGTCCTTCACGCCATGTACTATAGTCCTTCACGCCATGTACTATAGTCCTCCACGCCATGTACTATAGTCCTCCACGCCATGTACTATAGTCCTCTACGCCATACAGTATAGTCCTCCACGCCATACAGTATAGTCCTCCACGCCATGTACTATAGTCCTCCACGCCATGTGTTATAGCTCTCCGCGCCATGCACTATAGTTCTCCACGCCATGTAATATAGTCCGCCACGCCATGTACATGGCGTGGAAGACTATAGTACATGGCGTGTAGGCTTATGTACTTTTCGCCATGTATTATAGCGTGTGGCGCTATATTTTATCACAATCCCTAAATCGACTATGTACATGGCGCCAGAAGTCTATAAATTATGGCGTCTGGCGCCATGTGTTTTCTCAGTGTACTTTCCCGTATTCAAGATTAAAACGAAGCTTCTTATCCAGAACGACACCGAGATCCATAACACTATCTACATTCTTTAGCAGCTGATTACTCAGGCGGAATCAAAATTTACAGTTGTGGTCCTACACGAAAAGCTTATGGCAAGCCATTTGTTAATTTTAAGAAGAAGTTTATTTCGGGCACACCATTGCTCAAGCGATAAGAGCTGTAACTGAAGGAATTTTGAATCAGATTCCGATTGAATAAAAAAGATATGGAATGTTTGATAACATCTACGATAGATCCGAAATAAAAATATTAAACAGAATCGGCCTTAAGTGGCTTAGGTAGTTTTTTGGAGAGAAAACCTTAGAATCTTACATTCTGTGCTCGATTTATTAAGTAACAATCCAATCAATTTTGCATGATATTTGAGCATACGACATATTGCAGTGCGGCTAGTGCCAAATTTGCTGAATTTTCTTGAAAAAGGGTATCGCAGAACTGTAACTGAGGAGATGGTTACGGCTTACACATCACACCTTGTACGCGAGTATTTGGCCAAAAATAACGTCAAAATCGTCCCATATGCACCATATTCGCTAGATATGGCCCAGTTCGTATTTCCAAAAGTCAAATTGCGACTCCATGCAAAACTTTTTGAGACGTTTGAAGTCAAAAAAGAGAATCTGCAGAATGAGCTGAGAACCATTGCGAATTTGGCCTACCAAAAATGGTTTGCAGATTGGAAAGAACGTTAGCAAATTTGGATCGAAAATCAAATAAATCTAAGGAAATCATATAAATATTGAATAATTAATAATAATAATAAAAATAATTAACCGTGGTTGTGCTCTCACATTCTGGAAAAGATGACCACAAATGATTGATTCGACTATAAAGTCTATTACGTTGAGTATATTTCATTAAGCTGATGGATTGCTTTGTCTTTATTTAGCTTCGGATGAGTAAATTTTTTTGTCTTTTTCATTCTATGAAGAACGATCTCTGCTTCAGACAAACTGTAAAAACTTGCGTGGACGATTTTGGTGGTGTCATGATTTTCAATTTGAGCAACATTCTAGACTGCCGATCTTTTTGTTTCCGACTTATTTGGCCGTTTTTAGCCAAACGTGTTCAATAACTGCTAGGACATGCTTCATAACTACCGCAAGTTTGGTATTCTCTGGTACAGAAGAAAGAGGATAGTGACAATTTTCGAGAGCAACTTAAGACAAGTAATCGAAGGATGTCTTTTAACATATTTCGATTTGATTGCAGACACCTTGAAGTACCCTCTTCATGGGCTATCAACAATTACTTCGCGTAAGCGATAAAACAATCCTTTTTGATACTCAAAGAAACGTTATTCATAATCTGGGTCAGATTCTTTGACGTTTGCTTTGACTTCTACGTCTACTCAAAAATATGTGGCCACGAGTGGTCGTCCATAATTGGATTCCAAACAGAGACTTTCCTCGTATACACAAGCTTCACTTTATGTTAAAAATTTGGTAAGAACCAACCACAGAAATTGTCAGCTATTTGGCTATGCACTTTGCAGAAAAGGATAAAAAGGATAATTCTGAAAAAAAAATGTATCAAATATTTTATTTTCAAAATATTATATCCTATTAAATTCGTGCAAATAGTCCACCGGACAGAGTAAAATTTAATGTAAATTGCCACTACAATGATCGCAACGTAGTGTAGTTCTTTCAAACAAATTCAAATCATTACTAACTATTTTTCACTACAAATTTTAATTAGTTTACTGCCCTTGTAGTTGAACACGATTGATGTGATGTAAATTATAAATTTAACTACAATTTTAAAAAAAATTCTTTCTTCATCAACAAGTTTACTTAATACTAGGAAATTAACAATTATGCACATAAAATTTTCCCTGCATTGCTTTAAGCTTATTATAATCTAATTTGTGCAGCATTAACAGGCCCCTCTGGAAAATGTATAAGCGATGTTTTCAAAAGAGTGTATAATCATATCAGATTATCAACCGTTCAATGAATTTATTAATTATAATATTCTTTCCGGTCCGGAAACACACACATTGGGCCGTATTGCAGCAAATCAAATGCAGTATTGAATTCGGTAAACCGTATTTTCCGATTGGCATTATATCACATTTATCGCATAAATGCATTATTAGTTCTGAATATTGAAGGTTAAATGAAAATTAGCATGTATCCTGATTATAGCTTTAGCCGGGATATGATTACGGGAAAATTCCGATTAATCATTATTCAATTTCGGGTAGATATTGTGCCAATTCACGTCATAACTTGCTTTGAAGTTGAATAAAGCTAACGAAATCATTTTCATGGTGGCTGTACTTCCGATGGAATTGGGTTACTACACCAGATAAAAAGATATGAGAGGTTGATATAATTCATATTATGCTTATAGCTCCAGGATACGTATAAAATTGGTTTAAAGCTTTGGATAAAAAATGGTATATGCAAATAGAATAAATGAGTTCTTAGAAAAATTGCATGAAAGCAAATTTATTCACGAAATATATATGCTCAAATACCTGTAGCTAAGAGATAATTCATATCATCATGAAACCTTCGAAATTCAAATGTGTTTCATTCATATGCAGAATGTAAATATTATTTTACTTTCTCATCAAATTATAATTCGCCGTTATTTATACAATGGGTCAGCATATCCCTATCGACCGCTATGGCCCGTGAATGTAGTTAATGTTCTCAGACGGATCAATGACAACGTCGAGCTGACCTTTTTTAATGTCTTTTATAGTTTGCTAAGCCACTTACTGCATCAAAATCACCGTAGAAGATCCTTTATTTTGAAACGAGACTAAACCCAGTCATCAAATTCCGAAACGAGGATTTTCACCTTTTTAAGAAATATTTCTGCTTAATATATTCGGGTATAAGTCCTCAGAGTGGTTGGCTATTCAATCATTTTATACGTATTCACGAGAATTCTTGTCCGTGCTTTGATTTATGTCGTTGTATTTTTACTTTTAGTGTCCCTCTAATTGAACATTCCTTTCAACTCTCTGCAAACAAACTCAGCAAAGCTACCGTATATTATTACTATGGCAGTAACTTATACATGTGCAGAATTTAATTTTATTCAAATTATGGTTAATTCGAGTATAATTCGTTTCAACTTTTGCTTAGCACACGCTGCTTGCGATTTCAAAATTACATGTCTGTAAATCTTTTATGGTGGAACGGACGATAATGGGTTTGGGTCGTAAACGAAATTTCATGATGTATGTGTGCAAGTCCCTGTACTTGAAATTAGTGCTGTTGTCATTTACGATTATTTGAGAAACATAGTAAAACCTAAATAAATATTTAATTTTATCGGGAAGTTTGGATGTGCACACTCAGAGGAACTTGAAAGTTGTATTTTTAATGGGGACAACATTTGTCAAGCGCCAAGTATGGAGTTCTATTGAATTTGGTTTTTGTTCGGAACACACCATTGTAGAGAAGTGCAAAACGGATGATTCGTGAAAGTAGCTTGAGGGAACAAATAATACGTTTTATATGTATTTGGAAATAGCAGTCCATTTTAGCTATATTCATTCAACTCTTGATCCTGATTTTTAAATTTCACGACTGATAGCATGGTTTATTTAAATATGTGTTGGAAAATAAACGCATCCAGCTATAAAACAGAAATTCATGCAAAGCAATATTTCCACAGTGGATCACGCGCATTCAGTGAATGTCATATATGCAAACAAAAAGCTCGTCAGAATTGAAGCATCCTTCGTTCTAGTGCCGGCGCGTGCCCTTGTTTGTGTTTGAACTATGAAGGAGCAATATCGAACCGTAACCTAATTTATGACCTATATAAAGTGTTGGCAAGAATAAAACATTTTACAATGTGATGTTTCGGGTCGATAAGTAGCCATATTGAATTTGATTTAATTTGAACAAATGTTTTTCTTTTCTACGAAAATTTTTGTAGCGAGCATCATACATAATTTATAAGAATATTCTGAACAAATAATTACATTTGCTATCCATGCATATTAGTTTAATCAATTGATTTGTTTATAAGAAATTTAATGGATGTTATGTTACTCTATCGATATTATTTCCAATATCTAAGCGTTTTCTGTTTTGGCGGTTCTTTATAGATGAATATGAAAATTCTCTTGAGCTCCGTTTTTGACCTGGCGGCAGTTTTTATATGAGTTTATGATTTATTAAGTACGCTGAATGCGTAGGGAGGTCATTAATAAGGGTATGTTAATGAACCATAGTGAGCTCATAAACTGGTTATAAGTATAAATAGCAAGCGTTATTTTAATCGAGCCATAGGTTCTCGAACTTTCGTCAACTAAGCACCTCAATCTGGAAGAAAGGGTAAAATATGAAGGAAATCTAACACCGCGCTTTTATTAAGCTTTTGACCAAATAGAAGAGAACCATAATAGAAGAGATGGGGAACTCTTGTCCAGATCAAACCATAATTTACAAGTGGCATTGGAAGTGATATTGGAAGATGCTAGACTAAAGAAGTCCTTTGCATCGTCACAACAGGCTCATACTATATACACGGATTTCAGCAAGGCATTTGACCGGATTAACTTCAGTATATTGGAGAAGAAACTCAAACTAATCGGTATCGATGGGAAACTATTCGAATGGCTTTCCGATTACATTCGTCATAGATGTCTGATAGTAAATTTTGATGGTCACTTTTTCTTACCATTTACCCCCACATCCGGTTTACCTCAAGGGTCACATTTGGGTCCGCTGCTTTTTCTTATACTCATAACCGACATAAGTATATTTAATGATGTTCAGTATCTCTTATTCGCTGACGACTGTAAAATCTTTCATTCTACTACGTCAATGGCAGATATTTCAATATTACAATCCAGCTTGAATAATTTTTTTAATTATTGTGTTAGTAATTGTCTCGACTTAAACGCTTCTAAATGTCAGCTAGTGGTTTTCAATAGAACAACGTACTATTTTAATCATGTATGCATGCTAGGCAATAATCCCATAAAAGTCGTTGATTCCGTAAAAGATTTAGGCATCACTTTTGACCCATCTTTCAATTTTACAACCCACATAAGAAATATCGCAGATGAATCGCGCAGAATGCTTGGTTTTGTAATAAATAGAAGTACAAGCGAATTTTTTAACATAAACGCACTGAAAATGTTATATATCTCGTTAGTTAGAAGTAAGCTCGATCATGTTGTCTCCTCTGGAATTCTTATTACGGAGCCCATTCGGAGACTCTGGACAAAATCCAGAATGCATTTCTGAGGTACGTAGGTTATAAACTGCGCATTAGTCGAGAATGCTCACGCAGCCTCAAAAATAACAACTCGGGGAGTACTGTCGCGCTTTTTCGGTCCTCTGCATTGAAGACAAATATGGAGTATTGAACAGAATTGTGACTGGAAACGTGAATTGGATTCATCAAAAAAACCCATCACCACCCAAAAAGTTCAAAGTATCACAGTCTGTTGAAAAGTCATGGCGACCGCCTCTTGGGACTCAGAAGCGACCCTGTTGAAAAGAAATGCATCAGAGAAAAAAAAACAGAAAGTCAACTTATTTGCACTTCTTACTCGCAATTCCGCAAACTAACTGACCAACCCGCGTAAAAACAAGATAACTTTCTTGGAACTAGGAAGCGCCCGTGCATATAATTTTAAATAAATAACTTGTTTACGTTGTTTTCTCCTCCTTTTGGAAACCTTCTCATGCTAATCGGTTTTCTAAATGTTTTGATAGACGGTCAATTGAAAATACAAAGTCTTACAATGCTATCATATAACATATATAAAAAAAATATGTGATAAGCTCATAACTCTAATAGAATTTCTTATGAACAAACAACATGGTTTTAGAAAAGGCACGTCAATTACTACGAGCCTCGTGATTATCATCTCAGACGTTCATGGAAAATGGATAACACCTACACAGACTTTAGAAAAGCCTTTGATCGTTCAAATTAAATTACCTAAATATGGTATCTCGGATCTCTTATTAAATCGGTTATTACGATAAAATTCAGGTCATCTTATCGAAAAAAATTAAGTTGCATTTGGTGTACTACAAGACTGTCACTTGGGACCCCTTTTATTCAATATTTGCATAACGGATATTTTTGAAGTTGGGGATAACTTTTCAGAGCACACTTTGCCACTTACCCTGGAGTCTGGTTGATAAGTTTGTTTACGTGTTTTTTTTATGCGCCACTTAAACATAGAAAAACCAACCCACAAACATTCCAAGTCGTAATGAAAATCGGATGATATCAACATGCCGTTGAGAAAGAGTATGCTGTTAGTAGCAAATGTTGAGCTCAATATATCTCAAAAACAGTTATGGTTATAAGAAAAAAATTTAAAATCTTTTATGTTGGAAATTTTTTAAGCTACAAATTCGTCATATATTGTTTTTCTGGAGACGTGACCGTTACTGAGATATTTAGGAAAGGTCACTTTTGGTGACCTTTGACCCTGTATAAAAAGTATCGCAGCACTCAGGTCGATGGGGACTTTTGACATTTTGTTCAGCATGCTAGTACCAAAGTTCACACCAAAATTCAACTTTCCCTTAAGTTTTTCGAAGCACCATGTTAAATTTCCCCGGACTATAATGAGTCGAAACCCCCAAAACGTGTATTTTGCATTGAAGTTGCCAGCCACGATGAATTTGGTTACCAGCGATGAGAAAAAGCTTTCAAATATTGATTTTGAAATATTGTGCCTCAGAGGGCCGTAGATTCTGCATATGAGAAAAATAAATCAACATTTTCTGATGAACCAAGAGGTCCTGAAATTTCTAATAATGATTTCATTAGTTCTGGTGAGTCTGTCATTTATGATCGAAACCAAAATATATGAAATAATGTTTTTACCTGCGAAACGAAAGGTTTTATAGCCTACTTTCATCATAAGCAAAGAAGCCAAGATTAATGGCAGTTTCAGAAAAAAATAATAGAAAATAACTTTTAATAAAATCGAACAATGACGAAAATATTCATTTTTCGATTTCGGTAGGCAATAGCTTCAGCTCAAGTAAGTATAGTGTAGTAAAATGCAATGGAAAACCTCCAGACTTGGCTGTCCATTTTAAGATTCGAACCACACACCAAGCTTTGAATTAATTTGTCTATGACCAAAGGCAGGGTATCATGTTCAACCTCAAGACTTGAACGAGTGCTCGCACACCCACATTTTCTACCGTGTTCTGTTCCAGCAAAAAAAGTCTACCAATATTGTTAAAAATTTGTATCAATATATCGAAATAATAAATAATTAAAAACATAGTTTGAAGTTGCTTTACATTTTCATTAACATGGAACCTAATAGATATAAAAAAAAATCATAATTCTATTGAGCTCTTAGTTTTTAGTTCAATATTATCCTTTATATAGTCGCCGCACAAAATAAAATGATCGGAAAAGAGAGTGGGTTTTTTTCCAAACAAAATTTTTGCGAAGCTAATACGCGTTGCAGTTTATTTTTTAGCAAACTTACTGTATTAAAGTTCTAAAAAATTAATATAAATTATTATTTAGCAGTTAAAATATCAGGTACTGCTATTAAATGACCGCAGATGGAATTAATTTAGCGAAACTGCTTTTAGCCAATCTCAGCTTATCCTAAAATGGCTCAAAACATTCATTTTCTCGATCTTATTTCAACAGTTTGAATATTCAAAAATGTCGAACATTTATCCCATATTAGGTCTCTTCTATTTTTCAAAGTGTAAAGCACACTGAAGTTGGCTGTTATTAATGCCAAAGTGCAAAGTGACCAAGTTCCAAGTTTTTAAAAAAATGAGTTTATTTACTGCATCATGGATCAATGTCTCAGTGTATCAAAAATATAAGTATCAAGTAAAAATATATCAAAATGATATAAATGTATCAAAAATGGGAACTTGGCCTGTAATTGATTCCAATCAGAAAAAATTTTCTTTGGTTTTGGAATGAACATATTATTGCCAATCGACTAAATTTTTCCTTAAATAAATTAGATGCTGGTCCTGAAATATTCTACTGAAGTTTGAAAACAGAAGTTAATAAACTGATTTAATACTCAAGTGGGAATTTTATTTGCTTCCCAGCTGATTAATTATTCTTAAGATAAATTTCAAAATACTACTTACCCAAGTGTTTTCAACACGATACCCGTTCTGTGTGAGCTCTGAAACCTGAAAATGAAATTCTTGTGAATTTGCGTTTTCATTCGATGAGATCTTGGAGGGAGTTTTAAGGTTCATTTATAGAGATTACAGTAATCAACTTTAATTCCTATTCTATTTTTTTTAATATAAGATACTTTCTTGTTCTCCTCAGCTTTTTGGCACCCATAAATTTTCTGAATTTGACTTGATCATGTTAAATAAAAGATAATCTGGAGATGTGTCCTTTCAAGTAATTCAACTGTAATCAAATCAGAAGAAACATATTTTTTCAACAATCAGTACCCTGCACTGAAATGCAAGAGCATGTAACTTAAACTTTAAAGTCCCGACATGATTGCATTGCGATATATTTTTTCAATCGTTAAGCATATTAACATAACTAAAAGGCCACTTTTTATTCTTCTTCTAGATTTTAACTTAATTAAATTCATTTAATTTAATTATGTCAAATTCAAAATTCTCAAATTATTTGAAATATAAACAACAATACAACATGTCTACGCATTCCGCACAACAGATAAATCCACTAAAAAATACTTTAATGAGAATATTTCCTGAAACTCTCTTCACTTTACCCATTTAACCAGTTCCGGCTATTGTATGAACGAAAAATATTCGAAAAGTATTCAAAATGTTTACCTCTGGCTTAGGGCGAAATGGCACAAAGAAGTTTTTAACAATTCATTAGAATGTTACACGAGGACCAACGTGTTTTCTTATTAGGTATTTTTGTGCCTACGTTGTCCTTTTTCGGTGTTATAGAAATTCAACGGCACGAGGCGCGTGGACATTGAAAAATATACTGCAGGACTCTAATTTCGTAAGGTTTCTTAGTTTAATTAAGATACTCAAGGTGCGATCCGAACAGAATGCTGTTACACAGTTAAGTGACAGAAGGTTGTGAACTATGTATTTATGTAAGAGTATGCTTTCATAATCTGGTTTTGATGGGACTACGGACGATAGCAAGGATATTTTTGTACTGAAGGGCTATGAAAATATTTTTTTATGAAATGAGATTTATCTTTTGCTGTCGAAAAGGCGGGTGTTAGAACCTAATTAATGTTGGGATTTTGTTAATTAAGGTATTTGGTTGAAAAATTGATTTGTGCTAATTTTGTAGTGGTGAGTGGAGTGTGTATTTGAAGTTATTGACGCCAAATAAAAAAAAGTAAATTGACATGAGTTTCAGGACCGAATAGAAAAAAATCTCACTGACTTCGGTGTGATGACGTTACATTGAGATAATTTTTATTTTGGACTTAATGCAAGTAAGAAAATATCTTTACTAAAATTGGGAGTACAACATTTGTGATAATATCGAAGTAATTCCATCAAATTTTTAGGAAGTGTTCCTCCATGATAATATACTTGAGTATGTGGCATGATCCAATATTAACATAATAACATTGCTGCATGTTCAAAAATACTTTCAAACGCGTTTCAATCACCGAAAAATATGCAAAAGGTTCAATTTTTGAACTAATGACTAATAATAATAAAACTATTAATTGAAGTATAAGCATTCCCAATTCACATAATAAAGATAACGATAAAATTACAAAATAGTATAACTAACATAATTATCATTAGAAGTGTAATTATTTTTATAAATACAATTAAATAAATCATTTAACATTTAAGCCATTTAAAACATCTAAAAAATTGACAACACTGGAAAAGAGGGCGGATTTCCCTCCAAATATCGATATCTGTTAAGAAATTGAAATATATTTAGCTTCTATAGGAAAAATTAGTCTTCACATTAAAATATTTAATAAAAGTTCTTTGAAAAAATAACTTTTAAGAAAACATTTGTACTATTTTGGGATACTTAAATCTACATACCTACTATGCTCAAATCTTATTTTATTGAATGATTTTATTAAAAAAACTCAAGTTGCACAAAAGTAACAGAAGAAAAGTGCCGCAGAAAAAACAAGAAAGAAAAGAAAAAATAAGATAAGTAACAAAGATGGTATTTTGGCTCTTGCGGTTGGATGTTTATACTTAATACAAAGCACATGAAAGCAAAGATATTCGTATAACTGTCAACCATGCTGTTATTTATTTAGTCGAAGGTGTACCATTTTAGAATATGGATAGTTTAACAGTCGAACAACGCGTCAGGCGCGATTTTTCTGATTTTCCGGAAAACGTTTTGTTCAGTGATGAGGCCCATTTCTCGCTTTGTGGATACGTTAATAAGTAGAACTCTAGAATATGGGGCTCACAAAATCCACAAGTGATCGTAGAGAGGCCATTACATCCGGAAAAAGTCGCTGTGTGGTGCGCATTATGGTCTGGTGGCGTGAATGGGTCGTATTTTTTGAAAATAATCAAGGATGAGCCATCATCGCCAATTCTGAGCGCTATGGCCGCACGTTAACCGATTATTTTTGGACGGAAATGGAAGATTATGATCTTAAAAATATATGGTCTCAGCAGGTTGGGGCAAGAAGTCACATAACACAGGCAATTCGAGCTCTTTTGCAAGATAAATTTCCAGAACGTGCAGTTTCGCGATTGGCTGATGTAAATTGGCCTCCAAGATCCTGCAATTTAGCCCCTCTAGATTTAATGTTTGTAAGGGTATGCGAAAGATCGTGTCTATGCGATCAATCCCAAAACTCTGGACGAACTGAAAGCCAAGATTCGTGAAGTCATGACCGATATATTGCCCGAAATGTGCCGGAAGATCATTGAAAATTATCTCCAAAGGAATGGGTCCCATAAAAAATCCCGTGGAGAACATTTGAACGATATTGTATTTCACATTGGCAAAGATCCGTCTTTGAATATGAAATAAAAGTTACATCACTTTCTGAATATTTTGTGTTTTTTCAAGTTTACTTTTCTAAGCATAAAATGGATAACCCTATATATGTATGTTTCGCTCTCGTTTTCCAAGTCAATGACACTTTGCAGGACAATTTTAAGTTGGTAGTTTGTGTCTATCGCACACCTACTTGTTTTTTAATTAATTCTTGCCCAGAGATTTATAAGATTTATAAAAGTTATAGCTCGTAGATAAATAAATGATTATAGCTCATCTCATATAATACAATAATTTATTTCTTTGATAATCAATCTTCAAAATGTTTCTTGATATGGTGGTATTCTATAGTGCCGGAAATTTTCATGAGATTCTCTGTGTCTTCATTAGTCGTTAAAAGAACAAGAATACTCAAAACAACACCCAAAAATTCACACAACCGGACCATTGGCTTCCTGCCAATTGAGATTTTAAGTCGTTAGACAAACACTTGCATCTAACATTTGCATTTCATTGTTTAGCTCACCGGCGAAATATTGTGTCTTTCAAGCCAGCAATCTTCTTTTGGAAGGATGATTGAACTGAACGCAAATGCTAGTTCTTTCAAACCAAAATGATAAGGAAAATGTATGATAAATGTCAGCAAAGTATTTTTTAAAGGAAGTTATGGAAGCACTAAGCACTTGTAAATAAAGCGAAATTGAAGAGATAAATTTTCTGCATTTTTTAAACATGGATAATTGGCTCTCTAGAAGCCTTAATCAATGAACTTCACACAATTGCTTGTGGATTTTTTTAGAGTTGAAAGTTCGCTCTGAGCCAAAATCTGAAATTAGTATAGACAAATTAGTTAAAAGAAGCAGTATTGATTCCTTCTACATTAATCCCAAATAAAGAAACTGGGAAACTTATTGTAATAACGATTAAAAGTATTCGAAAAATATTATTAATTTTTATTTTCTAGCCATAGCTTTTAAAATTGATTGGCGAAAAAACGATATATTTTAGTAATATAGTGAAGTTAATGTAAAAAAATTTGATAAATGAGGCAGTTTTGATCCCATCTAAATTTAAGCTCCCTGCTGCAAATGAGTGGCTTATTATTGACAAAACTCGAGGAACTCTAGCTGGAGAAGCTAATTTTTTGCTAGTTTTAAATCAGATTTTACTTCGCTTTGTTTCCGCTTTGGAATACCGTAATAGCATCTTCTTATTCCTTTTATCACTCCCGTTTTGGTTGAATCTATAATAAAAACACTAAAATCTTCTTCTAGCTCAGGATCGGATGGACTACCATCCATAATTCACAAGCATCAAGCAGCTTTTTGTTCAATTAAAAAAAGGTTATCTGAATGTGTTTTTATTGCAATTTGGAAAGAAACCCTAATTCATCCTATACCAACGACAAGTGCTGCGTCATTTGCAGAAAATGTTCGCCCTATTTCCCTTCTTCCATCATTTTCTTGAGAGATACCTTCACGATACAATCAGGAACAATTATAGTCATCTTATTGTCTATCATCTTATTATGCAACAAATTTAGTACATTTTAAAAATTTTGTAGGTAAAGTAGTAGAAACCCAATATAAGATTCATGTAATTTACACGAACTTCTCGAAAGCTTTTGATCATGTTGATCACTGTTTAACTGTTATGTACGCTATAAATCCTGATTATCAACTCCCTTCAAGCCCAAAACTGGAGTTCCTCAAGGCTCCATACTAAGTCATCTGTTCTTCTTGTTCCATGTCAACGATCTTAGAAGTCATCTGTCTTGTGAATCTCTTCTTTGTCAACTGTCTTAAATTATTTATGAAAATAAGATCTCTTGAAAATTGCACCCTGCTTCAATCTAACCTTTCTGTTCTTGAAAAATGGTGCCAGGAGAAGAAGGCAACTCTTAACATAAACAAATGCAATTCAGTATTATTTCCCCATAAGATTACTCCAACCATGTTGGATTATTCTATGGTACCAGTAAACATTCTGCTACTAGCTGTATTAAGGACCTTGGTGTTACGTTTGACAACAAATTCCGATTTGACTTTCATTTTTCCGACATGGACCAACTGGGCCTTCAAGCTGTCGAGACTCGTTTTCAGTTAATCTCAGCCATTTTTTTTTTGTTCAATCATCCTTACTATTATATACATCTCTTGTAAAATCGATAGTTCTATTTAATTCTATTTTTTTCAAGGAACTAAGCCACTTGTTTATGAATTGATCATTTTCAAATTTTCTTTATTACATCATTTCGGTCCCGAATAGCCAATTAAATAAATAAAATCCATTTTGCGTGAAAATCGTAATAAAATTACAATTTAAATGGATCAAGCAAAAAAATTGAGTGATAGTGGTTGAGGAATATTCTGTCGTTATAGCCAATAGCAACCTGATTACCTCATTGCATGGATTCTTGTTATTAAAAGTCTGGCATGTTCTTCGGTTTTATGTATGTAAAAATTTTTTTTAATTACAGCACTTAATAATTTGTGCCATGTTTATTCTCAGCATCCTGATAAGCTCGGTTAAATAATATATCCTCAGCAGCGGTGAAATCAAAATTCAATCAACTACTCTTTTACAAAATCATCAACATTACAGGAGTATTCAAAAGAATTCAACAAAACAATTAAATGAAAGCTCCTTCAGTTGCACGAATGCATTGCACAATGCATCTACCATTTAGTATTTCGCACGCGAAACTTGAATTCAGGAAAGGTCATCAACAACAATGTATAGCCCTGGATTATACTATCAAGCCATCACTGCAATTAATCTACTAATGGCCGTGACATTAATCGATAGCGTAATTAAAACAATATGAACTCTAGCTGTTTGAAATGGAAATCCATGAATGTTATGATGACCCAATCCAACGTTACATAATTATGTTGACGGTCGCTTGTGCATTTTGAGTTATTTGGGTTGTATTTTTATCCAGTTCGTAAAAACATCCGCAACGAGCCCACGCTGCTTGTATCGGATTACGATCAACAATGCTGTGAGTGTGATGTCTCTTATCTTAATTTCAAGCAATTGGCTTAATTGTTGTAATTCGAATATAATGGTCCTTCATCATTTTCGAGTTAATTACGTATTTGTCTTCGATTGATTCGCATTGTTTTTCGTAGAATGGAAATTAATGTAAATGAGTGATTTTCCAGGAAAATCGAAAAGTCCTCAATTGAATGTTTTGCTTGCTTTCCGGAATGAGAATCATCCAGAAAGAATTAAAATTTATAATCGACTTAACCCACATAATTTATAATTACTCGCGTAATTTGTTTACATCATTACGCCATTATCTTTGATTTATTGCGTTAAATAGAGCATACATTGTATGGATGTGTTCTTGATTCCAAAAGAAAACGTGTTTTTACAAATAATCTTTATTTTCAAAATCCATTGCTCTCTTATTGAATTGTAAGAGTCACTATTTACCGAAATTAACCTGCTACAAATTTCCGCTGCAAATAACCTTGAAGACTCGCAAGTAAACTAAAGAAGCGTCATAAATATACGAATCTTTACGTACTTAGTTGTATCAAGAAGATTACCCAGCTTTCGGAATAAATTTACGAGTTCAAGAATACCCAAAGTATTTAATTCAAGTAATTTGCATTTTCAATTTAAATTTTGCAAATCTGTTGAAATTTCAGTTCCGGACTGAAACTTATACTATATACTACATAATTACGCTTGGATGGTGGCCGCTTGCACACTTTTGTGCACGGCATGGCAATTATCATTCAGCGATGCAAAGGTGCATGGACCTTGTACAGATTTCCCGTTGATAAATATGAACGTAGAACGTGCCAGGAACGATTTACAGAAATTGCGTGATTTAGACTCATCCATCGTACTACAATCGGGAATTTTAGTGGAGGAAAAGTTTGACTTTATTTAAATTTCAGTTGGTGAAAGGTAATTCGACATTAGGCACCCGACAAAGTGAAAGTGCATTGATTTTATTACTTCCAAAGGGGTGAGTTCAGCAATACTATGAATAATTTTTTATGGAATCTTTTGAGAAATATAATCATAAACTATTTCTTTAGTCACTGCATCTAGTAAGATACTTTCACCATTTCTTTCTATCACTAACCATACGAATACTTTCTTTATTAAATAATTTAAGATTCGAATGCACACAAGCCAAGAATACTGTTGATCACAAAAAAAAGGTACTCCCCGGCGGGGAATCGAACCCCGGTCTCCCGCGTGACAGGCGGGGATACTTACCACTATACTACCGAGGACCATACTTATTTGAATATGAGAAAGCACTTAAGCGAAGTATTTAATTTCATGTAGCAGAGAGCAGTTTGAAATTGGAAAATATAACATAGTAGCATTTTGTCACTTAATAGAGCCAAAAATATATTGTCAGAAGTGGGATTCGAACCCACGCCCTCAGAGAGGACCAGAACGCTCATAACCCTTATCAGTTTAGGGACTCGAAACACAGTGAAAATGCTTCAAGTAAGATTTCTCTTGAGTCTGGCGCCTTAGACCGCTCGGCCATCCTGACATATTAATGATATCAACTATCTAGTGAATTGAATTTTCAGCATTTTCCAAAAATTATCAAAAAAACTTCGTGCAGATAAGATTAATTTCACTTTAACGTCATTTTCAGTTCAAATATTGAATTATTTTTGTGCATAAAAACTTATGGTTTCATTGAATTTCAAAGAAAATGAGACAATCGAGTGCATACGATAGCGGCCAGAAAAATTCGAAAAATTCACGCCTGATAAAATAATAATAATCAAGAAATGTATTTCAGTTTGAAAATGTGCACATTTGCACACATGTGTGCTTTAAATCCTATGAAAATGGCTTCGAATCAAAAATAAGAAATGAAAACAGTTGAAGTAGTGAATCGAAAATATTTCTTTATGAATCAGATCAACTATCTCGAAAAATTAATGCCAATGTTATGAGATGAATCTGCAAATATTTTAATTGTGATTTCTAAATTGAGCTGCTCATCTATATGCATCAATATATTTCTACATTAAACAGTTATTTAAAATAAAATATTTTGTCAGAAGTGGGATTCGAACCCACGCCCTCAGAGAGGACCAGAACGCTCAGAATGATACTTGAACACGGCGTGCAAGTAAGATATTAGTCTTGAGTCTGGCGCCTTAGACCGCTCGGCCATCCTGACATGCTTTCTAACTACACTTATTTCAATTCTGCTTACAATACTCGAAAAAATCGATTCAATGCATAGAAAACGAACCAACGAATAGTCATAATACCCGACGAGTATGTGACCGTATGTATGAAATCTGCAAATAGATTTAAATTCACATTAGGTATTTTTAGGTTGCTTCCATTCGCTGATAAGATAAGAAATGATGATGTATAGATATTTTCTGGCTGCTTTAATAATAGCTTACGTTTATCATTGTGACGTCACTTTCAGACTTGAACATGCGTGAGTTGAATGGAATATATTTTGATAATAAGTATTTGTACTAAGTTTCTATTATGAATTAGATTTATTTGAACTCAGTCTATAATCAACAGTTTTTTTTTGTCAAAATAGATTATCTAAAAATACATGACTTATGTAGTTTTGGATTGAAATTTTGTCATGATGGATTTAATACCTACGACTTGTGATGTTTGAGTAGTGTTGACATTTTCAATTGGCAGTCGTTTTGAGTGAATTATGTCGAATAAACTAGAACTGTTGTGTGCTTCCTACAGAAACACTGTTGTGAAATGATTATTATCATATGAAAGCTGATTTGTTTACAACATTTTATAAATATTTTTTTTTAAGGTAGTGAAACTGAGCATGAAGAATTGATTATACATGCTATTTATCATGTATAGTTGTGATAATGAAATAATAAAAGATTTTGATATTGACATGTACATATGCATATCTCTATGCTAAGAATATATGTGTGGTTTAAATGTTTCATGTACAATTTAGTTTATACTTTTGAGAATCTTACTCAGAGTGGACGTAGTTTTTAAAGAGTAAATCTGGAGGGTATGTGTGTTAAATTATTTCTAATAAACAATCAGTTCAGTTTTGCTCTATTTTGATTTACTAGCAGTGTTGCATTGAATTAATTTGCTCAGATAAACAATATTTTATAGTTTTTTTTAGAAAATTATTATCCTTTGCCATACAACGTAGGGATTATTTTTACCCCATGACTTTCAAAATGCATTAAATATAATGCATAGCACAATCAAATAAATTGAATTTTACAGTAGCTGGCAGCTGAATACTGGCCTGTCAATTGATAATGCTTAAAATGTACTGCAAAAATTATGTTTTCGTGTGCTTTTTTAATTGAAAAAATATACATTACTTTCAAGTTGTATGCCGAAGGTTAAAGAAAACATTATACGTTATCGAATGCCGCAGAATCATATTAGATACTGTAGACGGTAAATTAGCATATCTTTTTTATCAAAATAAAAAATTTTGAGTTTAAATTTTGAAAATTTGGATTTGTACTGTGCCTCACTCTTGTGCTGGCAGTATGCTAGGTGTGGCGTAGATTTTAGTCCAGTCAAATTGGCGATCAACCTCGGAATGAGAGATAATAAGCTGAATTTTCGTATATACCTTCATTTTGGCGTTCTAAAAGTTATATCAAAAGTCTCATTAAATCTCGTGTCTGCGTCGTAAGTTATTCAAGGTCAAATGTAAAAAAAAACACTTTTTGCCGATTATCTTGGTTTCTATGGCTCTAATGATGCTAACATTTATTATATAAATTGTAGAACATAGCATTTGCGACAAATTTTATTTGAAACATTTTATCATGCGCTCAACCGTTTTTGTGATAGAGGGCGCTGAACGCGTAGCGCTCAGCCATACGTACTGTTATGTTAAGTCAACCGAGAATATCTGTGAATACTACCTTGAATTTTGAATTATTTGTATTATTTATCAGTTCATACATTGTATTTAATAACACTACATATTTTCAATATAGTTATTTAATAATACTTACCTACACCAGTCAAGACACGTTTTTGTCAAATCGATATAAGGGGGGGTATGGTCAGAGCAGCACATTTTAAACCCATTTTCAAGATTTTTTTTTAGAAAACTGTTAATAGTAACTTGATTGGGATAATACCTACAGTAAAAAACAACCTTTGAAGAGTATACAAAAAAAAATTTATTGAAAAATATCGAAAATTAAGCTCGTGACATGAATTTGACATTTTCGTTCAGGACAAAGAGTTGATTTGCGGTGAGACACATAACTAATGACTGGATCATCGTAAACAAAAAAACCAAAAATGTTTCGTTAGTTTATGAGTTTCTTGAGGTAATGCTGTCGAGTTTTTCCAAATATCTGGATTATTTAATTTTTAGTATAAGTTTGAAGTCATAAAAACGAAAAAAACGGGAATTTTTTTTTCGAAAATTCTGTTTTCAGTTGTAAAAAATTCCATAAATAAAAAAAAAGCAAGAAAAAAAATATCTCGACAGCGTTACCTAGTAAATTGCCTACAGAAATAGTGTGCAAAATTTCAGAAAGATCGGTCGAGTAGTTTTCGAGTTACATGTCTCACCGACTTGAAAAATAAAATTCGTCAAAAAACGCGTTTTAAAATTTTAACTGTGCAACAAAAGTGCGTGAAAAATTACGAAACACGTGTACCGTAACTGCTCGATGAAATGAATGTATACTACTACAAGTCACATATATAAATGTTTTTACACAAATATAGCACAGACAGGTGTGGATAGAGTGGGAAGACTCTACTATTACGTATATGAGAGCTGCGCGCGGCTAATAAAGCAGGAAAGGAACGCGATTTGCGCGAAAATATGAATTTGAGATATTTGTATTGTTAAGCTGATAACTTCGTTAATTTTGCTCGGATCGACCTGAAATTTTGTATGGACACTCCTGAGTCACTATACACTAGTCACTAACCAAAATAAAAAAAATCGATTTTCTGACCATACCCCAGTCCCCAAATATACGAAAATGGAATTCGGACCTTACAAGCGATATACAATGCTCCAAAATATGAGGATAGTATCGATTATCTTTGAAATCTACAAAACTCCATAAACCTGTCCAGTTATCTAATCTTCTACCGACAAATGCAGCAGCCTATCAGCATATATAGTAAACCGTGCCTATTACCAAGTTCAAAAATGGTAAGGGCATGATTTAGAACCCAAAATGAATTGCTGCTCCAAAATGAATTCCTGGAGCCAATGACAACAATATTACCACCAGCTTTCGTTGAATTACTTAATAATCTATTTTGTGATTGTAATAATAGATGTGGTTCACGGTACGGGTGTAGAAAATCGGGGTTGCAATGCACTTTAGCTTGTGGCCAGTGTAGTGGGCAAGCTTGCCTCAAATCTGTTTCATTGCAAAGTGACTGTGGGGAAAAGAGTGCATTTGACCCGGAAATTATGGAAGGTCTGGAAACATCAATTCAGGGCAACGAAGATGATGATGATGAAACAGAAATTTTCGAACGTCCAGAAGATGACGATGAAGAAGATGAAAATTAATATTTTTGTTCTTGAAATTATTAAAAATTTATAGACTTTCACTGCAATTCAATTTAAATCGTAAGAAGTGTACAGCTGCTGAATATAGATGAAATTAAATTATATTAACTCGCTTTACTTCTACTTAAAATTTACTTAAACTATTTGTATAACCGCCCTCTATCGCAAAAACGGTTGAGAGCATGAAAACATGTTTCAAATAAAATTTGTCGCAAATTTTATGCTCTACAATTTATAAAATAAATGCTAACATCATTGGAGCCATAGAAACCAAGATAAAAATGTATTTTTCACCTTTGATCTTGAATAACTTACGACGCAGATACAATATTTCATGAGAAATGAAGGTATATACGAAAATTCAGCTTATTATCTCTCATTCCCCTTTTTCATGCTAAAGTGACTGGACTGTTTGTACATTTAAATGCCTCCGGAAAATTTGGATTTCTCTTAAATTATTCTTTACTGATTTTTTGCTAATGAAATCGACTATTGCTATAAATATTTGTATGTGTACTATTCTCGCACTTCCTCATATGTTTTCCTCGGTTACTACTTAGTTATTTATATTTATTTATTTACATTTATTTTTTTATATTCATGTTTTATTAGACACTTGGAGATACAATTGATTCTTGAAATCAACCTAAAATTAAAAATTAAACTTGTTTGCTTACTAAAAATAATTTCTAATCAAATATGATTTTTAAATTTCGTTTAAAAAATTGCAGCCAACCGTAATCTAGCTCATAAAACTGTCAGAAAGCATGATTTTAAATAAAGTGCAGTGATTTTAAGTAAAACTGGTCCTTAAATTTGGGCACGAAAATGTAATACTAGTTTTTAGTTTCTAGTTTTTTTAGAACTTCGGTGAGCAATGGATTTTAGAAATAAACTGTTCTTGTGACATCACTTAGCTTTATATCAGATTTACACGACACAACAGATTTAACGTATTATTACTGTTTTCTGAAAAATGGATATATTGTAAATCATGGCTACTTTTTTATGGGATAATTATTGCTAAATATTATCAAAACTGAAATTTCATGACACTTTTAAATTTTTTTTAGCTACAACGTTTGTGAGGTTTGGAGGAAGTTAGTGGAGACATCGTTCACCATCTATGAAGACATCAATTCCACATTCTACTTTACCCCCTGATTTAATTACTTTATTCCCTTAAGGTCACGATCGTTCTGGCGACTACACATTCGGGCGAAGATAACGGTTATAATTTTTAATGGAACAGCATATATTTTCCTAAAACTGAATATACAAAAAATGCCGAACAGAAGTCTGGCTCAGTGATGCCAAGTTAGCTACATTGTAGCTAGATTTAGCTACAAAAAGAACCTGTTTAGCTACAAAATTTTTCATTTAGCTATTGGCTACAAATTTAGCTACTACTTTATAGATTATATATAATTCAAATTTTTGCTTTGATTGCATTAATTTTCAAAGTGGAACTGCTGAAAGTATTACTACTGCCATAAATACGTGCTTAGAAAACTATAACCTAAATATTAAAAATGTAACAGACAACGCAAATGTTATGGTCGGAGTCAATAACGGTGTATTTTAAAAATTAAGTCGCCAATATCCTTGTTAAATATTAATAAGATGTGTGTGTCGTTCCGTTCAGCTTTCAGTTTCTGCAGCTGCAAGATAGTAAAAAACGTTAGAGTTTTTACTTGCAGAAATTTATAATTGGTTCTCTAAATTCCTTTGAAGATGATATGGAGTTCATAAACGAGGTGGCTATCAATAAAAGGATCAGTATCAAGGATCTTCAGCCAAAAGTTAGGGCTAAAACCCACTTCAGTATAGTCCAAAGATCAGAAGAATGTTATTTAGCAAAAATGATTTACAAGGAGTATAACAATTACAAAACCTTTTATATCTCCTATTTCTTCAACCCATTTTAAAGGATGCTTCTATCATGAACAAAAAAATAGAAAGTAATTCTATTGATCTCACTAAGCTTTTTAACGATTTTTATACTATTTATCCGATACATTACCCGATGTACATCCAATATTTTTCCATATGAATTATAAACATTAGCTTAATAAAACTGTTTTCCAAAACCTTGAGTTTTTTATTGTTGGAGTTAGCTACACTTTTTAGCTACAATGGAAACTTTTTGGCTATTTTTAGCTATGTTTTTCCTAAATTCTAGCTACAACGACTGGGAAAAGTTGGCAACACTGGTCTGGCTCCTCTAATCCAATCCCTACTTCAAGTCAAAGAGGTGACTATATCAACCATCAATTGCCTTCATGACAAACGAAAAGTAGCTAAAAGGCTTGCCTCAGTGTAATCTGGAACAGAATGTTACTCATTATCTTCCATGACTCAACCAAGTGAAGACTGAATCAAAGTCAACCGATTACCCAATAGTCGGTTCGGGCAAAAGCTTATCAATATTCTTAGCATGGAAAGCTGAGTTGCTTTCGTCGAATCTAATTAAAGTGACTAGACGAACCCTTATTATTTTCAAATCTACAAGTGATTTAAGTTTATTCAAATCGATTCAATTGCATTTCGCTCAAACACTTTCGGGAACATTCACTTTCGTATTTTAATAGATTTAGTTCGAATCTACTTAATTACAGTTTAATAAATTGACATATACCCAAACATAATAATTTGATAAATATTTCAGTTGAAAGATTTCAAACGATAGAATTTAAATTCTTTCTCTTTTTCTCCTCATTAATATGCGGGATCGATATATAATGAACTGGAAAAATACTAGCATATCTGAAAACTTTTTTTCCAATAATGTTTTTTCGTTTCATATTTTTCTAAAAATCTATGATAACTACATTTACTACATGGGCATACTTAAAAAAGTCAAAAATTGCGTATGTAATAGAAAAGTTTGACAATTTACCAGAGATGTTTTCGTCAATTTATAAAAGCAAGCTCTAAACACACTTGAAAGTTTTTTCAGTAAATATTTTTTTCACTTCAATAAAACACATCTTGACAATAAATTCCATAAATCCGTACGAAAAACGACCAACGTGACGCAATTCGTCCAAACAAGAACTGCAATTATCGTATCAATTTTTCAGCCATTCCTGTTTGCCCAGTATCAATTCAAAACTTTCAAAGTCGTTCAAAGTTTTCCGACTAGGCAGAGAATCCTTTGAAATGTTTGCCAGCTAATGTCAAGGAAGCCAAACAGTATTTCAAAGACAGTATTTATTAGAGCCCCAGGCATTGAAACTTTCTCCGGCATGCTTTCAGAGGCTAATTACTTCTATCCAAAAGTATCTTCAAAGTATTGAAATATGTTTCTTGTTTTTGAAAAGAATACACTTTTGTACGAAAATATGACATAACTGCTAGACATTGACATTACCTGATTTAACTTTGAGAAAACGCTCCCTGGTTCTCAAAGTTAAGTCAGCATAATCTATAACCTAAAGCATTTTCTTCTTCTTCAAGAACAAACTTCGTATTCGTAACAATATGATTTTCAAACTGCATCACGGAAATAAAGAAGAGCGTATAAAATATTTTAAGAGCAGAAAACTTTTCTTTTTCTTTATACGATATGGTTTGACTTGGTTTTCCACCTGTCAGACAGAAGAACAATACATCTTTCAAACGATTCAATGAATAAACTTGTTATTTCCAGAGTGCAAAGAAAAACACGTTCTTTTGCATTTCCTCAATTCTAATTAGTTTCCATCGAAACGACATCCCGAAACCAGAAAAAAATCGAGCATCAAAATCAATCCGAAACAGAGTTGATGCCTGACCATGACAACGGAAAACGAAAAACGAAAAGTGAAAGCCCAGGAATTGCTTTTCAAAGAACATCAACAACATAATCTAGCGATTCTCTAGCGCCAGCAAACTTTATTAAAACTTTCGAGTTTTTTTCGTACGGTTGTCACTCCTGCTGGCAAATTAATTGGATTCTATTTGATTTAAACAGCACGAATTGGATTTCGATTAAAAATCTGAAAAATTGAAATAAATCCCTTATCCTTACCGTTTTGACTATGCGGCACCGAAAATTACGAGAAGGTATTAATTTCAAATTTTTAAACATTCAAAGATCAGGGTTTGTCTTGACGAGTTTCAATTATAACGCTTTGTGGTTTGTGAGAAAGAGTTTTGCAGACGGCATACATAATTATCTTCAGATAATATTCCCATTTGTCCAATGTTTTTTCAACCACCTTTTTGATGATTTTTTTAGTCATTCTCGAGAGCGAAATGAATCGGCGAATTTGGCATCCAGTTCGTCAAGTGAAAAATTGATATTTGGCTGTGTAAATAAATTGAATTTGCAAAAGTTTTATAAGCAAATAATTGACCCGAAACATCTGCGACAGAAAGGGCTCTTTTCCCAATATCTTGACACGATACTGTGCCATCTTTGACGAGGGCTCTGTTAACGTAGGCGCGGCAGCCACGGAACTTTTTGTCACTACGATGCTCTCCGGATAGAAATTATTTAACACTCTGTTTGCCGCTCATGAAAGTTCAGACGGTGTTGTCGTGATGCCTCCTTTGGAGACACAATTCCATACGTTTCCGAAAACACGTCCCTAAATGCTTGTTATTTGTCTCTTTGATAACAGTTTATTTTCTGTATCATTCACAAGTATTGCAGTTCAAACAAAAAATCGACTTTTTTCACTCAAAAAACTTTGCGTTTTAACAAAAGTTCGTTTACAGGGACTTTTTTCAAAACGCAAAGTTTTTTGACTTGCGACAAGACTGCGGAGATTCGAATCGTCATGAGAGTGTTAACTGAACAAAGTTATGCGGCACAGAGGAACTGTGATTGGAATATTGATGAGATCTTTCGCTGCGCTCCGAATTCGTCCTTGTTGAGTTTTTTCTTGTCTTTCTCACGCCTGGTAAACAAAAGCTGAATTGATATTTCGGAATGCGATTCGAGTTGTTTTGAGAAGTTGATTATCGGCTTGTGAGTCGTTAGTACTAGTCGTCATTATTAAAATGTAAATGAGACGCTAGATATTAGCAAAGACGAAAACGCAACGTCTTTAGTCAGGCGATTGACACTGATTGCCCTCGGGGCATCAAAGATAAATGTTCGTAGCACTATTTGAATTAAGACAATTTACAAATTTATTAAAATTATTTCAATAGCTTCGGTAAATACTTCGTTTCCATAGACATTTCGTGGAGCTATTGAAGTTCATGTTCTGTATTTGAAGAAATAGGAATAACATTCTACTTAAACTACAAACTGTTGCTCGACATTTTATTGAATTTCTGCTCATGTGTCGTATCTGCCCATGCAATTTGCATTAGCTCGTGTAATATTTATAGCTTTAAAAAATTCCGTGGATTTAATTTTTTATGAAAACATAATGTTGACATGACAAGTTAATCGCATTGATATTAATGCAAATATAAATTGACACTTTACCACATGCAAATCTAAATTGACACAATTTAATGCAAATCTAAATTGACACTTTACCACAGTTTGCCAGGTTAATCTTTCCTTATGTTCTGTAATATAGTCTGTGAAGTGATTTAATATTTTTCGTTGCATTATCGTTTTTAGATTTCTGATCATTATAATAATTTTGTAGCTTCCATGGAGCTAGGAATGTCTATGTTAAAAAAGTTTTAACTTATCAAACAAAAATGGACTGAAAGTGCCAAAAATTGCAAAACCACAACTGTTGTTGCTAACGTAATCGCCAAAAATTCATATCAATAATTTGAGAATAAAATATTTCTGAACATTCAGAATCATTTCTTTAAAAAATATTGAAGTCAAGCTCAGATATGGTGCGGGAAAATAAAGAGAAAAATGGTACCGTCGATTTTTATCAATTTTCACCCTAATTTTGATAGCTTGAGTATGTGGTGGTCAAACCGCCTATATCAATCGTAAATAAGAGGGCGGACAACAAAACATCAAGTAGAAAAAATAGACGTTTATTTATTTTTTCATATTCGGACAGTATCTCAAACATACAACTTTAATGAGTCGAACAAAATCAGAAAAATAATTTATCTAGATGCAAAAATCATTAAGAAGTTACAGCAATAGGACAATCTATTAACAAGAAACTTAAAATAAATTGATTTCGCACAATATTTATTATATTTCTGTCATATTTTGATTCTGTCATCCCTTTCAACTTTTTCCCTGAAACTGTTATACCTAAGAACAGGTTGATATTTCAGTTTACCGCTTATAGTTTTTCCAATTCTAAAATTATCTCGAATTTAACCGGCGAAAACGTCGACATTTATCTGCACAATTTTAAACTTACTCTATTCTACGACTCGTTTCAACAAATTATAACTGAAATTTTTCTTATGTCGTTTCAAAAGTTGTTTTCTCGAAAACGGTTAACGCCTCTTTTTGACATTTTTTCATTACATACATAGATATATTTAGCCATTGTGAGCTAACATCTGCCAGATTCATATTTTTGCCAAATAATCCATTGTAGTAAAAACATACAAAACAAAATTCCATTCAAGTTTTTAATTTTTGCTAAGCATAAACAGAATCATAGAACTTATCTTATTCTAAAAGTGTAGCATGTGAGAAATTTTTTGAACTGACCTAGGCAGAAATATCTGTCAAAAAATTTGGCACAAATTTCCATCTATTTCGTGTTCTTTTTGAGAGCCTGTTGACAGTACAAATTTGTCATAGCGCAAATGTTACATTTGCGTTTTCATTTTTCTTTCCGTTATAAATTTGAGACAGTTTGTCAGCATGCAAATTAGCAAGTATTATGGCAGCGCAACAAAAATTTGTAAATAGTATGCTTTATTATTCATTCTTTGTGTAAATTGTTTTTTCTACTGAAACATTTTATGCTAGGATCTCAACGACAGACTTTTTGTTGTAAAAAACAATAGACTTTCTATAATTCTCCAATGTGTAGGGGGAAAATAAAACGAAAATATTGAAAATATCGCATTTTTCCAAAAATAACCCATTATTTCGAATTATGAAGAGCTAATTCTGGAATTTGGAACTCAGAAAAAAGTTTTTTCTTTTAAATTCTCGTTCTAGCTTATCTGTTTTTTTAAACAAAGAATTCAATTCCGATGATATTGAAACCGGGTTGCAATCAGTCATTGCAAACTTATCGAGTATTGTTTGCGTTAAACGAATTGTACCTGCTGACCGGTCCCTTTCAATTAGGATACCTAAATATGTGAGTACTTTAGTATTCTTATACGTTATACTGTATTCAGTCAGCATCGCGTTCAAGAGCCTTTGAGTCTGCGGCTTTAATTTGCCACACACACAAACCCATCATTAACGTGTAGAACTACAAATATTTGACAACATTTTGAATGATATACCCATGGGTCAGCAGCTGATGGTTGCAGTTCAAATCGTCGAATGAAGTCATCGAATTTCAAATGCTGGTTTCAATCCATACAAGTTCTTTTTGAGCAAACAAATGCGAGCGGTGTCATCCGCAAATCCATCTGGCTGTTTTTTATATATCGATTCTTCAAGATCACCATATAAAAACGCAGTCTTAACATCAAAAGTCAAAATTTCGTAATTCTTCGCTGTAGAAATTGCCAAAAATATTCAAATTGAGCGGAACCGTGAAACTGGTGCAAAAGTTTCTATATAGTCTTCACCTGGCCGTTGTGAACAGCCTTTGACTACGCAAAGTGCTTTGTAACGTTCTGTTGAACCATCGTGATTTGTTTTCAATCTAAATATCCATTTGTTGCTTAATGCTCGTCGACCTTGATGTAAATCTACTAGTACGCCAGTGTAGTTTTCCTTTAAGGACTTCAATTCGTTAACCATTAACAGTTCCGACTGTTTTCTTTCTTTCGACAGTGTCTGAGTATCATTTGCATTCTTTTTGGCTGTTTTACTTCGCGGTTGTGTTGCTGACAACCCATCATCGTCATCTTTTATAAGTGCGACTGGTCATTTTCAATTAAATTGAGAAATTCATCCAATAGTTGAGCCATTTTTTTTGGATGATCTTCCTTTTACTTTACGAAACGTTCGCACATTATTAGTGTCGGGCTGCCACAAACGATATCCATTCTTTGCATACCCAAATAACTAACTTTGGCTGCATCTTCCATCGCTTCGTTTCATCAATTAGCGCACACGCTTTACTTCCTATAATTCGCAACTTAGTAACATCTGGTTTCCGTTCATGAAACACTTCAAAAGGTGTTCTACCTTCCAGTCGTTTCAACGGGATCAAATTTCGTAAGCTTGCTGATGCTACCAACATTTCGGCCCAAAGTCCCAACGGCAAATCTCCAAGAATGGTTCGAGCCGATTCGACTATTGGCCTATTTTGCCTCTCTACGTGACCATTTTGCTGAAGGCAATACGGAACCGTTTATTCAGCTTTTATCAAATTATTTCTTAATAACAGCTTAATTACTTGATTTTTAATTTCTGCAGCATTATCGCATTTAATGCGACGTACTTGGTGACGTTCTGCTTTAACATTTTTGATAACTTCTGCTGAAGCATCTGTAATGCATTCTTTTGTCTTGAGCGGTAACTCCCATTTGACGTCAGAACAGTCCTCAACAAATGCTGCGCTGAGCCTGGAGAGCCTCCAAAATTTTCAACACGCATCGGTCCGATAATGTCAAAATGCATTAGTTCACTTGGCATTCGGGAGCGTTCGGTAGCTGCTGTAACACATAAAATTAAAGGAGATCTTCATGGGAAAATCACAAGCCAACTTTTCAATGGTAAAGGTTTTGATCAAAGTTTTGACCACCTTTGCCGGTGAGTTTCATTTTTTATTGACAAAAGCTTAAAATATTTACCAAACAATGCTTCTTAAATGAAAATGTTTGTTAAATGCTCCTGGGATTCCAGGAGGCGATGCATTCTTTTTAGAATATGCGCAGCAAGAATAGACGTTAAATATTTTTAATACTTTACATACTATAATAAGCAGTCTGTTTAGATATAAATTACAGTATTTGACAATATGTGAAATCAATGACTGGTCTACATAATCAATGCTTACGCCTAAACAATTTTCATGCAATCCCTTATCTTTACGCGTTTATTCGTTACAACTTCTATGCATCAAGTACATCACCAAATATGTGACATCATATTTGTAACGAATATTCCAGTAAGTGAAGAAATAACCGGACCAATCTTCGCAAACGATATTACGATTTTATGCATGCATTGACTTAAATCCAAATATACCATCTCGAATTCTGTAAGTTCACATCCTGTGTATTACCGTATGACTGATAAGTAAAGTATCAAAAATCACGAATCCAAATACTCCCACGCTACTTTTACAGAGAAGAGCTTCACTAACTACCGAAGCAAAATACATCGCGACGCAGGTTGACCAGAAGGAACAAATGGATGCTCAACAGCATGTCTATTTTTTCCAACTTCAATGTATTTATTTATATAATTTTCACAAAGACCTCTGAATCGATACGATTACAGAAGAACAACTACAATGGAAAACATATGGCAACTTATGCTGCTGACATTTTTACAATAAAAAGTTTGGAATGATGGAAAAAGGCTAGGTCATTTTTATTTTTGTAAATTTGACGTCAAAATCTATCACCCCCTAAAATTTTAATTTTTGTAAAGAGATAAATAGTGATAAACAATAAATCCTCAGAAGACAACAAGAAGATTCGGACACTACGCAAATTTTACATAGCTATTGTTTGAATTATTTCAGTATTTTCGGCTACCATATTCGAGAACTGTCTTTCCTATAAATTCTTCAAAATATGCTTTAAAATAAATGCTTAATATTTCTCAAATTTCTTAGCTCACAATACATTGGAATTTTTCTTATGGCACAATACGTTGCAATCTTTTCGAAAGTAAGCAATGTGAAAAAAGCTTGTATATCGTTAGCAGGACGTTTTGAAATCAACAGTCAAATTTTCACTTTCTGAAGGTGGTTTTCTGAAGAGTGAATATTGGGAACCATTAAAAACGATGTTCAATCTCATGCAACTATTTTTTCAATTATATCTTTCACATCGATTTGTGGTTAATTAGAAATTGATATTCCAGCATTTAAAATGCACTAAATTTTTTCAAGTTGTGCTTAAAACTGCATGCTGAAAATAAGTTAAAAAAATTACAGGAAAAAATATTAACAAATAAAATTACATCAAATCCAGATAATACATAATTATCTAATATCTAAGAATAAAATAGAAAAAAACGCGAAACGTTTCGGCAGGACTCTGTGCATTGCATTCAGCTTCATTTGAGCCACTAGGTATTATATACTTTACAAAAATTTATGGTAGCTATAGACTACAACACTTCATAAATTATAATGTGAACTGGCTATATCAAGACTTTGCTGTTCAAGAAAACGTCCTCCTCCTATTCCTCCAAGAAATATAATTTACCACAGCACCCAAATTCATATTGTGTAGAGTGCTGAAGCACGCCTCCATATTGAATATTAATCGCATGTGTCAATCAAATTAAAGTACGTCTCAAGTAGAATTTGATTCGTTCTAGAAGCGTATGAGAAATGATTTTTTATTTCTGTTTACATAGCCTCGGAAATAGAATTGAAAAATGATTTTCGAAAAAAAAATCGGTTTCAGTAAATTGTGTAGGTCTGACATGCGAAGGTAGATCACGGCAATGGTTTCCCGAAAAATATACGCGTATATTAGAATTTTTTTCAACTTAATTATTACAAAAGTCTTGTAAGTATTCGGGGCTATTCACATTTCACAGCTCCATACCGCAAGCAATATGAGAAAATATTGAGCTGTCGATCTTTCGATTGCAAAAAAATCTAATTATAGATAAATCTAGAACGTGAAGAAAACTGTTTAATGTCAAATGTTTACACACGAGGAAAGTCCCACTGCCCGAAATTCTATTACGAGAAAGTTACAATAAGTGCTTCTGCAGAATCTCAATAGGCTAATCGACAAATAAACGCCACTTATTAAATTGGACGCCTCTCGAACGGAACGTAGCGTTGGAATTCGAAAGCAGTTTAGAAGAGTCATCGCATTGATTCTAGTCATACGGTACGAACGAGCAATAACAAATTCGATAGTGTTTGTTTACTTGTTGTCGTATATTTTTGTGATTTTATTTGCGCAATAAACACTTAGTCGGAATATATACAAACCATAGAATTGAATTTGATGTTGAGTCATTATTCGAGACAAATTAATTATTTTGAATGTTTTTCAACAGTGGGCTATTAGCACCCAACTGTTCGCCATATGGGGGCTATGAATCAACAGGACTCAAACAATTTTCCCTTTTCGTGTTAATCAATGTGAAGCGAACACTTTTTTGTGATTCACTGCTTTTAATGGAGCATATTGAGGACATGTAAAATGCAATGGCCGGGGGATGTTATAACTAACAAAGGCGTACAAATCTACATATGTCGCGGTAGTGTGAAAGAAAATTAGCTAATTAATCAGTCAACGTTAAATTTGATGGAGCGATGAATAATTTAGAAATAAAAAGAATATCGTGATTAGAGGTATTAAATCACGTGACTCGACTTAGAGTGAAAATTTGTTATTAGAGCAACAAATGCTTTGTTAACTTATTTGTTAGCCACACGAACATGAACAGTCTGTACTATCTTTGTTTAATTTTTCAACATATAGCATGGTACAGTTTAACGTGAAGTCTACTTAGGTGAATAGTAACCACACCATTGCTCGATTATTATTCTAGATAAACTTTGACTCAACAATATTTACATAGCTTAAGGTCCTGGTGACTCTGATGGGACCAATTTGTTATCGAAAGAATGGTCTCAATACAGTGGGAAGAATTGGTTTAGAAATATTTACTTACCCAATTTGTTTAGTCTTCTGCCGCACCTATCAAAATCTGATAATCCTAACATGTTCGATGAGCACAAAATTATATTTTAAATACTTGAAATTAACGGATCTTCTGATAACCACGAAACTAAGCCAGAAAAATATTATTTTTGTGGATGCAATCAGCAATAAAAGAAGCATTTCGCAAGATTCCTGTGGAGACAAATAACTGAGCTGAAACAGTTATAAACATTTATGAGAATGAAAACTAAAAATAGTTATAAACAAATTCAGATCATTTGCTGCGAATTTCAATAAAACTTTGTGGACGTCTGGAGTAACAAGTGGGGCATATCAGATAAGTCTGACTTAAGAATATTAAAAAGTAGAGGAGCAATGTGGCTGCCTTAAAGTGCATTTAAGGAAACATTTTTTTTCGTAGACAAGTCATTGGAATTTCACAAGCTGCGACCGGGTGTTGTGTTGATTGAAGAATCATATCAACACAACACCTGTAATTTGCAACTTCTTTAGCTTCAAAAAATCAGTACATAATTATCAAATTAAACGATTTTGTTGCCGATTTGTATAGACTGCATCAATTTCAAAACTCATCTATGACTTACATAAATTACCAGAAATAAGGGCTATTATATGAATTGTTGCAGTACTATGAATTTTTCTAAATCTATAGTTTCACGACAAAAAAAAATGTGAACAGGATATTGTCGAAGAGCTTACGAATGAAGAATGGAATTGATATGCTTCTTTAGAGCGGGTATTATTATTTTCGAGCAATGCAGTATTTTAATAAAAAACCCGATGCAGGAAGAATTAACTTTTCCACACCGTTTGCCAGAATGGTAGGAATCAGAAGGTCGAAAACAAAGCGTTTATCGTCCTCAAACTCCAAAAATTATTTGTTTATTTACCACCAAGCAAGGCGTGAAAGTAATTTTAACCAATTAACAATTAGAGTACAAATTAAAATAGGATATAAAAAAAAACAAATGAATACAATACAAATAAATAAATATGATACAAATAAATAAAATTGGACACATAATAATTACTCAATAGAGTGTGTAGTTAAAAAACAAAAAAAAAACAAAATTACACAAGTGAACTATAGTCATAAAAAGACAAACGTAACATGAATATACAAAACTAGCTACATAAAAAGGATGCTAGGTCGGTAGACTGGGAAGTGTATGATAAAACAGTTTTGGTTATTCTATAAAGGACGCTTTGGATATCGTGGGGGTAGAAGTATTGCTTTATGCTATTGATTCTAAAGTTCATATTACATTTATATTTATTGGGTCATTAGTACCATATGCTGTAGTATGCTTGTATTATACAGGGAGGAGCAAAAGTATCCGCCCTTAGTATTTCTTGTATAAAATTTTATTGAAAAAAGATTGGTTTAAAATAATTTTATTATAAAATACACACATTAGTTCTTTCGTTTTCTATACAGTCTAAAATCCGCTTTCTGAAACTTTCACATAAATTTCATAGATACTCTATTAAAATTGTGCTCCACTCAACTTGTAAATGTCGAATCAGCTCCTGCCTATATTTTGGTCTGCAATCTCTAAAGATACACCATTAATCTGGACCACACCTTTTCAATCGAGTTTAAATTAGGGGAATTACTAGGCCAATCAATCGTTTCACAGGTTTTCAAAGCGGTATGCGTCATAGCTCCATCTTGCATGAAAATCACTTCCTTTTTGTCCATAAAATGATCGTGATTGTGCAAAAATTAGGAAGAATTCTGTCCATGTAATACTAATAGGCACTCCTTACTCAACAAATTGGATGTGGCTTTTTCCGCGACTGCTCACTTCGTCAGCTACCATGACTTTCAAGTCGAATTTCGGGGTCTGTGTCACGGGAATATTTGCAGGATCGCTGGTTCTGCTGTTGTATTGGATGCAGTTGAATCCACGACTACACTCTAAAAAGTGGGTCTAAAACTAATACTTTGATAATAGGAAATATATTCATTTTTTCGTTTAAAATAACGAATTAAAAATTTTTTTACACATTCGACGTGCATTTTTTGTTTTTACGTCATATCAGCTGAATAATACACAGCTTTTTGTAAATTGAAGCAAAAAGAGTGTAAATTTACTAGTTTGCTATTCACCTTTGCGCCAAAGCCATAAAATTGCATCATTATTTAGGGTAAAATTACTACTTTTACTTTTCATATCGTCCAAGTTTCCTTCTTCGACGTTGCACCATTTTTTCACGGTGTCCTTACGGACCCTCACGACCGTTGGTCACAATGGTAGCCATCGTGAGAAAACCGCTTTATTTTTGGATTTACTCCTGTTTTTAGTGTAGGTCTCGCAAAGAAAATAATTCAAATTTTTTTTATGATATATTTTCATTAAATTAATTAAAATACTATGAAAACTAAGATTTGTAGTCAATTTTTACTCGATCAGTGCTATAAGACCAGTGACTTTAAGACCAAATTGATGCTTCTAGGTCGTATAGAATTTAAATTACATTCTTTTGAACATTTTTACATTTTTTGCCAAAATATTTTATAGCTAAATATTTAAAACAAACCAACCATTTTAAACCAACAAACAAACTATTTTTAGGAAACTTATTGACCTGTTTTATAATTATGTTCAACTCGGAAATAGCATTTTCCTGGAAAAATAATGATACATGCAAATAACGGTACTTTTAATACTTATGCATACTGTAGGCATACACGGATTACTGATACATTCGATAATTTTTACAATACTGCATATTTTTTACGATGGCTTAGCATTTTGCCCCAGAGTGTATGTAAAAGGAAGAGGTGCGATTTAAGAGAGGAAACAATTCAACTCATGACTTGCAATAAATAAGCAAGGTTTTTTATTTATTTATTGCAGAGTGTTTTTGTAGCCAGTTTTCGTTGTAAGGCGTTTGCTAGAATAATGGTTTTTATGAATATTGTTCGGCGAAAAATTTTACAAGAGGGAAGTTTTTGTTAGAAGAATCAAAATAAATCCTTAATTTTTCTGGACATAAACAGGACGTGTTCATTAAGCGATTAAATTTATTTTCACAGTATGAGCTTAGCACTAGCTGCTTTTACTGTTACCCTACTACTGCTACCTTAAAGATAAACAAGAAATCTAAAATTTATTTTAGTGATAAATATAAATGTTTGCATGAGTGTTTTGAGAAACCATGCTTTTAGTCTGAGCTACATCCGCTCCAACAGAAATTTATTACTTGCTTTGAACAATGGTTAATGAACTCCAATCAGATGGCAAGTTAAAAGTTATATTGATAGAATGAAGATTGTTTTCTTCAAAACAAATCTGAAACTATTCATCGCTGCAATTGGGTAGCCAACATATTAAATGAAGTTCAACTTCAATTGAATATCTTGGTTATTACTTGAATAAAATTCAATCTTTGAGACCATTATCGAAACTCTGATATTGAATGATGTTAATATACTTCTTAGCATATTGCAGCTGCAAGAACTTTTGTAGGAATTAATTGGAATACAAATGTATGGTAATTTTTTATGTGAAATTATTGGGTACATCATAATTCTATTTATTTATTTGCTATAATCGATTAAAAAATTATATGTTGAGACATGTTTTGCATTTTTGGATCGACAAGAATGAAGTGAAATTTCATTAAAGGGGATAAGTGTTTGACTCCCATATTTCTTATGCTTCAAATACATATTGGCCCAAGCTAGACCATCTTGGGTTGGGCCACTACAGGCCAATTCGAGGACAGATGCTGCTGTCCACACCATGGCCAGAGCTGGTGAGCTTCAATTGTCTATTCAGCCTGTCAAATCCGTTTGGTTGGTGCATGTTGGTGCCCAAAACCCACTCAGATCGGAATGAGGGCCAATATCGACCAATCGTAGCCATCTAACACCAAGATGGTGTACACATATTGGCCATAGGCTCTTTTGGTCTGGCTTGGCCCAATATGTATTTCCTACATTAAATATATAGAGCCTAGAACTAGAATTAGAGAAGATTCTTATTTTCGAAATGCATGGAAATATATATTTTTTTTGGATACATCACAACACAAATTATATTTTGCGTTTTTGTTTAAATCAGCAATTGCATCTTTATAGGGATCTTTTTAAGGAAAGAAAGCTCAATGCCATAGAAAGCAAATGCGAAACATTTTAAAAATTGTTTAGGAAAATCCTGATATAATTTACTGAAAGTAAGCCTTGCCGACGAATTTTGGTGCTCATGTGTTTGAAAAAATGTACATACATAGGGGTAAATTTTCATACAAATGGAAAGCAAGGAAGATAAATGAAAAGAGGGATGCGAAGAAAATAAAAAGCGAATAAATGAATTATTGAAAAATAATTATACAAAAAACTGAATTTCCTAAATCTAAACAGGAACAAAGCATTTTGCTGCCTTTAGTTTTAACGGTTAAGTCGACTTTGTTTGGTTCATCTTATACAGCCAAAAGCTATCATGAAGCATAAGAAAAACAAAACACCATATCAAGATTTCTCGAGAAAAAAACAAAGATAACGCATTGATTTGCAGCTTGGTAGTTACGTTAACGGATGAAAACTCAATGTTTCCAAACTCACCGTTGTAATAGCCTCCACCAGATTTGTTGAATTGTTTCGTAACTTCCAGCAAATATATACGAAGATGCAAAGAGAATATATGCAGAGATTAGACAATGAAACCTTAAGAGGATATCAGGAGTGACATTCAATATCAAGAATGTTATTAAAAGTATGACTAAATCATAGCGATGTCCTGCACATTCTATGCCATATTACAACTGGTTGAAGTCACGCTGAAAAACGATTGATTCTGCTAAATATTTATGTCTTTAAATACTCTGGCAATTTAAATTTTTCGAAACCCCACATTTTTACTATTTTCTACAAAGCAAAATAGCTTTTTATTACGAATGGATACAATACAAGAGAAAAGAAACAGCAGGTTTACAATGTTAAATTGTGTACAGTCCGTATACCAGCAAGAGCAAGTATACTTTACATTTTCATAAAAATAAAATACTTTTTGTGCTGGGGAGGCTTTGAAACATTGACCTAAATTTTATTCAAGGTGTCTACCAGGTCACGTATTTTTCCGTAAAAGTTGGAATTTTTTCAATGAAATAAGTACTGTACCGTTTACAAGTGGTTAAGTCGGGTATAAGTTTGTGTAAGTAACTATATGTATGGAAACAGATATATGTTTTTAGTATACCAGCGTGTATATTAAAATTTTTTGCTCCACAAAATTCAGCTTTAAATTTTAGGTTTGTTATTGCAAGTTTCAGATTAGAAGTAAATGTGTACTTTCAATGATTTTGGGCACACTTACCTCTTGATTTTCTTGGTGTCCGAAACCCATTCTTCTAGATTAAGAACGAAGTCATAAGTCATATCAAAATAACCAAAGAAGGTATCTATCAAAACATTCCACGCAATCAGTTAAAATATAGGACCACATAACTCAAAAGCAGTATTTAATTTTTGTAACAGGTTCAGCCGTGAAAAGCTTCTATCGCCCTGAAGCAATTCTCAGCCAAATACAAAATTTCTCAACTTATTTCATTTTATAATTAATTGATAACTTCGGATTGAATTTCAACTTTTCGATCCCCGTCAAAGTTATTAGAATGTTTCCATACAGCCTAAATAAAAGGTTTTCTTCGAACTATAAATAACTTTCATTTTCTTTTTGTATCATTATTAAATTTGATTTTCGTTCTTGATTTGAAATTTTAAAGATTCATCTCGTAATATCACTTTCCATCAATTCCTAATTGAAAACAAGACTGGAGAATTGGTATTCACATTTAAAAAATGAACAATTTCATCTCTTAATGGACGATCTTTCTATGTACATATATAAATTTATGAGACAATGTATGTCTTTTGCACACAGAACTATACAATATACATTGCCATTTTGGACAATATCTATTTCGTTCTAGGCCTCTCGACGATAAAATAAAATTTCGATGAAATCATAAAATTTATTGCAAACATTATCCTTGAAAAATTTTAATTAGTAATTTCGTTGCTACGCAGTAGCTACTCCAAGAATAGTAAATTTTTAGAAACCATGAAGAAACTTACATTTCTTGCTCATACATTTGCATACGCTCCAGAAAACCAAGTCAAAAAATCAACTAATTAACTAAGTGAAGAGGAAGTCAAAATATATTGTAGACTGCCAGCAGCCAGCTATTCAGTCCCCTTATAGTCGACAAGAATTCACACAAATATCTACCACAATCTGCCGCACTCTAATATGTATAAATATGCAAGTTTTCTAAAGTGCAGACCACTCGTTCTCGTAATTACTCTAGAGTGCAAACATTAAATACGACACTTGTTGCCAAGAAAGAACTCAGCAATCTCGCTCAAGCCGTAATAACTATGTACGTTTGCACTGCGATGTTTGAACTGCATGGCCGTATACAAATTTGCATATCACACACGCAATGACACTGTCACATATATATATAACAGTCTTCTGTGCTTCCTTCTTGGGAGCAGTAATCAACGGAAAGTAAACGAGCTCCGAATCCGTTCCACCATTCCACCGTGCATATGTGAATAGCACAGCAGAAGCCAAGTGTTTGCATACGAATTACGCTAAGTTGAAACGTAATCCAGTCGCGAAAATCAAGCGTTCTGATTGTACTGGGAGCGAAACACAGATAGCACAGGAGCCACGGAAGGCGAACGACCCTTAGATGTCAACAAAGAAGAATGCTAGTGCAATGTATCGCCTAGGGGTTTGCGAACCTTCACACAAAGGAATGAATGTTTCGCGGGCTTTAAATTCTATGATTTCGTTCTTATTCAGATGTTGTTAACCGTACGGTAAGTGAAAATCACATCAGACAACACGCAAAGGATATTTTAGTGGTATTATTTGCTGTCCATGTTTACTATGAGGATTATACCTTGGTCTAATTCTATGGAAAACGAACGATTTGGAATTTATAATGCTTTTTAATAGGAAGCACCTCAGAGCAAATCGTCATTCACATGCCTTCGTAATACCTTTGAACTAAAAATTTCCACTCACCAAAATATGCTGAATAGTTTAAATTCTCACAGAATTCATCCTATTCAGGAATGCGAAGAATTACCTAGCAGGCAACTTTATTACACATTCTCAAGCTTTAACTCGTAGAAAGTTGGAGTAGTTGGTGAGACTTTCTCATAAATAAAAACCTCGGAAATAGAACCGGAACCTTGTACATTCTTCGGATGGATCTTCAAAGTTTGTCGAGTAAACTAGAACACGGTAAGTCTACGAGGACAGACAAACATGCAACAAAGTTAACAAGAGACATGCAATTACCTCCGACCAGATGCAGCAGCACCAAGCAACAGGATGCTTTCAAATCCTTCGTCGCAGCACAACACTTTCACTTCAGACAACAATATAGCATCACGAATAACACAATTGTGAGCACTATGAATCTCGCAAAAAAGAAAAGCTGCGACTATCAAAGAAATTTGAAACTTTTTTACACCACCGCAAAAAAAAATTACTTCCGCACAATTAACTCCACTCCGAAATCAATTTACAGTAAAGTGATACATTTCATGTTCACAGCTGCCGTAAATCAAGTTACTGACTCTAAATCCAAGTCTATTTTCGCACTGAAATTTCTTTGCAACTTCCACTACAGCAATTGTTAAGGACCGACCTGAACAAGTACGTCCTGACCGAATCAACAATTTCGATAAACTGAATCTGAAAATTAGCCGGCTCGGGAAAATCTATCCTCCTGTGCCACGACGACACGCTGGACGAAAACGGCCTTCAAGTTTGCTCGCAAATGAAATACTGGCATTTGGCGGCTCAAGATAACGTGGAGCAAGCCTTCTTTTACGAGTCAAGTCAGTCAGCCGGTGGCCCATCGACACTTTTCCACCTCTTGCCTGCCACCCACATTTGATATCAACACTCGGCACTGGCTGCCATCACAACGTGTTTTCACTAAACTTAGTCCCATCGAATGTATTCTGGGAACAGTTTTCCCCAAAAATGTGATAACAGTCGGAAAATGCAAAAGCTTTATCCCGCCAATCGAAAAGCTCATCTGGTGGCAAATGATAAATTTTCCCGAACGATTTTGTAGGATTGTACAGAAAATATTTGTTTAGTACAAGTTCAAAAAATCGTTTGCATCTTTGTATTATGAAATTGTGCCCAAAAAAAGGTGAGATCTTTATTTAGATTATTTATGTTTTTCCTAAAAGTACACATTTTTTTACGTTCCTAACCCGTAAAATAAATTTCAAATCCACGCTAGCGACGAGGTCATCTGAAAAAAACTCTAGCGCATCAGACCCGCTTCAAAATTGATTTTTGCAGAAACTGTCCTTGAGGGACCAAAAAATTTGGAAAGACGTAGTATCATATCATCCATTTCTTACCCAAAGCAAAAAAAATCCATTTCTGACCAGCATCACCTGTAACATAAATGATGAAAATGTTCAGTGCTGACAGCACTTTTCGAACGAATCGGCAATAAGTCTACTAACCTATGTTTTGAATTTCCTTTTCTTTCGAGGATCTCATCGACAGTTTTAGTTTTTTTCAAGTTTGAGGCTGCCATCCGAAAAATTTTCAAATCTCGGAAAATTTAAACATGGGTTCCTTATTTTTATTGTATATGCTTTGCATTTAAGTATATAATGGAAGTATCTATCGGTCCAATATTAACGAAAATGTGTGGTGCTGCCCGCCCTGTGTTAGCAGCATATCTGCTTCACGTTAAGTTAAACCCGCCCTGTAAATTTCGTTTCGATTGAATGACAGCGCTGGAAGTTATAGGGGTGAAAAGAATTTTAGAGCTACCACCAGCAATTTTTTTCATATTTTCGAAACATCAATATTTGTTGTTAATTGTCATTGCAGGATCGTTCATATTTGCAAATTTAATGGCAAAATCGCCAAGTAAAGAAATGCCGGAAAACTACAAAAAATGCCATAGCCTTATATGATTTTTCTACGAAATTCCTACGAAATTTAACTTACAATAAGGTCCCTTTACTACATGAATTTCGTTTAGATTTCATGACTATAGTTATTTATTAATGACTAAACTTACAGGACTTAGGTGGCAGTTCTAACCAAATTTTTCAACGAAATTTCTACCAAATGTGGCTTAAAGTAAGGATCAAGTACCGTATGGATTTCGTTCAAATTGTTTGACTGGATCGCAAGATATAGGGTTGCCCGCATTTCTAAATCACTTCTATCAGACCTAGTCCTAGTTAATACCAACATGTCCTGTAAATTTCAAAATGATCTGATTATTCGGTCGTCAGTTCTCGTGAATAGAAGTTTCGAGTACTGAAAATAGAGGTAACTTGGTGATGGGTTGCCGTTCTTGTGCAAATCGGAATTTTGAAAATTTTAAAATTGACATGGTGGACAAAGGATAAAATCTACCAATTATTTGAATTTCTTTTCAAATAGCAAACATTTTTTCACGTACCTGCCGTAGCTACAGGGTTGCCTGCACAGTCTTGAAAACCCACATGTGTATAGTTTTAGTCAACATCAATATGCTCTGTAAATTTAACTATGATCCAATGTTTCTTTCAAAACCTATGACAAATCGAATTTTGAAAAAAAAATCCTTGCCAACTTTTAGGCACTTACCGGCTACATAGGGTTCATAATTTCCATTTTTCCAATTTTCCAGTCATCAGATCAACACGAAATTTACAAGGTGATCTTGATGTGAAGCTGATTTGGCACACTTTTGGCTATGGTGTAGGCAAAGCATTGCCAGCACTAGATATTTTTATTGTTTCCGTAGTTACAGACAGTATTTTCATATGCTGAACATCGACAATGAAAATAAATAACAAATGTTTAAACTTTAATAGATTTGGGCATTATCTGAATGGTAACCTCAAAAACCTATTCATATGTGTAACTTGCGATGCAGTCAGCGGATGAAAACAAAATTCAGAGGGCGCGTTGATCTTGACGTGAAGCAGCTGGGATAGACTTTTGCTAAGAAAATTTATGATGAAGCTCTCTACCTGGTTCAACCCCTAGACCCTTTCGAGAATTTTCGTTGGATTACTTTACATTTGCTAAGAAAGTGTTCTCAGCATTGAACACTTTCATCACTTTTGTGCTAGGAGATGCTGCCATTAAATTTTCAAATGCTAAGCATTCTACAGATAGTGAAAATGGAAAACAACAGTTTTGCTCTCCTAAGTTATGAAACTCTTACAAGTGGTAGCCCTAGAAACTTTTCAACGCTATAGCTGGATGAAAATTGTTTTTGGCATACGATACAAATTGGTTGTTATAATGAGTACGTTTGATAGAACACGTTTTCAAAATCCTCTACTTGTTTTCAGAAATAAGTTTTTCTAGCGATTCCTATGCACTAGAGTTTTTTTTATAATTATATTTTTTGATGGACACGTTTACCATCTTTGGCCAGTTCTTCCACCACTGTTTCTATAACTGATTTTTTCTACAATTTACAATCATATCGATTACTTTATGTTGTCCGTATAAGCAAGACCATTGTTGATTTTCTTTACCCTCATGTCGCCTCCACACTGTGGACCATCATGTGGCCCATGTGCGTGGGCCATCATCGTGAAAAGTGCTACCTGAACATATTTTATCTCATGTTTGTTTACACTTGTTGCAAGAGAATTTGTGCAAGATTATATTTTTTCCTACTCATTCCATGGAATTAAATTTTGAGCTTGACTGCACATATAAAGTCCATTTTCTGGTTTTGTTTTTCTTTTATAGTTTTTTGCCGATTTTATTAAGATTCAATAATTTGTTTTCGGCTTTCGGTAAAAATATTAATATTACCATTCAAAAGTAAATTAAAAGTAAATTAGATTTTATATCAAAATATTTTCATCTCCAAATCATCAAATTCCTTTCAATAATAATACATTAAAATAGAATAATAATAAAAACTTGTCAAAACTAGCGTAAATAAAAACTAATGATTTCCAACTGCAAGTGGTCACATCAGTCAAGTATGTACTGTGAGCTCCAAAACTCCAAATTAAAAAAAAAACAAATTCTTTGATTTGTGTCATTTTACATTTCAAATGAACCAAAAGCATTTTGGATTGTGGATTGATAGTTTCAGCAATACTTTAAAGTAAAAACACATGTAATGCTTACCAAATTGAACGTAATCCTCCTCCAAATTCAACCCTTATATTTAAAATTTAAAGGCATATTAACGGGCTATTAGACAAATGATTTCCGTAACTTCTGCAGCTCTCCATTGTACTTATAGTTGGGGATCATATGTACAATTGTACAGTACAATTTCTCCACATGGTTGTTTGAGGAGAATTTCGTTGTGTGTTACTGAACTTCACTTTCAACACGTTTCAGAAAAAAAAACGTTCTTTCAGTTTGCGTTGGAAAATGCTAGGTAGTGATGCTTTCTTTTGATATCTATGGCTCACATTGAATTTGACAAAGAAAAATACTTCTGTATAGTTTTATCAAACTAAATTATTACTAAGTGAACATAAATGCAGTAAAAAAATCTGCTTACTACCTTTATAACTTTTTGTTTTGATGTTTCAGGAGCTTTTCACATTTTTTCATTTTTCGTGTGGGAACTATTGAATTATAAATAAATATGGAATTGATTTATCTGTGAACTGTCAATTTTACATTTTGACTTTGCTTTGTTCAGATGAGGTTTAAAAAACTCCGTTTTACATATATTTAAATTGATTACAAGTAAATAGAAGAAAAAAACTCGGGAGCTCATTTTACATCATGCTTGGTTAAGTCAAGTTAGAGTGAAGTACACTGAAAGAAAAATCTTGATATAATCAACCATTTTCCTTAGTTGTTTTTGCGTCAACTACGGGCTATGGTTAAAACAACCATAAAAAAATAGTTGATTACTTTTATGCACCATGACGCGTGGTTGATAAACAACGTCCGTGGTGCAAAAAAGTACTGGTTCAGGAGGTAACGATGTATTGGTATATTTTTCTCTAAATGCTTGTATCATTAGAGGAGCATTGATAAGCCATAAACCATAGCAACACAATCCATCCAAGCCTTAAATAGAAACAGGACGTGAGACGTGAAATTGAGTTCATATGCATAGCTGCAAGCTGCAGCATCTATGAAAACAATTGAAATTGCTAAACAATTTCTGGCATTGGGACAAACGTAATCGTTTTCGGGACTCCCTGTTTTATAACAGTGATCTGCAAACAGAAGACTTATATATTGTGAATAGAAGAAGGGAAATATAAAGGCTTCACTGCATAACATGAATATGAATTATATCGAACAGCAAACCGAACACAATTTTGCCATGTAGCATATGAAACTTCTATGATAGAATAGGAGTATGAGTATGAGGAGTATGAAAAATCAACAGTTTGCCTTAGTTGTTTTTGCATCAACTAGGGCTATAGTTAAAACAACAATAAGAAAATCGTTGATTACTTTTATGCACCATGACGCGTGGTTGATAAACAATTTCATTCGGAGCATGAAAAACATCCAAATGTTGAAACCATTCTACTTTGCGTAGAGTAATTCCAAAGACGTTGCTCACTGAATTACGTTTGTTGAAATCAACTATTGCGAAGTAGTTTAAGTACCATAAAAACAGTTGATAATTCGAAACGTTGAAGTTTTGAGTGAATTGATGAAAATTTTTCTATTTATCAACTAATTTTCGTGGTTATGAAACAATTAAAACAGTTGATTTCATGAACGTTGCGATATTTTTTGTACAACCAGAACCAACTACTTTTATATCGTTAAATTAACTATATTAACATAAAAAAAATAACTATTTTCCGTAGTTCGTTTAACGATTTTGAATGAATCGTTGCAATACTATTAAAAATAGTTGAACCAACCAAGAGTTTTTCTTTCAGTGTAAATATTTATTTTATAAAAAAAATCTATTCAAGTTTAAATTTATGTATCTGCTTCGTTTATAGAATTACACGTACTCATTTAAAGTTAAAACAGTATACAAATAGTTTGAGCCAAAAAAAACCAGGGATACGCACTATATTTGATAGCTTAATAGCTACTTTTAAAATCATAAATTTAACACTACGAAATGTACTAAAGAGGATTTCATTTGAAAATATAAAATATTACAGCAAAACTAAGTTTGATAGATAAAAAAAGTATGAGAAGTGATGAGTAAATTTAAAACACATAATGTTTATTATGTTTATAAATTACATTTCTTTCAATTCCCGATTTATAAATAGCAACAATTTTTGAATTCAATGATTTCATTATCTTTACGCACAAATCTGTAAACTGAAAATATATGAAATTATATGACTTGTAAATACATGAAACTTAACTTAATTTAAAAAATTATACTTCTCTCATTTTATCTTTTTTTCTGTATTTGAAACTTTTTTCAAAATGTCAAAAAATGTTGTTTCATTTCGAAATTAGTGGTATTTCAAGTCCCATCATATGTCAATATTTTGAAGGCAGTGTCGAGTTTCCTTAAACAGAGAAGATCATGCTTTTAATGCAAATAGCTAACAACATAGTTGATTTGGAATTAACTTTTTATTGAAGTATTACTTCCAGAAGAGAGTTAAAATATCTTCCTTCTTTATGCCTTCGAAGCTTATTTCACAATCCAAATTACTTAATGAAGCAGTACATCATTTAATTTTCAACGTACAGTAAGCTACTTTCATTTGACCGGCGGTGACATTACCATTTAATGAAGTTACAGTTTCGCCTTGGTTTTAAACTTTAGCCAGGATGCTTAAAGTCACTGATGTTGTTTGAATTCGAGTCAGGAGTTGGAGACGCACTTCTAGGAGAACCTGGTTGTAGTTATTCGATATAAAAATCTGATACATTTACAGAATCAAGTCAATAAAATTTTCTTCGTCACTGATGGGAGTGAATTAGCCAAAGTGATACAGTTTGAAGACGATATGGCTAATAGCCAAGGCGGAAATTTATCGTTACAGTAACCTAAGAAATATTTTCATCTCCAAATCATCAAAATCCTCTCAATAATAATATATTAAAATATAATAAGTGCTTTTTTTTGACAATCCTTGCCAAGGTAGGAAGACAAAAACTGGTGATAATAAATCGAATTGTGTTTAATTTGATACCTGATGAATCGAACGATTTATTTTGCTTAGACCAGTTCTAACAAGGACACAAATACAGTAATTTTAAAAGCTCTCCCAATACTTCATTTCCATAATTAAGTATCCAACATCTACATAGATTTCACTATTGGGTCTCCAATATGAATTTATGAGTGGTGCACGTCGTGGACATGTTTTCATATCCAAATACTGCAAGGAATATACTTATAGACAAATCTCTAAAGAGCAAATTTTTGTGAAAACAAATGCGCATTTGACATTAAATTCACTTTACATCATCCGACACTGATTTATCAATGACTATCTTTGAATTTGCAAATAACGTTTTCTTCGTTGAATTTTGAAAGTGATTTCGTTTTGTAATAGCATCTAACCACTTAAGAGGAATATCAATACCTCCCGCAATGACATACTGTTGCTTTCACTATGAACTTTTCTTTTCAATTCGTAGCATATCCGTGTTTCTTACAGCTTAAGTAATTTACTAATGATTCTACAAATTATATACATGAACACATACTCAACCGCTAAATTATCATATTGGTATGACAACGTTTCATATTCGTTTGTGACGCGAAAGAAGTTTTTCGTTGAAAACTCTCTCTCCTACTCAAATGCAAGGGAGATTTTTCTTCTCAGTAATTTACATTCACGCCCCATAGCTCATAGACCACTTTAGCTTCATCTCGAAACTGTATTATGAATGATCTTCCACAAATATATCAAATAATTTCACGCTTCGATGCCATCACTAAACTTTAAAACAATTTCAGTGTAAGTCGTTTTATTAAATCGGCTTCGAATATTCATCCGAATACAAAGTCGAGTTTCAAAGACTCTGTAATAAGATTAGAATCTTTAATATTCACCATAGACATCCAACAATAAATCCTCTTATCCAAATCACAGCCGAAATATGATTTTTCAGTTTTAGGCAACAGCTTCGCATTTTCACATGGTTAGTAGCGTCTCGGATGTCAAGCACAATACTATAGAAAATTATCTATTGGGATGTTTGAAAACTTTCAGATCAATATTTGTCGAAAAACCATTTTCGTGCCTGTCTCCACCAGCTCGAATAAATACCACACAGAGTGTTTTTTTTTGCGGCAGTAACAATAATCTTCGATAGTCGAAACAAACACGCTGAGAAAATATTTGACAACAATAAATGAGCGGAACGAATAAGGAGACATTTCGGGAAACCTATTTCCTTTTTTAGAACAAAGAAGATGCTGAGTGGAATGGGAAAATTTCCAGTTTACGTTGAGTCGAAAGCTAGTGTCTATGCGGGTCGGCCTTAATACTACACACTTTCACTGTCAGTTGAACCAAAATCAAATACTAATGACCTTATGGATAAAGTTTGCCATTAGACTTGCGTCTATTGTTGTTGCTTCTGCTATTTTCATTTTGCGTAGACATCGAAAATGGAAAAATCGTGCAAGCGAAATCCTTTTAATGTTCGGGTCTTATTGAAAGTGTAATGTTTTGCGATGCTTATTTGAGCGCAATTTCGGTAAATGGAGTCGGAAAAATATTTGATAGAGTTTCACTGAGCTTACTGTCGATAAGTACTCAGGCACTGGTAGGATATAAGGCGAATGAAGTCAAAGGAAATGTTACCGGAAAAGTTGATAGAACTTGTTTATTTCCGGTTGATAACTCAATGGGAAATGTTTAACTATTCAGTTTATTTCACATCGCTTAACAATAATGAAGTCAATTTACTCAAATGCGAAGTTTTTGAGAATCTGTATAATAGAGAGAAAGGTTAGTATGTTACAATTTAGTAGAGTGTGCTGTGGACTTCCCAAACGCTGTGATGCTTAGCTCAGAGAATTCTGATTTGAAACTGAGACTTGCACCCGTGCTGGAGTACCTATAAAGTTTGAATTCAATTACTTTGCTTTTATACAAAATTTTTCGACAATATAATAAACATATTTGCCGTAATTGATTTTTTATTCATTCTTAAGCAATAACTTTAAATGATTTACACGTTGTGCAGCTTTAATATACCTTATTAAAAGTAGAACCTAAAAGGCTATACCGAAATTCATTGAAAGAAATTATACGCCGAAATTTTTACATTTCAGGCGCTTAAGATACTCTTTCTTCGATGTCGCAACAAAATTTAATTTACCAAAACATAAAATACTGGGCTGAATTTTTAATCATTTCAAATTTTTTATGATCCCTTTTATTCTATGAATTGCGGCATTGCGAAAATCGTGCTTGTTTTTCCATTTTTCTTCATAGCCTAAATTGAAAAATTTAAATAACCTATTAATCTAACTGGGTAGCATAATGAATTAATCTACGCAGGTCTCAAAAACACATTACTCGATTGAAACTTGGATTTGAAATGGAAATTCCCGACTATTCCTTCGCTATCCAGTTTTTCACAGATTTCATTTTTGTTTGATTGAATCTGTAGTATGTATGAGCACAGTTTTCCATTTTCGCTTCATCGGACTGTAATAAAAATGCTCTTCACGATTCATTAAGGTTCATTGTAAAAGGCATCAGGATAAAAACGTTATTTATGTGTCTCAAACAGTATGAATTCACTCTTGGATTTATTTATGTATTCTATTATGACTGAACTGGTGGCGACGACAATGATAACGGTGAACTGTATAATATATTGCTCATAATTTTTAAGAATTTTTCCACATTGTTTCTTTGGAGTGTGCACGTTGAGAAACAATGTCTTCTTTATTCATGATAGTGATGAATAAATCAGGTGTGGAATTGGGGTCATTGTGACTGAAATGTGCTAATAATATGAAAAAGTGCAGGTACACCATTTAAAATATAATATTTGATGGAATAAAATTTCGAGTTTGCTGGCGGAGAGTGAAATCGTCATTTGTGGGGATGAAACTTAAAGGGTACTTTTGAGACATGCAAATTTTTTTACGTGCCTCCTACAGCGCTGAGAAACTGAAACTGTCATCGAAGTTGATTTTCGGATAATATGTAGACTATCTATTTGAATAAAACTCGGAGAGGTTTAATGTTGGCTCCCCGCTAAGATGGCTCAGTCCCAACCCTCGTCAGACAGGGATGACTCTATACTTGAATGTTGTTGGTAATCATAAATATTTATTGGTTTGGCTATCGGTTTACGAGAGTTAAATATAGTTTTACCTTTGTTCTATTTAAAAGTAATATTTAGGGAACTGAATAGTAGCTACCGATACATGAATTTGAGTTGTATAAGCTAATATATATATTTAGGATAACATCGGTTGTAGCAAAATCGTTACTGTTGGGGCTTCCGTAAAAAAACTTTATTGAAGCGTAATTTTGATGCAGTGATTTGTAGGCGCGATTGCCGTCATGCACTTTTATTGCAGATCAGTTATTATAACATGGAGTCTCTCTGCCGAAAAAACTCAAGTGAAGTTTTTTCAGCGGAATCATGTTTGCTGTATGATTAGAAGCACAGTGTGAAAAGTTGTACGAACTCATATGAGCCAAAAAGCTATTAAATGTCAAAGATCACTAAAATCTGTTTTTCTTAATTGCCTCGCTAACTATTGGTTTTACTTGAAATTTTATGCTACATGTGCACTGAAATCATTCAACAAACAAATGCCCACAAAAGTTTCACACCCAAAATTTACATGGGAGTTAAAGTTCTCGAAACCTGAATTTGAGAAAACTGTGAAGAAATATATATAACCCACTATAGTTTATATGCTGAACATAACTAATGTGCGATAATTTATGTTAAACCAATGATCAAAGATATATTTAAGAAAATTGAAGATTTTTTGTCGTACAGGATTTTGTAATGGACTTTTCGTATTGTGTTTCCCATCTAGGTTAGGTTCCAAGGCCATATATAGACCTATTAGGTCCATTGTGATACCAGATACTCGTGCATGGACCAGAAGAAAGAAACATCAGTCCAAGCGTGACGTGCGAAAGATCCACCACCCTGGGCTTACCGAAGCAACGCTGTCTGGTTCTCTCCAGTGCCGGGCAGTGACACAGTTGATATTGGATTGTTTCTGAGACCCGCGGCTCTTGACAGTTCCTACAGGTTGCACTGGTTAGGAGTCCCATTTTCATGGCATGTGCTGTAACAAGACAGCGGTCAGTAATGATGCCGACCAACCGTTTGCAGTCAGTCCACATGAATTCGAGCAGGCATTAAGTCGCTGTGAGTTTGTATAATCCCCACATGATTCTAGTGACTCTGCAAATTTGAGTTGCACGCCATCTGCACGTCGCATCCTGCATCATTTTGGAGTCGATCAAGTACTTGACTGTTTTGATAGAAGCTGGAATGTTTACTAATCTTGGCAGGTGAAGACTAGCCCCATGCTCGGCTAACGCGCCTATTTTCTCATATCCATCAATGCCCTTGTGACCAGGAACCCAGAAAATTCTGACTCTGCTGCTGTTGCCCAGTCTATTCCATCTAACAATAAACATTATTCCGTTGAAATATCTTTATTTGGTTTTTTTACCAGAATGGCCTGTCTTTGTCTAAAATGATTGACCTTTACTGATGTTATGTGATAATTGCATCAAAACTTTAAAGCTTTCTTAGCCTCGAATCTCAAAAACTATTAGTTCCACGTGAATTCGTTTATAAAGCTTTTGTACAAGGTTTTATGCTGTATAAATTCGGTGCAAAAATATTCACATAAAACTAATAGATTAGGAGATATTCAAGAAAAACTAATAATCCTTACCTTTGTCATATACAATTTTTGTATTTCGCTCACATGTTTTCATAAACGTCCGTCTAATTCCATAGCAAACAGAATTCAGTTGAACAATTTTTTTTTTCAGATGTATTGAATGTAATTTTTGAATAGTGCTTTTAGCGACTCTGAAATTTCTGATCAGTTCGGAACAAATGCTCTGAGGCAATTTTATCACTCCTGAAATTCTTCACAGTTCTTTTATTGTTTTAAGGGGTTTTTTAAGCCCAGTAAAACTGTAATTCTGTCAGGATTTTAAAGAAGATGTGGCCAATATAATTGACACCCCCTTTTTTATATTAAAACTTAACAGTGTTAAATTTTACACTAAGCAGAGGGGCCCTTTCAAAACATTTAAAAGATAGTCATGTTCACTTTCTCAGGCAAGTGAAAAGCTCACCAAAGTCCCAGGGAAGTGAAAAAAATGTATATTTTTGACATTTTTGATTTTATGCTAAAAGGTAATCTTTTAAAAATATATAAGAGTTAAGTGTCCAAAATAAATTTGATTATCATTTTTAGTTCAGTTTTGAAATCGAATCATCCCACTCACTTTTGGCTTAATCTCTTCTCAATTTAGAATCAAAAACGGTTTGGGCATAAATACTTTGATCTAGACAGGACTTCACAGATTTGTTTGTCCTTTCTACTATTACAAGTTTATCGGTTTATCTATCCACTTGGATTTTCTACACTTTCGATTACTTTAAGTTTCTGTAAATGATTTAATTCTTCTTTTCTGTGTAACACATTTGAGATTTTTCTAGGAAGTTTGATTGTAAGTTTGATTTCCGGATCAATTTACAGACTGCATTTAATGGCAAATTTACCCAAATTAGAAAATAAATCAACGCATTCTATAAACTTAACCATATGTGAAGTCTGAGTGCCCAAATGTAAGCAAGATTTTTTTGAAGGTTCTATATGTCAAAGCTTTTGAGAGAAACTCTGGTTTATCGTGAAATTTGCAAAGCACCCTGCAGACAACCCTGCAGCTACAGCAGGCACATGAACAAACTCCTTCAAATCTAAGGCCCCCCTGAAAAAACTTTCGCTTTTTGCAGAAAAATCCGCGTACAAGAGATAAATTGTATTTTGCGTCCACTCTGTCAATGCTAATGAAATTACTGAAATTACGCTTTGTACTAGAACGGCAACCCATCACTAAATTGCCTCTAGTATGAACACTTGAAAGTTGGGGCATTTCACGTGAAGCGGGCAACGAAAAAAAGTCGAGGCTCTGGATTTCGTTCATATTGCGCATAATGATACTTCTAGAGGATAAGACCGTAGATACACAATTTTTGGTTTCTATGAGGTTTATTTGCCGAGTTATGGGCTTTTGTAAAATGGATGAAATTGATGAAAGGTTTTTTTGGAAGCGGATTCTAGGATTAAAAAAAACCCTAAAAAACCTCAAAAATACTGATTGGTGTAGAACATTAACTGTTCTTTTTAATTTTGAAATTAGATTTGAAAACCGGAAGTAAAAATTTTTGTGAAACCGGACGTAACAATTTCAACTCGTTTTTTGAGTAATTTGGACCAGGTTAATTTTGCTTATTTTTATGTCAAAACAAAGCTTAAGGGAGCAGGTACACTTAGAATTTTGAGAAAATCGATTTTATTTTCTTTGCATTTTCTAAAAGTAGCATATTTCAAAAGCATTCTCTGCCAATTTCAGACGAATCGGATAATTCTTTATGGAGATAAATAGCTTTGAATGAAGTCGTCTCAAATGCATAAAGCGTTTTTTGCATGCTTTAAGATGATTTTTCTCAAAACTATGTTTTCGAAGTCGGTGATCACTGTAACTTGAAAACGACATGAAATTTTCCTCACTTATTTTATATGTAATTATCGTCCGGATGAACGAAAGATTTTTCGATTGGACGATAATTTTTTTTCAATAGCCGAAAATATGAGTGAAATTTACGAAAATTTACTCTATTTCGACTAATTTTCAACCTTTTGCCTTAAAAATATATTTCTTTCAAATAAAAAAAACATTTGTTATAAATCATTTTAATGTGTGTCTAAAAAAAAATCCCACAAAAGAGCTTTTTTTGGCGTCCCAAGTGTACCTAACCCCTTAAAGTATTCTTATTTTATCGTAAAAGTTTTAGAATGGGACTGCCAGTAGTTTAAGAGGAAGGGACGATATAGCCTGCAACCCTGATGATTGGTTGATATTTTTGAAGCGTAAATAGTTTTTCATTCGTAAATTCTTGAAATGAAATGAAACGTTTGAATTATGCAGACAATTTAACAACTGTTAATGAATAGTTTTCATATTTTGGTGTAAATAATGAAAACCCGTAACATTCTATAAGTTAGATTCAATTACATTATAGCTTACAAGAATCTTTCGTGATTTTTTTGTTTTGTTTTTACGACATTAAACAATATCACTTTTTAATGCCTGAAATACTTAATTATGTATCCGGAGGCCAGAATTTCTAAACATAACGAATAATATGCAATCGAAGACACACCATTTATTTAATACTAATCGATAATCTAATATTTTACACTAAAACGATACACAATGATGAAGAGTCTATGCGAAAATGTAAGACCATCAATCAACAGATTTTCATGAAAATTGAAAATGACTGTCCCAGTGCTGCCGTCGCTATCATTCACCTTATTCAATTTATCAACTTTCTAACCATATTGCATTACACCTTCAACCACGTATTCATACAACTTTTGCATATCTTATCAATATTCTTCTGAAAACAACGACTGCTTTTTTCATTGATTGTACGAGTATTTACTTCTCATTATTAACAGACCCAGTATAACAATCCGATCTTACGAAGCCGATTATCTTAGCGGGTGAGCTATTTATACGTACATCGTTGTAAAGATAGACCTATCTAAGCAATTTTACAATAATCTTCAGCTGCAATCGATTTATATCTTATTGGTCCAGCAATAAAAAACCAGTTGTTATTTTCACGGCTTCGATAGAGACCGGTCGAACAAGCCGTGAGTTTGAATTCTAGTAGGAACTTAGTAGCAGCACGCGTCTCGAGTGTTTGAAATTTAAGTGTAAAATAATGCAAACATTTCACCGAGTTGTATCTTTGTGCTTAATTGTATCAATATGTAAGGCAGAGGTAATTATAGTTTTTTCAATAAATCGTAAATCATTCTAAGTTTGATATAACATTTCACGAAATGAAACTGTGAGGAGTAAGCTAAGTGCACCTTTGCTATCATCTCATGTGCCACAAAGTGTGATTGAATTGGCTAAATCGCTACAATGTGTCGAATGTTATAATGGAGATGTAATAATTTTTAAAATAAAGGTGAAGGTGATTTTTCAAACTTAAAGATTGAGACTGTCAACTCTCTTAGTATCATGTGCTTTCTCAAATTAATTTCAAGTGATGAAAAATATTATTTCCTTGGCATGAGAATGTATACAAAATTTGGTAATTTGGTATAAGAACCACATTGTTTAAAATGCATGCAACCTTTTGGCGACAGCGGTTGTTTTAATGAGTTTATAGGTACCCTTTTATTCATCTAGAAACAAAATATTTGGGAAAATTTAAAGAAGTTTAAAATCGATCATGTTTTCTGCGTAATCATGCTTGTTGCGAAGTAATGTTAATGTTTTGTAAATTTTGAATCCCATGTGAAAAAAAGACAAGGAAATTTTGAATTGCGATAGCTTCTCACAAAGTCATTAGATTATTACAAAATTTACGGGACAACCCTGTAAACCCTGCCACTACACTAATCATCGAATTTTCTGAACTGGCCTGTTTGGGAACGAAAATGACGAAGTTGCTTTCATACCACTCCAGTGTTTTTTAGCATAATGACTTGATGCGATGTCTGGCCAAAACAACACACATCCGTCATGCCTAGTTATGAAAGATAGTAATCGCTTTTGCAGACATTCCTTGATGTAAATGTGTGCATTAATTTTGCCTTCTGCTATAAAAAAATCGCTCGTCAAACCACATAGACAAATTGCCTGCCACACCATCTACTGTTTAGAAAATTTGCTGCTTTTCTTCGACTTAAATACTTCTTTCACTGCACGCTTCGCTTTAGCAGTATAAAATTAATGTCCAGGAATCTGCCAGAAGTTGACAAAAGTCTCGTCATCTAAAATAACACAATCGAATTTCGTCACATATTGATCGTATAATTTTCGAGCCCTTATTTTTGCTACACTCTCCTTTTGCTCTCAGGCTATAAAGTTTCTTCAATCAATCAACCGTTGACTTCGGTATATCAGCAACTACTCTCATATTTCGACCAGAAATATTGGGTTTGATCTCGAATTTTCTAACAATTTTCTCCGCTAAGTCCTTGTCTCTACTTCCAGATTTTCAACATGGTCCACTTTTTCTTGTAACAGCTAGCCCCTTCTTATAATTCGCTATTAGACGTTTGATCGTTGAAAGTGACGTTTGAAGATCCTAACGAATCTTTCAAAACTTGATTTCGGTTATGTTAGCCCCTGTTCATCGAATTACTCACACAATTTTTATCTCACAATTTTTATCTATCCTCACAATTTTTATCTATCCTTAGAAATTTTTACCCGTAGTCTAATAAAAATGCGGGTTTTTCCAAATAAAATTATATTATCTTGTTCTTAGTGGCAGCGCCAACATAATGTGAGCGCAGCTACGACACCATAAATCCTTTAACCCTTTTTCGGGGTAATTTTTGACCTGTCCTTCTTAATATACGTGTTTAGTGAGATTTGCTGAGCGGGAAAAACTCAAAGTTCATCATTATTCGAAATTTGTTAGGCAAGTGACTATCTGTGAGTGAAAAGAGTGTTATGTTTCCCTATTTTGAAAAAGCAGGAGTAATAAATAATTGTGGTAAAAGCTGATAATATTGGGCATTTTAAAAGTGCAGTCAACTTGAAAAAAAACCAAAATGGGAACGTGCAAGGATCTTACCAATGAAAAAAAGTCAAGTATAATTGCTCTGTTGACGATCGGAACACTTTCTTTTCATGAAATCGCGAGAAAAGAGAAAGTATCTCATCAAACTGTGATGAGAATATCGAAATTGCTGGAGGAAAATCAAGGACAATAGAGCAATAAGCATCAAAATTGTCGCGGTCAAAGGAAGACAACGCCTCGAACTGACCGAAGAATTGTCCTTAAGGGTACCGAAAATCGTTTTGTATCTCTTAACACGTTACATCAAGAGTTACAAGCCGAAGGGATCAAAATATATCCAATGACGCTTGTACGAAGCCAACCTTAAAGCAAATCCAGACTCACCGCAAAAATGCATCAAACTCGGTTGCAGTGGGCAAAAGCTTAACGCCACTATACTGTGGCATATTTTAAAAAGGTAATTGACATTATCACTCAAAAACGAAATATTAATCAAACAAATTTTTCTCGATTTTTTTCAGATAGTATTTAGCGACGAATGCAGGTTAGGAGCTGTTACGGAGAGCCACCAATTCGTTCGTAGAAGGCCAGGAGAGAATGCGTTGTAAGGACCGTGAAACATCTTCCATCCATAACTATATGGTCTTTTATCTCCACCGACGGACCCGGACCATTGTTTTTTTGTCGATGGGACAATGAACCAGGATGTCTACAGAGAGGTCATTGCGGACATTCTAATACCGAATGTTAATTATTTAAAGTCTTGTGAACTTTCTGGCAGCTTTATGCAGGATCGTGCAACATTTTTAGCGCCCATGACATTCCCATTCTTCGTTGACCAGGTAATTCCCCTCATTTAAATCCAATAGAAAATGTTTGAAGTGTATTCAAAACAACAGTTTATTTCCTTGCTAACCCTACACTAACGGTTTTGAAGAAAAATATTGCAGATGTGTGGAAAAATAGCCCCGAAATCAGAGAAATGACAGAGCGATGCTATGTAAGCATGCCAGCACGAATAAGTGCAGTAATTAGTGTTAAGCGTGATCCTACTGAATATTGAAATATTTTTAAAATATGTTGTTCAACAATTAATCGTCAATAAAACAATTATCCAAAAACTACACTTCTAATCTTACATCCATGCTTCCTTCATGTTTTACCAACAAAAAAAGAACAAATTTCAAGAAAATTTTGAGTGGTCCTAATTCGATGAACAGGGGCTGTAAATGCAAGTCAAATTTGGTAGAATTTCGGCCCCGAAAGTTTTGTCACTTTTTATTCAACTTTGATTGCACCCACTCGATTCCTACCTTAAGTGCAGTTCGGAGAAACAAAACGATCTGCCGATTAATATTTTTCTGTATTTAAACATAATTTCATTGAGAACTGAATTTTCCTTGAAACAATAACGTGAAAATAAAATCAGAAATTCGAAATATTCTACAGTTCTAAGATTTTAGCTATTACGCGGAGAAGCCAAATCAAATATATAGTAAGTTATATCTATCTTTCGAATCCATTCAAGAACATTATTTACACATTAAAGTCTTCATTCAAAGCAACATGTGTGCATAAAATAACATGTTGCACATTTCACCTTATTTCATCGTATAAATTCCTTTGCTATTCCAGATAGAACCGATTCTTCTAGTTCACGGGGGTGCTGGTAATATAGCTGAAAGTGGTATTCCCGGCAAGCTGAACGGAATGAGGGAAGCCATTCGACTTGGCTACAAATTGCTTGTGGAAAATAAAAGCTCGCTCGATGCTGTCGAAGAGGCTGTACGTTCGATGGAAGATGACCCCAACTTCAACGCTGGCTATGGATCCGTACTGACTGACGAAGGCGAGGTCGAGATGGATGCGGCGATAATGACAGGTTATGATTTGAAAGCTGGTTGCGTGGCTGTTGTCAAAGACATTGCTCATCCAATTTCGTTGGCGCGGCTGCTAATGGAAAAGTCACCGTATGTCTTTTTGGCTGGCAACGGAACAAAGAGTTTTGCAATAGAGCAAGGCGTGCCGATTTTACCGCCAGGAGCGCTAGTGGTGAATAGGACGCGTGAAACAAGCAACAATGCTTACAAAAAACGAGTGTCAGCCAGGACGATAATCAATGACTCAAAGTTAGCACAAGGTGCTGATTCGGATGATGGTGCCTATGAACGCGGCACTGTAGGTGCTGTAGCTATAGATATTTATGGTAACATTTCTGTTGCGACGTCAACAGGTGGTATTAGAGGAAAGCGGCATGGTCGTATCGGAGACAGTCCGATAATCGGAAGCGGGACGCTAGCGAATAATAAGATCGGTGGTGTTTCTGCGACCGGAGATGGTGAATATGTATTACGTTTCAATTTAGCTCAGCAAATTCTTGCAAGGATTCAGTACGAGGGTATGTCGGGGCAACAGGCTGGTGACGCTGCTCTTAACGCCATGAAAGAACAAGTCGGCGGACTGGCTGGAGTTATTGTGATCGATTACAAAGGCGAAGTTGGTATATCGTTTATATCGAACCAAATGGCTTGGGGCTATCGAAAAGGTGACTTGCTTCGCATGGGTGTGAATCGAGGTCAGGTTGTCGAAGAGAAACCGGACAACGGTGATGCGGCACCGTCTCTGAGTTCGTTGGCATTTGGAAGTGCTGTTCTGCCAGCTCCGTTCCTCTATCGACATATTTATAACTAATTCTAGTGCTTGCTTGATATTTGAAACTAAAAATAGATTTAAATGATTAATTATTTTATGGTGTCTCATTTTACAACAAATTCATAATGGTCATTTATGATAAAAACAGGTGAGAAATTGATGGATAATATTTCGCATTAGTGTTACTAAAGCAATATGAGGAACACATAATTGACTTTTTCATTGCAAATTATATTTGATGATTGCGAAGACTTACGTTAACCGTAGGCTCTAAAAAACCATATTATAATGATAACAACTCTATTTATCGCTGTTTAATTACATCATACAAATCATCGTTGTATAATTATATATACGAATTTCAATAAAAACACAAAGCAAACTACCCTCTAACTAAAAAAAAAATCAAAATCCTCCTCAATAACTCAACACCATAAGAATCAGTAAATTACCACATAAAAACAACTTCTAAAATCATATCCATTTGTATTTACATTCAAAACGTTCGCGATGATTGAACAAAGAGTAATCTCTGACTTATAAGCGAACATAGATACGATGACTAGCATCTTAAGCGCCACTTATCCTCACAAGCTGCCTCTCATGACTCTATGTATTTTTACATTACTTTTCCTTTCATAATGCTCTTGAAGAACTAAGATAGAATTTTCTTTCATGCGTACAAAGATGTTCGCATGTAAATAGAATAATAAACAACATAAATTCGATAATTTACGATCTGATTGAGTACAGCAGCCGCAATTTCAATGTAAACATGTTGCGGAAACTATCTGTGAAATGGTTTTTATTACATTGAATTTGATGTATTGTATTTATGATTTCTGATAATTTTTGTAGAATTTTCTAGTGTTTATTAGTATAACAATAAATATCCATGGAAATAGAATAACAGAGATAGGCACGAGCAAAACAAAAATGGATATTCTACAGTGTGGACAATATTTCATTTAAGCATTTGCATTTATTACAGATTACATTAAATGTGCTTCCGAAATATTTATATAACCCTTGTGGTTTATTTCATTCGTCACACCGTGACATTATCTCCCACGTCCTTAATAGTTGAGCTTATAAATTTTGAGTTTTTTATAATTTGTTTTGCGAATTTTAGTCTCTTTTCAATACTGAATTTACTTTGAAAATGTTTACCCCTAGCAATATTGTCGTTAAATCACACGGAATTCAAGTTTTTTTTGCAAATAGATGTAACAAATACAATTCAGATACAGAAAATTCAATTTTCTGTTTGATTCGACCGCTTTTAAATTACGATTTAATTTTATTTAATGCTTTAAGAAATTATTTACGTTACTTGTAATTTTCTTCTTTCGTCTGGCACCAGATTTATGTTCAATTCTTCCTTCTAGAAAATATCTTTTGCATATACACTGAATAGTGGCATGACTTCAATTTAGAATTGGTCCATGTTTTTTTTCGCTTATGATAGTCACTAATGATCAAAGATTTACCGACGAATTTTTCCTCGTTTTAATCATTTTAGAGAAAAATTAATAAACTGCCACTTAAATCCTTAATGAGCATTGCATTATATGATAATGAAGACTAACAACTTGTACAATCACGATTAAATCATTTTGATAACGGTAAATATAAAATTGATCTCAAGAAATGGGGACTTGCAAACTTGTATATAAAAAAAATTATACTCATTCATTTATTATAAACAAAGGACTGTTTCCAGGGGCGGATTTGCCACTAGGCCCAGTAGGCCCGGGCCTAGGGCGGCAAATTTCGGGGGCGGCAAATTTTCGTTTTTTTTTGGGTCGGCTACTTTTCGATTTTTTTTTTGGTCGGCAGTTTTTTTCTGTCGTATATGTACATATATCTGAGTTGAATGAGCCTTACACCTCAAGCCAACCAAATTCGCTAAAAAATCAATGCACGCGAAAATTCACCTCTGATGATTTTTTTCGGACATTAAAAAGTTTGACTTATAATAAATATCGAAATGCGATCACGGTAAAGGACCAAAGAAACTCAAAAATAACTGAAAAGTACCGAGAAAGTATGCGAAAATACCTAAAAAGAGCCTAAAAAGATCCTAAAAAGAACCCAAATAATATCTCTTCAATTTAGGAAAAGCTTATCAAGGTAAATATTTGCGTGCATTGATTTTTCGGATAATTTTTGTTTGTTTATTATTATGGTTTAGGATATATCAACTACATGCGAATTTCTTTATTTTTCATTACTGAAATTAATTTCAATAAAAAAATTTCTATAAAATGAAATCTAGATCATCATAGGTCAAAATATTTCGGATTCATCCTTAACTAATAACATATTGAACATTAATTTGCAGTAGTCGAGTTCATAGTTGATCTCCAGTCAAGTGCGGAAGCAAACTTTGAACGGAAGAGTAAGCTTACTTATAAAAATATGAGCGAAGACGTTGGAATTATATGCGATGTAAAGGTGTATACGGTTTTGGACTTGGTATTTTTGGATTCTTTTTTTAGTTACTTTTAGGTTCTTTACCGTGTGTGTGTATTTTAATAATTATTTGTGTGGCAAGGGCGCAATAATAGGGCATTTTGACGAACGAACCGGTGCCGGTGTTGCTCTGATATTCCTTTTTCGTGAGCTCGGGCGCAACGAAAAACAGCGAAGTATTCTAGGGAATCGAAAAAAATCGCGCATTGTTACATATAATTCACGAAAAGGGCGGCAAATATTTCTGAGGCCTAGGGCGGCGAAATGTTCAAACCCGCCCCTGACTGTTTCCCTAACCCTAGTTGCAAGTTCATCTTTAGGAAGATTTTACCCGATCTGTTTCTGCTGGCGATTTCTTGCTATTTGATCCCAGCTGTCAAATAGTCCTACAGTTGATTATTTTGAAGTTATTTGTATGAAAATGAGTGAAACGGAAATATGAAAGACGACATCACTTTTGGCTCTTCTTTTTGTTTTGTAAGTTTATATCCAAAATCCGCTCCGTTATTTTTTGCATTTTCGGCAATATTGTATATTTAATAAAAAGATTATATTAGGTAGTGAAAAGTTACGTACAAATATCAAATTTTTATATTTTAAAAGATTATCATTATGAAAATGAGCTCACTATATGAAAAATTATTCTCATCCCTGTATTTTGCGATTTTGAATGATAAAAGGGCTATCCAAAATGTTTGTTCTATTTTGGATGGAAATAACTAATTGATTTATCCTCATTAAAACACCATGCATTCAATAATATTTAAACTGAAATAAATCAGAATTTATAATTCGATGATGGAAAATCATTTTTTTGCGTTTTTGAGACTAGAAATCACACAGCTGCATATTCTCACAGTTTTTGAAAACCAAAGAAGCAAAATTTTTTGCGTCCGGTAACTTGGAGTCGGTCAACTTATTCTCAATTTCCTACACTCTATCGTTCCGCAGGTCAAAATAAGAATTATTATCCAGAACACAGCAGTTGCACCTCCTGAAGTTTTCAGTGCAGGTTTTTTTTTGCTGTTTCACATATAACCCGGCTCTACTTGTTCTGCGCGAGATAATTTTGTGAAAAAGCATTGCAATTACAAATAAAACTGCAAGTGAAACATTGGAAGGGCCGGGTTTTTCATTAAAAGCGTCTCATTTTTTAAAAAAATAAAACAAAAATGATTTCAGATATGAACCAAATTGTTATTGTAGGTTAAATTACAATCAAGGCGATTACGTATAAAACACAATAGCACCGTTTTTTCCATCCTGAGTAGAATAGGTATCCTGCATGCATAAGAAAACGATCCGAGGTAGCCTGCGAGTCATTCAAATGACTACCCCGGAAGCGCTTGCAACTGTGGATCCGCTGAACTCAATTTTCCATGACTTTTCCGCACAGTGTGGACGATATTCCAGCCATTTCACGTTCAATATTGCATCTGACCATCTCTAAAGCTTGCAAATGGTTGGCATAAACCAATGATTTGGCATAGCCTCAAAGAAAAAAATCTAATGGGGTCAAGTCACACGATCGAGACGGCCAATTGACAGAACCATTTCATGAAATGATTCGATTCTCAAATTTCGGCTTCAATAAGTCGATTGTTTGGCCAGCTGTGTGACATGTGGCACCATCTTGTTGAAACGACATGCCAACCAGGCTATTTTCTTCTAATTTACGTGTAAAATAACCAGTTAACATGACACGGTAGAGCTCATCATTGATCGTAGCTGGGTTGCCAAGATCATTAGAAAAAAGTGTGGACCAATGACAGCACCAGCATGAAAACCGCACCAAACAGTCAATTTTTGCGGGTGTAAAGGCATTTCGTAAATGGCTCACTTGACCAAATTCGGCAATTTTGCATATTAACGAATCCGTTAAGCCAAAAAAAAAATGTTTAGTGCCCATTCACTGAAGTCACGTCGCTGTTGGTGATCTTGCGACTTTAACTCTTGTCTCAGTGTAGTCTTGTAGTAGGCACGTTTACTCAAATCCTTACGTAAAATTCGATACAAACGGTGAGGAATTGACAAATTTTGGTTTCGTCTCATACTTTCTCGAACGGTCGCGATATTCTCTTCACTTCGTACACTTCTTTGTCTCACTGGCACGACAATAATCTTACCTCAGTTTTTACAAAAACGCACCTATTATGAAGTGTTTTTTATTATGTTGTTTCAAATTTTGGCATCAAACGTTCAATTGTTTGTTTATCTGGGTGATTATGACGACCGTAAATTATAAGCCTATATATATCTATGTATATATCTTGCTCAAACGTAGATCAATCCTAGATTAAAAATCAAACGTTAAAAGAATTTGACAGATATGTCATAGCAAAAATAAGATTTGTGTAGAAAATTGGGGCGGTCCTAATGGAAAGCCCTATAGTATCTATTTGTATTAAAATCGAAAATGTGTTAAAAATATTCTAATAAGACCTAACCCAAGACTAGCATTTGATGGGAGCTGTCTATATTCCAAAGCTATGGAAATTTTGTACTATTGAAAAGTCTACATATTGTTAAATCTACAAATCAGCTCTAATATATAATTGCAGATTTACTTACTTCTACCAAACTTCTGTAATAAAACTGCTTTCTTAGATGACAGGCTGGGGAAGACAGATTACTTATTCGCCATTTGCTGTAGCTATTCATATAGTTGGAAGTTGACCGGATATCTCAACAGAGCCGAAGTCCACAAGAGAAATTACCAAAACTTCAATAGGCGGCCATCAGCGAAGCGAAATAAGATTAATTGCCCCAGGATCAAGGTGCCATAGAAATCACCAGGACGGACCATAGTGCGCATTAGTGAAGCACCCTCTAGTCTCTACGGGGCTGGAAAAATCGCGTGAACTTGATCCTTGCAGACAAGAGGGGAAGCTATGTGTATTCGTCGTGAACTATACAGTAGTGGCAATATAAAACAAGGCACACGGGAAAGGACTCTGGTCCGTAAAATTCCCAAGAGCTGGTAAACCAGACTCAGCTGAGACACACACAAAAGTGCGAGGAAAAATGCTTCTATTCCAGAGGCAGATCAAATTAGAGGCAAAGGACCTCCAGCCACAAATTATGTGGAACCTGCACAGCCTAATGGCTCTAGCCTACCAAAAATTAGACGGAAATTCCTCCATAATAAAAATTAACAGGCTAACCTATATATGCCTAATAATCAGGACACAATCTATTGTTATTTCAGTCGAATGCATTAACTAGTCTTTAAATTCTTAATTATCATACTGTAATTGAAGAAATCGAAACTAAATTAAATCATTAAAGTACCACATACTCTTTCCTTTTATCTTCATCATCATCGTGATAATCCCGCTGCTGGACTCACTTCCACTTTTTGATCCTCTGTTTTATGCAATAATCGGAAAAAGTAGCTCGATATATTTTGTAGTGTATTTTATCAGCAATTTTTAGAGTCCCATTTAGCTAGGGGTAAATGCTTCTTTGTCTTACTTCTGTGATTAACTGCATGCATAAAGAAATTTCAGCAAAATTTCACTTAGTAGGCTTCGAAAAAGTTTTGGTTATACAGCAGTTTAGTAAACGTGCAGTGGTACAATAGCATTTTTAAAGAAATTACAAACTTTTAAATTACTTGCTGCGTCTTTGCATGCCCCATACTTTTTTATGGTTTTGATTTACGTCACCTCCAGTTTCCATTAGCTCTAAGATGCTCTTTACATTCCATTTTTGAAGTAAATGATCCCAAGGCTAAAATTTAAATGCTCGACTACTTAGTAGGTACATTTGATAAATTTCATTACGCCACCATAAATCAATTCAGTTTCTTTTTTACTGTTTCATTTTATCTCATTTATCATCTAAAATAGATAACTCGAACAAATTTAATAAAAATGAAATAAATGTCATACGGCTGTCGTCAGATTTTTATTAACTATCCCTCCTTATTGTCGTTCTTTGTGAAAAGCGTTGAAATCCACCTGTCTTCATTCAAGTATCTCAACGCCAGAGACTTTACTTGACGACAATATCGCTGTTATTCGACAAAATGGAATTGCTTGGGGCTACCGTGCACCACAACGTTCACCGCATCGCAGACCCTTCGATTGTGCCGAATTTAAAAAGCATAATGTTAAGGTAGTCATCGTTTTTCAATGCCAACGGCATTATCCATCTATTGGTACAATAAAACAATTTTCATATGGAACATCTTTCCTGCTTGCGTGCTCCTGGCGTAAGGTATATATTCACGATTATTTATTCTGACGTCAAGACGTTTTCAATTTACTACGCTCGATAAGTACCTATTGGCACGGTAGCCTAGGCCCAAAGCGAAGCTGAAATTATTTTTTTTTCTTTCGAATCAATTTAAATTCGCACAACTCTCAGCCACTCATCTCGTACGCATTTCCCCCGATTCGAATTTTCAACGCCATACATAAGTTTCAGGCAATTTGCATAGAGACACATCGAGTAGAATGTATTTTAAGGAAAATTTCACGTCCCTGCTCTTGAAATAAAATAAATCATTTCGCTCAGTGCACACAGAGGAAGTAGGTGCCTATCGTCATATTCGCAGTTGGCTATCAAATGAATTATTAGTTTTACGCATATGCTGCTGCTAAGTGCGAAATTTAGAAACCTGTGGAATGGAATGATGTGTATGTCAATTGCTCTCATTGGATTTTAAGTGCTTCACGTGTGCCACTTTTGATAGTATCAGTAAGTAGGTAAACGAGTTTAGGGTGCTTATATCCTAGTTTATTGCTTTCATCGCGATTTCATTTGAATATTCTGAAAATAGTACAGTTAAAAGTTCTCGTCCCATCATATTTATATATTTGATAAAAAAAACACATTTCGCTGAAATTAATCCAAAATTAGACTATTTCTCCGCTCCACTGGATTCATTTATTAATACCACAGTAAGAACGAATAATAAGACAATATGAGTGGCATAATTCCAATGGATTGGACGTACTCATCATTGGCAATGCTTTGAATGGAAATGCCTTCATTTAATATCCATTTACTCTACCTTACGCTTCCAAGAATTTAATTATCAAACAATTCCGAGCGTCAAACTCACTCTTCGATTGGCCTTATGCCAACCATTGCAGATTGAAAGGGCCAACAATTTATCTACCGTTGAATTCTACGACGACCAATTCATTTTCATCCCTATTCACAATTTATTGACATCCTGTTTTGCAGAAAATACAACCATATTTACATTTGAACAGTATTATTGACAAGATAAATCGATTTTCCCCATAAACTTGACCGGCTGTAGATGCCGGCAGGTTTTCTTAATCGCCACATTGGCTTTATTTACGGAAAGACGGGTTGAAGTTGAATCGCAAACTACAAAAGAGTTTGTTGCGGAGGAGCCGAGATAACAGTTGAGTGAAGAGAGTCGTCCATATTACCGGCAAGATAATGTTCCAAGCATCGTTTTATTACTTCCTTTTGCCATTTTAAACGTCTAGTCGATAGAAATTGTACCAAAATACTATCTCTAGGTGAATATACATGTCACCGAAACGATGCAGATCTGGGTTAAATACACAGTCGAGTATTTCGAGCCCTCTGGTTTCGCTATTATGCTAGTTTTTGGTTGGAGGGAAATTAAATGCTTGATTGAAGATGAGCCCCAAAGCAAAGGTCATGCAACATCGCTTCGAACTTGGCCACTAATCAGGAGGACTATTTCGGTTGTGATATCGGCCCTGATTCGCATAAACGTTCGCTCTACATTTTTGTCATTTTTGAGTTGAAAACGGATTCAAAAACTACACACTCTATTACATCATTTTACAAAATATGAAAAACCTATCTTTTATGGAAGTATGTTAAAATCAATAATGAAAAATCACCCCATCTACAAAAAAAGTTGCATTGTTCAGCATAAACGTTCTATCTACAGAAGATAGAACATTTATGCTGAGCAATGCGGCCAGTTTTTTGTTGCATGTTATCACAAAAAAGTCCTATCTACTTAAAACGTATCTTCCACAACTATTTTCAATGTGAAAGATGTTTTGATATATCTCACGTAAACGTATTTGTATCCATGTTTAAACTTTCGTCCCGTTTGAAGATGACCGCAGCATTTAGAAAAACACAAAACATTGAATATCTCGAATGTGCTAAAATTTAGATAGAACATTTACGCGAATTAGGGCAGATTTTTTGTTGTTGTTATAACTATAAGAGAGCTACCGGATGCCGTATATGATTTATCGAGATCGGAGATATCTAAACAATTTTCAAATTTAGGACATTTTAAATTTCAAAATGAACGAACTTTATTCAGTTCAAAGATGCAACTTGAAACCCTGGTGAAATGGCAAAGACTACCATTGAATTGACTTATCATGGGACAGAAATTCAGCTGTAAGTTTTCTTAAGAAAATTTTCCCTAAGCTTTTCAAATAGTTAGGCCTATCAAAAAATAGATTTCGGATTCATTCATGATTTTTTTATAACTTCGCTGAAGTGAATAATGCGCAATGGATCAATTCAAGTCAATATTGAACACAAAGTGTATCCACTTTGGCTACTAATCATCATAATGTGTAGCTACTTTATACCCACAGAATACCCACAAGAACGTATCGAAAATCAACGCATTTTCTGGAAAAGCTGTTTTCGTCAGCAGCAAAATAAAATGAGAACGAGAATCTGGATAGAAATGAAAAGATACACAACATGTGAGTAGGTACTAAAAATGTAATCGAATTGTAAGAAAAAAACCCATGTATGTTTAAAACGTTACCTGCTCCCAACGACTTGTGTTTACTATTACCATTGCGTTGAAAATTCGAGCATAAATTTAAGGATGTAAATCAACAATAAGCTGACATTAATACTTATATGAAAAAATTTGGTCGTCCTATTTGAAACTATTTGAAAACAGCACGGAAGTCAAAAAAAGAAAGCCCATGTCCAAGCAGTATAGGTAAAATTTGGGCGTCGCAAAACTGCAAAAATTGTCGCAAACTACAAGCCTTCGAACATGTGTAAAACAATGAGAGTACAAAACAAATTAGCAGAGGCACAAAACTGATTCCATGATATCCGCCAAAGCCAGATAAAAAACTTAAATGATTTCTTTGTGGATCCATGGACTCTAGGAAGTATTCAGACAGTCACACTGTGCTATGAACTACAGAACATTGTAAATTAATTTCAGATATATATTTTTGGAGAAAATAAAAATAAAAAAAAAAAAACAACAATCTCTACGAATCTATCTCAATTGCTATGAAACAAACACCACCAATATAATTTTTATTTATTTATTTATGTTAACCAAACAAGGTATACAATTACTTATATAAATTGAAATTACAATTTACAATAACAAAATTTAACAAATTAATAACAGGTCTATGGACAGTGAATAAAAAGTTGCTAAATAGAATCCGAGTCCAGATCAAGACAGATTTAAAAAAAAAAGCGAAAACAATTTTAAAATTATATAGCGCCCAACGTGGGTGTTTCCTCTGTGAAAAACGAAAAACATGAACCATGTGAACAAAATCGTAAAATAACAATGTATTAGAGGCTTTAGACTAAGTTTTGATTAGCTTGCTTTATTTAAGATCTCTATTTATAGCAAATTTTTCATCGATTATACTCTTTTTTGAATTAAATCAACACATTGGCAAAGACTTTCGATTCGAGAATGTTTACGGGCTATAAAACCGATATAACTTTATGAACCAGTAGTTTTTGTCAGTGAAAAAAGCGGTTTCATTTGGGGAACAACCAGTAATCTGTAGGTAATATTGCCACAGGATTCAACAAATGATAATACTAGGTCCATGAAAGGATCCACTCAGGAATCAGATTCAACTTAATCATATTAGCATGCTGCTGATACCGAAATATCTTTCGGCAGAGCAATCGCCGAAAAAAACTCTACCGGAAATTGTTAAATAACATCAAATCATGCGTTGAAGTACGATGCAGTCAACTTTCACCGAAAAGATTTAGTGGTTTAATGGAGGGCATCTCCACTGAATCGAAATCCAGGAAATAGTCGGCCAACAGTGTACTACCAACAACGAGTTAAAAAAAATTAATAGGTGAAAAAGTTGTCCTAGAAATGGCTGTGAAGGTCCCTGGCATCATTCAATCTACACACCTCATGGTGTCAAACTACACCACATAGCGAGTATGCTGGTTGAAATCACCTTTGTTGAAAAGCCCAACTGGCACTTTGATAGCGTGCGTGTGTCAGTTGAGTGAAAAAGTCCATGTTTGCAGGAAAATAGAGTTTCTCTGAAAAAAAATCAACTTGCGAAATTCTCAATTTAGCTCTTCATTCGTCTTTTTGCTAAAACTATATTCATAGTCCGCAAAATAAATTCCATTGACTAAAAAAATACTACCCGAAATCCTGCTATAAAACTGCTAGGACTGCTAAGAATCAAAATTCTTCTACGTTGGTACATTCGGTAGCCACGAAGAAGCATGGGCACTGTTTTCCTGATGACCTTCTAGAAGTATCGTCCTTAAAGCCATAATGGTTATAATTTTCATTCTAACACTCATATAATTGCTTTAATTTTGAATATTTCATTACTGACAATTTCATTTCAGTGATCCAATTTTAATGAAAATTTAACGTCACAATTTTTCCTTTAAAAATGACAATATGAACTGCAGCCAAAAGAATTTAATCCACTTTTTTTTTAAAGTATAAAAAGTTTCAAGCCTTTTCAAGCCAAAAGAGAGATGAATGTCGATACCTACTGTACCATAATGGAAAAAAACCCAAATCGATAGAAGTTAATATCAATTTACTCTCATATTAGTGGTATATTGGTTTCGTAAGACTCCCCCAAAAAGAACTGATTCAATCAATTCATCTGTACATACATGTCCGAACACTTACATAATGATAATATCGATATCACACATATCATAGCAAAATCCAATTTTCATTACTCACAGTCGTAATCAATCCTTACAATGATTTGGATCAATTTACCTTTCAGTGCTATAATTTTGAAGAAATGATTTTAAAGGCAGCATTTTCTTCGGAATCTGGGTATAAGAAACCCAAGCAAATAAATTCTTCACGGTAATCCTACCATGAGCCGTCCTAAATGGAAGCCAACGGATAGTTGTTTACGTCATTGCACCGTCTGTCTGTCTGTCTGGGCTCTAGACAAACCACATTCAAATGAATTGGCGGAAATATCTTTAACCACACTTTGGAAGTCATACTGCCCACTAGACTTGAACCTTCCCAAAAGATTTATGGATTCCGCTCGCGAACGAAATTCTAGAGCGCATGTTGAATGCCCCTAAAACCTACAACATAGGTGTGTATGTGTTTTGGATACGTTATTCGTCGCTATCATCATTGCAGACATCTTTGATTATATTTTCGCACTGACATTATAAATGGCCTGCTAGGAACAGGATTTGATTAATTCCTACGGTATCGCACCTTCGACATCGAACACACAAAACACATTCCTCATATGATCATAAAATGAAGCCTAGTCGAATCCGCTGGAAATGAAAGAATGACTTACTGAAAATCTCTCATAGTTGTTGGGGCGTGTGACAAATGACTAATTATGGTGTCTGGAAAATGTCTTTATCATAGAATTAATCCTGAGATTGTGTTTTAGGTTTTCTCGGATGGAGTCTCTTCTGACTGGGACTCAGCGCAAAGAATTTTATTGTTCTCGAAGGCAATGGGATTCCGATAAAGTACGAGTATTGTGGTAGTGTTCTTCAACGGATTCGCTATTTGCAGGACTCTCTTATGGAAGTGATTATTAGCAGATTTGCTTCTGACATGCAACTAAGCACAAGCGTCTCGACTTACCGATTAACTTCTCCTACCAGCAGAATTTGAAGAAAATGAACGTTTTATCTGTCTGACTGTTGAATTGAGAGTCAATCGCAGTTTCTTCACTTATCTTTCATTTTGGAAGTAATGAACTTTTTTTGGGGGACTACTTACTCCAATAAAGTAAATTACTCTTACAATAAATGGTAAATGAAGAATCTGTGATTGACTTCTTTCTCATATTTAAGTCTGAAAACTGTGTTTTACATCAATGCTGTAAAAGAAAGTACTTCATTTGGCCATTCAAAATATTGTCACAGATATAATAAGAATACACACAAAGCACCGGAAACATTATTGTGACCTTTAACTACGTATCTCCTGAACTTTGTGTTCATCTCAACGAACGGAAGTCAATACCATACCGATTTCACCAGACCGCAACCCGATAACAATCAAGCAATCTCATCCACAGCATAACCAATACATAACGGTCTGCCTGTTACAAACAATAATTCACCACTTTGAACTTCATAGCCATTTTCATAATGAACACTTCAATTTCAGGATAATAAAGTTTGATATTTACTGGTGTTACCAATGCGGATTGCTGCGGGACATGCAAAACCGTGCAAGTCTTTTGATCACAATCTCGAATCACTCCCACATTTCACTCACTCGGCGGAACGCTAATGCTGACGTTGAAATTAAAATTTCATCGAAAATCGATTAATTACACGAAATAATTTCGATTACGATGAGTGCGTTGACGTTCACATCGATTCGACGGCACGAGTTTAAGCTTTCGAACGACCGATTATGGAATGAAACTGAAAGGTCTTAGAACGCAGTAAATTCACCAAAAATGTATTTTATAATCAATGGTATCGAAAGGCGATTTCGAGTAACTGAACTTGAGGAGCGAATAATTTGTAAGTTTGTAAGATTGCTGTAAATAATCCTAAAGAAAATTAATTTTAAGTGGCAACATTGAAACACTGTCGCATCAACCTCTAGAACGCTCAATGGCAATTAAACGTATGTATGTACACTTTAAGAGCAAATAAATAGCTTGTACCATAAAGTTTCTTGTATTTCATAGACTAATGTGGAACTTATATATGCATTTCATGATCAAATTCGCTCAAATGGAAATGCAGTAGCATATTCCAATTTTCTGACCATATTCTTTGTTTAGCTTTACAAAGTGAAAATATAGTAGAGCAGCATACGTAGCTATTAGTTCTTCACCAATCAACATCAAACACGAGAGAGATAATAGTCAGCACTAAATTATGAACCATGGAATAAAGACTCTTCTACAAGACTGAACTTCATACTTCTGGTGATAATGAATGAACGTTTCCACATTAAAAACTGAAATAGAGTTTTCGAGTATGGTTGCACCTTAGAAATTATGTGTTATCTTTGCTATTATTTTAACTTTTGAGCGTAAATTTTAGGCAAAAACCAAATGGGACAACCACTTTAAATTTGACGCAAAGAAATTGATTCAAAATAAATCATATAGTTTCAAGCTAAGTTTGTTCTTACTTAAAGCCCTATACAGCAAGGCATAAGGCTCTACATTTAATTCAGAAATACAAAATCTGGAGCTTTGGCAACAAAATGTATATTACAAGTTCTAGTCACTTTGCGTTGTCACTGCCGCATAAGGAGTTGGGTATGAGGTTCAAACATTTTTGGATGTCCAACTATTTATGATGCAGAATAATTCGTCTTCCATCTTATGTGCTAGTGTTTGGCTCTAGTGTGGAGTAGAATGACCTCACTCGGTGTACCCTCGCTTTCAAGTCTGATTGATCTATCTTTTATCGACTTTACAGGTTTTGTACAGTGAAACAAAGGAGCCAAAAGGATCCCAGATGACCAAAGGGATCTTTTTCCGTGGTATCACATTGAACCTCTAATAGGACTATGTGTGACTTCGACAAAGACTTACTGATTGAAAGTTACTCGGCAGACAAAAAGCAGTCTTTTCTTTGCTGTCCTTCGTTCGATTGTCTACTTTGTTAATTACTATACATACTCTTTCAATTCGATTTTAGCGTTGGGGAGAAATCTCCCCAAAAAGGATTAAAATCTTCAAATGTCGTTTGTTTATGATCATTTATGATTCATCTTTGAAGCCTTATTAAATCTTAGATCATATTTACCAAAACCAACTTTGGTTATGTCCGGGAAAATATTTTTTTAAGAACATACAAAAAAATATTTAAAAAAAAAAATCTCTTCAATATTCAGATACAGTTATCAGAAAAATGACTTGAATAAGAACAGAGGTAATCCAATCGAGTTATCATAGCCGAATGAAGTGGTAAAATTATTGACGAACAAAGTTTCCAGTACATAAAGCCTTCAACTGTGGTTGAGTTTGAATCTATGACTGCAGGCTTTTTCGCTGTAACCCATAAGGTTCACGCCTAGCAAATATGAGCTTCCATCCGAATGAGCCATGTTTAATGGGTTTTAGATTCCATTTGGCTAGCACTAGCAAATACATTTAGTAATTTAGAAATAAAACTTTATCAAAAGTAATAGAAACTTGACCTCATGAAAACGGTCAACCTGGGTACTCTCTTCAATCGACCGGATCCTTCAGGCTGATAACGTTGACTAGCTCAAGTAGATTTGTAATTGTGGATTTTTTTTTTTTTAAATCATGATGGCATGGACCAAATTATAACTAATCATTAGCTCAAGTAGTTTTGCTACATATTGCAGTTTTTCACTGGTACAATATTTACTGAATTCATTTCTTAAGGGGGGAGTAGGGTTAATTCGTGTAAAAAAAGGCACATTTTTGTGATTTTTTTAGATGAAACAGTAAAAATTTATTTATTAAAACCAATGGTACATTATAGTATAACATTTGAAGAATATTTTGTGAAATTTTCATGAGAAAATATTAAAAAATACGACAATGGCAGCAATTCTTCTGGAGCGTCTCGGAAAAGAGGTGAATTGCGGTGCCCATCATGAGTCGGTGCCGGATCATCTGAAATCCTAAAATCAAACGTATTTCGTTAGATAATCGCTTTTCCAGGTAACGCTGGGGGGGTTTTTTCGAATTTCAATTTTTCACTTTTTGGGAGCACTTTGAACGAAAAAACGCGATTTTTTGCCAAAAAAAATCGGTTAATTTGTCATTGTAAAATTAAAACAAATTCGAAAAAACCCTCCAGCGTTACCTCGTAAATTATGTAGAGAAATAGTGTTCAAAACTTCAAAAGGATCGGTGCAGTAGTGTTGGAGTTATGACGGGCACCGACTTTGAAAACGTGAGTTGTGGGAAAAACGCTTTAAAGTTTGGAACACTAAAAAATGTGGGATGAAACGTTCATAAGTGGGATCTATCGGCTTACTTCACACTGAATCATCAGTGCCAGGTCCATAAACGATGTTGCTATCATCGACAATGTCTAGAGCATCTTTTTGCTCCTGTCTACGATGAATCCTGCCTTCTTTTGTTTGCTTCTTTTTTAATCGGCCTTCTTTTTTAGTCGAATGAAAATTTATTTTTCCATCACATTTTGTGCATTTCATTACCGTTGCAATTGTTGAAAAGACTAGTACAAATTTATTAGGTCGATATAATCTCGCACTAGTTGTTGCTCTATCAGATCTTGTAACTTTTTTCAGCATTTTAGCAATATTTTAGCACAAAACTGAACGAAAATGGATGATGCGAAAATCGGAAAGTGAGTGTACGTCTGCTCGATAGAACGTTTACTGCCACACTAAATTATATACTCTACATTGATTAAAGTTATAAATAATATAATATAAAGTTATTATTGACTAAAGTTAACATGTTTGTACTCGTTTTTAAATTTCTATAAAGAAAGATACGGGTAGCTTTTGAGGTATTCTATAGAAATCGAACCAGCTGCATGGTAACAATAGCGCGCTCGAGTCAGGTAGGTATAAAAATCCGACAGGTATAAAAATAGTCATAGCTTCGTCAATTTTGCTCTGATCGACTAGAAATTTAGACACAACATTTTTGAGATATTAGTCATTCCTTTCAATAAAAAATAAAATCGAAAAAAAAATTTAAAAACCCTACCCTCCCCATAATACATTTTTATGAATTGGATGCTATCAGTTGGATGCTTCCTAGCACACAGAGAGCATACTAAAGAGGTAGGATAGAACCTAGATTTACTATCATTCAATTTATCAGGAAATGTCATGTAAATAAGTGAAGAAATCCTTCACTCAGGGTGGCAGAAGTCTATTTAAAAAGAGCAATAGCAAAGCTACATAGGCCTATGCTTAGAAACTGCGTGTACCCAAAAAGACTCCGTATTGTGTATATTATGGATATGGTAAGTGAGTAACTATTTCTTCTAGTTACTGAATCACAGAATATATCTTCAGGTTTTAAATTTCAAATATACATATGTATGTTAGATTAGTTATTTATTTTTCTCATTTTTAGGTTTTATAGCAATGGCATACACCATATAAGAAAACACACTACGAACTCATTACGATGTGTAACTTCAAGAAGTACTAATGAGAATCGACCACCCATATCTCCAAACTCAAAAAAAATCCTGAACCAGAAATTCAAATCGTTATTCCATAAATCGGCCCACGTTAATGTAGAAACTTCTACGCAAGTTTCAATGAGCGGTTCCCAGTAGGGCGCACGTGGCCATTTGACCGACAGTATAAATCATAATTAAGCTTTGCTCTCAAGCAACACTGCATATTACTTTCAAGAAATATGTACAGCTCATATACTTTTTGCCAGCAGTGAATCAATATGATTATTACCAGTACTAAATTTTGGCTGCCACTCCAAGGAAGCAACAAGCATGAAAAACAAGCATCAGCTGCTCATGATATAAAAAATGATAAAAGATAGACCTCAAACAAAATGCCATTTCAAACATTAAATGCATGTTTAGCGTAGCTGCTTGCGTTGAATTCAAATGGAAGCTCGGAATCGAAAATTCAAGACTGATAAATATCCTGTCTCATGACACAGCCAACGCCAAAGCAGACAAATTAAATCCACGTCAAACTTTTTCCAGCCTAATACTATTAAACAACCAATATTCGAATCGAGATAAAGACTGTCGATACGGCTGCTCTTCTTGTCACGCTTCAATGCCAAATTAAATTTTATGAGTCTCGGCTGCTTATTATTTTTAATGTGTCTGCGTTGGCCTTCGTCTTGACGATAATAGATGCGCAACTAAAGTCTTGGGTGATGGAGATTTCATAATGTCGCGAAATCCTCAGTTTCATCTCGTATTGTATAAATATTTGTTAGCTTTCGGAGAGCCGAAATGAAAAACAAAATATGGAAGAATGCTTTGTGTATACAAAAGGACTTGTGTCTTATTTAGAAACTGGCTGGATACCGTTTCAATGCTATTAACAGTATGCTTTGGGTGTATCCATTTGTATTATCTGACGCTATTAGAAGGAATATTTTTGTCTGCTTGTCACTAGCAAATCTCATTAGTGCGAGTGATTTTTAATGAATTCAGAAAAAATATTTTGTATTGGTGAAGAAATACAGTTTTATCCAATATTTTGTTTAAAATTCAAACACCAACTGAATACGAAAAAATCATTATCATGTCTCCCTTAATTTAAGAAGAAGTCATTTCACTTATATTATTACTGACTTCGTCCAACAATTGACCAACAAGCTTAAATTTATATGTATTTAAAGAAATGAAAGTCTTCAGTGAATCTATTTCATTCATTTAATTAAAATTCAAGAATAGTCCTCTTGTTCACATTTCATCAACCTGCCCTTAGAAAAGTATGCACCGTACAACTTTGCAAATTTGATAATTCCCTTAAAATGGTTCCGACCATAGCAACGTCCTACGCATTTGTTTCGAATTTCCTGTAGCAATCAAAGTCACAACTACTTTAAATGAAGCTATTAGGACAGACTGTGGCTAGCATAGCTGTAAGTGACAGGAATCAAATCACCGCACAATATGGTGCTCGAGCCCTATTCAAAAGTGTTTGTTGCCATTTCAAATCCAACTAGCACGTGAGGTTATCAAAGAATCGTTACAACACCATTAAATGAATTTACGCTTAACCCTGCAGAGTAAATCGGAAATTTTAGGTCTGACAGCTTCGGTGATTTTGATCTTGGAAATGGTTCATTTTTGCTGCTTAATGAGCTATAAGTAGTTCCATTTAATATATGACAGGATGAATTAATGAAGAAAAATTTTGTTGCCCGATAACGACCACGAAACAGCCCATTAGCGTTGCTCAACATATTTTGCAAGTGTAAATACCTTAAGGTTAACACAGTCAATAGCACTTGTTGTCACCTACGCAACATTAAGGCCAAAGGACCATGTTTTATTGTTGGAGTCGATTCAGCGACCCGTGTTGTGTGTACTAAGTGTTGTTCAACCAAAACTCATACTAGAAGATGTCGCGAGTAGAATCATGTCAAGTTCGTGCCAATTTAAGGCTAAGCCGACATTAAGTGGCGCTCAAGTATCAATCAAAGTGTAATTAACTGTTGTAGTAGCAATTAAATTTATTTACATAGAAACCTCTTCGCTATTGGCAGCCATCTAATTAGTATCGAAACTGTCTTCTGTCGTCGGAATATTCAGTGTAAGTCTCTTAGATGCAATCATGGATTCGATTATCGGAAAATTAATTAAGAATGTAAACACCACGGTGAAGCAACGTAGAGTCAATTATGCATCCGCAGAAAATATAATTTGGTAAGGCGATTACATAGAACGTGTTACAGAATTGATTAAAATCATCAGAGACGGTGGTTGTTTGGTGTAATAGTGCGGCTTAGCGATCATTTTTGTAAAATGCTGTTCTTGAAGATGCATAAGCACATTGTAATATTTTGGGATAGCTTGACACTATCATGAAAAGTTGGGTACGGAAATGCAGAATCTACATTGTTAACATTGTTTCAAAAACAACGAAGTGAATATTTATAGTTTCATAGAATAAGGAGCATATTTAGATGCGCATGAAACAATGTTGGGTTAGGAAATATACCTTTCTGGTAGAATTATTCAAATACTTTCCAATTTCGAGCGTTCAGACTTAATATTATTCAGTGAATCGTTTAATACAATAGATATTGAAAGTTTTTGGACAATGGCTAAGGAGCATATAAAGCAATCACTTTTCATCCTAATAGAGAAGCTCATGTTTGGATTCTTATGCTGGTAAAGTGTTGCAAACACTGAGCATGTTCATCATTTATGTTATAGGAGATGTCACTTGCAAAATTTTATAAGAAAAACATTCGAAATTGAATATGAGTAACAAGTGTTTGAATTTCATAAATTTTGAAATTCGTGCAAGTGGTACAACTGAAAACTTTTCTGCTCTCTGAGTTTCAAGTGGTACATAAGTTTCAATACAGGTTGGTTGTAATAAGGAGTACTTGCGTTGAAATATGCATTCATAATATGCACAGTTCCTCAATTTTTCTTTGAAAATCAATGTTTCTAGTGTTTTCTATGCACTAAAGTTTTTTTGTTATAAATACGAATTCTTGACATTAAGTTTACTTTCTGATACTCAAATTAAAACAATTGTGTTCCTTCAAAAATAGCAACGAAAAATATTTTAAGTACAAGAATCACAGGTAACACTAGATTGTTGCAAATTTCTGGTATTCACAAACAAACTTTTTGGGGTGTACCAAAGGGTATACCTTCTTTCTTAACATATAGCGATTACAAATCGGCACCATATTCCATTTCACGACATAAGCTCTTGTCACACTAATGGTGCAAACACGGAGAGATGTCCTATTTTCTATCACAATTCAGCTGTATGCTCTACAAATAATATTTATAAACATTAATACCTGGTTTACTTTGTTGGACTTTGTCATATGTTCCCATGGCACTTGTTTTCTTCTTCACCCTCATTCGTCCAACATTTACCCACTCCCTTATTGTGATTTCAATCATCGACAATCGATATTGCAGATTCCTTCCCTTGAATCAGGCAGGGTTTTCCATGACGAGTGTTTCCTTTCCAAACTGTATTACTGTCTTATTTATTCTGATCTAAGTATGTAGCGGAAATGTTGTCAATTTAGCAGATCCTTTTCCATGTTTAACGTTCCTTTCGCCCGAATCGATGTTTACTTTTATTCACTGTTGTTAGTATAGTTAAATAACATAACGAGCAGAAACTACTTCCTCATCCGTTGGCGTTCTTTGCACACACAAAAAGTTTAAAAAATTAAGTCCCAAGGTATTATGTCAATTTTTGACTTTGTTGATTATTAATATTAATATTTTGTATTGTATTTTTTTCTCTATGTTTTCATACTGTTTTGCTTTATTTCTTGGAATATTTTTTTGTAATATTGTTTTTTCTAATCTGCAATGGTCTTTTCAAATTTTTACCGTAAACAAAAACCGATGCAATTTTTGCTTAATTCAGCGCCTCTCATCTTGCCAAAGTTTGCGCCTCTCATCTTGCCAAAGTTTTTTTGCATACAGTTATGAATGAGGATGTCACTTTTAGCACTTCTTCTTGTTTTGAAATTTACACGCCAAATTGATTTCCTAGTTTTTACGGATTTGAATAAATTTTCACCCACCCGAAAATTTAATAGTACGCTCCTACTGAAGCCAAATCAAATCGACCTGGTTTCGGGTGGAAATCAGATGCTATTGCGAATTCTTTTTCAACGCGTACATTTTAGGTTAGTTGCTTTATATACTCCTGTTTTCTGTTCTTGTAGCACCTTTGGTCTTCCAATGTTTACTCCGAGGGTAAAGAGTGCCCTTAAACATAAAAATTCTTCACATTTGACGAAGATTATGCTAACTTCTTCCGTTTACGTTCCTCTGCCGGGAAGAAAATAAGATTAGCATTACTCAATCTTCTTTGTACTTGAATAGCCCTTAAAGTCTTGGATATTTTGCCCGATTCTTAAAAACATCTTCCTCTTTTCCTGACTCACTAGCATTTAATGCCTTTACTGCTTCCAACCCTCTTTCCATTTGCAACCTCTTCCTCTTTTCCTGACTCCCTAGCTTTTAATGCTTTTACTGCTTCCAAGCCTCTTGACATTTGCAATCTCTTAGCTATATTTTTTTTTCTGTTTACACCATCCCGTCGACTGCTTTTCTTTTGATTTCTCTGCTTGTCTCTCCTCAAATCTGACTAACCCCGTTGAGGTTGAATTACTTTTGTCCTCATTTGACTCTAACTGTTTCCTTGGTCCCGTTGGTATTCCCAATGTTATCGTGGATTGTCTCTGTGCTGGTAAATTTCCTTCCTCCTGGAAGCTCTCTAATATTTTTCTCATTTTTAGATACTATGGAGCTACAATGTAGCAGAAAGAGCGAGGAAGGCTGTAAAAGAGCCACAGGGGTGAATTTGAGACTACAGCATCGTACTTTTTCTTGGCTTGGCAATGCTATTGTTTGGGGTAGCGTTCAGGTGGCAGACTGCTGTGAAGCAAACGTCAGCTTGAAAAAATGTGGAGGTTCACTGCACTACTGGTAACTGGAACGCTCCGCACCAACCCTACTAAGCATTTTTCGTGTTGGTTCATTGGCTACTAACCAATCTACTGATCTTACAGCAAGCTAATCTTGCTGCTATGAGACTAAATTATATCATGGAATAGAAGAGGTTTTGGTAATGCGAGTAGTTTTGCTGAGAGAGTTTCCCTACATCACTCCGGACTTCCTTTTAGTTTGGGAGTGGGCGCAGAGTTCAAAGACTTATGTCAAAATTGTGGCTCTGAGGACGAGGAAGAATCTTCATCTCATGTGCCAATACCCGGCTTTGACAAGGAGAATAGTGACGGCGCTTGGTGCACCCTATCTCTCAACGCCTCTTTTTCAATCGTATCTATGATACCCTGTGTATTTACAGCGCAACAAGATAACTTTTTAAAAGGCCGCTGCACCGCTACGAACCTTGTCACTTCTGCAATTGACAGCAATTACTGCTTCTGAAATTGACAGCAAAAATCAAGTTGATGTCATTTATACTGATTTCGACAGTGTTAATCATGCGCTCCTTCTTGTTAAACTAAAGCATTATGGCATCCGTGAACCTTTGCTTTCCTGGGTTTCCACTTTTTAACTAATTGCACTTGTGTTGTCTCTCTCTCTTTGGCTTGTCGTCCTCACCTTTCTACCCTTCTTCTGGTGTACTTCAAGGTTCCATCTTAGGGCCAATTTCGTTCAATCTGTTCATCAATGATCTCCCAATGCTTTTAGGTCATCTTGTCTTCTCTGTGTACTTCAATAAATAAACTCCAAACCCAATTTGCACATATCCACTGCTTTTCTTCGAAAATGAGTCATACTAGCGGTTTGTATACGCTAGAGTTTTTTCAATTTTAATATTCTATTTTATTGATGAAAATTCGAATCGTAAACGAGTTTATACTTACTTTTCTTTACTTTTATACTTGTTTCAATTTTTATGATTTTTTTTTTACACCAGTATTTTTTCTTATTTTTCCTATTTCTAATACTTTTTTAACAAATGAAGTACAATCCGAGCAAATTTATCCCCGAAATTTGCTAAAAAAAAAAAAAAAGTATTAGTTCGCTCCTGATCAGTTGCTAAACTTTACTTTAAAAATTGGTTACAAACTAAATTATCTGACAAAAAGCACTATTGAAAAATTTCGAACGGCAAAACACATCGTTTTTTGAAACAAATTGGTATGTGAAAGTTTCAAGCACTGAATACTATATCGTGATTAGTTACATTTGAAACAAATACCTTATGTGCAATAGTGAGGAAATACGCTAGTAAAATAATTAAAATATGTTAAGTATAGCTTATTTACAAATGTACTGTACTCTAAGACTATTTAACGCCTTCTGGCTATTCACTTCATTATAAATTTGCGTGTGCCAACAAAATGGCAATCTTTTGTATTCAAATTAGCGATTGTCTTGATTTCTGCAATTCCCAAATTGATTCAGCACGAGACAAAGAAGCCACCAAACTACAACATGGACTAATTACAATCGTGAAAAAATGTATACATGTATACATCCCCCTACACTAATCCTAACCTGTGGCTATTTGGGATGATCACATCGAACCCATTGATATGCAAATTAATTAGAAAACGGTTAACGTTAAGACTGTACATGAGAAGATTGATTTAGAGGATTAATTACAACGACCGTTGACTGGAAGAAAAAATATATATTTAAATTATTTCGTTGCTTGAATCGAAAGTCATGCATTTTTTGTGAAGATTTTCCCATCTAAATATCGAAGTGTACGGTTTTAATTAGAAAAGTTTTCACTTCAAATAGGCTTTCTTAATTTCATTGCTGGTTATTTATAGGATCTCATTTGATTTGAGGTAATTAAGAATGAATCGAAAAATAGAAGTCAAAGTTGAGAATTGTTTTTATCATTCGAAAAGAAACGAAAGAATGAATAGATGAAGTAATTAAATAGATTTATTCGCAGTACTTTTGCAAGTTTTGACGTAGCCAATTTACGTAGTGTAGGATTTAAAATTCGAATACTAAGGACAGGATTCCGAAAAATATGTTTAAAGTTTTCAATTGAAATCTAAAAAAAGCCTGATATTAGTATGGTAATGTGGGGTTAATTTAACACACAGGGTAATATGACACAAATGACATTAATCTATCAAAAACGCAGCTACCGCAGCGCCGTTCATATGGAATTATTAGCTTTTGTATGCACTCAATTCCATAAAGATATAGAGCTGTTTACACGCATTTTTCGTTCTCTCTGACCAAAATTAGAATTTCGAGTTTTCAAAAGTTTTCATTGAGTTTTTTGGTGCATTGTAATTCATATTTTTTTTTACGGCCTGACAAAATTAATTAAATTCAAAATGCTCATTGTTCTTTCTTCTTTTGATTCGTCAAATTTTTTTACATCTATTTGCAGATGTTGTGATGACGCATATATTCGCGCCAAAATGTTGCTTCGGGGTAATCTAACACAAAATTTGTGGGGTGATTTAACACATGACAGAAAACTCATTATGGTGCAATTTTGTGGAATTTTATTGCGCGTCTTCACTGTTTGAGCTGGAGTTAAGTGTTTTTTCTCGAATTTGGTTGATTTTTAGTCGTCATGCCACGGAATCAGATACAAAAAACCGCAACAACACCAAATGATGTTTCCAATTTGGTTGAAGCTATCAAATTGATTAAAAGAGTGCATGCTGTAGCCGGTCAGAATAAAATGTATGCAACGACATTACATCATTGATAAGCAATTTTCCGATTTCACAACTGTGACTGATCAACAATTGACTGAATTTTTGAGCTCGGTTTCGGCTGGTACTCTAAAAGTAGGATTTTTTCAACTTTTTTTTTTCTATTTCTAATGAACAAGAAAGTGTCCTAAAGAGATAAATATTTAACGAATGCAAATTATCTTTGTTATGGTTTGAGCCGAAATGAAGTCGGACGCTTGGCCTTCGAGTTTGTCGAAAAAATAAATACATTTGTTCCACAGTCATAGATTGAGCACAATACCGCTGGCTATGATTGGTTTGATGCATTTGCCAAACGTAATCACCTGTCTTTAAGAGTGCCACAGCATATAAGGGCGAATAGAATGAAGACGTTTAATGAGAATGCTGTCGATGGTTTTTTTTACCAACTCAAAGGTGCCACACCACCAAATTCATATGTTCCTGTTGCATTCACACCAAACAAATCATATTTCCCTATAACAGTGCCAAAAATAGCCAGAACGCCGAGAAATATCTCGACATTTATCTCAGATATGTATTTCATAAAAAGAAAACAGTCTTTAGATAAAACGCAGGCTAGAGACCTCTAGAAGCAAAATCAGAACATTCTGGAAGTCAAGACACAACCAGAACTCATATGGCAACGGAAATGCTCAATTGCCTTCTAAAGGCCACATCAAGAACCTTCGAGAACCCAAGACACAAATTTAGAATAGCCTAGCTAAACACATGCAATAATTCACCTCACCAGAAAGAGAATAAACATCGCCGCGAGATGTTTTAGAAGTAAGTTAGTATACAGCGATAGTCTGATACATAGAATGGTGCGAAGCAATACAGCGCATTAAGTGTATCCGGGTGCGGTTATTTTAAAAAGCGATAAAGTGTGAAATTATAACGCGACTGTTGATAGTAGACATGGGTAACGCAGCGCTGCGCTGCGCAATTGCGTTGAAGCACTAGCCACGATACCACTGCGCTGATACCGATTGTCGGCATCAGTAGCGCAGTAACGCACTAAGGTATTAGTAGCACAGTAACGCACTTCGGTATCAATGGTGTTGGCGCTGCCGCTTTGCAATGCCAACACCATTTGGGTTGGCGCTATGCTACGGCGCGGCGCAAAGATATGAGTTGAGTATACTTACCTCAAGTCTGGTTGATGCAAAGCAATATACCTACGCGTACGCACGTTTGGAAAGATACCTGAATAGGTACATACTATAGCCTGGGTGTTCAGGGTATTTTATATCGGAAAATTAGTAAGTTCAAATGTGGGATGCTCTCGTCCCATACAAGCTTTTTCAATCATTCTTTTTTGAGTGAATCATGTGAATTTGACTTTGTTTAAATATGATATCACCACTGACATGTGTTTATTAGGATGTTTTGTTTTAAAGACATTTTCTAAACACAAAATAATCACAGTTTTTCATGGACAGAAAGTTTAGAGTACCTTTGTTGATGTGAATAAAATCGTCGAACAATCCAAAAAAATAATTTTCTGCCTCAGTTGCTACTACAGTATACAATTTGATTTATAATTCCACGAGCTTATTTGATTTGCCTTCAAAAAGCTAACACTGCGTTCAAAAAGCTAACGTGAAACTGAAATCCATTCAAATTTTTGTATGAGAGTTTTTCTCGAACGGAAAATCAATAGCATTCCACCTCATATTTTCTTTTCCGATCGGTTCGACTCAAGCCATTTGAGTTTTACAGGCTGCATGTGCACTTCAAGCAAGAACCGCAAAGTAAACATTATGAAAAGTGATGCGATCGTGGTATCATAGCGCAATGGTATCAGCGCAGTGCGCTGATACCACTGCTGGCGCCGGCATCAGTGTATCAGCGCTTCAAAATTTGCTGTGTTACCCATGTCTAGTTGATAATGTTATCAGTATACGCGATTTAGTGACTAGAGTTATCTGTTTAAATAAAAGTGTGATTTGTGGTATAGAAGAAAACGTTCTTACGTTCCACCTCTAATTGTTGTGTTTTACCCTTAAAACACCTTTCGTGGATTCGATATTTTCCGCATTTGCCCGTCTTAATTTTTGGCGATTTGGCCGAAAAAAAACGGCAACGGTCTTTCACACCAGCCAAAAAATCAATCAAAATATCAACACCGGCCAAAAAACGTCAGCGAAAAGAACCGTCTTCAACATCAAAAAATGTACAAAGTTTAATACAATCGCAAGCATGGAATGCAAAAGTCAAGTGCATCTTAAATGTGCTAATATGACACGCAGTTTTTGAAAATGTGCTGTGTGTGAGTCCGATTCAGAATAATTCAACCATTCTCTTTCGTGTTTAATCGTTTAATTAACATTTTGGATCATTCCCATTGAAATTTCATTCGATTTTGATATATTCTGGCTTACTGTCAAATTACTCCACATATTTTCATTTTTATTTGTATGGAATCTTCCAATCCAATGATGCCAAAAGTTGCGCCTGGGATCTAGCTTTATGAATGTACCAAGGATATATCTATTTTGATGCATATATTGGCAAAAAACAAAAATGTGTGTCAAATTACCCCACCTAGCTATAATACCAAAACATATTTAAAAATGTTTTTAAAAATATATTAAAAACACAAAACCAAGCTGTTAAAATTATCATTTATTGTAATTTAAAAATAATAACGTACACAACTTTTTCAAGTTTGATTCGTTTGAAGATCCTATTTTGCCGACAATTCCAATAATACCTGAGGCAAACTTGCGGTGTTTTAAATCAAATTCATTTCTTACGTTGAAAATCAAAAAAACTTACGAAATTGAATGGCAAACATAAAATCAGCATATATTTTTCCGCTTTCTAAGTCTTTAAACATTGTAATTAGTCCATATATTTCTTGCTTATTGTATTTTTTCGGCAAAATTTAGCGTCTACAAAATCGAATTCAACCATTAAAGGTCACTTTTAGAAGCCTATTTGTATTATTTTGTTCTATTTTCACGGTGTAGCCTTTTAGCTAATATGCTTTTGTTGTATTCAGAAGCTATTATATATTTGATTAAATCTTATATATGATTTAGTTTTAATGATTTTCCTGTGCTATGAAAGGAGCACTCCATTAAGGACAATGAATTCAACAATCCGAAAAAGATACAAATATATTTCTTTATTTGACTAGTCCATTAAATTGTCAACACAATATTCTATCATAAATGCGATTGCACAGTATTGGTTCGTACATTTAGTTTGGAAGCCTGCTGAGATAGCAACTAATACACCAATAGCAAATCGGCACTATTTTCTTCTTTTTGGAAAGTACCAACAATATTGATTTCAAGTTGGTGTAGTAAATATTTTATGAGAATCCGTCATGAAGGACTCAATTACGATGGGGATAGCAGAGATAACATCCACTTACTAAACTAATTGGATATAAACCATGAAGTTAGTATAGGAAGTTTCATATCCAGAAAAATGTCCCATTCGGACACTACGGCTACTCCATCAATAAAAAAACACCCGGTCAACTAATGAATTTTTACTGTCATAATTCAAACTCAATGTAAAAATTGGAAATTCGTATTCTGAAGCTTGAATTATCTGGATATTTATATTCTGAATCAAGTTTTACAAATATGACCAATAAAGCACTTTTAAATATGAATTTGACTTGAAAATGATATAAATTTATTGAGACCTCAACTCAAAAAAGAAATCACTAAGAGTGTGCTGAAAAATTTTAATTGTCAAACCAAAAATTCTGTATTTGTAACTGTTACTAGTCTTACTTTACTTTACTTGAACGCTTCAATTCCTACACACTTTGTTTTTGCCAGTCTATTAATCACTACAGACACGAGCTGCCTTTTAACTTCTAATATCATTTCCAAGACGAACATTAATATTATTTACGTTCAACTATTCGACGAAATTTTTTAAATACGAAATACTGCTTCGGCCGACTTTGCGTCAGACCACAAAGAAGCCTGTTAATTGAAACGAAGTCAACGTGACAAAATGTACAGCCAGTGAGCTGAATTTCGGGAAATACTTCATTGCAAGTACAGCATGCGAAACGCATTAGTATGGCTGTTTTCACATTCCGCAGAAACAACTAATTCATCAAAGTCGAATATGATAAAATCATTCAAACGTTTGCCTATGGAAGGACGCAAATATATACTATAAGATATATGTAGTTAAATATATTATCATGAAACTATGAAAGCTCTAATCGAAAAATAATGAATCACTTCAATGCCATTCAAATAAATACTCATACTTTTAATACGGTTTTGCCTCCGCCGCTTTAACTTTTTCACCCACGCTAGTGAATCTTATCGTCAAAGTTATGTATCTAGACTATTCAACATCGAAAACTCCAGGGAACATTACATATGCAATTGGTATTGACATTAATTTAACATGTCTTAATCAAATCCATTGTTGCATCCAAATTTGAGAATTTCAAATTAAAATTTAGGGATTACAGTAACTATCTTCTCGAACAGATTACATCCATTAAGCTTACAATTGTTCCATTATTAGGATATATATTGGAAGAAAATCAATAATCCTATTAATATGAATCTGACTCCATTATTTGATATACATATTATACAAGGATCCTAAGTCGATATATGCCGATTTCACATATCACATACTCGTATAAAGGCACTACATTCGAATCGAGTTGATTAAATCGGTCCATTCATTGGATACGACTCTGTTAAATGGTCACTTGAGATATAAAAGTTTCGAGATATATTATCAAGTTTTCGAACTACTTACGTATGAGAGGCTTTGTAGTTTGCACGTATGATTTATTTTTCATAGAATAGGAAGAAACTTCAAGAGAAACAGTTTAATATTGTATTATGAGTGCCTGTATGTTTTAGTCTATTAAACGGTGCTTCAAAGTATTTGCTATACAGATATATTGGCTATGAAATAATTAATGAAAATACTCCAAAAAATTGCTCCAAACATCCTGATGATTGACTTAATGTAGGTGGATGCAAGTTTTATTGATCACTTTGAATCTGATTAAAAGAGGAAGCAATGATTTGAAAAATCAGAAACATCGTAAATCTAAGTAAATTTGTAAAATTCGCTAGAAATGAATTTTTAAACTAGGACGCAATTTCGAGGAATAAGTCTAACCTTGAATTATACACAAATGAAAATACGAAGTTAGGTTATGTTACTAAAGAGGGTTGCCGGGTACGCGGCCAGCATTAGGCCGCCAATTCGGCCCCATTTGCCACCCTCCGCTGACTTATTAGAGCTGCCAAGTGACCACTTCGTCAAACTGAATCAGCTGACTCAACGTAACAATACTAGCCACCTCTGCTAACTCTTGAAAGTGGTAACAACCAAAAATCTTTGGTCGTTTATTATTTAGGGCCGGACAATCGCAGAGAGTGTGCTCGATGGTGTCCTCTTCCATCTCGCACCTCTTGCATAAATTACTGAATGGCAGTCCCATTTTGTTTGCATGAGATGCGGTAAGGCAGTGCTTTGTGAGCAAGCCGACCGTCGCTCTCAAGCAGTTTCTGCTGAGCTTGAGCAGTTTCCTGCTTTTGCTTGGATCAGGTGATGATCATAATGTTTTCCCATTCGTACTTCAGTTTCGCCCATATGGCAGCATCTAATCAGCGATTGACCGTGATACAGTGATACCGGGGCTTTTACTAGCTCCTGAACCTTTCTTCGCCAATTCATCGGCTTTTTTGTTGCTTTTGACTTCACTATGCCCCAGCACCCACATCATCCAAATAGAAATATGCCTTGCCCTGCCATTGAGAACCACTCTGCAAGCGTTAACAATTTTTGAAGAACATCTGTAAGAAGCAAGAGTGAGAATGGGTGCCCTGTTGTTGACGCAAATCACCGTTGGTTTGGTTGATGTTCCGCTAATGGACTAAACTGCCATGCGTATTGCATAAACGTAGAAAACACGCCCGAGCCAACTCCTGTCGCCGTTTTTTACACGGCTGTGTAAATCCAGACGCCACTATCGGCAGTAGCTCCCTTTTTCTTCCAGTCTGTTCTTGTGGATATCTTGACCTGGAAATCCCTGCTAAGATGTATTATTTTTCTCAAGTGGTCCCAAATCTTTTGCGGCATTCTGTAAGAATACCACTGTGGTCCCACTGATTTGAATCGTTCCACATGTCGGAGCTTTTAGCGCGTATCGCCACTAAGCTTGTGCTTCTAAAGATGAATCGATCCAGGGGCATAAATCTCAGAGTCATTTCCAACCCAGCCGTTGGGACATTTCTTAAAGCGTCCGTTATACATATGCAAACTCATCTTTGCAGTCTTGTTAGCTCCATGATATTGATTTTACTCTCCGCTGCCTTCCACCACACGATCGCCCCATACACCAAAATCTGCCTCACTACACATGTGAACATGTGGTAGGCCGCCCTATGTTTAAGACTACAGCTATTGGAGTAGGCAGATCGGCACACAAAAAGTGCTGCGCAAGCATTATCTATTCTGTGCTTCACGTTAGCCCCTAGTTCAGTTTCCTGTCTAGTATAAGCTCCAAATATTTAACACTATCAACAAGTTCCAATGTTATTCGGTTGAGGCTAGGTGTGGCAATAGCCGGCACCCTGTATTTCCTTGTGAAAAGTATAAGTTTGGCTTTTGTCGGGTTTGCCCTAAGATCGGCTTTTCTGGCCCAGATTTGGGTCAGGTGCAGCAACACATACAGTCCGGCAAAATTTGTGGGAACGCACCCATCACAAGTACCACAATGTCAGCCAATTCCGTGAAGTGAGTTTCTAGTAGAATGTCCAGACATTCTTCCGGGCTCTGCACCCAATTCCCGATTTCCCTTCACAGAAACGTAGGTACACCGGGAGTTACGCTCAGGCCCTTCCTGGTTCTAGGAGCTTCTGTACTTCCTTTAATGTTCTCACAGAATTCTCTCCATGAGTTGCGATTGGCTCGTCTTATCTTCTTTTTGAAAAGCGACAGCTCTTGCTTGTATCGATCTCAGTCTTCAACGCTTCCGGACCGCCTTGCGCTGTTGAACGCCCTTCGTGTGCAACCTCTAGCCTCTTTAAGTTCGCCAATCCACCATAAGGTAACATTTTTCCTTACAGACTTTTCCGGGCACACGTCTTTGAAATCTGACACTAAGATTCCTGTTAATCGGTTCACCTGCTCGTTCAGACGTCAGATCCAAATCGTCTAGTGCCCTGAGGTGTCAATTTGATTTCCTTGAGAAAACTTCCCATTGTGCTGTTCTCAGGTTCCGTTCTTTTTTGGGTGAGATAACAGAGCTACCGAAATTCCAGCATAACCACTGGTGGCCCGAAAGCGACGGCAGGTTAGAAACCTGGACGCTTTCCATTATAATTGGAGCTGCTAGGATAATATAAATTACCTCAGCCCTGTTCCTAGTAATAAATCTAGGTTTGTACCTATATTGAGGATATTGAGGTTAGTTGACGTTAGAAATTCAAATTGTGTTGGTGCATCCCCATATTTCGTGGTGAGCATTTGCATCAAGGCCGATGACAGCACCAGTTTTCATAGCCGTTTCTGCCAATCTTCTCAGTCCGGGTGTGATCGGATCCATCTCGTATGGTACATAGACCGCCAAGACAATAGGCACCGCTGCGTGCCGCTACCAGCGGTCCTCCTCCAGCAACCCACAGTGATTTTATTCCCATGACAAAGCTGCGGAATCAACATTGCATTCAACTCTTTTTGGCCCTAACTGTTAGGTAGAACACACTGAGTCTCGCACTGAATCCACAAACCACATTCTTTTAGACAAGCTGCTTCAGTGGTGAAACAGATTGGTCGGCGCTGCTCAACTGTGTTGTAGATTTACGTGGGCCAGCCACACTTCGGCTTCCCTCAGTCACCTTCTCCGCTCCAACCTTCATGGTGATCCTCTTCAGCCCGAAGTAAATCAGCCCTCTGTTGGCCCGTGCTTCATCCACGTACTCCCGATCAATTCCCAGCACGAGCACCAACTTTGCTGCACCAGTTAAATCGGAATCCGCCGATTGGCTGTTTAGTTTGACAGCCTGGAATAATAAATTTAGTTTAATTAATGTTTCAGGTTTGGGTTTCGCGTTCTCGGACTAAAGCCGAGGCAGTCGCCAGCATTTGCCTCCCACTGCACCCCACCCCCATAGGAACAACGTGTTGCTCCGACCGTCCTTCCCCCTCTTCGGATCGTCCATGATTTTTGCCCATTACCTTCTCCGTTCTGTCCCTGAACCGCATCGTGAATTGAAAGTACATTTTTATTTAATACTAAAAACTAATATCAAAACGAACTCAGTTACACACGATAAGGAATATTGAATCATGACCTTTCCATCTTTCTTTTCTTTTCAGAACCTTAGCCTACTACATAGTGTGAAAATAAACTTTTGCCAGTGGAAATGGGGGCTCCACAACAGGAAAAAATGTCTTTCCTGAGTTCAAGTAGATTGTGATATCACTTTCTCACAGAGAGTTTTTCTTCTCAGGGTATTTCAAGGATACCATGGTTTAAGTATTTGCATTGAACTGGGAAACACTTTTTACGCCGTCAGCAGTACAATGTGTCCTCTCCGTTGAGTATTAGGTCGCTGTTACAGTCCAAGATGGTATTATGCAAGCTCGTGAATTTCCTGCAGCCATCAAACGCATTAATAATAAAATGGGACCATAGCTGAGACCGTTATATTTTTCAGGTCACATTATTGGACTTGGAAATCCTTTCGTTCGTGCAAATCTGTCTTCATTATTTTTGATGGTAGCCAGCTTTTTGCAGCCTGGTATCAATTTAAATATATGAAGTTTGCAAAATTAAAATTCCAAAACATTACGTTAATTGTATTTTCAGTAATTTCTTATAATTTTTTTAGGTCTCAACAAAAGATCCAAGATGAATTTGCATCTACTCCCAATTTCTACCACACCAAAACTAACTTCGATATTCTTTCTATGATGAAATCTACTGGACACGCAGCACTTTTCTAAGTTTCGTTTGATTTCTTTTCAATCAGAAGCGGAAACCCAAACAATTTGTCACGTATCAAATTGAATGAAAGTTTCAAAACAACGCAGTGATATGAAGACCAATTTCTTTGTTAACTTATCGTGATGCATGGCCATTTCTCTCCATCTATTATTTCCTTGTTTTCTTGGTGACAGTATCTACTTGTGATGAAGGTCCTGCAAGCTGTAAATATATTATGATACAAGAGCCTTTCATATTGTCGAAAAGCCGCATACCAACAGCATACCACACATACCCATTCACCCAAGTACGAAAATACATATTCGACGAAGCTCAGATGAGGCACGTGCAGATGTATCCAAGCAAAGGAGTCTGTAGGTGCTAGTGTTATTTTTTCAGCGGGAATAATAATCTTTCGAAATCTTGTAAATCGTTTCGACTTCCGCAAGTCTAAGTCTCTAAGTGAATATTACCAGGCAAATAAAGCGTATGATTTATCATTAACTGCGGAGTACCTTAGTACCTTAGTAACCGCACCGGAAGAAAAACACTTGAGCAGCAACTGCGGTAGCATAAGTATTGTTGGCAGATGAATCTGTAGAGCTTCTGTAAGGATGAATGATATAGAAAGATCGGATTATCATTATTTATTTGGGTACAGATTGTGGCCTGTTCAGGTCAAGAAATGTAATAAACGACGCAAAGGTCGTATTGTGGTTAGACAACAAGCTCTCTGAATTTCGGTCACGCAAAAAACTTAAGGCGACGTAGCACCTTCAAATTGAAAAATAAATGTTTTTTTCAAAGGCTTGTTTTTAATTGAATAAAAAAACGTATCTTAATGAAACTTTTAACACATACTTTACTTCTTTTATACTACATTAAAAAAGTTGTTAAAAATGTTTTGTGGCCTCCTGTCGTCTGCTACAATTTTTCGGAAAATACACCAAAAAAACCTGGCGTGCATGATAACTGTCCTGAGGAAAGTCTGAAAAAACAAACAAAAACGTGGTTTTGATCAACATCAAAGCGGCCTTGGAATGAACTAAAAAAAAACAATTTGGTTGAAAAATAACAAAATGGCGGCGTTTTTTCGAAAATCGAGGTTTTTTTTTCCCCAGAAATCGGTTATAACTAAAAAAATTTAGTGCCGATTTTTCCATCCGTAGTTCATTCTGAGCATCAACATGTGCAGATTAATGTGTTAAAATTTCAGAACGATTGGATAATATTGTTTTTCTTAATCATGCACGCCAACTTGCAAAACGTTGTTTCGAGAAAATCGCGCTTAAAGTTAAAATTCAATATTTTTTGCAATAAATCTTTCCGAAAATTAATCTGCGATGCCTGGAACATACAATGTACCTTCTTCTTGCTCATACTCCTCCTCTTCCAAAGATTTTTGTTCCCTTCGAGCAGTTCTGGCCTCTTTAGATGCCTCAGTCGAGTGTTTTTCCGCCTGGTTGATTATTGCAGCATCTCTATGTTCTGCATGTTCCAGCGCACGTTCGCTAATCGTAACTCCCATTACTTGCATTATTTTCAAGATAGCTATAAATTCTTCATTAAATGTACATGCAGAAATATTTGCAGCCATATTTAGCACGTTTTCCCACAAAAAGTATGTTTGGGGGCCAAATTTCAAACACGAGAACTATAGCTTTCGTTATTATTCGGCGTAAAATTGCCCAAGCAGCGCTTTAATAAATCTTTTGATGATAAGTCAGCATTAATAGGCTTTAAAATTTCTTATACCTCATCATCTAAAGGTAGAGGATGCTTGAAATTTTTTAATGCATTATCACCAGCTGCCTCCACCTTGCGCCTGTTACACCAAGTCGTTTCTCCAACAGGACAATAACAGTGTTGAGGGTTCTCATCAGTTGAAATTTTGTGGTAATATGCTGCCCAAATTTATTTGCGCATATTTTGAACTGAAACAGGATTTCGTCGTATAGCTAGGCCATAATATGTGGCCAAATTTTTGATTAATTTTAGTGTCAGTTGAACTTTTTTCGGACCTTTTTTTGGAGATTCTACACTTTTTTTACAGCTATTTTTTTTGTTTGTTTTTTGCCAAGGCTAACTGTTTTTTTGCTTCTTTTAAAGGAGATAATTCACTTATCTTTATCTACACTTTGGGTTAAGTCGATGTAGCGATATAGTGAAGTCAACGAAAATCATAGAAAAAATGACCTTGGGGCGCTTCGCTATATATACTCACAAAATTTTTTTTTTTTAGAATTTCAATTTTATATTATTAAAATCATGTTTTTAAAGCTCCATTCTAACATATTCAATCAAAAAACAAAAATCGATTTTTCAAAAATTTGGAGGTGCTACGTTGCCTTAAAGCTTGAATTCAACCTTTGTCACAATTTCATATTCGTTTCTTTTTTCGGCGAGAGCAAGTATTTACATTGTGAAAGTAAATCATTTGGGATATATTGCGAAGTTCTATGTGTTTTCATTTCGAAATGGATTACGATTAAGTGTGCGGGCCACGTCTAGGGAATGCGATTGTAATTTTCATGTTTGTATTGCGAAAGGTTTACTCATTTCTGTACAAAGCCAAACGAAAAGAGCAATCCATTTGATTTGAAATCATAAAAGAAAATGCTCTGGTGGCACTATAGAGAAATTAAAATCCAACTGATGGATGTTCTTTAGTTTCCGGAATTGCTTGGTACAAGATAAAGTAATTGGAACTTGTGTATGATAGCGGTTTTCCAGTGACACAAATAGTTCTTAAAATCATCAATAAAATCAAAATATGTGTCATGCTCTAAATTATGCAGAGGCTTTACAAACAAAAATTTTGACTAACATTCACTCTGAAAGACATTCATTTAAGCCAGAAAGCTTTCTTAGCTCAGTCCATAAATTTCTTCTTTCTTCCTCGAAAACAATGAACAAAGGTCAATGCAACTGGGGTCGCAGCCCCTCTTTCTTCATTGCCTCTCACTGTCATACTAAATGTTTGCTTTTGAGTTTGTGTGATTAAAACAGTTCTAGTCAACGAGTGAAATATTTTATTAAGGATATAAATTATTTCCTCGGAGCTGTGTAACGGTACAAGTTGCACGTAGAAGAGAAAATTGCAGTAGCAAAATGACTCTAAGGATGATACATTCACTTCATATTATGATATGTGCATTCTGTCTAGAAACTAGGATGAAAAGTGCTGAAAGCATAGTCTAATTTTAGCATTAGTGTTGTGGAATGGATGAATGTATCTGCATGTGTGTACATATATCTACAGTAATTCCCACAAAATTGTTCATAGCGACAATTTACTCTGGTTGAAAGTCATTCCATTGTCGTTGGTTTCATGAAGCCACTTGACGAGTAAAGCCGGGAAACCAGTAGTACACATAGATTAGTTACGGGTGTTTCCGTTGTGCAAATTTGTGTGGGTATAATTAAAGTGGACAGATACACATATAACGTGTGTTTGGTTAATTTAACCAGATGATCCGCACTAATTCCAGAGATTAGTAAGACAGTTTGCTTTCTTGATTCATTTCAACTTTCTGATCTTCTTTTAAAACTAATTTAATTAGATACAAATATTCAGCAATATGACTCATGGACCAACTGAATTGCAATATCTGCAAACAATCATTCACGTACTTCATACTTATTAGCTTTTCAAAGCCTCACATATGCCAGACGGTGTATTATATAATATGTGTGCATAGTATCTATCATTAGATTTAACCAGAGGGTTTGTATCTACGTCATCTTAAGCCATGAGGGTTAGATGATTTAGTAAAATACGGTGTGCTTACAGCTTTGTACAATTAATGATTCTCTTGAGATAACAGCAGACCTCAGCTTTCTACTGTCTGGCCAATCAATTAAGACCCACAGCAGATTTCTTAAGTCTGATTTGATGGCGTTTTGCAGATGGAAATATTAAACGATGGAAGTCAGGAGTCGCGGATTATTTCATATCGTTTGAGTATTTTATAGAATTTTTTTATAAAATTATTTTTTTTATAAAATTATTTATTTTATAAAATTTATTTTATAGAGAAAGTTTGAGTAATTCTATAGAATTTGAAAAATACAAAAATGTATACAGAATGTGCAAATACTTATGCTGTGCAGTGAATCAAGCGAAGTATTATTTTTCAACAATTGCATCTTTGTACTTTTATGTTATGAATAATTTGACTAGAAAAGTATTAACAATTCTAATGATAATTTCTGAATGAAAATCAGTGATTTTCAGTGAAACTTTATACCAGTTCATAATTCCATCATATTAAGTTGGGTTAATTCAGACGTAGAAACTAGCAAGAGGCTAGTTTTGGGAGTTTTTGTGCATTTGAACATTTATTGAACATGTACTTATATAAAAAATAGATCTACTACTAGTCAAAATTTAGATATACGAGTATGTTACACTTTCGCGGCGGTGGACATTTTAATAAATGTTGATGTATTGCTATGATTGTATGCAAGGATTTTTTTGTTAAAAACAAATATTGAAAATGAAGAAAACTGATGGCATTTTGTGTTTGTTTATGATGAAGGATTTTTTTTCAAATTTTGATTTGTCACGACTTCTTACAGAAACATTGAATCATTGCGAAATTTTAAAAGAATATTGTTGTTGACTCAAGTTATACATAACGACAGTACCCGGTCAATCTATTATAGCCACCTCGTAAAAAATGGAATTTTTCACTTCACTGGATTTTTTTTCTATGAGAACTGCGTTTTTTGTTGTATTTTTGTTGTTGCACTTGTTGGTTCTTTTGTTTTTATGTATGTTCTATGAAAAGATAACGGTGCATTAATTGCTTTGCGTTATTTCCGACTTTGTTGCAGGTATTCGGTTCTGTTCATTAGTTTTATTGTGACCGCTGGGAGTAAGATTTAACATTTTTGAAACTTAAAAAAAACTTTTATTTGTTCTGCAATTTGAAAGTAAGTAAATTAAATCTATTTTGGAGGTAAGTTTGAATAATTTAAATCTTCCGCCCTTGGTCTATGCTCAAACCGCCTTAGTTTTTTCATAACTACTATAGCAAAAAGCATCAATTTCGGCTCTCCTCGAATGAAAGAAGCATGGTATTCGAGAAATGGCTCGACTTCTTCATTATTTTTCTGTAGTGAAAATCAAACAAAAAATGGCTGAAAATGAGTTTGACCTATCAACCAGTCGAAAAAATAGAGGTAAAAATATTGATCCACAAATTAAAAGAGAGCGCAAAATAATGAGAACACTACAGGCTCATCATAAGTCATCGTACCCAGAAGTGAAAAAAAGGTTCTGTACCTCTCATTTTCATTATGTCTTGATAAGTTCTCTTCAGTGATGAAAGTACCCTTCAGTGCCTCACAGAAGCATCAAAATTTGTGCGCAAAAATATAAAGAAAAATTTCACCCCGCCTGCGTTCAGGAAACAGTGAAACACCCACCTTCGGTCATTGTGTGGAGAGTCATCAGCGGCCAAGGTCGTGGGTCTCATCATACAGGAATATTTTCAAAAACCATAAAATCGATATCTTCTGATCGCAATCCAATAGATAATGTTTGGAATATACTTAAGTCTAAAGTAAATAATAGAAAAAACACCAACAAACGTGATTTAATAAAAAATATTACGGATGCATGGCAAGGTTGTCCACTTATCCATGTGTGTATTCAGGCTTGCGTCGACAGTATTCTCCGAAGGATAGCAAGCGTTATCAAAAACAAAGGTGGTTGGACTAAATATTAAATCATTTTTCAGAGTTTTAGGCAAAAGTTAGCTTTAATAACATTTTAAAAAAATCAAAAATGTTTTGGATTAAAGTAAAAGTATCACACTTAAACTAAAAATTCTATGTTTTACGTGACGATAAATTGTTCAGATACTCTAGAACTATACGTGAGTGTGCGAAAAACTCCGTAGTAACTCATACGGCAGGCACGAAAAAACAATCCTTTAAATCATCGACAATCCTGAAAATGTTTCGCCTTTTTGAAAAAAAAATGCAAACGATTGATAAATTTTACCTTTTATCCGCCCTGTCAAATTTAAATTTTCACAACTCCGTGTTGCGAAAAAACGGTAAACCTTTCATAAAATTAAATCTATTTTGAGCACTTGAATTTTGAGCTCTGACGGTCGAATAATCAGATCCATATGATATCATCACAATGTATTGGTTCTAAATAGGAGTAGAGCAGATAGAAATTATTTTGAAACACAGGCAGCTCGGTGGCAGTGGTGCCATCTTACAAACTCGCTAAGAACAAAAACTGTTATTTGATCTACATATAAAATCCGATTCAGTGACCAGATATGAAAGAAATTCACATAGTAGCTGAACTTTACTCCAAACCAAGTTTGACAATAGTTTGGTTTGGTTAGCTGAAGGATAGGTGTTCAGCTATCAACTTTTTCGGGCTGTTTGTGTTGATTTTTTATCTACATACATATGTGTGGTTCATCAATCGTCTGGTGGTAGTGATTTGAGCTTGCATCACGAAGCCAATAAAATATATTAATAATCTAATGGCAATCTAGTAACACACTGTATACCTGGTTGAATATGGTCTTATCTAGAAATGCCCTACTGTTTTTGCCGATATCTTTCCGCATAAATCAGATACTCCCGCTGACCATTTTTTGATCCGCTGCTAGAGATATTAGTGCCAATATATTTTGCTGCTTGAGCTTTTTATATTTTGCTGCTGAAGCTACCCAGAACGCTTTTAGCATCATATCTATGGAAGACATTGAAGGCTAATTTTACTTATTAAAAAAAAAGTGTATTTTGCCTCAGCGGTAGACGGGCATGAACGTTATGGTCGATGTATACGAAGCTTATGTATCAACAAAAAAGTTACCTCTGCATTGGCTTTATTTTAAATATTTTAGCAGTAAGATCTTTAAGCGCTCATGTCGTTTTAAACAAAGTAAATACTTAAATGTAGTCTCCAGGGCCAATAAACTTTTGTCGATGTATGATCTAGATATGAACGAATGTCTAAAAGACTGAACATTCGCCTATCATTCAGATTTATAACTGCACACCATATCCATCAAGTGCTATTATATGTCAGAAATGATAAATACACCGCTATACATTTGAAACTAAAGTCTGCAAGACACTTATGATTTTCATTTCCTCCTTCAAATGTATTATCATCACCGTGAGAAACCTAAACGTCATTTCATTTCAATCTTCCCTGTTAAAGCTATTTTATCAAATGTCGCATATGTACTTATCTTCCTGCATTCCATGCCCGTCAATCTTGACTCGATTTTTCTTCAGTCGGTACTATCTTTTGGTTTCCGTGCTTGTGAGAGTCAGAAATATTTTCACTTCCGTTAAACGAGCGCAGACATGAAAATTTCTGTCGTTATCATTCTACACAATAAAAAATTATTTCCAAGGAATCGCAAAAATTCTGTTTTAAAGCAACCGGAAGTGTTCGAAATATCCTTCCGCTCGTAGAATAATATAGAAGCTGGTGTGTATACACTTTGCTTTATACACGAACATAAAAATGTACGTATACCAAATGTACGTACCCAACGGGAAAAATAATGCTTACGGATATATTCGGTAAGCATTACGCGTAATGCGTGTAAGCATTACCGGACCATTACGCGTTGTTTCTTTTTAACATTGCATGTCCTAGGCTGGGAAGATTTATACAAGGGGAAACTCATGCTTTTAGCTCTATAGCTTTATGTATAAGAGCTTTTTGGAAAGTACGACATCGTATTCTCACATTTATACGCCTCAATATGAATTAAAGCTTTGGCCGGCGGCCGATTGTATCTCTGCATGTGTGGTTTTTGCATGCTGACGCTCATTGGAAATTCCAATAGCGCATGCTATTTGCTACTAGGGGGAATTGTCTTCATACATTTGACTTACCCGTGCGTGATGATTTGAAATGCTCCGAAATTTTCATCTTTCCGCTTTATATAGCAGACTACCCATAACCGATGTATGCTTGCAAGTTCTTTTCCCCTTGTTTCTGCGAGTGGATTTCATTGGCCAGTCTTGGACTTATAACATATGAGCTTTCTCCCATGCAGCATTTTCCATGCTCCAAGTCATGTATACGAGTATATCTTATAAATGCTGGAAAATAGCTTTGGAAATCGGAAATTCGCATTACTAGCATTGTTTGATTCATGCATTACGCCAGCATACATTACCGCGATTCCCGTTGGGTAGGTACATGCATACACAACTTTGCGGTAGCGTGTAGAAAACTTGCATGAAAGCGGCAGAGCTTATGAAAGGAAACTATTGTTGTAGCTCTTTCTTCTTATCTTCACCTGAAATACGAGTAAGTGGAAATAGTTATTATGACTGGCACTTTCTACTTGGATAATGCTAAGCTTCAACACATGGAAATATTATTTATTAGTCCAGTCAACAGCCGTTTTCCCCGTGGAATTTTGAGAATCAAGGTCGATTTTCTTGAAAATTTGGATTTAAGCTCTACTAACCCTCTTCTTCAAAATCTACCCTATGCCGAACCGGGCTTTTGCCCTTGGGGTGAAAACCACCCCATCTAGGGGATGAAAATTTTTTCAATCAAATTAACCATGGAAGTCGATAGATTGACCAATTCTAAGCAACTTTTGTTTTATAAAGTTTTTCTGTAAAGTTGATCTTTCCCGATTTATTAGCGATTGAAACTGTGCATTTTTCGTTAAAAACAACCCCTTTTTTTAACCGTTTTTCATGAATGACTTGAAAAATTTCAATTTTACCAAAAAAATCATTTAAACAAAGTCGTAGCTTATAAAAAACAAAGAGATTCGTGCCTGAAAGATCTATGTAGACCTAATAGCGACTGAGTTATTGCTCTTTGAAGGATGCTCATTTTCGAAGAACCCCGAAATTGAGAACCTTCAAACTCAAATATATCGAATATGGTGAAATTTTTGGAAAAAACACTTTAAACATTTTTTAAAGTAAATTAAAAACCCTTTCAAATGAGCTCTAATAAAAGTCTTTTGCATAAGAATTGACTGACTTATGACCAAAATAAAGTGATTATCCATTTTTTTTTTTTTAAATGCAAGAAATCAACCCTCTTCATTACAACCCTAATAGAAATTAATAGCTGCCTACTTGCAATTAACTTTATTTAGATATAATTGGTATGACCCATATGATTTGACAGGTTTTAAATGCTTAGTTTAGAAAAAATTATTGTTTAAATGAAAATCGACATTTTTGTAATATTGAAAAAAAAATGCATTTTTCTTAAATAAATCAAAAAGTATTTATAACACAAAAAATTGTTTCAAATATTAATTGTAGCATTTTTTTTATTGAAAATTTTTCTTTTTTTTATATATTTTTATCATAAAAATTGAAGGAGATATGGCGGTTCAAAGTTTGCATTCATGCAATAATTGTGGCACACCCAACCCCTTTGAACTCACCCCTTTTCAAAAATAAGGGTTGTAATTTCTTTTAATAAACATGACGTTAAAGCCCTTCCATTTCTCTACAAAATGCTTTTTTTAAAAAGTTTTTTGCTTAAAAAATACAGGAGTTATCGTCGAAAAACAAACTGCTTTTTTTTTTAAATTTTGTAGCACGAATATTGGAGCATTTAAGAATAAGGAAAGAGAAGTGGAGCTACATCCAAGCAACAGCTGGCACTTTGTGAAAGTATTTTACCGGTCTTTTTACATCTGTGTTGGAATATGTGTGTTCATGTATATACATATATATATATATATATATATATATATATATATATATATATATATATATATATATATATATATATATATATATATATATCATATGTTTTTTTTTGTATGGTTTGAATGATGCCTCTCGTTTCTGCTCTTGATGTAAGCAGTACACTGTTAGAATCGAAAGAATATACACGTGGCTTTTTTATTCTTCTATTTTTTGTTAAAAATCTTTGTTTATGCGTATTAAGTGTTGTATACCTGTACGAAAAAAAAATAAAACGAAAATAAAAAATAAAAAATAAAACTGTAAGTACAACAAATAATTTTACACAATTTCAAATTAAATTCGTTAATGTAAGTGTTAATTATATACAATGCTCTTGTAGGCACCTTTTTGGCATTGAGCAGCCTTTATTTTGAATTTACCTTACCAGGGTACCAGGGTAATAAATTATTCAATGAATAAATTCAATGAATGCATTTTATAGTTATATCTAATTCAAAAAAAAAATTTTAATATTTTCTAATACATCATACTTGCAGGGGGTGGTTTATAAGGGTTGAAGTATTTTTTAAAATAATAATTTCATTCTAACAATAATTCAAATTTAATGACACAATTTTCAATCATTTAAAACTATATAAAACATTTTTAATACTAGTTTTCAAAGTTACTACCCCTTAGGGGATGTTTTACGGGGGTTACATATGTCTGATGAATTGAAAATTCGTTTGAGAGTGTCGAGTAGTCTACAAATAAATATTTTAAACTTTATTTTAATCAAATATATGCTAAAATCTATTTTTTTTAATTTTTTTGCAATAAGGGGTAGTTTTAACCCCTAAAAATAAAAAGCCCGGTTCGGCACAGGGTAGATTTTGAAGAAGAGGGTTAGTAGAAATTAAATCCAAATTTTCAGCAAAATCGACCTTGATTCTCAAAATTCCACAGTTTTTCATCTTTTTACCGCTGTTGACTGGACTATATGTATCTTTATAGTTTTTTGCTTTGTTCACGGAACTTCATCATTCGAGCAAATAGGAAATTTATGATACTGACACATTAACAGAAATGTTGGTTTTCTGCAATGGTTTTTCTGAAATTGTATTGAAGAACATTAATTTATTTGAAATATTTCTAAATTTTTTGTTGCTTTAAGATATTTCAGGTCACTAAACTGTACTTTCTCCTGATTCATTGCATAGTTCAACAAATCACTACATTGCATGTAACTTAGATATTTAGGTAAGCATACGACGCTCCTAAAACCCGTTTAATTTCAAGTTAATTAGCTTTCGGAGTGAAGTTATATGCTGACACCACACCAGGTCCACTACAAGTATAGCTGCACACCTATTCTGAAAGCGACAAAAATTCAGAATTTCGGGAACATATTATACCATTTTCCTCGGAACTAATATCCAAATTACATAAAATACTATTTCTTCTGAGAATGAAGGCTGATAAATTTCACATTGCAGCCTTACGGCTCTACCTAAATACCTCAAACGCATGATTTTTTGAATATCAAGACTCAAGATGTCATTGTTCAACCGCTCATCGTTTCAATAGCCTTAATTTAAACACTTCATTCTGCTCATTTTTAATATAAACTCATAAGCCCTCAAATTGATATACTCTCGTTTTCGCTGTCCTTTGATGTCAACTTTCTTTCTTAGCTTGCGTTAGCATCATCAAGTGTAATATTCTTGTTTCATTTTCAACATCACGCCATTTTCTAATTTGTAAATTTCATGTCTCCTTTCATTCTAATTTATACACGCGACCAAGAAATCTTACAAAGGTTGCTAAGCAATCGCTCATTTTCCTCAGCTTATTCCTGGTATTTTGAACAATGACTTTTGTTTAGCTTTTGAGCGTTTCCATATGTATATTTGCCATGTTTTTATGGCGATGATAACAATTAATTGATTATACAATCTCTACTATACTGATTGTATTCAGATTCTGATGGAAATATTTATGCTTGGCAAAAAAATACTATGTACTGCTTTTTCAATAGATTCCTACTAACTCACCTATTTTCCTTTCGGTTACATACTTAAGGATTTGCATTTAGTGTCATTTGAATGCGAACAACGTATGTAGGTACGGAAATATATACGAAAATACATGAACACGATAAAATACGAATAATGAATAATAAATTAAATAAAACAAACAGATATCCAACAAAACCAGTGCTTTCTACTCCACACTTACTCGCACTTGAGTAATAGAGCACCAACTTATGAGAATTAAATGGTATGCTTAAGTTTTCAATTTCGGAACATATGGAGATCATTCCCCTACCATGCCCACATTGGGCGCAAAAGATTCCAATCAGTTTAGCACAATAAAATGATGAATATATTTAGTTTGAAATGCACTTTATCATTAAAAATGGTAATTTCTTCAAGAATAATCATGAAAAAACCTGGAGCGATTTCGAGAGAAATATAAATACAAATGTACTGTAAAACTACTAAAAATGTTAAAAGACATCATAAAAAAGTTAATTACATTTGCAAAAATGAAAATGATAAACTAGCTTTCAGACATAATAGCGTCTGATAAAATTAATAAAAATTATCTTTGGCGGAAATAAGTAATATCATTTAAATGAAATAAAATCTAAAGCTATACAATCCAGAATATTTAAATAAAATATAAAATGAGCCATCTCGCGCTAATGAAAATGATGAGCATAAAAAAGTACAAATTCAAAAACAAAGCTCATGTTGGCTTTTTTTATGTTTATTTACTATTATTATTATTTTATGTATTGATTTATTTATTTATATTTATTTATATTGATTTATTTATTTATTTTATTTTATTTTTTCAAAATTCATTTTTCGAATACATTCACTTTGAATCAAGCCATCGTACCAGTAATAATAAGTAATGGGGGCCAAAGAAACTTTGAACGAAAATGTAACACTGCCTTCATTGCTTCCACGAGAGTATTGGCTCCAGCGAGATAGTAGAAGGGAACACGGACGGTATAACTTTCCACCATTAGCCTCCTCGATTATCTCGCGCACAAAACACGTTTAAGCAGCAATACCCTTGATTGTCAAATTGGAAGGTAAAGTACTTGGATTTGACAGTGAAGAGATAAAAATTTGCTACCATCCCCTTCAATGTATATCTTATGGGTATGCCCACTCCATTTCTACTATCTCAGTATTTGGCTCAGACACAGAAATTAGTTCCTTAATTGTTTGATTGAGAGTAATGGATCAGCATAGAAATCTGAGCTTAAGAATTTTGAATTTCATTCAACGTACCATTAGCAATAATTGGATTTTAAAAAGCATAATACTCGGATAATAGAGAATATGACCTAAAATTTGATAAAATGAAAAGTCGAACTCGTTTCCTTTATTTCTACCAATTTATTTTTCAAAAATCCGTATACTAGTATTTCGGCTATCACTTATAGCCTTCTTCAGCGATGTTTCTTCGACTGAGGAAAATAGTCCCTAATCGTCCTATTTGTAGATAAACTTTTAAGTCTCCTTAAGCGTTTCCTTTCCGTCTGGGTATTTCCCCCATCGTCGGTAGGTGAGGCGCTAATTAAATCCTCATTAGCAGCCTCATTAACTGTTTCGTTAATCCTTCTTACCTGGCTCGTTGGTGAGATGTTAATTATCGTGTTATTATGAACTCCGGTTGCCCTTGCGGTACTTCTTCTTATCAATTTAAACAGTGGGGAATATCCGTTTCCCAAATCCCTGTTAAGGAGACACTCCCGTGGAGCCTTGAATATCTCCAAACTTTCCGCTACATCTAGCTTGGAGATATATACTTTCCGCTACATCTAGCTAAGTTTGGAGATATTCAAGGCTCCACGGGAGTGTCTCCTTAACAGGGATTTGGGAAACGGATATTCCCCACTGTTTAAATTGATAAGAAGAAGTACCGCAAGGGCAACCGGAGTTCATAATAACACGATAATTAACATCTCACCAACGAGCCAGGTAAGAAGGATTAACGAAACAGTTAATGAGGCTGCTAATGAGGATTTAATTAGCGCCTCACCTACCGACGATGGGGGAAATACCCAGACGGAAAGGAAACGCTTAAGGAGACTTAAAAGTTTATCTACAAATAGGACGATTAGGGACTATTTTCCTCAGTCGAAGAAACATCGCTGAAGAAGGCTATAAGTGATAGCCGAAATACTAGTATACGGATTTTTGAAAAATAAATTGGTAGAAATAAAGGAAACGAGTTCGACTTTTCATTTTATTGTATAATTTCTACCTAAACGCTCGCCAAACAATTTTTTGTTTGATTATTTTTGTTCTAAAATTTGATGTTTAATTCTCATGAATTTTGCAAGTAAATTGATTTCTGATAATGTAGTTAATTGATTAAACGTTTTATATCCACATCCTATGAGCAAACTTTTGTTTGCCTATACGATGGTCTGATAACTCGAAATGCCAACGGATTTGTTTCTCGCGGGTTACGCTGATGACCTGGCGACAGTAGTCACTTCTTAAACTTCTGAGCTCGCCCAATTCTGAGTTAACCAAGTCATGCGGAGGATAAACCGGTGGATGAATGATCGTTCCCTATAGCTGGTGCAGTCAAAACCAGAGGACGTGGAGGATACTGACTGTCATTGCAATGACTGTGGGCTTCGCAGAGGTCCAGACCAGTAAGTCAGTAAGATACTTCGGACTGACGCTGCTGGCCTAGAGGGGCCATATCTGTAAGTTATGTGATAGGACTCTGAGGGTTGAAGGCTCGCTGAGCAGATTGATGACCAGCATCGGTTGCCCCGATGAAACTAGACTGATGGTGACGACTAACTCCATCTTGCAGCACGAAAAAAGCTGAAAGCGCAGATTGGTATCGTAGTGCATAGATATGTTCTACATATTCAAAAGATGTCATTTTCGTAGTTTCGGGAGTAATTTCAACGGATCTCCTTGCACGAGAGCACAGAAAAGAGTACCTTGCCCGCTTTAAGCCGTGTGCAATAGAAGCTTTAGCGTGCGCTCGGAAGTAAACTCTGCAGCTTCTGCATTAACACCTTAGTCTTCTGTACTTACGGATCAGCCGTGTCCGTGACGAGGTAAACTTTTACCTGTACCAATCCCTAACGGCACATGGCCATTTCAAAAGGTACCTTAACAGAATAAGCAAGCTGCGTACATCGTCCTATCGGATATTGTGTGGATGAGTACGATGATGCTCACCACATATTCTTGGCATGCAATCGGCTCACAAGTTTGAGGAGCCGTAATAAGAATAACTGGCGCACAGTCTCAACATTTTTAGAAGCAGGAAGGTTTCAAGAATTACAAGCTTTGGTGGCTTCTGAAGTAATTGGGTACCAATAGGTGAGCAAGCACTACCGGGTTGAAGTTAAGCAAAAGCAGATTCTACATTCGGGCCTTCGTGACTCGCAGATGGACTTTTTTCATCATCATCATCGTAGAACTATCGCCCGGATCGAATCTTAGCCTCCTTAATGCTCCGCCTTCATTCGTCCCGATTAAGTGACCGCGTCCTCCAGTTCGGTGCTCCCAAAAGCGATCTGCTGTCAGCATTTATCGAATTTTCTCAGGCCTGGCTGCCCTCGCTTGCCTCTTGAAAGATCGCTTGGGAATTTTGCAGTTTTTGTAGTCATATGATGGCAGAGACTTCCAGCTCGTCATATATAGTATACAACTCGTTGTTGTATCGGATTCGCCATCCATTTTCTTCCCGTATTGGATCGAGGATTCTTCACAATACCTTTCTTTCGAACTTATTTAAGGCTTTTTCAGGCGCTTAGGCCAGTGTCCAGATTTCGCTTCTATAGCATAGCACAAATCTGATAATTGTTTTGTATATGCGAAGATTCATATTCTTGTGTACGCATCGAGATTTCAAAGCGAAAAGCACCGAAAAGAATGTCTTATAGGCTAATTGAATCCGTCGTTTGATTTCCTCATGCTCATTCCCATCCTTCGGCAGGTTGCTTAAAGTCAACGCATATTTAATAGACAATAATTTTGAATTCGCAGCATTTTCCAAAATCTGTTTGACCGTAAATACTTGGTTAGTTGTCGATCTTCCACGTCTCAAACCGCCTTGATATTCATCAAGAATTTTCTCAGCGTGATGGAAATCTGAAACTCTTAAATCTTTGTCAAAAGCTTGTACGGCGTACAAAGTAGTGAATTGCCCCTGTAGTTTTCGCTCTGTAATCTATCTCATTTCTTGTGAATGGCACATATTGCACTTTTTTTGCACTCATCCGGCATCGTTTCTTGTTGCCAGATGCCTGCCACCAATCCTTGGATTGCCCTTAAAACGGAAATCCCACCTATCTTCAGGAGCTCCGCGGGGATCACATCGATGCCCGGTGCTTTGTTAGATTTCAAGCGGTCCATGGCCTGTGGGACTTCATCTAATGTTGGAAGGTGAGATGTGGCACTGCCAAAGTACTGTGGTACTGCACATTCGTGATGGCGATTCATCGCGTGCGGTGATTACTGGAAATAGCACCTGTTCTGAGCCGCTTATGATGCTTCCATCGGCAGCCCTACATATAGTACAGTAAATCTGTCGAAAAAAAAATCGATTTACGGAAATTAGTGCCTAGGACGTGAATCTTTTTTTATTCGATGACAAATGAGATTTACTAAGCAACCATGGGGGTGGACCAGTTCAACCCTTAGCGGTCTTTTGAAAAACTCAAAAAAACAACCAAAAAATTTTTGAAATGCGTTTATCTCGTTTGCTATGCATTTCACAGAAAAATCGATTAATGATAAAATGTAGAGGACGTTAAAATCTACAATTTATGTCATTGGAGCAATGCTGTACAACAAAAAATGCACACGGTAGGTGGCGCCAAAGTATCCAAAAAAGTGTTTTTCCACTTTTTCGCCCTGAAAATATTATTTTAACGCAAAAATGTAAATGCAAAAGTTGTTCCTTACATTTTTATCAACAACTTTTATTTAAACATTTTTTATATACGACTTACCGTTTCAAAGTTACAGTGCAATATAGCGCAGCGTATACAGCACCGTGCTGTTAATGGTATGTAATTTCGTCGTACCTACTGTGGATTATTGGAATTTTCGTACTTTTGCAAGCTGCAGCTTTGAAACGGTAAGTCGTATAAAAAAAATGTTTAAATAAAAGTTGTTGATAAAAATGTAAGGAACAACTTTTGCATTTGCATTTTTGCGTTAAAATAATATTTTCAGGGCGAAAAAGTGGAAAAACACTTTTTTGGATACTTTGGCGCCACCTACCGTGTGCATTTTTTGTTGTACAGCATTGCTCCAATGACATAAATTGTAGATTTTAACGTCCTCTACATTTTATCATTAATCGATTTTTCTGTGAAATGCATAGCAAACGAGATAAACGCATTTCAAAAATTTTTTGGCTATTTTTTTGAGTTTTTCAAAAGACCGCTAAGGGTTGAACTGGTCCACCCCCGTGGTTGCTTAGTAAATCTCATTTGTCATCGAATAAAAAAAGATTCACGTCCTAGGCACTAATTTCCGACCTCAACCTGCAGATTGACTGTACTAATAGGCTAATGCATGCTTTAAAGCCTTGTTTTAAGTGCGTCACTACTTTGTAAGCTTGTCGAGTGTTGTTAGCCATAAAGTTGTCATTCATGTTATTCAGCATGTTGACAAAATGCTTTCGTTTCTTACGTCAAATTATTCTATTAGCTACTCTCCCAAGATTGTCATATTTTTCTTTCTTGGCTCTTGTCGGTCGTTCAATATGAATTTCTTCTTCTTTCTTTCTTATAGAGAATCATATAGCTTTTCCAGAAAGTTATAGAAATTCTCTTTCATTGCCTCATCCTTATGCTCAGTGGGGGCATGAACTTTAATAAGCTCAACGTTAAAAAACTTTGCTCGCACACTTTGCACACAATCTTTCGTCGACAGGTTTAAAATCGATTATTTGCGGCTTCATTTTTTTGTTCACGATGAAGGCCACGTCAAATTCGTGACTACCAGATGACTTTCCGCTTTTGAAGATTGTGTAAGATCTCATGTCCATAATCTCAGCACCAAACAGTTTCGTTTTCTGGACAGCGAGAATGTTTATTTTGTAGTGAGTGACCTGTTCCAGAAAGGCTTTGATGGCCCCCGGTCTGATGTTCCCGATTTAAGGCGTGGAAAACTCGCCCTCACCCTTCTTCGTTGGCAGCATCGACGATCTGAAATTTCATGAAGGCTCCCGGCTGCCACCCGAAGTGAAAATGCGAAATCACATATTCGAGGAGGTCGAAGGTACGATTCAGTAGCAGAGCTGTACAACTGATCTATGTATAATAGAGGTATGAGTAGTAGATCGTTAAATCTGATATGAAATATATATTCAACAACTTTTGCTATCACAGGACCAAAGAGAACATGCTATCGTTTTTAAACTATTTACTCCCATCTTAACTAAATAAATAATACCATTATATTTTTATTCGCTCCAAATCGAGCATAAAAAATGCTTAAAAAGTAGACAAAATTTGGGATTTTCTGATTTAAAAAAATACTCTCAACCTTCAGAGTATCATAAATGCAGAGAATGAATGTAGCCAAAAAAACCTAGACTACTCAACTCTTATTAGGCATACAAGTAAGCCAAATTAAACCTACAAGACATATTAAAAAATTATTGAAATAAGCGTTCAATTGAAAGATTTATCAAATAAAAAAACAACTAGTTATAATAATTCGATTACAACTAAAAATTTATTTAATTGTCATACTTCTTTAGTGTCCTATTTTAAATTATCATCCAACATGTAACAATCCATTTCAAATAATTACCACAAAAATAAATCACAAAACTCATTTTTCACCCGCAACTTTTTCACTGAAATGCTCCCCTTTAAATATGCCGAAATGCATCGTATCGTCTTTCTGATATGCCCACGGCATGCTGTTCGTCGTAAAATGTATGCCAACCTGTCCGAATTTGTCTAGCAAAATCACCCCAGCTTTCGCTTTCATTCGCTTGTCCATTTCACTTAGAACGTTTTCTGCTGCTCGTTGGGCATTCGTAGACATGTAGTTCATGTCTTGCATAATTCGCTGGGCAACATTATATCGCAAGGAAATTTCGCCGCCACCAGTTACGGATATCGCTCCCAAATTATTATCAGCGTAAGTTCCAGCGCCAATCACTGAAGAATCACCAATTTTGCCAGACAGTTTTCCCATCGACCCGCCAGCTGATGTTCCGGCCGCTAAGTTTCCACAGGCATCGATCGCAACTGCTCCGATGGTCCCCTTCGATGTTGAATAGTCCGGCACGAACCACGTGCTCACGTTCAACTGTTTTTTGTAATCCTGCCACTCCTTGAGCGCCGTCTCGCTTACAAGCGATCCTGGCTTCAGTATTTCTACACCATTGTTTTTAGCGAATTTCATAGCGTTCTGGCCAGCAATGTAAGTGTAGGGCAACTTATCCAGGATCTTCCTTGCCACCGAGATCGGGTGCAGGATGTCCGATATCAGAGACACGCATCCGGCTTTCAATGAAATACCATCCATAATCGATGCATCGTTCTCGACTCGTCCGTCTAGCGTCAATGCCGACCCAAATCCGGCGTTGAAATCGTCATCCAGCTCCAAACTCCGAATTGCAGTTTCGACGGCATCGACTGCACATCCACCCTTTTTCATTTGCTTGTAACCGATGCGAGCAGCCAAACGAACACCAGTCAATAATTTCGTAGCTTTCGAGGAATCAGCTTGTCCTGCCCCTCCATGCACTAAAATGATCGGCTCGAATTTCACTTGCTGAAAGAAAATGTGAGTAGTGAGTTTCGCCCCCATATTACATAAATATAATTTAAAAATAAGTGGACTTTTTTAAAATGCTATGGAAATAAATTACTAAAAAATATTTCACTTTGTTGATTTATTACAAGAATTTGCACAGAACTAATTTTGTAGGATTCCCAGATAAGTTATATCAACCTACTGCGGTTTTGTCATTGAACCCGTCAAATGTATACTTACCCCTTGACACTGTTCACAACTTGATACAGTACTGCCACAATGAAAAATCAGCAAGGATATAGTGAGAAATCGCATAGCCTGTTATCAAACACAATTTAATTAATTTTTATTATTTTATTTCGAATTTTCTTAAAATATTATTTATTTTAAATTAGAGAATTTGGTCATTCGCTTTCAATATAAATTTTGTGAGCTATTAGGTTTGTCTTTATTAATTTTTTGGTTGACTTTTAGCTTAAGTACACAGATACTTAGAAATTAAGAATGTCACATAAACTAGTTTTATCGAGACCTAAAAAATCCCGAGACAATGATAAATTCTTCAATTATTTTTTAAAAATAAACACACCATAATAAAAATGATGTTTTAGGGATTTATCAATTTAAATAAATATGACGACTTATTGATAAAAACAGAAGCTTCACACGCAAGATCTATGCTAAAGTTACTGAAAAAATGAAGAAATTTTGTTTATATTGTATTGCTTCAATTGGAATACTCTTAAGATAGTAGTTATCAGCATCTGCTCTAAATTTTACAGTCTCAACAAGATTTCGTTTACTAGAAAGATAGTACCCAAACGAAATTGTTGATCATTTTTTCCAACATAAAAAAAAAATCTGTAAAACCGCATGTAGAAATTGAATCATGTAAGTTCCTGTATCTTGATGGACCCAATTATTAATGATTAAATCGGCCAATGTGTATACTGTGAATTATATTTTAGTAATTCTTTTGCTGCGTGTTCGAAGCTGTCTTTATCTGAACTGGATTGATTTATCTTTTAATTTATTTACCTTTATTTGATTTCTCGCCTACATAAATCCAATTCATATCATATTTATGAATTGCAGTTACAAGTCATGAAAGCAATGATCAAAAATACTCGGATACTACCCAATAAAGCATACAACCCTTGTTGCCCTACTATTTCGACATTATCACTTCGGTGAGTAGATGACACAAATAGGTTTGCAATTAACTTTTATCGGATGCCGATATTATTGTCACAATAATTGCCTTCTTTCACTGTGACGGCGGTAGCTGGTATTCACGTCTACCGTTTACAGTTGAAATCGACACAAAAATGACATGTGTTTATTATGTTCCTGAAAAGAATTGGCAGCGTTGTACCACCACCACCTACTGAACGTTTGCGTGACTGATTCACAAAAAATCAACAGTTGTTTTGATAATATCAACCAAATGAACTCGATGAATGTTTAACGGTGTCAGCAGAAGTCTTGTAGATATGGTGATAAAATGATGAATTTGTTGATAGCTGCAAGTCCTATCGAGGCTATCAAGTGCATGCGAAATTCTATAATTATTCATATAGAAATTTTTTGATTGGTATCATTCATTTGATATTTTGATGGAGAAAACAACAATTAATGTGTTGCTCTTACGATTTGATGAAAATTCATATAAGAGTTGTTTTTAATGCGTGTCAGCAAATTCATCATGATTAAAAAAAATATAATGTTGCGTGGAATGGAGCTTGAATATTTTTACAGTAAAGAGTCCTATTCGGAAATGCTGTCTGAAAAAATTGTATGAATAATGATGGTCTGGAAGTAGTCCGTTTGCTAAATTAATGCAATTTCTGCTTAGAATTACAAGCCATACAATAGAAAAAATATGTATATTCATGCATTGATATTATTGGTAATTTTAATAATGTGGTTTATATTTATTGTATTTTGATAAAGAGGAGATAATTTTTGCATGTTTCATCAACGAAAAGCATTTACAATGAACAAAAGTTGTATGCTAAGTAATAGCTATGTGGTGCACGAAAAATATCTAGTTCGGTAATGGACTTAATCACGTAAGGAGTGGTGCAGTGAAGAAAAATGTCTCTCATGTGATGCTCAGTTACAGACAACATAGAATCTATATTTCAAAATTAATCGGAAAAAGGGGAACTTACTCTAAGAAAGGGCATAGCGACAGAGTGAGTGGGCGTTTGGGGAAAGCCCCTAAGCACTCAAACCAATAAGTACTCATACCCTCAGCTTGCCAGAGTTTGTGGGATCTATTATTCAAGTCAAATGATTAAAGAGATAAGAAGCAAAGCACTACATCCACGCAATATTCGCAAACACCAGGCTCAACAGAATCAACCTTTTCTAAGTAGGATGAACAAACATAATCCAGAACAACAAAGCGATAGTTATGACCTTATAGGTGGTTATTTCCCGTCAGTATACCTGTCATGTCTCTAAAAAATACTTATTATTCTGTTTGAAAGGGAATTAGTTAAACTCTGATTGCAGGATCTTCGTACCTGCCCACATCAAAAAATTGTTATCTCCCTTGATGGGTATCGACTACCCATTACGGCAGATTCTCGATCCTGCAGGGAAAGCGTTGACACTGCGTCAACACCGCAGTGTCTCGGCATCCAGGCAAGATGAATATTATTAATTATTGAATCTTGCGAGAGTTCTATTGCATGCTGCATTACTGGGTAATGTTCAAAATAGTTAGTAATTAAGTTAGTCTGCTTGAACAACAGAAGCATGCTCACCGAGAGAAAAAGCCCACTTGCCATTCAATGAATGCAGGTCCAGATCTAATGTCTATCTTCGAACCATCCGTGAAAAAGGTCTCAGAGTATTCCATTGTACAGCCACTTGGGGTGCTTGCCGTTTCTTCTGCTCAAATTGATTACTTCATATATTCTCCCAAAATTGATTAAGGGCACTCGAGCGTCCATAGACATCCCGAAAACCGGAGAAATCTCTCGCGTTAAATATATAATAGAGCAGTCATCTTTATCACCACAGTCTACTTCCCGCAGAACCTATAAAGTCAAATTGAATGGGCAAAGCTCATCGCAACACTCTCAATATGAATTTCAAACGATTGCCTGAATTAAGGACCGCCTTAGAGTAGTACTTATGACACCACAGATACCTAAGTACACAGTCTTTTATAATGTAGCTAACTTATTTCGAGAATACAAGTACTTCATAATATTCCACCACACCACTGATGCGTAAGTGATCATAGGCTTTTTGATTGTTACGTAGATCCACATCACTACAGGAGGCTTCAGACCCCATCTGGTGACAAAAACTCACATGCACTGCCCATAAGCATTAAGAGCTTGAGTAAGTTTTACTGCTACGTGTTTCCTCCAAATAAGTTTTTTGTTCGATTATTTGAGCTATTTGGCTGCATTCGAAAGTTGAAGAGTGGTACCTTTTGTTATTGGAAGCACCAGTCCGTCAAGTTTTCTTTTCCGGGTGAACAAAACAACTTTTGTATAACCAGGATTCAATGTAAGGCCGTGCCTCGAGCAAAAACTATCAAAATATGTACCTGTTGTGTACTGCCACATTCCACATTCAGATTCTCTTTTATGGCTGACCGCTGGCGTCAAGTCATCAGCATAAGTTTACGTCTGAATCTGTCCTTATTGGAGTTTGTTTGACAGGGAGGCAATTAGCATACTCCACCTGAGAAGTGAAAGGATACTCCCTTGTGGACTTTCATTTTTCGCCTCCGTTCTCAAGTAATAGTTTGTTCTGGCTTCCGATAGCAAAAGTCTTTGCCTCAAAAAACAAAAGTCTTTGACATATGTCCATTTAACTAAGACATCGTCCATGACCTGAGCTTTCGCTGATTCAAATAGCTCCCTAAAAGACAAAGGCCCACAAATACCCCCATCGCATACTCATCTTCAAATATCGCTCCCTCAACTCTGGAACCTAGAGAATGTATGACCGACTGGCATGGTGTTCCTCATTTAAGGTATTAGACTTAAGCGCCTTACTGCGTATGTTCCTTTCAACAAGTCGCTCTAGGCATTTCAGCTACATCTCCCAGATTTTGGTGTGAAGAAAACCTTAACGTATCGTCAAGATAATTTTACATTCCCCAAGGCTAGGTAAGCCCATATTATTTCCTTTAGAGCTGTCACGAGGTTACCAATTATTTCCTTTAGCATAGCGGGATGAATGCCATCCAAACGCGGTTATTCGAAATTATTTAAGGACATGTTTGCCATCTTAACTTTTTCGATAGTGACCACAAATCTAGCTATGTACCAGCATTTCCTACTGATGCAAATAGCTGAAGGTTTGGTCAGAGGTCTTCTACATTTTAGCCATCAGAGCGCCCGAAAACTACTTCTCAAGTAAAGTCTGTAGACTCCTTTTTTGGTTTGGTAAACTCGCCATCTAGACATTTTTAACACAAACCGATTTTGATAAGTTCAATATGAATTACGGTAGGCAAAATCAATCATCTGTGCCGCTTTTACAAGCTCGATTGAAGAGTTTTCTAGTATCTTTCCTGAGTTTCTGTTGTTTTCGGCTCTACCAAAAAACCAGCCTGCTGCACCTGCTCTTCATAGCTGCCTAACATACCCCTTATGGACATTAATTTAGAGTGGTCAACCAAACTTCTATTGACTTTATCGACTTTATCCTATCACTAGCACACGTTTTGTCTGCAAGAAGTAAATTGCATGGGTTTTCTTCTCTACACCCCGGGTGTTGAATCCGTAGCTAAAGAGAACACCAACTAAATTAGCGATGATCCTGTGTAAGATTTTATCCGATATGTGCCATTTAGTAGTTGATCCAGCTATTCCAGGTGAATTTAGTGATATAGAAATAACAGCGTCTGCATAATGTCCGCTGACAGGATCCAATTTGAAAACTGTCTGAGCGTCATGAAATCAAGCAGATTGAAAATCAGAGCTCAAGTCCTCGGCCTGGTTGATCTTTGATTGTGAATGCTTTTTGCCCCTTTCACTGAGTTGCGTTCGCATACCCCGCTGACTCGAAGCATCGGGTCCTGTACTAGCAAAATGAAGGGAATGCTTGTAATTTTGCCAATATCTAGCTCAAAAAATAAGACGAATATTTTACTTTCAATCATAGAATTATTAATAGTTAATGTCTACTCTGAGAGATTAGGTGTCTGAGCAAGTCTAAAGAGAGTTCTTCAGTGTAGCTATATTCTTCCTACATTTCTGAATTCTGATTCACTTCGAAAACCATCGACTCTTTATGCAGAATCTTCTTCCACCTTCGATATAGCGTTTATCATGGTCCTTGATGTCTGATCGACGTGGTTTAGAAACATTTGCGCTCCGAACTGCCAGCATCACCAGCACCAGCTATTCTTTCTCTCGTATCTCCATGTAAGGTCTGAGATTCCGCTGCCTGGCATCGTTTCTTGAAAACTACTGCTACTTTGCACCATTGTTATCACTGATGACTTTCGCCGACAGCTTTCACACTTTTCGCAGCTTCTTTCATTGCCTGCGATTGAGAGCCTCCCCAGTTTTGCAGAGTCCAGAGCATACAGTACGCTTTCCATCCTGCGGATTTCCGGCACTATTCGGAGTTGTCTCCTTCTGTGGTGTTCGAGAGGAGTAAAAATATTTTAAAAATATCAACAAAATGTTCATGACAATAAAAACATTAAACGAAAACAGTAAATTTCAATTTTCAATAGAATCGCTCAATCAATCAATCAAAAATCTTCCATTTTTCGTTTAAGAGTTCCAAAAAATTTGTTCAGAAAAAAATTACAACCAGCTTTAATGGATTTCTTTATTATTTCATGATTTTTTTGTTACATATTATGTTACAAAGAATTTTAGAAGACATTTTTTCCTAAGAATTTGTAAAATTCGTATGCTCCGCCCCGAGTTTAAAAAATATTGTTTTTGGCCAAATCATTCTTAAAATGTCAGTGAGATTTGTTACACTGACATTTGAAATAGTAAGGTTTTCAGTTATCTTCTAGGTGAAAAAAAATTCTAAAAAAAATAATAAAATAAACAATTATTATCAACAAAAATACATTACTATTTTCTTAAATAAAAAATTCACTATATTTTGCAAGTTTAGCATTCACATTTTTGCATCCCACGTTCGGTACATCAATTGTTTCTAAAACACTATCAATCTGCTCATCATTCAATTTCAACTTGAGATCATTAGCTATTTCAATTATGCATTTTCTTACATCACTACCAGTCAATTCAGCAAAATTAACAGTCTTAATCGTTTTTAAATCTTGTAGACTTTGAATATTCTTGTCATATTCATTGCGCGATATCTCTGAATACCGAAGAACACTAAAAACATATATTACAACCAATTTCAAAGAGCTTTGACGACTATAAATTACATTTTCAAGAATCGTTTGATATTCTAGAACGATGTCGATGTCCTTCGTCGTGAGATCATCGATCAAAATAAGATTTTGGCCACATCTTGAGAGTTTCCTGGTGAAACTTTCGATTTTTTGTGTCTTCCCGGAGAAATGTTTGTTGTACGCTGACCAACTGTAGTGATGAATATTATCTTTCCAAGGATAGTGGCGACGAAGTAGATTTAACAAGTGTGTTTTACCAACTCCTGTCGTGCCGACGATGGCCATTGCAGTGAGGCTTTTGTTCCGTCCTAACAATGTTTCGATTTCGTTGAGCGCTTGGCTTTGCCCGTGCAAATTCTCTCGGACAATATTCAGTAAGTTTTTATAATTAAGTGGCTTTGAACAGTAGTCCGTGTTCCCATAAACGAGTAGGTTATATTGCTCATAGTAGGAATGCATAAAATCATCGAAAGCATGTGGGTGCAGTGCAAGTGATGTGATAAAGCCTGTGATCACAAGAATTAACGCAACAGTTCGAATCGAAACTTGATTTTTGTTTTCTGAAGGTTTATCACCGGTAACCAGCTTACGAAGCTTACGTTTTTTGGCCATAATCTGAAAAAAATGAATTGAACTGAATTTTGGGAAGTTTTCACAAATATTTTATTCATAATTTATTTTATTTATAATTTGTTGCATTTCATTTATTTGTTTTACTCCTGCGAAATAAGCATTTGCTTATGGTATGGAAGGAGTTCTTTGCGTATAATATAATGGTTTAACAATATAGTATGATAGACTTACGTTAATAATATATTTAATTTTGCTAAAAAATTAAGTTTAGAATATGAGTGCAGTTAAAGTGAAAAATCTGTACTTATGCTGTTTTTGAAAAGGATGTTGCCGAAATTCATTGTTAAATATTTATACGAAAAAAGACATACAGAATAGAAAATTCGTAAATGAAATTTCAGAAAAAAAGCGAAATAACGCGAAAACCGTTCGATATGGAAAGATAAAATGTATAGCCCTAGGGAACTAAAAACACTTTTTATTTGTAGCAGAAAAAACTTAATAACGTTCTACATATGTATATGTTTCTCGCCAAATTCGAACGCGTCTGTCGTGTTATTTTACGTTGATGTTGGATTCGCCAGAAAAAAATATGCCTTTTCAAAAGCCCATATCCTTATGCTGGTAGTTTTTTGCAAACTGAATCTTTTTCTGCGATTAACCACACTGACGAATGGGTCTCGAGCAGCGATTTCACTCCGTAGCCCTAGTTTACGGATCATATTCTGAACTGCTTGTAATGCAACATTTATGCCGAAATGTGCTTTCGACAGTCGAGAAAGTTTTGATCCACTTATAATTCGGTCCTATCTGATCTGCTGCAGGATAAATGATTTATGCTATCTCATTAATAAAGATCGATTTCTGTTTCTCGGTTGTTTTTCTATTCGAAGTTCCAATTTAGACGTTTCAGCTGCGCACTGTAATGTAGTATTGGGTCGTCAGTCATATTGATATGTATTTGTATGAGTTACTCATTTTCAAATTTGAGGTGGTACAATGTCATACTTCAAATGAAGTGTCATGTTGCATTCCTTCAATTATCTATAAGTTTCCAGCAACGCTGGCAGCCATACAGCCCCATACCATTACGCCGCCGCTACGGTAAGATAGAACATTTCTGCTAAGTACTGGTTACATTTTTTTTTATAGATGAGGAATTTTTCATTATTGATTTTAGCATACTTCCACAAAAGATAAGATTTTCATATTTTGGAGAATGATTTAAAAGAGTATGTAGTTTTTGAATTCGGCGTTAACTCAAAAATGAAAAAAAATGTAGGTAAAACGTTTATGCTAAGGAGAGCAGTACTGTTACTAATCTACTAAACAATTTCCCAAAAATGGTAGCTAATTACCACCAAATTTTTTGTTTAAGTATCGTGCAAATCAAACTCAAAACTAAACTCGCATGCATACATATTCGCCTTGTACAGCAATCCCTGTGCCTCAAGTGTCACAAGTCAATCGCTTCAAAATTAACCAAAGCACCTCAATATGACAAAAAATGAGGTGGTACAAATTTTGTCCCGTGTATTACAATCGCTGCGCCTCAAAGGTCTCAAGTCAATCGCTTCGAAGCTTAGAAGCAATCGCTTCATCTCAATATGACAAAAAAAATGAGGTGGTACAAATTTGAAACTTGAGGTGATGTGACATTTTGTAGCTGTGTATGGGACATTTGTCATGCATCTTGTATGAGTAACACAACACTACTGTACTGTAGAATGTGTTCTTTTAAATCTACCTTCTATTTTACGTAGCATTTATGCCTTAAGGCCGGCGATACATGTAAACGCCTCAATTTAGACCGTTTTTCAAAGGCTTATTTAAAATAGAAGGAATAAATGAATCGTTTTGAAGGTGATCATGTTTATTCAATGCATATTCAAAAACAAGAATCTAATTTTATTTAACTTTTTTTTCAAAATTGCTGCCGTTGTAATCAATCTCCTGAGACCCTCGCAACGAAAGGCATCAATCGGCGGAATTTTTATCATCAGTTACAGTGTGTTATTAAACATATATCTTCTAGTTGAACCAAGAAAAAAAAAGTAAAAAAAAAACGTGAATTAGCACGCCTCATAAAAAAAGTACGATTTTTCACCCTTTTCTTCGACAGTTTTTGGATCGAAAATGCTAAATGTTGAAAATTTTTTTGGCATTATTGAGGTTTAACTAGAAGCTTTTAGTATAGAGAAAACGTGTGCCAAGCTTCATAAGAATCGGTTGAGAACTTTTTGAGTTATCTTGCCCGCCAATTTAAAAAAAGTCGTTTCAAGAAAAACGCGTAGTTTTGACACACAGAAACTCTATGATTACAGCTACTTAGCAACTAATCAGCGATTTCAGGCCCATACAGAAGTCCTTCAGTACGTTTATTTTTTAGATGTTAATTTAACTATTTATACAAAAAAAAAGGAAACTCGAATTTTTGAAAATTTTACATGTCGGCCTTAAGGCTAAAACAATTCGTCTTTCCTCATTCGACAGCTCAGAGGATTTTCGGCTCGTTTCTAAACTACAATATTACTTGTTTTGCTGTCGAATTTTTTTACCAAAACTGATCAAAATATTAAGTATTTTATAGTACTTTTGGCATTTGCAGCAAAACAAAAACAATGAAAACAAACGATAAACTTCTGATTTGTTGAGTTATTCCAGTCCTTAATCGTCAGGAGATTTGTGATCTCTTTGCAGTTCTTTTTCTCCGTCGCCCAAATAATGTTATAAGTTTAGCGTATATGTATGTATGTAGCTAGCGATATTTTCATACATAAAATCTTCGGCAATGATCAATTATGTTTGAGACTCTTTATTTACTGAATCTACCATTTGTGTGCACAATCGGTCAAAAGAGCAACATTTCTTCTAAATACTAGCGTGCCCTACTAAAAGAACAACTATTGGATCAAATGTGGCTGACTGCTAGCTCTGGGCGGTTGAGTACTAGAGAAAAAATGTTTTAACTTTTTTATTTATTGCAAAAAAAGGATTAGGATATTTAGTTCTTCTATATATTACAATTAAAGTTAGCAAATTGAAGTTTGCTTTCAACTTTCTTCAAAATATCATTAAGCTTGTTTGAAACATATTTTTTGACGAAGATAGAATATTTTCAGTTTGAATTTTGTGTTTACCCTACAGTAAGCATATACTGTTCCGACATAAAAATTGTCCGAACCATACCGTTTCATTCTAATTTACACGCAAAACGAGTAAATTCAACACAAACTCATGGAAATCCAGAATTCCGTTCAACCAAATCTGAATCAACTCAAAATCATCATAACAGTAATCTTAAAGTAAAACCAACATTCTTGAACTCTCAATTGGCTGTGAAGAGTACATAGTCCTTCCAGCACTTCATTTCGCGCCATACTATGTCGAGTAACTGTTGTATGCAAATCTTTCATTTTAGGCTGTTCCGAGCAAATGACAAAAGTTTCGGAAACTGTTGTCCTAGTCTTACACAGATCATAAACATCCAAATTGTCGAGCATTACTCTTGGAATCACGAACAACAGCGAAACAGATTTATCATTCAGATTGTGGAAAACATTCTGAGAAAATATACACTGAACTTAAGGTTTTTGTTTAATTGCAGTATAATGCTTAATGGCTCATGAAAAACCGTTTTGTTATCTCATTGCAACTTTATAGGCGGCAACGCTAAGACTTGCCAAAGCTAAATAAGGCGAAATTTATTGATTGAAGGAGTTCAGTATGATTTTCCGCCATGACTCAAGCAAGATATTTGTATTAGTTTACATTTAAGGCTGAGTCCTTGTGCGGTTATGCGTAGGCGAAGGAAAAGAATTGATTTATTAAAGCTTTTTTAGAGTGCGAAATTGACGCTGACGTCGGTACTTTCCCATAAAGATGCAAGGAAAATAATCACATCTCGAGATTTCCTAATAGCAGATCCAAAAATAAACCATATATAATCGTATATTATCATACAAATATGGATTTACGTGCACACAATCTTTCCAGTTTAATTGAGCAAACGGCATTTTGTTTACAAGATAAATTTTAGTAGCCAGATTAAGCGACCTTAATAGTAAACAAAACATTAATAATCTAATTTTGCTTGATTCCCCGGCACGAAAAAGTAAACACACGGCTTAAATCACTACGTACCATCTGCCTCATGTCCTGAATTGTTTATATCCTCTTCCCATCCACATGCTTGCTATAAAATTTTCGCGAAGAACTCAGATCGTTCGAGGAAAGCCGGCATCCCCGTTCGATTGCATCTTGCAAAAGTATGAATTGTGTTTACGATAAAATCGAAAATGTTTTATTGAGCGTTGTTCGGCTCGTTAACGATTGCATTTCATGTTGTGTGAATAATAGCAAAAGACATGCTCATGCTAGGAACAACGCTCAGTAACCGCACTCCGTGTCGTAATGTCGCAAATTTATCTAAATGTCGACGAACATAAATCAAGTACAGACTCCTGGAATGCCGCAAAGTAACACATTTTCGCGTAATTACATCAGTCGACTAACTGACTTTTGGATTCCGGACACTTTTATGACAATATCCGAGAGGCATTTCAATCTTTTCACTGGAAAGCGCAATAAAAGTGGAATTTAGGTCGTGATTTTAGTAGCTTTTGTTGGCATGAGAACAACGGCCCCATAAATTTTATCTTTTAATTGAAAGTGAACGGACACATTACCGCCTAAAGCTTAACTCTTCGAGCGTGTTTAATTTGAAAATCTCATTTTTCTCGGAACGTTTTCAGCGCCATCGCCAAGCCAAATCCCAACGAATTAAACTTCTTCGAAGTGAAATATGCAAATTTTGAAAATTAAACGGATTACAGTTATTCGATTGATAGAATATTATGTGTTTCCCATTCAACGCTACTGAGATGAAATGGGTGAAAGGAATGGTTCGAATATTAAATTTTGGAAAGAGCTTGGTAAACGCGTAGTTTGAGGGAGTTGATCATGAATGAGAGAATGAATTTACATGAAGTGGGTTCGGGTGGTTCCTATCACTGCGACCGCTCTTCGCGTAATAGCCTCTAGGATATCTAAGGATACCTGTTCTTATGAACCTGGCTATGCTTTCGAACAGGAATTCCGTAACTCCCCAGATAGAGGGAAGAATAGTATTCTCTAGTCGCCGTCGAGGGATAGGTAGCACTGCTCGCTAAATTGCCAGTCAAAGTTGGCTATCTACTGTTCATGGGTTGAGGTCCTAGCGTATACCCATGGTTGTATTTATTAGTCTTTTATTACTTTGAAGCCAGCGACAGATATAAGACCATCGCTTTATCAATTATCATATAATAATGTTGCTGACAACTGGATATAAAAAAGTTTCACTTAATTACATTAAGGTCAACATTTTTTAGGTCCATACGAGTTCAGAGAAGATTCAATTAATGAGAATTAGTTACGCATAGCATGCTTTATTTCCGTTTTGGTAGTACAATATGAACGAAAAAAGGCAGCATAATCTTCATCAGTTCGAGAGTTCAACATTTTTAATCGAGCAGTATTTTCAAATTTAAGGGCATGCTTCAATTCTATCGGTAAACCAAAGAACATCGCTACGCTTACGAGAACGGAAAACTGCAGTCTGCGAAGAAATCAATCCAAGAAAACTGAAGTAAAATTTTAAAGCAGCAGTGTCAAAGTTAAAGCTACGAAAGCAACTAATACAACTAATTCAATAGTTAAGCGGCCAAAGTTAGTTTTTTTTTGTGTTAAAACAGCTAAAATATTCATGAGAAAAAGATACGCAAGTGCAAAAAAGTATGATTGTAGGAGATGTCATTATTTTAAAACAAATATTTTCATTTAAAGGTTTCTTTTTCAAAAAATGAATCAAAAGATGCTCGTAGTGCAAACAGTAAGACAAACAGAAAGCTAGAAAAGGAGGCAGCCTTAGTAGAGGCAGAAATCAACTAAATTTCATGTATGTACCGTTACTCCAAAAAGTATTCGCACACTTGCTAATTTGCGGAAATTTGTAATTGGAAGTATTGCATCATATATTGATATACTACAGCATTATGCAACTGTTATAACAAAAACATTTCATTTCATGCAAATAATAATTAAACAAACAAAAAAACAAAATTTAAAAACTAACCCCTGTTTTGCACTCAAAAAGTATTCGCACACGTCACACTCTGAAAGTAAATTTAATTAATTTTTAATATTGTCGCACTTAAATAAATTACTTTTACATAATTTAGTATTTAGTTGGTCCTTCTTTTCTTTTAATAACAGCTTCTAGTCTCTTGGGCATTGAATTGATCAGTTTTTGTGTAGTTTCCCTAGAAATTTGATTCAATTTTTCTAATAAAGTGTTTTGTAAATCCTTTTTGTTCCAAATGTTTCGAGTCCGAATTTTTTGCCCAACATCATCCCATAAGTGCTCAATTGGGCTGGTGTCCGGTGATTGGGGTGGTGTTTTGATCAACTCTAGCGTATTATAAAGCAGCCACAGTCTTGTGTTGAGGGCTGAATTGTTGGGATCGTTGTCATAGGTGAATATTAATTTGTCCTTGATACCCATGTTTTCAGCACTCTGATGAAGATACTGTTTTAAAATGTTTATAAACAATTTGTGGTCTACTGTACGGTCTATAATATGCAAGTCGCCCATCAGATTGGCGCTCATGCAGCCCCAAACAAGCACGGAGCTCCCTGCATGTTTCACTGTCGGCTGAATATTTTTCTCATCCATTTCGATACTGGACTTCCTCCATACTATAGCATTTCCATCAGACCCAAATATATTATAATTGCTCTCATCACTGAATATAACTCTGTTCCAGAGCTCGGGGGTACAATTTTTATATTGTTTTGCGAAGATCAGACACCGCTTTTTATTCACCTTCTTGATAAACGGTTTTCTTCGGGGTTTTCTTCCATGAAATCCTGCTACATATAGAAAATTTTTTACTGTGCCTGGCGATATCTTTTTACCCATTTCTTTTTGCACTTGATCAACAACTTTTGGAGCACTTATCATAGCATTTATCTTAATTTTTAAATAATAACACATCTTTCTTTTTCCTTAAGCTTTCTAGGTTGACCGGTCCTCGCAGCATTTTTGATGACTACTCTCAGAGAATCTATCGATAACTCTTTTTACAGTTGACCACGCCCGATTTACCAAAGATCTAATTTTCCGCAGCGATTCACCTTGCTTATGCATATTTATTATTATTTTTCGTTCCTCTTTAGTTGTTTCCGCTTGTTTATGACGCATTTTGATAACACTGATTTTTATTTAACTTTTTTTAACTCAAAAATACAAAATCTGATATCTGTCGTACTTCAATCGGCTTTACACAACGTCACTAACTAGTACCCGGTACTTAAACTGCCGTTATTACCAAGTTTTTCGTGGAAATATAAGAGTGCGAACACTTTTTGAATGCAAAACAGGGACCAGTTCTTAAATTTTTGTTTTGTTTAATTATTATTTGTATCAAATGAAATGTTTTGGTTTTAATAGTCGTATAATACTGTAATAAATAAATATGTGATCCAATACTTCCAATTGCAAATTTAATAATGTGAGTTTTTTACGTTCTTTTCGGAAACTAGCAAGTGTGCGAATACTTTTTGGAATAACTGTACGTATTATATTCAAATTCATTTTTATACATTTTTATTCATATGGTAATCATGCGGAATGGCTTCAAATGTTCAAAACACATCAATGTATAATACACCGTAAAAACCTGGGAATCTAGTTTTCCTAAAATTTATGCAACCAACCGCATCCTTAAGGGAAACTCTCGAAATAAAGGTGGTACGTTTCGATATTTTTCCTGGTCCATGTTTTGATTTCCTTGGCCTTTCATCTTTTGTAAAGTCACAGTAAGAAGTAAGACAAATGTAAACCATTTCAGCCCGTTCTTTGGTTTTGATCTTAACTACCTTGTTGCCCGTCATATTCGGAGATCTATATCAGCTCAAGGCTATTCTGCGCCCCCCTTTCATTTAGAGCCGCCCTCGGCTTTGAGTTTAGCTGAATTTATGCGATCGCAATCGATAGCCTTGGGAACTGTTTGTCTATCTGATAAAATATTAATTTTACCACTTTTAGTGCTCCTTTTCTTTATTATATATGATGAAGGAAAAATAAATGCGTTATTTTTTCGCTTATTTCAAGGCTTTGTTAAATATAGTTAGAATAGTTTGATTTGGATTAAATATGCAACCTTTTGTTTTACAATATTTCGCGAAATTAAAGGTATTTTCTCATCATGCCTCTTTCTTAGCAATCTTAGTCTTTGTTGGCAAAAATTATTGGCAAAAATTATTGGCAAAAATTATCAGAATTTCCATTTGAGGACGATTTTTTATCACCGAATAAGTTTTTCGATGGTATTCGGTAACTGCTGGCACCGATGTTTTGCTTCACAAAGATTTCGGGCGTTCTGTTTATGAAATTTACCTGTAGACCTTATAGAAATGTTTGTCCTATAAGGCCAAAGAGTTCTCTAACTTTCCAAAATAAAAACTTATTAATCTACATATATTATTATTATATAATCTAATTATTAATCTTCAAATGGGCTGATTCCTGATGAGAACCAGTGCATGCTTTCGAAACCGCTTAGTTAAATTTCAATTTTTGATCATCTCACAAAAACAATTATATTTTCTACAAATGTTACTTCAAATATTAGTGATGGATTTAACTATTACTGGATTCAGGGCTCAAAATGCTGTTAGAGTAGAAATTGAATGAAAGAAATCAAAATATTTTTTTCTGATCTTCATTGCCTCGTTTTTTTTTGTGCACGCCACTCAAACTCAAATTATTTATTTGGTTCCTTGGTATATTATAACGTTTGATTTTCGGTCCGCCTGATTTTTATTTCATGCGACTAATTTATCTTCATTCTTCTCTACCTTTTATACAAATATCTAAAAAAAAGGCTTTTCAATCCATCAAATTCTACTGATTGTTCTTTCAGATGATGGTCATTTCTTAAAGCTTACTCTAAGCATTTTGATTTTAGCTTTTAAACGTCTCGATTCATAAACAATGAAGTTGGCGGCAGGAGTTCTCAGCAAAAGCATCGTCTACATTCGCACGAAATCGTTTTCCCAAGTAAGCAGACAATATATTGAAAATTTATTGAAGCCGCATCCGTGATGCTTATGTCGTCTCACCAGTAGAAGCTCATTATGATGTCCCTCCATTAAAACTGATCAGTTACCCATGTATGGAAGACTTCAGATTAATGCAATTGATCTTGATTAGAACTGGTTTGCTGCAAAAAAAAACTGAATAATTGCTCTTGTGTGATTTTTCCATGGAAATCCTCTCCCAATCCCCAAATTTTTCAACAATAACTTTATACCTTCATAAAAGTATTTCAAATAAATTAAATACTTTATAGTTAATGGTAGCATGCGGTTCATTGGGCTTTATCATTTTTAGACAAGCCTTTGCTGCATTTTAGCTGGCACAGTACTTTGCTTTGTTCCTGCTGCACTTGATGGTAATTTGTTTTTTGGGTTTTCAGGACCACTGCGTACATCCTTATGAAAGTTATTAATGTATGTGATGTTCGAGCAATTTAATAGCTAAATTTTATATCTCTTGGATACGAAAGTCAAAACGGTTATCCAGAAAAACGCTTGAGCTTATAATTGTATTTCATTAATTGAAAAGAATTTAAGGCAATAGTAGGTGCGTTTTTTGCACACCCGACGAAATCAAATTTTGTTAAGTATATTGAATAAAACAACAATTTTGGTGTTGTATTCAATATACTTAACAAAACACACTTAGTATATGTTTGAGTGATGTACTGTTATTGAATAATTATATCGTAGATGTGCAATACCATGCGATAAGTCAGCTGAAAAACAATATGAATAAAACCAAAACAATTTAAAAACGGTCATCATACGGCATAAGACGGTCGTTTTTTTATTCCAATCATTTATTTTTCATAGCTATTTCATAGCACTTTTTAGTTTGAAACCATGTTTAACAAGTAGAGATGATTTTAAGTACTCAAATCTGATCAAAAACTCCTCGAAAATAGTTCAGAGAACCTATTCCTATATGATCCATAGATGTTGCATATTTTATGAAAAAAAAATCGAATAGTATTTTTCTGGTTTTAAGAAGAATTTTTTTCGTAAATGTTAGTTTTACATTGTAAGAAGCAGATACTATTTTTTAGAGAAGAAAAATATTTGTATTCCTTTTTCATTCTAGACAGTGGTCTAATTTTTTCAATTTCGTGCCCCTACCAGTTTTTGGATATTCAGTTTTTAACGCCAATTGGCCATATGTCTACATATTTTTTGTATATTTATGTTTATATTTGGTATAGTGTATTTGTTTAAAAAAAACACCAGTCGATTGGAAAAACTCTAATCCTCTAGTTGTAGTCTCGTGAAACACCAGTTCAATAAATATTAGAACGAATTTGCAATAGAAACAGATTCTGTTTTTGCAGAATCTGCTTTTAAATATTCAACTTTAGAGTTACAAAAATACGATACGTGTTTTTCATACAAATGTAAAGTAACGAGAAACGTTCACTATAGAACAACTTCTAAATCTAACTAGGACTGTAACATGAACAAGGCTTGAATTGGAAGATATATCGATTGATGATAAATTTCTTCGATACTTTTTTGTGCCGACTTATAATAAATTTTAATCAGAGGAAGTTTAATTGTCTCGGTATTTGCTAGGGCAAGACTTAAAAAGCAATTTCCACATAAATCGATTCAATTGCGCTTCAAAATTCATAATGTGATTTGTATACCATATTTTTTTTTTTGCTAAATGGTTCACTTTCTCACGAACCTGGGGGTTGGCCATATCCTATCGGCACTGGCCTTGTCCTAATTAGTCCTATCGACTAATTGATTTGTATACCATAAAAAAAAATTGTATCACAAAGAAGTATTTAGTTATTCATTAGTCCCAATTTAAATATGTATTTGAACGACCAGGAAGAGTTTATCCTGAAGAATTGCATTAAAAATCTTACCTTAACTAGACCAATGAGAAGCAATTACAACTTCAACATTTATGACACATAAATTCAAACTGCACTACTTTTTTCTCCCGGTAGCCGACCAACGCTTGTTAAATTGAAAAAACACTGCACTTCGTACTTTTAAATTGTTGTTATCAACACTTCTGTCAACGATGACAGCGCCGTCAAGATTTTTTTACAGCGGCTCTAGGCTGATTTTGTATTTTACTCCTCTATGTTGCCGCACACGTTGGAATGTTTTTGTTTATATTTCACATCGGCTAAAGCAAAATACAGCCAAACGTTTTCTCCCTCTTCGCAAAGCACTATTTGTAGCAGATATGGAAGTGTAAGTTTAACATAAGATCATTTATATAGGCTCTGTTACTCAGTAAATTTGTTTTCCCTACAGGTTAAATCCGTGTTATTCGGTGCTCACAAATCTTGAGGTTATGGAATCGTTGCGCTCAATAAAAGACACGAAGAAAAAATATGGCTTAAGAAATTTAGCTACCATAGCCTATGAGGTTCGTTCTTATGTTTAAAGTCATGCTGTTCGTTTATTCATAGCTTTTGTCCAGACTTGAGCAACCAGATTGGGTCACTAAAAGCCCCTTTTCTTTTCTTGCAGACCCTTCAATTTCTGGACGGAACCCCATCCAAAAATCAAAATCGTGACGGCATCGCACAATTCATTAAGGAGATCAAACCATACAAGCTCACCAGAGCCGAGTGCCTTGCTATGGTCAACGATCCACCTAACCTGCCATTGCACATACAATTGGTAAGCATTCTTGAAGTGTATTTTTGGATTTTGTTCCAATATTGTGTAATATTTCAGCTAATCGAGGATAGCGAAGAACGCCTCACAGAGGACCAAGTAAACGAAGTTTTAGCCATAGTAGTAAAGTATTTAATTCCGAGCGAATAAAAATCGATTAAACATATACATGGATTCTTATTACATAGGTCATCTATCGCTTCTGATCTCCCAAATCCTCGATAAAGTCTTCGTCGATTTCTGGCCACTTTTCTGGGATCACATCGAACAGTTCGTCTTTCACGTCTCCTTGAATGACGATTTCATCGTCACCGGTCACTGACGAGCCACATGCAAATTTTGTTCCGAAGAACTTTGCTGCTACTTTGAGATCGATATCTAGGATGATATTGTAATAATGAAACTATCCAGGTAGGTGAAAATAATTATTTTACCAAAAGTATTCAATCCTGTTACTACTGTTACCGACTTCTTCTTGCCTCGGGGTGCACGTGACAAACATATCTTTTTTGGACCTTCCTCCTTCTTTTTGGCCTTCAGCATTCCTTTTCCGCCACGCTTTTGCCGTTTTTTATCATCATCTCCGCCACCATCTGCACCATCATCTGTTTTTAAATTTTCGAATTCCGTCGGAAGATTCTTTTCGAGCCACTGTTTGCATTTTTCGTAGTCTGGATAGTATTCGCAATACTGAATTAAATTAAAATAGATGTCGTTTACTTTGAGCTCAGTGTTAACGAAATAGGAGCCTCACCTCAATCGGCATAGTGCAATTTCCACAATATTGAACGCGAATCGGGTATGTGACTCCTTCCCGGGGTCCTATTTGTAGTCGTGCCGCAACTTCAGTCATTATTGCTGGAAGAAAATTTCGTTAAAACTCACAAATCCTATTTGATGATATTAAAACCAACATGTTTAGACACGGCTCGTGATAATTTATTTTGGCACTGTTTACGGAAAGCCGGAACAGCGGAACGAGCCAGCAAGTTTAGCAAGACATGTGTCAAAAGCTGTCGGTAGCCAGCTGTCATCGAACGGCTGAGATTCGCTGCCAACTGCCAAAATAAAAACTAAATAAGTTGATCGATTCCTGTGGTGATGCTTCAGATGTGATCAGTTGTTTAATGTTTGAAAAAAGTAAAAGTAAATTTTGCATAAAAATCAACAGAAAAGGAAAGTTTACAAGTAAGGCCTCCAAAAATACGCCGACTACAAAAGTAATCAGCGTAATTTGTAAAATTGTTAGCAATCGCTAGCAAGTCCATCCAATCTCTCTTTTCTACAGTTGGGGAAATCCCCGGACCTCTGTCAATAGCTTACTATACAATCCGAACTCAAATCGGATTGAGATTGAAACATTCCCATCAAAACCTATAATGAACTCGTTTACTCTCAACTGTTTCAATGTCAGTCCTTAAATCAATCCACATTGTATTAGCGGCTATTGAGAACTATGAGCCTTATTACACTTGAGCAGTTTTCCCGCGGTATTTACATGTTGGTCTCGTTTCACATTTGAGTAATTTCTGATGTAGCAAATAGATATTGGCCGAGACCAGGCGAGCCGAAGTCATACGAGACCGCCAACATGTGGACGGCATTTGACAGCTCGTCCGAATCGCCTTGGCTCGTGCTCAACATCCATTCCGATCGGATGTGGCACGAGCGCCTGTGACATCTGTCAAAGTCGCTCGTCTGGACCGCCCACACACTCGGCTCGCCTGGGCTCGGCCAATATCTATTTTCCACATGAGAGTGTTATTTTCGTGTGTGCGATTTGCTTAGGTGAGTTTTGACAATTGGTACAGACTTTAACTTCTTTTTTTCAATAATTTGTTGTTTTCGAAATTAAGGAATTGCTACAAAATCTTTATTTTTATTGGAAAAGATTTGGCAGCCTTAAATATTTAAAATTTGTAAAAATCTTTGAATGTGTGTGTGTTGCGCACCTCTTGCCACCGATATTTGATTGGGCAAAATTTTGCGCAAGAAATACCTCTTCGACGTCTTGCCCACAAACGCTGTGCGATTGCTGCAGAAATTATTCAAGTGTGAAAAGTTACCAGTGAATGTCAACGGCAAGATTTTTTTTTGTACTTTTCTTAAGGACTGGAGATAAAGGTGATTAGCTACGCTTATTTAATCTGACTAAATAAAACGACCATAGATTTTTATTAATAAATAACTAAGTATTTATTTATTCTTCTAATACAATAGAGACTAAAACCGCAAAATAAATACAAGAAAAAAAATGGAAAACTACCAATAAAAATCAACAACTTACTATACACATAAGCATATACAGTATATGCATATAAATAACTCTGATAAATAAATTAAACTAAAATATCAAAAAATTAAATACAAAATATTCTATATTGTTCCATTTCACTGTTTTATATTAATCCATTTTAAACTACTACACTGTTTAGTTAGACCCTGCAGGCACTGGGATTTACAAATAAAAAATTGATTTTGTTACTATTTCCATTTTCCTCGTAGATAGTAGTTCAATTCTTATATTTTTGATCATAATTTGGTAACACATAGTTGGTTCAGACAATAGAATTCAAACTAAACAACTCAGATTCAAAGAAGTCAACAGTGTTCTGGTCGAATTTGAATTGTTCTCTTCAATGTAGAAAGGTTACTACATTTAAAACTGGTACATTTCCATTTTGATTCAATATTACACAGGATATTGCATCGTGCAATGATTCTAATTAATAATCCATGCATTTATGGTTTTTGGTTAGTTCGCTATAATAATTAATGTAGAGTCCACATTGTGGTAAATATTGGTTAACGTTTGTTTTTTGTGCGACAATTCAATAATTGAACTCAATGCGTTTTAGGAATGCTGATCAGGATTTGATCTTGCTTGCCCATTGTAATAGATGAAACAGGACTATGTTGGGAACAAACAGGGGTTTGCAGCGTGTAGTTTGTTAGTATTCTGAGATTTCTACGAATTTTCAAAATATATGTGTATATGAAAGATCGGTAGGCTAGAACAGCTTATAAAACGCCTTACAAAACGCTCACGTGCTGATTTAATAAGTGAGTTCAGTACACGCGAATGATTTCTCATGCCGACACAGGTCAATTCTAAAATCGATTCCATCGCATAGGTCAATACTTGCATGGCTTGTTGGGTTGATTAAAAGCTACTGCGTCGACGTCCTAAACATCGATTACACTATCGTTTTTCTTCATTTCCATTATATGCGTTGCTTTGAGTCGCTCCTGCATTTGCGTCAGCATGTCCTGCATACGTCTAATTTCTTCGTCTTTTTGAAGCAGAAGCCTATCCGTTTCTGTTATAGAGCTATCAAAGCCATTCGATCCCATGGAATCACGTTTCAGTTTGCCTCGTTCCCGCAGTGCATGTTGCGATATTTGTGAAATGCACTGAGCACGGAAGTTTTCGTAGTGAACGTCTTGTGTCGTATCTTTGAGGTCCTGCATATGCGTCGAGATCAACATAGTTCGCAGTTTGATGAAATCGCTATGCATCGGGTTCTCAACGTCCACAACACCCCACGGATACTGTCGCCCTCGCACCTTCTTCCCAGCAATGTCGAGGATGATATTACTGCCAACAACTGCAAATGGTATACTGGCCTTAAGTTCGCGATCCTGCTGCTTGAATTCTTCGTCCTCATCGGAATCGCAATCTGGGAACTGGTACAGTTGAATGTGATTGTCTTCCAAGTCTTGCAGAATGTTCGCCTTGAGTTTTTTGATTTCGACTTGAGTTAGGCAATCAGCTTTTCCTATGACTAGTACAATATTGACTTTACGGTGGAGGCGACGCATCAGGTCGATGTCCATTTGACGAAGACTACAATAAGAAAAGGAGAGAAAATTAGAATTTTTATTCATGCACTGATTCATTAACTGAAAAATCAACAAATTCATATGGAATATATAACCAATTACAAAAAAACCTAAAAGTAAATATTTAACTTAAAAGTTCAGTGAAAAATAAATTTCGTATAAAAATTACCTGTGTCCATAAGGGGGAACGAAATACAAACAACAATGTACTCGGTTATCTTGTATGTTTCGTCTGTTTAGGCCACTTTCATCCGTGAAATATTGCCGAAACTAGAAATTAAAAGTTATTTCCGTACTTTTGTGCTACTTTAGAAGCAATCTCACCTGTTCATCGATATATGCAGTGCATACTCTCCAACTATCCTCACAATTGATAGCATCACCGAATCCCGGTGTATCCACAACGGTCAGTCTCAATCGTACGCCTTTCTCCTCAATGTCCATTGTCTTCTTCTCGATTCGCGTCGTCTTCTCAATTCTGTCTTCGACATTTGGAATGAAACGATTTTTGTACAGATCACCCAGAAATAGACTGTTTATCAAAGTCGATTTCCCCAGACCAGACTCCCCGACGACCATAAGCGTGAAATCGAAACCTCTCTTAACGGATTTCCTGTGCACTTGTTCTGGTAATGTTGCAAATCCGATGTAATCACGTTCACGATCCACGGACGATGTCTTTGTTGCTGCGATATACAAAAAAAAACACATACAAGAGATAAACAATGGTCTAATTAATGAAATTGTATTGTTAGAGCTGGAATTATGAATGCATGCGGTGAAAAGTGTAGAATAAATTCGTTGTGAGCCACAGACTAAGCAGTTTTCGTTGCGGTACGCTGATAATCATAAACAGAAACGAATTTGAATCGAACTTGTAAACAAGGGGCGTTAATTCATGTTTTGTGATGTTAAACAACGAAGAGCGACAAAGGTGCAGTGCCCAATCAGCAGTTTTGTGCTTTGACTTCGTACTAATATTTGATAAGAATGAATATTGATTTCTCGAGGGAACCATAAATATGCCATGTCGAATGTAATTTGAAACTGATTTGTCTGAAGCTTGTTTGAACATGAAATTCGACACTTGCAACTAAGTGGAGGCTTCGATTCACTTCGAAAAACGATTAGAACTGTAAAACCTCCGGCACATAATTTATTCCATCAACAAATTATTGATTTTGAATCCACCCAATATGCTTGTGGAATATTATATTTTCAAACGTAGTAGGCAGTCTCTAGACCTAAATCGAAAACGCTAATTAAATATTAGGCTGTTTGTATATTATTTTATAATATATGTCCAATATATCATAAAATGATTCAAATGGCTTTTCAAAATAGTGAATTGAGATGACGATTCACTTAACAAATAGGAAGTAAACTGTTTAGCAAATGAATGTCGCGCGAAAAATCTTTGAACGAAGAAAAAAATGGTAAAATTAAATCTTATCACGAGCAAGGCATGATTAATCGTGGAATTGCTAATGTTTAAAACCATCTGGCTGTGTAATCAATAATTTCATAAAAATGGGGAAAAATTACAGTAAAACTTGTCGACCAAGAAGGTCACCTAATGTATCTAAAAAAGACAAAGAGAGGTCAGATGAATCGCCATCAAAGAAAATCTGAGTGCACACGAAATTAAAGGCCAAATGAACTTAGAAGTAGGTGTACGTAGAAACCAACAAATAATGAAGGGTATTTGGACCTCACATATGACAAAAAATGTAAAAAACATCCGCTTACGAAGAAACACAAATTGGCTTGACTGCGATTTGCCGAAAATACCGGCTTTGGGACGAAAAATGAAACAAAGTAGTATATACTGATGAAAAAAGTTTAATTTAGATGGCCCAGACGGTTCACATAAATATTAGCGGGATAAAGGTTCTGTGAAAGAAAAGCTTCAGCGTCGAAATTTCGGTGGAGGGTCACTCTTGATTTGAGCAAGAATATCGTATGTGGGTACCACACCTATTTGCTTCGTTTTGAAAAAAATGGGCTCGGAATACTATATTAATTTATTGTATGAGGTGCTTATTGACTCCGGAGAGATGATTGTTGGCACAGAGCTCATTTTTCATTAAAATAATGCGGCGATCCATCGCTCGAGAAAAACTTAAAACTCTTTGAGTTCCCGTGGGATCCCGATTATCGGCTGGCCCGCAGTTTGTCCAGGTATTAATCTATATCATCAGTTAATTTTTTTCACCATGGGCACCAATACGTAACCGTAAAGGAGCTAACGGATTCAATCAACAAGGTGTAGAAGAACATTGATCCTGCAACCATCTGTACCTTAATAAATTCAATACCAAGGTGTTTAGAAGAGGTTATAAACAATAACGGCGGTCATACTTCTTACTAAGCTTGCGTAATAGATAGTCACTACAAAAAAAAACAATAGAAATATTAAGTGCCTTTTATAATTATTTCAAACTTACTTTCAATTTTTATTATTATCAAATTTAAAAGAAAGGTTCTTAGTTTTTTAATACACTGTTATTGAAAGTACAACTACGTGACGTAATAAAATTTTGATTGAAACATTAGAAATGACTCAAAATATATTATTGACAACTAAAAGCTTTCGTGCCCTTATAATCATTTCGTGGAACGCATATGAGCTATGAGTGTGGAGTAACTAGTTCGACGACTCATTTTACCCTTGATTTGGGTCAGGCACTTAGCCAATCAAAGTGTAATCATAGCTGATCGTCCATCACTATTCGAAACCACTCACGCTAGCGGCCGTTAGTCTACATATTCGGCTATATAAGCTTATAAACCGTTTAGCACAAGATGATACAGGTTTGTTTAACATCCCTGAGGGGAAGTAAAAATTCTGGTAAAAAAAAATCCCAGCAAAAGAAAATCATCAGGATCAGATAAAATCACAAATCTTTCTCCTTTCCATCTATGAGACAATCTCTTCCAGAACATTGCAGACATAATAGAAGTCATTTTTCATCTCAAAAAGTATCTTGTTTGTTATAAACTTACCACAATTATCGTTATCCACAAGCCCGACAAAGATTTAACCGTTCCCCAAAATTTGGCAACTTGTCAGCCTACTCTCATGTAAAGCCAAACCTCCAGAACACATATTTCTCTCCCGGCTCAAAGAAATTCTCACCCAAAACCGCTTAAAATCACAGCACTCTACTGAGCTCCAATCATAACATAAGGTCAGACCTAAAGAAATCTGCAGGGCTAGTCATTTTTGATGTCATGAAGTCATTCGACAAAGTTTGGCATGCTGGGCTCATTGTCAAACTAAATGCTACCATCCTCATTAACATTATTGGTTGGATTTTTTCTGTAAAATAGAGCTTTTCAAGTCAATATAGACAATCACTTCTCCTCCAAGCTTGCCATAGCAGCCGAGTCCCGCAAGTATCTCCCTTGTTACCCATTTTTTATAAACTGAAAGCAGCTGATATCCCCACCTCTAACAGAGTAAACATCTTCCCATTCGCTGACGATACGTGCATATTTCACACGTTCAAGCAAGACACGTACATTGCCTCTCATCTACAGCACTCCATTGAATCCCTTATTGAAAATTTCAGAAGATGGAAGATAGAGTTTAACGCTAAAAAAGCCCAAGCGATCTTTATTTCCCGTAACGGACGACAGACACCACGACAATTAATTGTCGACGGCCAGACCTTGACATGGCAGCGGACTGCTAAATATTTTTTTTTTGTTGGGAGCGGATGTCAAAAACCTTCAATAGGTATCCTGCGAACAATACAAGACTATGTGAGATTCCTAATCACTAGAAAACATCTCCCGCCGACCACGGAAGTCCAAGCCGGAATCGATTTCGCATTACTTCAACCCGGCCGTGCTACTTCCACCTATCAGGTGTCCCATTGGCTTCCTTCCGTTATGTCAGGCTTTCAGGAGTATATGAGGCATCCTACCTCTTTTTTTGAAATGCAATACCAGCTCCTTATATGCTGAGATAGCTGACCAGGCGTTATCTGACTGTAGCATCATCTCCACGATTGACTCCGGCGTCACTGGGCCAATTGCAAAGAAAAGCATGTGTCGCTCCCTTCTGAAGCAGGCGCAATGGAAAAAGGTATGCAAAGCATCATCACTTTCCTTAGCACAGTTCTTTCCCCATTCTGTGAAGGTATTTCTTGAAGTAGCCGTGGCCCGATAGAAACAGGCAAAGATAGAAGTTTATTTCTTCTGTGTTCAGAAACACCTCCCTGCGTTCACTCGCCAATAGATCAATTGGGATTACTCCCGCTATCACTAACACGGCGTTTCTTCTTAAAACTGTTCTGTATCCGCTTGCAATTCGCTCCGCTCCCTTACGCTGGACGCTCACCATCCTGGCTCGATACTTTTCAAACCTTAAAGCAGTGGCCCATATCTCGGCGCCATACAGCAGCATTGAATGAGCCACCGCCATAAGGAGCTTACGTTTACTCGCACTAGAACCGCGAACGTTTGCCATGAGTCTCCCAGGCGAGATAACAGCCAGTAGCGCACTATCGCATACTTTTCGGATGTACTCTCCATAAGCCAACTTCGAGCCCAACATCACTCCAAGATACTTAGCCGATTTTCTGGTCTCAAGTACTTCAGAGCCAACCGTCATGGGTATAATGGTTGGTATTCTCCTCTTCATCAGCATGACAATCTCAGTTTTTTCGATAGCCAGCTGGAGACCATGGTTTTCCATGCAGCCTTCAACTCTTGTGATTAATTGATTGCGTTTGAGTTGGGCGAGGTGAGAATTTCTAGATGTGATGACAGCGGGTACATCATCCGCATAACCCATCAAGAGCATGTCTTCCGGCATTTCGAGGAGCAAGAGAACATCATAAGCAATATCCATAGGTATGGCCCAAGAATGGACCTTTGTGCTGCTCCAGCTGTGATGGTTTTGCGTACAGTTCCCTGATTCGTTTTGAAAATCAAATGGATATCCTTCATGTAGTCTCGTACCATTGCCAGCAAGTGTTCCTCTATCTGAAAATGTCGCTGAAGAGAATCCAATATGTCTGTCCGTCTCGCCGAGTTGAAAGCATTACAGACGTCCAGCATTACCAAAAACACTATGTTTCTAGCCCGATGACAAGAGGCCTCTGCTCGATCTACTGCGCTAATAACTTCGCCGATGGAACTTATTTTTTTGAAAGGTCACCTGCTCTTCGTATAGCCGCCTTTAGCCGAGGTTTCAGCAACCCTTCCAGAAGTTCCCCGCAGTATCAAACAAGCAAAGAGGTCTGTACGCTAATGGTGTGGTAGGATCTCCCTTTCCCTTCGCAATTAAGAAAAGTCCCGCCACTTTCCAGGGTGACGGAAAGACACGCGCTAGTAAGCATTCATCGTACATACGTAGTAATGTTGACGGGTGCCTCTCCACCACTAGTTTTAGGACTTCTACTGGAATATTGTCCGGGCCTGGGGCTTTTCGGTTCTTCATTCTGACACTCGCGCTTCGTAGTTCTTCTTCAGTGAACAAAGGAATATCTTGTTGGTCGACTGTGTGGTCGTTTTCTGCTCTCACGTCGTCCGCCAATAATTTAATGTGCTAAAACCCTAAATTGCTGATATTTCTCCGATATTCCTAAATGCTGATACTCCTAATTAAATCTCTAATTAACTTTATCAATACGTAGATGAAATAGAAAAGAAATAAGAAGCGAACAAATCAAATCTGATATTGTTATTTGTTGGTGTTGAACAATTTTATAGAATTTGTTTCCGTATGGCAATTTATTTTCGGTGTTTGTAAATCACAATTTGACATGAATTTAGTAGCCGACGAAAGACCAATTGTTTTTATGAACATAAATAATCCGACATGAGAAACTTTATTCATTCATAATGCTTGAGAAACATGCAACATCCACTTGCACCTCGTTCTACTTTCAAACTTATGCATGAGATTAGCAAATGTGTTAAACTAGTAAGGTGATTGTTCTGAAGGTCGGCCAGTTTCAATTCTTTTTTGTCAATCATTTTTATGTCTCACAACAAGGATCAAACATGTTGAAACGACATCAGTGGCTATAGTTCCAAGTATTGCACTTTAGATTTCCTCTCAAAGAATTTGATTCTTGTTAACAGACAGAAAAGAGGTTGGGTGGTCAACTTGTGGAGCAGGTTGATATTAGCAGCATTCACCTTACAAATGCTTCATGCATTAATGATAAAAATCAAAGAATCCATTAGTTCAACAAAACAATCTTCAGCATACTCATTTCATACTTTGTGATAAAAGTTGTAGATATAATAAACTAGTTGAATTAAATGGGACATATAAAAAAGTACCTACATAGATACTCCTAGCTACGAGAGAATATTGTCATTCACTCAACTCAGCAGTATCGTTTAATAAACAAAGAATACTTAAAACACCCATTATTAATTAAATCAAGCTCTTTCAGCATCCGAAAGGATTATAATCATTTGAAATGACAATTACATGGTTCACGCCTTCAAGGTGAAATGCTCGACTCCATTTTTATCTTCCACTTAAATGAAGTACATACGTCAGTCATACGTACGAGAACGAGCACGGCAAGGACTCTTGACACATTGAGACCAGTGAAGAAGGGAGTGTGAAATAATTTTGAACAAACCGATTTGACTACATCACTTTGGTCGTATAAAGCATCGTAAGATGAACGTTGAAATATTTCACATAATTCAGATATGGAGGATATTTCTGGAGCAACCTAGCTCATGTTCATTCACATCAAAGTATCCCATTTATAATAGTTGCTTTTAACTGAGAAATATTTGCTTTGAGCTAAGAGAAGAATTATTAATTAACAAATGCATTTTTATCACAAAAATGTGATGAAAAATACGACTTTGAATAAATTTTATGTGAAATCTTTTATATTTATTGCTCTTTCGTAGGCACATTGTCACTTACCCGACATAATTTGGTTCTATGTTTACTTCTCAATAGGAAGTGTGTTTACTTTCACTATCACTTCACGCAACTTACTGTCTTATCTATGATATCTACACGGAAATTGATAGCACTTGTCTATATCGCACTATGGTCATTAAAACACTGCATTTATCTAGGATATTAATTCGATTTGCCAACAATTTGTGCAAAACAAAATCATTGACATCCTAAACACACCAAACTACTTGTCTTTCACTTCCAATTGGAAATCTGTTCCAGCCAGACGAATAATAGTACGAGTACTTCCTCGTCACGGTAACATGAACCCGACAATAAGAAGGATATGGACCACCCCTTGGGAATATTGCCCCTTATCACTACTTTGATGTACAGTTCGTGTAGAAATTCGGGGAAAAAAAACTCACCAGAGAATTTCTATTCAGTTTGTGCACCGCGTGATCGTTTTGATTCGATTGATAGTATAAACTATTCAGTCATGATATCATCGGCATTGACAAACCCGCGGAAATAAAATAGTATCTTATCTCATATTTTAATTGATTTGTTTCGAAACGAGAAGGCCGGGAAGTGGAATTCTTCGTTTGGGTTGATACAAGTCAAGTGTGTTACTACTATACATGTTTTTGGTTTAGGGAAATTTATGCAAAAAATCAGGTTTTGATAAAATATCGAAGATTGTTTGAAGCATCTTTGGACTGAAGGCTATTAAGGCAGGTTTTCTTTTCCAGTTATAAATAAACTGCAGTTATATTTGGTATGCACTCATCAAAGATATCGGATTGAGTTAAATTCAATGTCGAAACTGTCGAAAAAATTGAATTTATTGTTTAAAGATGTGCTTTGGAAAAAATGTTGAAAATATGCCTAGTAGCTTTTTACTTTGAAGTACAAGATTCAAAATTTTCGCACTGGTACTGTTGTACTTGAAATTGACTATGAGGATGTGAATTAAAAGTAAACGATTTACTGTACTCTATGACAACAAGGATTCCGTACTTTGTTGATGCCAATGAAACTTGTGATGAATTACAAGAACAATGTGAACAACAAATACTGCAACAATAGACGTCTAATTTCAAAAAATCAAAAATCGCAAATGACCTACACATGTTGCAAAAAGGCCCATTAAGCATCAAAATCCAGAGAGACGACTTTTTTTTATTACAGAAACTTCAACAAAACCTGTGGACTACGCTGATGATATTATTAGAAATAAAAACAAAAAGACTTTAAAATTGTTTTGAACTAAGCGAAGAGTCCAGAAGAGTCATAAATTTGCATCGGATGGTGTGCATGGAATATTTATAATCTACAAAGAGGGATATGACATATGTTTTGTCCCTTGAAACTCTTTCCTAAATTTTACAAAATGGAATAAAGCAACCGATAAAGCCGTTATAAGATACCAAGAACCTCTTAAAAATTACTGTCTAGTAGAAAGTAGAAAAAAGAGACGAAATGCTAACAGATAAACATTGATTTCGATTTTTCATTAATTTTAAATAAAGATGCTGATTTTACTCATTCGGAAGGATGATTGGAAGAAAGTCATAATGCCAGAAAAAGCTCGGATTAACAAATTACTGAACATTTCCATTCGAATGATAAGCGAATTTATCTTATGCCGGATTTACACTCTCCCCAAGATATGGCAAATGTTGCCGAGCACGAGAGTGTAAATGGTCACCTCATCTATTCTCGCCTGTTTTTCTCCATTCACACACATGCCAAACCATGGCAAACAGTGTATAGTGTTTTCCCCGGAGCCTACCTTTTTTTATGAAGGTTTCTGAGGGTTTATAAGGGTCTCGCCTTAATTCGAGGCCGCTCGAAATGTTGTAGGTTTTACGTATCGAGTCAAAGCGATTTGAGATAAGCTCTGGTGCTGGCTCCGATGATATTTACAAACCTATTTGGTTTGCCCACGAAATCATGGACAAGATGCATCATATCAGATAAAATGCATGCATACGATTGGATACAAAGTACACTGTTCGAATATTTGTATACAAATTTCTGAACAGAGAAAATGCTACCTACCTACACGATATTCCCACTTAAATTTCACATTATGCAGAAAAGTGCGAAGTTTAAGTACAGATATGCATATCGTGTAGCGAGGTAGGTATCCTTTTATAAGATATGCCATCTTCGCCCTATGCCTTGCCCTCACGAAAAGTTCGCCACATATGCAATCAGGGCACTATCTTACTATGCAATCAGGGCAATCTAACAAGGTATACAAAATACATGCAAATACCAAAATGTGAAATTATTAATAAAAAGAATGAATGTATTTTACTTTAATTCCAATAATTTTTATAACCGTTACATAGTTTTTGCTTTATTTACATATAAAAATTAGTAAAACATGGAGAGATGGGCCCGAGTCAGAAACGGCTTTTATAATTTTTCTATCGTCAAAAAAAGAATAAGAAGAAGTTTAAGAGTCAAAGAAAGAAGAAGTATAAAGGTCAAATAGAACGATCTATGGTCGAGCTTTTGATGCAAAATTAGCCAAGATTTTCATCTTACAAAACTCGATGGAACAAAAAAAGTGACGATATATCAGTCTAAAACATTGCTATATTTTTGTATTTGCAACCGACATTCATTCCTATCTTACATAAGAGATTGCCAAAAATATTAGGAAAAAATCTGGACTAATGCTTGAAACTAAATCGTTCTAATCGACTCTTCTACTTTCGATTTGTCCTGTATAAAATTATAAGTCGTTCTCCCAGGCAAGGACTATCTATTCAAGCTAACCCGTTATTTTTAGCAACTTTTTTTTAAGCTTGAGTTGCCTAGTCGATAGAGCACTGGCTTTTTGCGTGTGGGGTTCCTTGTTCGAATCCAGGTTCGGACGAGGGTCTGCGCACCAAGCTTTGAGTTCACCTAGCTCTGATTAGGTAACTGATTTAAATCAGGGGTGAAGTGAGTCGTGTTACTCACTCCACACTCGTATTCACAGTGATTGAAAAAAAAATTGTAATGAATCTCTCCACCAGCTTCAACCCCTAGACCCGTACGAGAGTTGTCGTGGTATTACTTTACTTTTATTAAAAAAATGTATTACAAACCCTTTAAAAGTATAAAAAAACAACCCTATACATACCTGAAAATTGAACTTCAAGTGATGGAAACAATTTTGAAGCAGTATCATTTCTTCGGAGATCAGTAAAGAATTTGGAAATATCATTCGATGGAAAACAATCTATGCCAACAAATTATCCCATATACGCTATTTGCCATTAAAACCGACCACTGTTTTTTTTAGTATCATGCCATTTTAACGAGGAAATGAGACCGAGGCAGATTAAAATTTAAATACACATACTTTAAAATCAACTGCGGAGCTAAGCTGAAGTGTAAATTTACAAAGTGAAAATTTTAATAGTAACACTTCGAGGAGCTATTTTGGTACCAACATTAGATTATCAACTTTTTACTGGCTACTCAATAGAATGCCGTGGTTTTCCAATTGTTAATCGAAAAAGGATGCGAAATTTATACACTTTGGCAAAAGGATATTTTTACAAGCAGTTTGCTAATCGTCTTCAAATATCCAAAATATCTACTTGAGACATCGTTTAAAACGAGAAATGAATTTCTTAGATGATCTCGGTTCGAAAAAAAACTGATTGCATCTGAAAAAGGGATGAATTAGTAACTATCAAGTAGCATATGTCTTACTATCTCAGAAATTACGAATGGGATCAACTGGAGAAATTGCATATTGTACGAATCATCAAAAGAGAATGCAAGAGACTTTTGGAAGACTATGTGGCAGCATCAATAAACGGGTCTTTAGAGGTTGTTTAGGTTTTCAGGAAAAATTTTGACATCAAATATTCATCAAAAACGTACAAATCATTTTAGAACGAGCAGAAATGCAAAAGTATACTCATTTGTATATGATCATCGCTATCGGCAGACTTATCTCACCGCAGAAACTAATGTCCATGTCCCAATAGCAGCAAAAACTGCAACCGCAACTGGAACATAAAGTCGGATCGAATGAAAAAACGTTATGCAAGACCCAGAGATAACGACAACGTTAACGTATTGTTAATGTTGCAAGGTGAATGGATTTCAGTATCAATTCTTCATTGATTCGAATTAAGTAAATTTAAACTATGAAATACTTCAATAGTTCTAAGCATGTGTAAAATGTAAAAACTGTATCAAACAATTATAAACAAATAAGAATTATCTACAATTTTTCTATACAGATGATTGTATCTTTAGCGAATATTCTGTACCAGTGGTGCCTTCTTAAAAATCCCTAAGAAAAAAAACTGCTTTTTGGCCTATAAATTCCGGCTCGGTCACCAACAGCTAGTTTTCGGCCACCAGGTTGGTTTTCGGCCCCTAAGGGCTTTTGTTGACCTAGCTTCAGAGATAACAGCAGATGCTCGCTCCTTGGCAACCTGCGCAAATGATTTCTTCAAATTCTTTTGATGTTTATGGAATCCTCCATAACCGTAGGAGTGTTCTCCGCCACAGTTTGCGCACTTAGCTTTTTTGTCTCGTAGCCAATATTCAGATCTTTATTGTCTCTCTCTCTCTCTCTCGTCAGTTGAGTTTATTTCTCTGGTTGTTTTAATAAGATTGGCCCCGTTGATTTGGTCACAATCGTGTCATTTGTAGTTTGGATCATTGTCGTTTTGTCTCGAACATCCATTTGGTTTTTTTTTTTCTACACACAAAGAAAACAATAACTTTCATATAAATTTAAATGCAACTTTGGTGCTGACACAAAACGATCTGATCAAAGACGGTACCTTTATGCATTTTTCAATAAATCCCACACTATTTATCGAAAATGCTCTTTGTTTCTATCGAATCACCTAGCCAAGAATGGTCAAACTGAATGAAGTTTTCAAAGCTAGTTCAAATACTCTGCAATAGCGATGAATTCGAAATTACTATAGTTAACGATGAAAAAAATTCTGCCATGTCACCAAAATAATTTCCGAAAATTTTGCTAAATCTTCTCTCAAATCTTAAAGGAATTAGCTCGATGTAGCTGACTCAATATACTCGTAAAATGTCGTTGTAAATCTAACGATCGTCACGACCCTCCATTTTTTAAAGTTTTCCACAGTAAATAAAACTTTATTTGAATAAGAAAGTCTTTTATATTTATCCATCTAATTTTTTTTTTATGATTCTTGCTCGACGTCAAAATGAAATTTAAATATTTTAAGGATATTTAACAAACTGTGTACTTTCGAGTTTAATTAAAATCGTTCGCTACGTTTTGCATTATCTCCTTCATCAACTTGGTTTTATCATGACCAAGAAAAATTTTCCACTATTTAGTTCTACTTAAAGCAAAACTTCTATTGAGCAAAGTTGATAGTGCTATTGGAATGCAGCCACATATTTTTTTACGCAAACCAAGTATTGAAAAAATTTTAAATGTCGATGACTTCTTATACGAGTAACGCAAATATAATATTTTTTTCGTTCGCCATTCTGTACATGCAGATTGGCCAAATTGAGAATGATTTATTAGAAGTGATCAGAGGTTATAATATTTTTGTTGGTCAGGAAATCGAACACCTATCCAAATCGAACAGAAAAAATGTTATTTTTGGACATTAGCGACCACATGTGAAAGAGATACCAATTAGCATCTTGTTACGTTTCTATAACGGACGCAAGAACATGTTGCCTAAACTAATTTGAAAGACTGACTTTTTGGCTGTTGAGTACAATTTTCGTTTGTTTTATTAATAGCGTAAAATGTTCAAGAGATAAAAATATGTATCTTGTAATAAAATGAAAATCTAAATTAATGTTGATGTTAATCATAAATAAACGAGTGAAAGATAAAATTTTTGCATTGTTCATTTTCAGATTTTTGCAAAGTAAAATTGTTAGCCTTTCTAATAGTTTATAAGAAAATGTATTACGTACAAACGTGCGTACGGAGAAACAATATTAACTTAATGCCAAAAATAATTCAAAACTTTAAATTCAAAATATAAATCTCGAAATGTTAAATGAAATGTTAAAATGTAAATTATAATTTACACACCAAATTCGCGTATATTAGCTGGTATAATTTCGGACCGACAATGAATTGAATTATTGCAGCCGATTGTCTTTAACTTACTTGATTTGATAGTCTCATAAAACAATCGGCTTATCGGCTCAAAGATAATTCTGTATGATTTGCTTCACTAAAAAAGATTAATACAATTTCGAATTGAATGAAATTAATAAAACTTACAGACGCTAGACTAATAAAATACGGTGATTTCTGAGAAGTTCACATCTAAGATTAAAATATAAAAAAAATTAAATCTATATTAAAATCTTTAAAAGCTAGCATTTTTAAAACAGCAATATCTTTTTTATGTTACGTATTTTTTTAGTATTTCATAACTTTAATTTAAAGTGGATATTGTCAAATAGCAACTTAAAAAAATATTCCATTAAAATAATATTACTAAAAACTCTCATAATTTTCACCCACAATGTACATATTTCTCTTATCAGAACAAATATCACCCTACGGAAACAACCCCTCTCCTAATTCCATCATTTCTATCGTATCCGAAAAGCGCATGTCCTATTGTTGATTTGCGGGCGAATCTCATAGTCGAATGACATGTGGAAAATCGATCGATATAATTTTTCCAGAGGCAGGGAAACTACTCGTTAAACCATACCGAAATTTTACATGACCATTCAGAATAAAAATAAATCGAATGCAATGGATGGAGTATTCACATGAAGCATAGCTGCACCATTGTAGAAAATAGTCCTTAAATCGAAATTTACATAGGTAAGATGCAGTTTTTGTTGGCCTGGTCGGATTAGAGTACTGTTGCTTTCACCTGGCTATGTGCATGTGGTGTAAACCCTGACCTGCACGAAGACAAACTGTAATCGTATCCCTATGTCATAGACCGCTTATCCTATATGAGTGCAGTGAGGGCGATTAGGCGGTCAACAGTTGTATTGGAAAGTACACAAACACTTCCTCCATCATACCTCACAGAGGACGTTGCTATTTTCAGTACAAAAATTCGCCATGCGGAAAGTGCGAAGAAGCCATTTCGTGAAAACTGGGTCAACTGGTTCACACTCAAATTTCATTGATGAGTTTTCTGTTCACTTAATCTAGTTAGAATACGTGAATATATATGGTCATACGTATACGATTTCTAAACAAGGAAAGGAATCTTAGTGCATTGAAAGAAAATTTAGCGTTTGTTTGTAATCGCATGAGATTATGTGCATACTGAACTTGCGAGAAGGGGCTGCGAGCAGATGCATTGGCAAGTGAATGCAGCAAAGCGCAAGTTTGATGTTTCCAGGAATTGAGAAAAAAGACACACGAAGAAGTTTTTTTTCTCAAAAAATATTTGTTTAGACTCGCATATTAAAATTTGCTGGTCAGCAACAATATGAAACAAAAGCGTTTATATGAAATTTTACTACTTGTGCAAAACAGAAATCTAGAAAGGAAGAGGCACTTGTCTCGTAGAAGTATACGCACTCTTCCAAATACCACTTCACTGCCTCAAGTAAGATGCAAAGCACTCATTGTAATATTCCGTCTATGTTGGCTACGCATCTTAAAGGCCGATCACCGGACATTTGTCCCGGTCATCCACAACATGGACTGTTGCCGTAATTGACGTGAATTGCTAGCCAAACACTTGTCATTACTATCAAACCACTTACAAACAAGAGTACAAGAAAGAAATGATTAGTAAATTGCGTGTAATTAGTGATCTGCTTACGACCGCTCTGTCCCCGATTTAGACGAGCAACACAATGAAACACATAAGAGACATTCTTCATACCTTTCCGACGAAGTTCCGTTGAGCGCATTTTGTATAAGGCTACAGGGTTCAATTCCAATTCTACGTTCGTTATGCTGCAACGACTTCGTTAGGGCTTTCACACTTATGAAAATATTAACATCAAGTAATGTAAATAGTTTGGGCCCGTTGATACTGCCCAGGTGTAATGTGGCAACTTTTCGACCGGAAATAACACTTATTAAAATATTCAAACACTGGCTGTCCGCCGCACTGGCTATAAAAACAAAACACTGCGACACTCAAAAATCCAAACACTTATCTATTATCATTGATTTGATTCAAATGTATGCTGACACGTCCAACGATAATAATGACGCCCCCAAAAGACCCATTCGACGCTAGATCCGAAAGAGAACTGAAAGGCCGTCAGTTTGCTTGAGCAGAAAGTGCATTCACGTTTGCCTTCTCCAATCTAGCCGACAGGTATCCACTGGTAGAGAAACTCTAGAGGAGCCTCCACTGACTCCATCCACTGCTTCCACATTGGGGCGCAATGGAGAAGTCTAGCAAATCGTATGAATTGACCAGCATGCTTTACGTTCATGCGAGAAATTATTAAATCACTTCAATGATTTTGACCGTCGCACCAAGTGTTTAAATTATTGTTTACTAAATAGATTCGTTGATTTGTTTTGATGTTAGGCTGGCAGTATAAAAAGCCATTAGGCAATTAAAGTTTTATTGAAACATTGTTGCCTGTTACTTACTGTCTATATATTTAATAGAAAATTTTGAGTGAATATAAAGTTATATTTAAATTGTATAGGAATATTTTTTTTATTAAACCACTAAATTTAACTAACAGCGAAGCCATCTTAATGTTTGTGATGCCTTCATATTTATTTGTGTATCGTGCTAATTAGATACATTTTTTAAATTATTTATGACTACCTACTGTATAAAGTTTGCGATTATATTTTAATAAAGACGGATACCAGAAGGTCCAATTCATTGTATTATGTTCTGTTTTAAAAACCGAATACGATTTTACGATTTTTGAAAGCTCTTCCAAGCAAACAGTACGACCTTCAGTTCATTGAATAATGTTTGATACTTTCATTAGAAACACATTAAATACTATCAGTGGTCAGCAACATTAGCACATTGTTTCGATGTGAGCTTCAAAAAACCGGCTGAAAATCTTGTTAACAATTTTGTTGATCCGGACCACTTGATTGATGTTAACTACATAGATGAGCTTAATTTTTTCAACTCCACCCTCCAATCGAAGTCTAATTCTTAACAAGTGAAGATGTGTGTTTAAAAGTAGCTTTAGGACTGCAGTCCAGTAATACAAAGGACAGTGAACATTTTTTTTTAAAGAAGATCAAATTCAATTGTTCCTTTAGAAGTTAGATATATTTCAATTTCTCAAAACGACAGGTCTCCAAATATTAATATCTGTCAAAAAATTGAAATATATCCAGCTTTTAAAAGATACATTGGTTTTGAAATAAAAATATTTGGTTTTGAAAGCAAGAAAAAATTGAATCAAATTAAATTAACGAAAAAAAATATTTTAATAGAAAACCCGATTTTTCCTTTCGAAAATAGACATATTTATTTTTGCGACAAATATCAATATTTCGAGGGTAATCTGCCCTCTTCTTCAGTGTCTATCGGATGCAGATTATCTTCGAAATATCGATATTTGTCGCAAAAATAAATGTCTATTTTCGAAAGGAAAAATCGGGTTTTCTATTAAAATATAATTTTTTTTTACAAGCTAGGAAAAAATTGGTACACATTTAAAACAATTAAATTAACAGTTGATATATTTAAAGAAACAATTATTGAAGAAATATTTTAAAGCATGCAGCATTCATTCAAAAGCTAAAATAACATTAGCCCAGTCATTTTAGCAATCCACCTCGGAATGAGAGATAATAAGCTGAATTTTTGTATATACCTTCATTTTGGGGTCCTCAAAGTTGCCTCAAAAGTCTCATAAAATCTCGTGTCTGCATCGGAAGTTATTCAAGGTCAAAGGTGAGAAAAAACAGTTTTTTGCGATTATCTTGGTTTCTAATGCTGCAATGATGTTAACATATAGGATCGAAATTGTAGAACATAAAATTTGCGACAAATTTTATTTGAAGCAAAATTTAAAATGCGCCCAACCGTTTTTCCGATAGAGGGCGATAAGCGCGCAGCACTCAGCCATATGAACTGTAATGCAAGGTCAACCGCGAAACCTTCAGTTTTGAATTATTTGTATTATATATCAGTAAATACATTATATTTAATAACATTTTACATATATTTAATTTATTTTAATATATATATTTTACATATTTTTAATCTATCAATCTTTAATAATTTAAATAACAAAAGTATTACTTTTCTTCTTCTCCATCGTCATCTTTTGGACGTACGGGAATTTCTATATCATTGTCATCATCTTCGTTGCCTTGAATTGGTGTTTCCAGACCTTTCTGAATTTCAGGGTCAAAAGCACTCTCTTGCTCACAGTCACTTTGCAATGAAACAGCATTGAAGCAAGCTTGCCCATTACTCTGGCCACAAGCTAAAAAGCATTGCAGCCCCGATTTTCTACATCGGCACCGTGCAGCACATCCATTCTTACAATTACAAAATAGAGTATTCAATAATTCATCGGAAGCTGGTGGTAATTTTGTTGTCATTGGCTCCAGAAACTCATTTTGGAGCACCCAACCCCTTTCCTGGGGCTCTGAATCATACCCCAACCATTTTTGAACTTGGTAATAGACACGGTTTATATGTTGATGGGCCGCTGCACTTGTTGGTTAGATAATTGGACAGGTTTATTAAGTTTTGTAGATTTTATTAACTGAGTATATCGAAGATGATCGATATTATCCTCAGATTTTGGAGCATTGTATATCGCTAGTAAGATCCGAATGCCGGTTGAGCGCATGAAAAAATGCTTCAAATAAAATTTGTCGTAAATTTTATGCTCTACAATTTCAATCCCATGTGTTAACATCATTGGAGCAATAGAAACCAAGATAATCGTAAAAAACTGTTTTTTCTCACCTTTGACCTTGAATAACTTTCGACGCAGACACGAGATTTTATGAGACTTTTGAGGCAACTTTGAGGACCCCAAAATGAAGGTATATACAAAAATTCAGCTTATTATCTCCCATTCCGAGGTTGACCCCTTTTTTATGCTAAAATGACTGGGCCACAGTATTTGTGACTTTCAAAATTATTCGAATGAATCCGGAATTTGACATCAAGTTATTATATTTCGATTTTAGATTTGGAGTAGTGTGGAAACATAAGCCTGAAAACTGTCAAGATTTCTTGACACTTTCTAAGTGGGATGTTTTTTGAATCTGGTAGTCTAAACAAAACAGAGTTATAGCTCTAACATGTTTAAAATGATTGAATAGATCATTCAAATTCTATCGAAAGTTAAATTGGACCTCCACTAATCATTCTAAACTAAGGACGAACATTTGTCTAAAGTTTCATGCTTGGCTATGTTTTTCATGACTCCGCTATGTTTTCATGACTCGGTAAAAGTTTGGTTCCAGCATATTACGCGTGTTTTTTATTACAACTAACCTGTTTCGAAAGTGATGCATCACTTTGTCACGAAAACCGCATTGAAACTCAAAGGAAAAAAAAAGTTTCAGACCTACCACTTGTATGAATATCAAAATTTAGGAAAGTTAAACAATTGGTGCTCATATTAACTATCGAACGTTTATCATATAAAGCTTTGAAAGCAGCATCTCCGATAACATAAATGATGAAAATGCTTCACTTTTCAGTATTGTAACCAAAAGTCTAACACAACTGTTTCACGCCAAAATCAACCTACTCTGCAAATTTGGTTTTCATCCGATGACTTCATTGAAAATTACAGGGATAGAAATATGTTTGGGGCTACCATCCGAAAGATTTAAAAAAGTCGGAAAATTAAATCATTGGTTACTTATTTTCATTATAGATGTTTTCCACATGAATATTTTATGATTATATTGGCAAACAACGAAAATACCTAGTGCTTGGACCAAATCCAAAATTGTACCAAATCTGATTCACATTGAGATAAACCCACTCTGTGAATTTTGTTTCAATCTGATGAATGCACAGGCATTTAAAGGGGTGCAAGGGAATTAAGGGTTACTATCCGCAAAAGTTTTCAAGTCGTCAAAATCTTAATATTTGTTGTTTATTGTCACTACAAGACCATAACCATTTGAACATTTTATAAAAGCAGTGCTTGGTAAAGAAGTGATAAAAAATTACAAATATTACCATAGCTGGCAGCCATATCATAATTTTTCAACCAAATTTTTATCAAATTTGATCTTTAATAAAGTCCATTCACCGTATGAATTTCATTATGATTTCATGGCAGCACTGGAAGCTATAGGGCAAAAAGCTTTATTTTGCTCATATTCAAGTCAGAAAAATTACCCTAGCTGTGCAGTTCTAGCCCGATTTTTCAACCAGATTTCTACCACCTTGACTTAAAGTAAGGTCCAGCTACTGAGTGAATTTCGTTAAAATTTGATGACTGAATTTGAATATAAAGTATAAAAAGCAGTTTTTTCATCCGCGTGTTGGCTCTTGTGGTGGAAGGCTTTAGCCGGAGAATTGCTGAGAAATTTGCTTTTCTCCAAAAGACGGTCTTTCTCTGGAATTGACAATACGTGTATCAACGTGTCTTAAACTGCGGTTTCGTGTTCGTTGCGTTGTTTGAGTCACTCATGTATTTGTGTTGTCAAGAGTAAAAATTTGAGGTCAAACCCACCATAAACGGATGTTATCGTAAACCGACGGCTGATGCGTTATCGTTATAAGCCAACCTAATCCTCGTAAAACAGGATACTGTACTACTAAAAAAAAAAGAAGTTTTTTGATTGGATTTACAAAGATGCCAACCACCACCACCACCACAGAGTTGCCCGTCTTTCCAATCACTTCTATCAGACCTGGTCATTTTTAAGACCAATACATCCTGCGATTTCTCGTGAACCGACGTTTCGAGTGCTCGAAATAGAAATGGTTTGGTGAAGAACTGCCATTCTTGTCCAACACGGAATTTTCAATTTGACAGGATGGACAAAAGATAACATTTATCATCGTTTGCACTTTTTTCAAAAAACGATATTTTTCGAGAGGTTTGATGATTTGAAGGATTTTTTCACGTGCCTGCGCAGCTACAAGGTTGCCTATATACCCATATATTTATGGTTCAACTTATGTACAATTTAAGTTCACATCAATATCCTATTTTTTTAAATCCAAATCCAAATTTCGCGATGAACCAATATTTCTGCCAGAAGCTTTGACAAATGGAAATTTGGAAAAAAATCTTGCCTACTTTAAGGCACTCCGCGCCCACATCGGTTTCAAAATTTCCAATTCTTTATCATAAGCAGGTATAAAGCATCATCCGTTTTTATTTCCAATATTTAAGTTTTACAACAAAAAAATTCTCTGCATATACTCCATTCACTAAAATGCCCACTGTCGTCAAAGGGGAATTATCTCCCTCAATATTTTCACTGAATAAATATCAGTAATTGAGAATGACAAATAATTTATACTTGATTTTTTCCATTTGCATTTTGTTTATTTTTTACGACAAAGTTGAGTATGTAGGGCTTTCATCCTGTTTTTTTTTTAAACGTAAGACAAAATGATGCAAAATTATTAATCTGTAAAAATTTAATTTAAGTTTTACATTCGTTTTTGCTGTTTCAAGTGTGTACTGAATTAGTAAAAGCAACATAGACAGTTAGTACATAGCTCTTGAAATTTACAACAATATACGGACATATGTAGGTATAATAGCTATCATCTCTGACACTGAAATTATAGAAAATTCAAGCAATTCATTTATCCTCATTCTGATCTTAAAATTTCACTCATTTATTAGGAGCGCAAAAGTGAGCTATGCTATGATTGTTTAGAAAACATCATTATCTCAAAGATAGGATAAAAAACTGATGAAAAACTTTACCCCCACAAAGACCTGCCATGCCTGCCACCACTACTCAGATTGTGGCTTAGTGGCTTTACCGTCCTATATCTGAATTCAGACAATTCTCCTGCTTTCGCGCAGGCACATATGTAAATATATGTATGTACGTATAGTACATATCTAGAACTATGCCAAAATATTCAGCAAATATGAATATGAATTTTCCATTATCTACACATAGATATGCATAATGTCTCTGCTAAAATATGTGAACAAGGTGTGATAGCGTTTGTTTCAAAGTTCTATTGGCGCTGTGGCGTGTTCTTGAAATGTTTGTTTCGATGATTTAAACTAGACACAGTGGATCCGGTGGATGTACGCCATAATGTCAAGTCATAAGTGTGATTATCCTATACTGCCAATGAAAACAGCCTGTGTTCTTTTTTCAAACCAGCCATTTGTTAATGAACTATAAATTTTGCTTTGATTCGGTTTCTGAAAGAAAATATAACCCAGAAAAAATATTCGCCAATAAAAATCTAGTGAATGTTATTTATTAAAATTCGAATAATATAAGAATAAAAAACCGTAGAAAAAATTGCGAAATGAAGGTTAAAGATTTCCTAAATTCAGTTGAATATTCAATTCAATGAAAGTTACAAACCATAAAATCTACAAGAAATACTACACAAATTTCAATGTTGCAGAATATTGCATTTAGTGCATGAATCGAAAGTAGTCGCCAATAAAGAATGATTACCAACATTTACTGAAAACAGGGAGTTATATATTTTTTCAATGTTTAGTTAATTTCAACCTACCCCAATCTAGTTGCAAAATTGGTTGCATGATGTGCAGAAACTAATTTTTGAATTGATGTTCATATGTATGTATATACTCAGATGTCTTCATTATCTTATCGAGCTGATAGTTACTAATTAATTTCGAAACGGCATATGAGCAACTAAAACAAGCAGAAGTAAATTTCATGGTTGTTTGGCATATCTAGGATACTCTAAAAAAAAAGATGCAAGTAGTTTTGGAGAAGCTCAAAAAACACTATTAAAACACCCAAGCATAATTCGAAATTGCACGCCCCCAATTCAAAATTGAATAGCTCTTCAGATAAACTATTATATTTTCATATGTTTTGTATTATCGAGCATTTTACAATAGGAGGAAAATACTCAAACCAAAGTATTATTGAAGAATCAGGATTAAACATTGGAAAAAAATAGCCATAAAATAATACGAAAAATATTAGTATTAAATTATTAAATTGAAGTTAATTAGACTTCAATTTAATAATTTAATACTAATATTTTTCGTATTATTTTATGGTTTTTTTCAATCGGTTTACCAATCAATTTTATTTGGCCAATACTTCAAAGAATAAAAAAATAAGATTAAAAAAGATGTATTCTGCTGAAGAGAAGTAAGGCTTTATTTCATGAAGCCAAATTAAATTTTATTACATTTTTTAATAATTTACATGTACATATAATCAACTTGACACTGAAGTAAAAACTTACCATTCATTTATCAGATCTACCACGTACTTAATTATCCTGTGAACTGATCGGGTTGGTGGCTCTAGTTTCTATTATCTGAACAAATAACTCTAATTTCTCATTAATTTTTTGATTGATTTATAACTAACATGTTAAGCACACTTCAACTAACTAGGCACACACTTTTTAAAAACATTCTGCTCTCCGGGCCTTGAATTCATCGAAAAATATGCAATGAACTCATCACTGTCACTAACTAGCACGTCTTACAACTATTTTCCGAAGCATAGGAAACGAAACTTTAAAATTATTTTTGCAAAAATTCCCACGATTTCTAGCCGTTTAATTTAAAGAACTCGTAACCGTAACGAATGCATTGGCAGTTAGACTGAAGCTAAAAGTATATTCGACGCATTCGACGCGTCAACGTACATACGAGTATCTTCACTATTAGTTGTGTGGATTGATTCGATCGACTACATGTTTCGTATCGAATAGAATCTTCACTCTTCGATTTCCTTTCGAATGATAATAATTTATGAATTTGAATGTGGGCTCGATTTCATTTGATCGCCGGCCACAAGTTGGTTCGGTGCGGCTTGTCTTTGAGGCATTTTGTCCATCAAATCATGTTAGTGGGCCAGAGACGATTATTGTTTAAAAATGATCCGTTATTTCATTTCTTATCTTATGATCGTTTCTTAATTTCGTTCGGTTCCAGCATAATTGCTTTAGTTGTTGAAAGGAAAACGAAAGTTTTTTTGGAAAATTCAAAATGTGGCTGTATGATTTTTATTGGGTTTTTTTCGGACCGAGTACATGGCACTTATGTACCCGGATTATGTATGTACATATGTACTTTAATTTCGGCAATAGCATCGATTAAATTCCAATATCTGGTTTCTTAATTGAGCTCAGAGTATATTAGTAGTGTAAAGTGGAAATACTATATATTGGAAAAGCGAAACGGAAATTCAGTCGGTTTATTTTAATGTGTTAATTGCACATACAAATAAGCATAAAAACCTATAAGGAAATGAAAACAGCTGTGAGAATTGAAACAAATTGCCAGAATCTGAATGTTAGTTTAGGCAAACTATGGGACTAAGGGCAAATTTGAGTCTTCGCCTTCGCTAACAGAAAATGGCCGCCATGTGCACTGAGATAATATATATACACGAATTTGACAAGTAACAACCAAAAGTTCGTAGAACTTAGGTAGCGAAGAAACCAAGGGGAATGTCTGGGGTAGTAATTCTCTCAATTTTTTATATTTATAGAGTTTATCTTTGTAGTGAAATTGCTTCACAAAATTTCGTTTATGAATCTGCTTGTTTCATTTCCTTAAATCTCTCCGTTCTGTGGTACAAATCTACAGAAAAATACTGCAATGAAGATCGGTAGGTAATTTTTGCACTAAATTCGTCGTGGCGAAATAGATATCAGGCACCAAAGAATAAATGCCCACTTTCTGGTGATTTACATAGTTACTCCTAAATCGGAAATCTCTGAAATTAAGATGCACTATCCCAACGCACCGACTGAAGAATAAGACAATAAAACTAAAGACCATTTTCATGATATTTTCGAAATATTAAGTTCGAAATAAAAAGGCTAAGGATGCATCCTATAAAACTAAAATGTATCCAATAATTTTAAAATTGACGAGCTCCCAACGAAAATGTGTTACGTAACTATTAGTCAATACAATCTTGATAATCCGATACATATGGGATCAAACAACTGCCAGATTATCAAAATATTCCGGATTATCGATAGTAAAAAAAAACTAAAACGATTTTACATATTGTATGTCCATTTGTGTCACAAAAAAATGTATTAAATTTTTGGTACGTGTGTACTCATAAAACAAAATAAATAATTAAAATCAAATCGTTTTCAATAAAAATAACTGAAAAAAATATTTTGGAAAAAATTATTAATTGTAATTTTGTTTCTTTGTGTTGACACTTTACCAAAAACGTACTCTTTCAGCCTCTTTGCACCATTTGCAATACCGTTTTCTTCTGCATGTTTCATACAGAATTCTTATCCGTATGTTGATTGCGTCGCTTTTGGCCGCAGTTCTCCGAGTTGAAACACCTAGATCGAGGTTTTCATTTTCAGAAAGGGATCGAATATATTCCCCGGTTGTGCCTTGAAGTCAATTTTGCATGTCTTATTTTGTCAAAGTAAAGTTCACTTAAGACTCGTTGGAAAACTCGTGTCGAATTTTCGTAAATGATTTATGGTTGAGTTTGTTAATACCGTCTTCAGTGTTAAAAGTAGAGGCGGAAAATGTTACTATGGAATTCATTTCGATTTTGAACAAGATTAAAACTGATGTCATTGATTCAAAAATCTTTTGAAAGGGCTCCATGACCGACAGATATTTACTCTCCCGTGACATTTTGAATTGAATTGAATAAAATATTTTTATTATAAATTAGTTGTACATTCTTAACCTTACTTAAAGTTTAACTAACAAGAAAAACTTAAAAACTTGCGGCTATACTATTTTGGCCTGCTGGCTTATTGGTTTGATTTTTTTGGCACAAATTTTGTTTCTAACAGACTAATGGTATTATTCAGCATGTACAACAGCTTTGATTGCCCGGGTAATAATTTGCTTAAACACTACCTCACACTAAAATGATAATCTAATCTATAGCTTAGCCTAATTACATATACATCTTAACCCAGGTCTTAAATCTAACCCCTTCTGTTTGGCGGGAGGCCTATGTAATCGAAAAGCGCATCCATAAGCTATCGCTGCAATCTCGTGACATTTCAAATTATCAAATCAACTTAGGTTAGGTTAGGTCGAAGTGGCTGCCGATCGACAGAGGTCTCCCGACAGACGCACCTAGGCACAAAAGAAGCCCGTTGTGATGCCAAAATAGTGTTTTACTCTTTCCTATTCACTAGTCAAGAAAGCAATAGCTTTTTTTGATTAACCGCACTATCCCCTTCAAATTGACCAGGGACAGACAGTTCGGTCAAATTTGAGCGAAAGGGAGCAACACAACCCTGCGCTCAAACTTTGCACATGCCGTTCTATGAAGCAGAGCGCTTCGAGCTAAGCCTAATAGCTTCCTGGTGCAAATGCGCAACCAAGGAGACCCATAACTGCCTTGCTATCGTACAGGATGGTTGATCTGTCCAGGACTTCCTAGCGTCCTCAAGGTGTTTTTTGCCTGATGGTCAATTTGACCGATGTCATCGGTATTTCTATTGAGAAGGAGCATGAGGCGTCCGGTAGCAAGTTAGTAGCTAGTTCATCGGCCTCATAGTTGCCCTAAAAACCCTTATGTCCAGGTACCCAAATCAATTGTACAGCCAAATGTCTCGACATCTCCCTAAGAGATCCACAGCATTCAGTAACAATTATGAGCACTGTACAAGGACCAGCAATGGACTTAATAGCAGAATATATGGTCTCAAAGTATTTGAATCAGAAAAATGTAAGCTTTTACATCACCATAATGAATTTAAGCTATCTAATCAGCCATATGGAATATTTGCCAGCGAAAACTGCTTCATTTATTCAACTATTACCTGTATATCATTCGTGTAATTTATAAGTAAAATGATCATTTTAAAAATCATTTCAAAGAAGGAATAAAAAAAATCGATCTACATAGTTAGGAATAAAAAAAAATCTATAGCTAGCATAACTAAAATGGGAAGTTAACTGCAAATAAACGTGTAATCATCTTTATCAAATGTCGAGGATGAAGATTCATTGGTAGAAGCAAAGGTTATTGAAGTAGATGTAATATAAATGGCTTTTTTGTTTGTTAACCAAATTGATTTTGACCACAACAGCATCTTTAACAATTGTAAAGTTAAAAACTTTTCCTGGAAAAAGTTAGTGATAGGCCAAAGATACAATTTATTCGTTATTTTTCTTCACCAAAAATCCTCCGCCGCAAGCAACCCAAAATTCAAACGAGAGCTATAAAATTGCCTACTTACTCGTTTATATAGCCCAACCTGTAAAAGCTCAGCTAACAGACTAGGATAACAAAGGAGCGGAATAAAATTAAATGAATTGATATTTGGTTTAAAAGTAAAGAATGTATAATAATTGGCTTACGTCAACATTATCTAAACAACCATTTTGGGCTCTAAATTCCACTGTCTCTGTTGTTTGACTTTTTCATAGTATATACAAACTTCATCAATATCCATAAACATATTGCTACCCAAAGCTCTTTCAAAGATTTAGATAAAAACCATAAACCTAAAACGTCTCATTTATGTATGCATATTGACTCAGATAAAAGACTATCTAAACTTTATATTGCTAATAATGACAGAAGAAGAACATGAATTTCCCCCGATCATTCCGATTTAAGAAACCCCAAGAGCATCATAAGATTTATCCTAGTGAATAGCAACCAGGAAACATGATATGTTCTTGGCCTTAACATAAATGCTATCCCAAGACATCCCCATATTTTCGCAAGTAAGAGCAAATGACGTCATGCATCTGCCTCGAGCATGCCATATTCTCATAGAATTGAATTCTATATCCGCGTCAAAATACGACCCCGACATAGTTATCAAGTTTAGGGCCTTGAAGTTATGAGATGTGGAATAGACTTGTCTACTTCGAAGGGTGTGGGGAGAAGAACATTTTAAAGACCGTTGTTGCTCCATTAGGAAAATTCCTAGCGTTGATGGGGAAATCGAATGAACTTTTAAGTATATATGCGCCTGAATCAACCGATTCACTCATACATTTTTGAAGCAAAAAAATATCATAATTTTTGTCCTAACTATATAACAAGAAATAACAGATTCAGATACTAAGGTTTGAGGCTTCAACTTGCTTCTATCTAGCACTTGTCTTCCTACTGGGATATTAACTCCATAACAAGATTTCAAATAGAGATATTTTCCCTATCGGAATGAAGCTCACTTCGCTAGTGACGTTGTTGATAAGGTTTCTCCTCGCCGCTGTACTGCAATTTTTTTTCCGAAGCTCGGTGCTGCTCCGTTTCTTCCTCGTTGATTTCTTTCTTTCCCGTTACAGCATCATGTCTCCTTTTAGGATAATAGTTTGGATTCGTGTTGACACGAGTACTGGCGGGAACATGGAAGGTTGAAGCATGGGCATAATTACTCCTTGTGAACTGAATGCGGTTGCAAGGTCAGCATTTTCGCGGAGAAAGTCGGTGAAGGTTAACGGGAATATTTAATTTGCTATTGCATTCTGATGTTATTTTTAGAATGAATCGAAGCCAAATAGAATTTTAATATCAAAACCTAATGTGGAGCTTTTTGGTCTGAGCGATTGGCATTCAAATTCATAATGGCAAAAGGTTATTTCATAAGAAATGCATGGATTATAAGGCAAAGACATCTTTCTTGATAAAATTTAAATTAGCATATACAGGTATGTATATAAATTTATCAAATAACGATTTTGGCCAGCTTATGCCATACACATTTTGAATTTGAAAATAGGTGACTTATCGAATAAGGTAAGTGTAGGGAATTCTACATTCTACAAAACGTATTTATTAGTAATGCAGACGAAAATAATAATCATTCGTAGAGCTATCTTCTAATTTACCAGATATTTATACTTATTGATGACACATTATTTTTTTTTTAAGTATAATAGCGTATAATTCCGTCCGTTAAAAAACTTGTTCTAATTTAACACACTGATCAATATGGCTTTACCCGTTATTAATTATCTCTCATGAAGAGTAGTTTACTGCATTTTTTTAAGATCTCACACTGTTTCACGATATCTATGGATTTTCGTCGCTTACAACCAGTTTAAGCAAAATATGAAAGTCTGGAGGACTAGTCTAAGTGATGTTATAATCGGTTGATTGTTTTTTATTCTTTTTCTATTTCTATAGAAATTTGCATTCGATATAACTTTTCTGCAAGCATATTCAAAAAAGCAGTTGGAAATTTCAATTTCAGCGAGTTCAAAAACCTGTATATGTAAATAAGTAGCTATTTGACATATTTTACTGTAATTTCGATTGTTTGAAGAATTTAAAATTTTCTATGAATACTAATTTTTCTTAAATGCTGGTATTTTGCTTCTTTCTCTTCTAAGATTTTGCGTCACTAATACACATTCGAAATTCCAACATGCTTTTCGACTCCAAATAAATTGCAGATTTAGTGCCACTTTCTGAAAAATGGTCATTTAAATTTGCATTGTTTTCTTTTTGATAAAGTGCAGTGGAAACTTTCACATTGGAAATATTTTCGTAAATGTAGATAGACAGATTCGTGAAAAATATATTTTTGGGACGGTAAATATAAAATCTAAAGACGAAAATATGTTTTGGGAATTCACTAAAAAAAAACAGATAAGCTAATGTGATTTGTAGATATTCCAAAAATTATTTTGCCGCTAGATTGCGTAATATTTTAGCTTCTTAATTTTTCATGGTATAAATCAGTCCCGAGATATGGTAATTTAATATGTTCTTACAGAATGTATTAAATTGCTGTTATATTAAATTGTTATCTATTGTTAAATAGAATTTGTTCAACTGGAATCACCCAAACTGTAGAGTCAAAGCCAGATCTGATTAAAGGTGATTTTCATGCCAAAAATATTTAAATGAACATCACGCTTACTTCTGTAATGAAAGTATGCAAGAACTGATATTGACTTTGCGCACGGGCCTCAATTTTTATCCGTTCTTCTATTCGTTCTTCATCAAAATGCTTGTGAATTAAACGGATGAAAATTAACCTTTTTAAGCAAAGGCTCTTATTAGTAGAATCCGAAGAAGCGCATATCATAAAGGCACACTCCAAGCGAGAGCCTTTGCCCTCTCTTGTGGAACCAGGTAACAAATACAATTTTAAAGAGGTTGGAAAGCAAGGAACTTACCTTTGTGGCCTACGCCAATGACATTACGATCATAGAGGCTTTTTGAACGACATCCCAAATTGGGATTTGGAGTATACCCGATTCGTTGAGCTTTCGCTAAATATCATTGTGTTTGTGTTTACACGATAGTTCTGTGTACGTACATGGATTTTTTCAATATGGCGACTTCTGACGAACGCTGTTCGCTTCGTGTCAGCACCTACGTGTAGTCAGATTTTCAATATGGCGGCTTCTGACGGTCGCTGTTCATATCGTGTGAGTATGTACATGCCAGGAGATTTCCACCAGCGTCTTCTGACGATAGGTGTTCACATTTTTAAAGTTTTTAGGTTGATTATTCTTCCTGGATTGGATTTTACTACTAGTATTTTGAAATTATTTTACTATTAATGAAAAAAATAACTCGAGAATGGAAGTGCATCAAAAATACATGTAACAATATGTAAAATTGTATTTTGTAACAATGAAATGTATCCATAAAATAGGTAAAATAACATAAAGCTATGTAAACTTGAAGAATCTTTTTTTATTTCTCACTAGTAAGGCTGAATTTTCTGCCAACTTCTGACCACGCTTTTTCAAAAACAATCTTTCACAAATAACCAAGTTCAGCTTGAGGACTTCACTGCGCAACGCTTGAAACGCACTTCCGACGAAACGACTATACTTCTCCATTAGCGGTCTTCCATGCATATATGTACCTAAGCTATAACGACCAAGAGTACAAATAGCGCATTTTCAACGATATTTCGACGAAACCTCAACGACCCGTATGTGGATTACTTGTATAATTCCGAAAAGCAGGTTTACGTGGAAGGTATATCTGAACAAAAGAGCAAGGACGACAAGCAACGAGATTAGCGCCAATAAGAAGACACTGAGTAAAAAATGGAGCCTCAGCTCTGCTCTAAAGTACTGGGTCCACACGAGGATAGCAGGGCCGATCTTTATTTACGGTTGTCTGGTTTGGTGGCCAGTAATTTAAATCACCTTTGGTGACACGGCCGGCAGAATTCTGCAATTGGTGGTTCTCCCTACTAGAGGTGCCTTCAACACGACTCCTTCGTCTGCGTTAAATGTTTTACTTCATTTACCATCCTTGAACTCTTTTCTAGAGGCACTGCCGCAAAGGCTGTTTCCACACTTTAGGAATCGGTACACTACGAGTCAAGATCCTTTGGCCACTACAGTACTAGGCAGGGGCACGAAAGATGCACTGACCACTCTTTTCTTCAAAGAAAATTGCACACTAGCCCTTAGCATCTCACGGGTGGAGCCAAAACGGTTGCAGGAGTGAGTGCTGTGGTTTACTTTGCAGTCCACGATATGGAAGCAAACTGCAGCCCACCTTATGTAACCAATAATAATGGTAGTTAGGGACAACAAAGTTGATATATATCAAGCAATCTTTTATTGCGAACAATATGAACTACTTAATTTTTTATCTACTACCTAACTTAAGTCTAGTATTAAATATATAGAAATCATATTCATTCATAGGAAATTCTCACTTTCATCCATATACTTCTACAGTCTGTGACAATATAACTACTCAGCCAACTAATTCATAGCCCCACAAAATCAGTCGCGAATTTTGTAGCCAACTGTTTAATTCATTATTTCTCCATTCTATCTTTTATTGCGAAAATATCTTGAATCGAAAGCTTATTAGAAGCTTTCATTTGTTTATAACCGCCATGGGTGGAATCCATGCAATCGGCTCACGATTCTTGCGCTTCCACGCCTGAAATTGTATACAATCCAAAGTTTCTTAGCGTGACGGAGCTGTATGCTACCAGCTAGCTTCAGCACCATTCAGTTAGTTTAAAATCTTCTGTTGAGTTTTACGAACGTTAGTCGTAGCTGAATCACCTTCGAAGAAGAAAGTCGACATTTCTTCAGACTTCTTCTTCCGTTACTATCGCACTATCGGTGGAGTCTTTATTGTGTTTAATAATTGGGCGTTTTCGCATTTTCTCCGGTGAACATCTTCCGCGAGACGAATCGTAGGCAAGATATAGTGTACTAGCGTGCAGGTTGATGGTGTGAAATACATTTAGTGTACTGAAATGAAAAATACTTTCCGGTTATAATGGTTACGCGCCTCAATTCGAATATCTTTAGGTGATTTCTCCAGATGCTTGTTGCCAGTACAGTTACACCTTAAGTACAAGAAACAGTTTTCGCGGCGTTGAAGATATTGTTTGTAATCGAGTAAAGTGTCACAGCCGAAAATCGGCCTCCCACTCATCCGGTTAGACTGTGCCCGCAGAGGTATCGTGACAAAATCGACACCTTTCGAAAGTTAACCGTCTTGTGGTGCATAGAATTGCAAGATCTGATAGTGCTGCACTAATTTACATTCTGTGCCTAATTAACAACGCAAACCACTTGTGGAACGTTCTTAACATCACGAACTGGTACAGTGACATAGTGCGGTCGGTCAGTGCTTCTGGTCTTCCCGCGAAACAACGCAGAGAAGAAATTAGCTGAAGATTCTGTTTACCTGGAGTGGCGAAAAGCAGTGCATTTTTAATTAGGCTCCAGCTCGGGCACTTGAGTTTCGCTGAAATCGTATACGTCATTCACGTCGCAGTCATACATTGTCGAGAAAATTGCAGTAGATTCGCCAGCACGGGACCGTCGACGAGGTATATTTCTGATTGGGTCAAGGTTAAGGGTTAAATCCATTCTGCCCCGTTTCTCGCACATTGCAGTCACCTGTTGGAAGGAAATGTATACATAATCAACAATCAAGCATTATGCTGACTAACACGGTGCTTTCTCTTCATCTGGTTTATCCAGGACGTTCGCATTGCGTATTCATGTTTGATTTGTTTTTCTGCATTATTTGCGTACTGTGTGACTTTGAATTAGTCTTTTCATTTGCACGATGCATACATACATGGTCAGATGGTGCACTTGAAATTTTATGAGAAAGCTAGATTTACTTGATATTTGCTAGTACTTTTCGAAACACTTGAGTGTTCTACTTTATACATCACTGAAATGTCGTTTTTCCGGTTCATTGATTAGAGAAAATAATTTAGATTGAGGAGAGAAGTGAAAACTTTGAAAATATATCTTTTTTTAATTATACTAAATATATGTGGCATAAATTTGTGGTCTATAGAAGAGGTAAATATTTAAGTGATGGCACATACTAAACCCCACAACGATAGCTGAGTATTTCTCAAGCTTAATTGTCGAATCAACTGCGAATCAAAATTTTGCTAGCTAGTTGCTCACATGCAAAGTTTAAAATCACGACAAATAGTGTTACTTCGATTTCAGTTCATTGTACTGTTTGTACGAAGTATTTAGTCACGTTTCGCATTTAAAATATATACAACTTGCTCTGTCGTCATTGATAGAACTCAACAGTCTATAATAATACTATGCATACTTATCTAAGAGTACCTTGAGGATTAATGCAATTACATATATATAATTTATACTTTATATTAATTTATTAAAACGTGCAATAGAAACCCAATTAGTCATAGAATTGCTATGGTACATAGCTGTTGAATTTTAATGTAAAGTTTTATGTTTTTCATCACCATCAATGGCATAACAATCGGTAGTTCGGTACAGACCTATACATTTCACACGCTACATGATGAAGATAAGGCTTATCGTTAAATATAATACTACAAAAGGCGCATAATAATCCCCATTAAGTTGAGTCTACCAATTTGAGAAATCGCGCGAAAATGTAGTGCTAATATGATATATTTCAATATTTTACTAGTTTTTTAATGAAATCAAAACAAATAAGATCGTGAAATTTCAAATCAGAAATGATTTTTTCATAAATTGTGGTAATTTATTGATTTAATTCATATTTTCAATTTTTAAATTTTTTGAAATCTGAGGACCCTAAAGATTTTCGATATAATTAGATATTCTAATCAAAATTTGATCTAATTCTTACTCGATTACTTCCTGAAAATGAATATTTTTCCATATTGTTCCGTAAATAGACATATTTTTATGTTGCACTAATTCAATTTTCAATGATAAATGAAGCATATAAATGGTCAAATAAATTTTTCAGATGATCGAAGACATCAAATCAAATTCAGTTTCATCAATTTTGGCTGTAAAGTGATTGTAGTTTATTTTAAATGATTGTAAATGTCGCTGAGCATACTCTGCTAAAGTGAGAAAATAACTTTATCTAACATAAAACTCGTCCAAAAAAGAAACGAAGAGACTAAACTTATATTTGTTTGCTAAATTCACAAATGTAAAAAATGTTTATGAACTCATACGAAAAACCGAAACGGATTTAAGAATAAAAGGTTTATAAACGAACCATAAATTCTATATAAAATTAGAATCAGAAGCAAAGCTGCAAAATGTAAATTAAAATTAAAAATTATGTCTCAACCTACTTTTGAAGGATCTTTTGTCAAATTTAAATTTTAAATTGTCTGTCCTATGATGTATAGTAAACACTATTCACAACAACAAATGCACTGGTTCGCACACCAAGTTCGCGCACATGTTTGTCCGTCTATGGTGGCTTTAAATCTAATGTTGTCCATATCCCAATTAAAATACATGTAAATAGATTAAGTTTTACAATAGTTACAGTCATAGAAGCAACTATTTCAAGTATCTTTGAGCCTTGTGGGAAAATCAGGAAAAAAAAACATTCAGTACTTAAATTCTGATGCGAACATTAGTAAAATTTGAACCTATGTCAATACCTCAAAAAATGCAAATTTCAAATAATTCGATTTAAATACGTAGATCAACAAATAAGCTTTTTCTCGTTTATATTTAAAAATTCAATCATCAAAAAACGTTGAAAACTACTCTTTTGCAATCATTTTTGTAGCTGAAATTGCTGTTAATAATTTTGCGATATACATGGCTCTAAAACATAAGTTAAATAAGGTTGACTTCAAAAATACTCTAAAATTTTACTGGCATCTAATTTTCTGAGGAAAAATTATAACTAACTTTTCAACTGACTTTTATCGCAACGTCAAGTTTAATCCAAACACTGCAATGAAAAATTTTCAGGGCTAGTATTCGCATGAATTTCATAATTTAGGAAAATAAAACACTTGCTGCTTATTTTCACTATCAAATCCTTATCTTAGAAAACTATCGAAGCAGCATCTCCTGTGACATAAATGATGAATATACTCAGTGCAGCCAACACTTGACCAGCCCTGCAGCCAAAATTCTACTACGAATGCTTCACATCAAATTCAGTTTACAGGCTGCCTTGTACTGGCAACCCTTCGATCAAGACCATTTGAAAATTTAATAATAACGTCGCTCAGTAAAGAAATCAAAAATAAATATAAAATTGCTCATAGCTAGCAGCGCTGTCATAGCTTTTCAACAGAATCCCTGCCAAACCTGACTTATTATAAGGTCTTATTGCTGTATGAATTTCTTTTTGACTTCATGATTGCATCGGAAGCTATAGGGCAAAAGCTTTATTTTCCTGACAGGCTGCTTCGACTAGCCTTTTCTCATGGCGTGCCATTTAATTTGCCATGGAAATGGCTAATGGAGGCGGCCTATGGCATGCCATATTTTATGGCAGGCCTTATGGTATACAATTTGCTTGGCCATCAGTCTGGCCATATTTTGACAGCTTTTGATATTCAAAATGGGGTTGAACCGTGGTCATCCTCCGTTTCTTATAAGAAAATATAGGGCTTCTGAATTTAAAGGGTTTTTAAGATCTCGTTGAGTAATTAAAGTAGTTTAAAGAATATGAAATGGTGGGAAATTGCGAAAAAGTATAATTCTGATGCGGAAATTTTGAATAATAAAATAAAATTTTGTAAACAGTAATAATATGAACTTTGGAGGATGAGTAACTAAATGGAACTACTTATTGATGATCGGCGGAATTTTTTTACTGACTTCTACCCCATCCCTTTTCATACCGCAGCAAATCATATAATAATGTCATCTTCATCTGAAATTTCAACTGCTTATCAAAAAAGGAATTTATCTTAGACGCGGAGTTTTCATCCACAGTAGAATTCCTTCGCTCTCCACTTCAAATAACTTTTCAACAGCATTCAACGCTCAAATGAAGCACAACATAAGACACCGTTCCTAGACATTTTCGAAATGATATGGCTTGCCATGGAATTGCCCACGTATCAGATGGCATGTCATAAATTGACAGTCGATGCCATCGGATATGGCAGCAAAAATGGCTAGTCGAGTCCCGAGGTGAGCGTTTAAAAATTACCACAGCTGGCTGCTTTATCCTAATTTTTTAGCTACAGGGTTGCCCGCACACCGATGTGTGTATATTTTAGGCAACATCAATATGACCTTTTTTTTCTATCTATGATAATGCCAAAGCTCTACCCTTTGAAGCGAACGCTTAGTTATGCCGAAATCAATTATTACATTATTCTTTTACTTGCCGTATTTTTTTCCTTATTTTCTGAAACACTAGTGCTATGAATAGTCGCCACTAAAACTTTAATGTGACAATTAATGGTGCTGGTATTATGTCCAATTGCCGGCGGCTTTAGATGCGAATATTGTCATATTACCAAATGCGAAGGCCTGCAAAGTCCCAGAAGGATCCGAAAGTCTTGAAAAGAGGAAGATCTATCAAAATTTCCGATTTCATTGACTAGAAGAATCGTGAATTTTGCGCATATATTAAAATTTTTGGCAATTAAACTGGATAGCAGAAGTAAAATAAAATTCACCAAATACATCAAAGCCAAGCTAATAGACCAATAAGAGGATATGCAGTGAAAAACATTTGGGTTACAATAATCGATTGAAAATGTAAATTGGAAGTTATTCACTCGACAGGTTTAGACAAGGGCATGACAAATACATTGTATTTAATTACTGAATTGGAAATTGATGAAAATGTAACATATTTAAATATTCAGGCTGCATTGCTTCTATGAAACAAATTATGTTATTTGAAAATGAAAAACACTAGCTCGTTATTAGTCCGTATCTTTGACATTGTTGTGTTGAATGCTTTTTAATAAAAAGGTTTCTGCAGACGGCAGATATACCATATGCTAGAATGTATTTGATTCATTAGCTATATGAATTATAGTGGAATCATATTAAAAATCATTCTAAAGATTTTGCGCCCAATGTGGTATTACTGGCAAAAAATAAACTAATATTTCAGATGCGATAGTTGACTTGCATTGTGCAAGAATAAAAATTAATAGTCTTATCCTTCATTTTGTAGAATTCAATTTCCATTTGAAAATATCGTTCAGCTTAAAAATTCAGCAGCTTTTAAAACCCAAAGAAATAATGAAATGAACAGTTTTCACATTATATTTGCTAGAAAATTAATATCTGGATACATTTTCTTCCATTTTCGATATTGACTTGAAATATATGTATCATGTTCCATCATTTTTGGCGTCGTAGAAGACAAACGCAAAACTTATGAGCGAGCATCATATTTCCAAGTTAACATTCCATTACTACTACACAGAGTCTGATTCCAGAGCCATTCAAATAGAATTTTAAAAGCCACTTCGAAAATTCAACTTATTTACATTGCATTCACATAAATTAACTGTTAAAGATATTATGTGAAAAAGTTCATTGCTATTTACATAAGCTTATACCAATTCTATTCAATCCCGACTCTTTACGGTTTAATTTTTCCAAATGGGTTTTGACTTGAATATTCAATGGTATTCATTTATTCTATTGATGATCACATGCATCTAACGCAGATCGATTATAATCTTACCAATACACTTGCATAAAAGTCTTTGAGCTCACTTACAATTTTTTCGAAACCAAATTTGTTTATTATGATAACTTCTGTTTTTACGAAATTAACAATCAATAAGAAACTATTCATCAAATTCTTATGTATCTATTTCTGTGTAAAAATATTTTGTATGCATACATACATAAACACTTGGTAAAACGAAAGAAATCGAATGTTTTCACAAGTGTAAACAAGACATTGTCTCTAATCAAAACCATTTTTTAAGCTGTTGCTTTGTTTTCGTATGATTTCTTTTTCATTTTCACTTTCATTTATTGTCTTAAGTGTGACAAGTGGAATTTCCTTTCATTCAGCTGGTTCTACCAAAGATCTAACTTTCTCAACGGCCTAAAAGTAAATTCAAACCGCTGAAACGGCTCAAAGGGCGACAAGCTTTACTCAAAGAAAAACAAGCAAATTATTAGAAAACTATAGATAATCATAGTCGATCGCATTTTTTTCTACAACAACGTGAACATGCACGAGCTGAAGCGTGAATTCTGCAAAACATAAAAGCAAAGACTTTAATAATTGGCGAGACTTAATATCGAAGCAATGAGATTTCATTTGAAACAGAAGTGCACAAGTTGCTGCAGCAGTTGTGATATTGGTTGCAGATGTAAGAAATATCTTCCCACACCTGTTGCTGCAACAATTTCAACTCAGAATGCATAATGTCTGTTTTATTGGCTAAGAGGATCCCCTTATTAAAAAGTAATCACATAACAATGGCAGTGTTAGCTAGGTATTTTCCGATCAAGGTCATGACAGATGTTTACAGCCAGCGAAGAGTGTAAACAATCTAAGCCTGACAACAACAAAAAGAACAGTCGAATGATTATTTAGCTACGAAAATAAAAATAACATAAAAAGTTCTTTGAAATGCTCATAATCATTGAGAAAAAAAAACAATGACCGGTTACTGAATTATGATTTTTTTTTATATTTACAGAAAATCAAATAGTTTCCATCAAAATGATAGATCGAGTTGTTTTTACGCTACTGGTGGTGTTTACATTTCATTGTTTAGCTCAACCGACTAACAACGGCAGCTATGAAGTTGCACAAGCGAGAATTTACTCACCGGATTCGAATGCTTTGGATTTCGCGTATCACAACCATGACGAAATGACACGGATTTTAAGGTGAGTTGGATTGTTTTGGGTTCGAATAATATTCTAGTATTTATCATTTTTGCCTCTGTAAAAGGTATTTAAAATAATTGAGTTAGTAACAGACCATGAAAGTGTTTAAAATTAGTGCGGGTGTAGAGTGGAATAGAACGTGGTAAACTAGCCAAACTGGAAGCAATTTTCACTGGAAAGTTGCATACTGCAGGTATTTTTCTAGCCAAAAGAATCCTTCCACCTAATAATTTTAAACGAAATCTTTAAAAACTTTCGCTATGGTCGATTTGTTTTTAAATCGGTCTAAGTATTGAATATGTTTTACTGCGATGAGGTTCTGCTGCATTTTCTTGTTTTTTATTACTCTCAACATGTGAACTTTTAACGTGTTTTATCGCATATTATTCAATTCGATTACCTCCCTCGCTTTTTAAATACTATCCCAGAAAATATCAATAACATCCAGATGGTTTTGTTTGTTCTCAGAAGTTCCGTGATGCATCCCCGGTGAAGGTAGCAAACTATAGGTATTTAGTTCGCTAACCACTTCCGTTAGCTATGCAATACGAAGGAGAGTCCTTCGTATTGTAAGTAATATTAACACTAATCCAATATACAATAGCCCGATGATGTTCCCAAGCACTGGTCTGAGAATGAAGGACTCGATTATTGACAAACACACGGAACACAATCTGACTCCTAATTTTGACAGCATCCCAAATTTTATGTTAAAACATGACTCTTCTTCCTTGTCGCCTACTTTATTTTACCTCTTTAATATTTTCGTGTCCTATTGTGTTTTTTCTTCATTCTGAAAATACACAACCGTTACACTTAGATGCAAAAAAAGGTTATAGAAAGGCAATGCATAAATGCCGTGTGCTGCTAAACTTTTGAGACGACAAAAAGTACAGATCTGGATCTCGTTCGAGAGGGTAAAACACGTATGTATATAAAAGGAAATTTGTTGAGGGTACTTTCAATAATGTGCATGCATCCGCCATTATGAAAAGCCTCCGCGCAATTAACACCCACTCTGCCATATACAGTGATTGAAGTTCAGTGATTGGTGGCTTTCTACACTATTAGTATGAACCTTAACCACGACTGCTTCGTCTGCTTTAAACTTTTTGCTTCATCTTCCCCTCCTTGACCTCTGTCTTAAAGACGTTGCTGCTATGATTAGGGAATCATGTTACTTTGAGTCATTATCCTTGGATCACAGCAGTAATGGGCAAATAGTTGCAGGAAGAGGTGTTGCAGATCGCGATATAGAAACATCCTTCAGCCTTCCAAATCACTGTAGTATTTTCCAATCACAGATCTTTACGATACCAAAAGCCGCAGAAGTAATCACGTTAAAGGAACTAAAGATGCTAAAATCAACATTTTCACAGATAGTCAAACTGCAGTAATAGCACTGATGTCTTACAAATATAAGATCCTTGAATATACGTGCTTGATTTGGCCACTTCATCAACTGGTGCTGTTGACCACAGCAAAGCAGTTTTAAAAAAATGCATTTGTTCTAATATGTTGTCAATCCTACAGATTGCAGTGTTATAATGAACGGCAGTACTTATAATGAACGGGTGAAATTTTGCAAGACAAGCTAATTTCGTGGCACTTGGCAATATTTAAGGAAGCTTCTTTGCGGAGGACCAATTGTCTAGAGAGCTCAGTTTTGATTGAAAAAAAGGAAGCGTCGGATAGTCGCTTGATGACATATAGCAAAAGAGGAATGCCGGATAAAACCTCCGATATTTCTGTATAGCCTGCTTCAAGTTGATAACCTTTCTCCGTTTTGCATAAAACATCGGATGCAGGCACCATAAGATTAGTGGGAGAAGAACGACCTTTCCTAAACCCATGCGCCTGATCGTTCAGTCGAGCATCGACCAGAGGAGACAATAAATAAATGAAATAAATGATTTTTTTCGAATAGTCTAAGATTTGCGGATCAAATGGCGATGCCTCTTTAATTTTGAATCAAACGTTTATCGCCATATTTATAAATTTGTGTGATATAAGAATATTTCCAACACGATTGAAATAGCCCAGAGGAGCTGGACCAAGCCTTTATACCAAATTCACTGCTGATTTTCCTATTCCAGCGGGTCAACCTCAACCATAAATAGCTCATTAGAGCCAACTGTATGCCCAAGTGACCGAATTAGTTTATTCTCATGTCCATCTGTCTGTCTTAGAAGTTCCGAAAGAAACAGCGAGTTTTTTGGTCTTGTTGCGAATAGTTTGGGAATTCGATGCGAATAACAGGTTTTCTACGGCATATTAAGCCGGCGCCAAACGATGCGGTGAACGTTTGATTCAAACGTCTGCCTCCAACGTTTGAGTCAAATATTAAAAGATCGGCAACAGCCCGAACATGTTCCAGCGCCAACGTTGGACGCTGGACATTGGACACTGGTAGCTGGCGCATCGGCCACACGATGCGTCCAACCATCAAGTGCCCAACGTTGGAGGGTGTTGGTAGCATCGTTTGGCGCCGGCTTTAGAGGACTTGGACTTGAGGTTGGCCCGCTGGAATAGAAAGGCCAGCAGTGAATACAGTATAAAGAATCGGTCCAGCGATAGAACATTGAGTTCGAATTTTTATTGATAAAAAATAAAAGAATTTTTATTGATAAAAACTTTATTTTTTAAAATAAAATATTTAAAATATTTTTGGACCATTAGCATGTGATGCTTTCTTCTACTTAAGGTTATGTAGCTATTCAGTGTTTTCTTCTGATTTTTTCTGTGATCTGGAAACTCCGAGCATAGTTTAGAATAATAATAATTTTATGTATTTATCTGCAAAATTTGTGATCGCTGTTTTCTACCACGCTTAGTGAGCTCCTAGTGCATACATAGGGTTAAAACTTTCCGAAACGTTATCATAGGCATGCACGTTCAAAAATTCAGCTCGCAGAATTGGTTTTTTGAAAATTTATTTGTTGATAGAATTATAACAGTACCTACTTAAAATATGACTAAAATGGCCGCCAGCGTCAAAAGGTTCACAGTAACTCACATTAAGTAAAATTACTATATATAATATATCCGAAAAATTTCAGCCCAATCAAATGACGCTTTCGTCCCGATATGTCCTTATTGAAGAATTCTATGTAGTATTTTCTAACGTTTTTGTTTTTTTTTCCACTTCAATGTCTCGCAAACTTAAAATCAATTTTAACTTGAATCAGATTCCTCTGAAAATGATCTATCAAGACATATTGAGTGTAATATGATAGGCAAAATGTCCATCAAGTGAATGAATAACCTACTGCTCATGTTATAACTTCCTCTGTACCTTTTAATAACCATCCTGTCCTGATCTAAACCCGTTTGTCATCATCAGTATCTTTTAATCATTTTAGAGCAACCAGTGCAAGATATCCCAATCTAACGGCACTCTATTCGATTGGTAAGTCAATTCAAGGTCGCGATTTGTGGGTAATGGTCGTATCATCATCACCATACGAGCATATGATTGGAAAACCGGATGTTAAGTATGTCGGCAACATACATGGCAACGAACCTGTTGGTCGAGAATTACTCTTGCACTTAATTGAATACCTTGTAACGAACTATGAATCTGACCAATATATCAAGTGGCTTCTGGACAACACACGCATTCATATATTGCCGTCGATGAATCCTGATGGCTATGCTGTTTCGAAAGAAGGAAGCTGTGATGGCGCACAAGGAAGGTAAGGAGTCATCAAAAGTTGTGAAGACAAAAATACATGTAATTGTTTTCAGGTACAATTCGCGCGGATTCGACTTGAATAGAAACTTCCCCGACTATTTCAAACAAAACAACAATCGTGGTCAACCGGAAACCGATGCTGTCAAAGACTGGATCTCGAAAATTCAGTTCGTTCTGAGTGGATCGCTGCACGGCGGAGCATTAGTCGCTAGCTATCCATTCGACAATACACCGAATGCCAGTAAGTCTTTTCAGCTGACAATGAACAGTTATTTTAAATTAAGCTGTGAAACTCCCCGAGAAAGCATGCAAATCAACAAGTTTCCTACAACATGAAAAATTGAAAAAAACAAAAACATGTTTTTGAACTAACCATCCGCAAATTAAGTTCACACACTAATTGCGCTTCAAATATGCAAATTACAGAGCTCATTATTAGAATTTCTATTTTTCGCAAGCCTGCATATAATATCTGCAACTAATACAGTTAAGGGCACGTAGCGTTACGCATCTATTCGGAATTTTTCACCTGTGACTTGCAAACAGGTGAAAGTAGTCATCATATCGGATCGTATCGGATCAAGCAAACAAACATCACCTAGCTAATGATTGGTTGAAAGTTGGCTGGCATTATTGTTGTCATGTGTATGGTGAGTTTTAGAAAAAGGTAATCAGATATCGCTAATATGGATCGACTCCGAGAATCACGCTTACTTTCAAACTGCGTTCAGCAGTAGTAATTATACGCACTCTTCATACATACTCGTATGGATCTGAGTATAAAATCTTTTAATTTCATTTTCCATGTTGAGGCTCAGTGACTATAATGAACTCGAGTTGATGTGCAAGTGCTGCATGAGCGATCGTAATAAAGTCCATTGTTTATTGAGTGAAAATCACTTTCGATTATTTGATGTTTATATGGAAAATAACTAGGAAATAGGCGGGAAAAACTGCTGATTGGAAATCGAAATTAATTTTTTTTTTGCTATCTGAAAATAGGACTAGCATTGAATTTAGGAGATCAAGAGCTGGAATCGTATAGATAATTGAAAAAGTGATTTATTAAAGCAATATAGTAAAACAACAAGGATACTCAATGTTGAACAAAATTTGGAAAGCAGTGAGATTATACGAGTAGCTAACAAAATTATCGATTTGTCGGTTAGTGTCAATTTTCCTATTTTTGGCACGTAATGAAATTAAATGTGGGCAAGCATAACCTTGACACTTATTCACCAAGAAATAAGCAAACTCACTGAATTCTAATACAATCGTTGCAAGCGCACGTCACTAACCTGTAGATGACTCATAAGTCTGGCGGGCTTTTAAACAGAATGGCTCAAAGCAGCAAATACATTAATTAAATCCAAATGCGACAACTTTTAATTAGTTATTTCTTATTGTTTATTACTATAATGTCGCGAACTTAGCATTCGTTCTGCTAAATGAATATATATGAAGAATTAAAATATCGATCGTCTGAAGTGGATGATCCCTAACTAAGTTTGGAAATGGTATTGTTAACTATATGCTTGCTTAAAGCATTTCGAGATGCATCTAAAGTCTGTAGCCAAACTCGCAGATACCTTTTCTAAAATGTGCCATCCGAAAATTTCTTGCTAAAACAAGTATAAGTGACTATTACCCTGTTATCAACTTACAGCAATCATGGCTCAAAGTGTCCTCAAAAAATCGTATCAATTATTTAATTTTATTTAAAAAGTTCAAAAACTGATGCTGTTTATGGAATAAAATATGTGTCGAATGGAAAACCTCGACTTTGGTGTCGTATTTATATTCTGTTGATCAAACTTTCAATTCTTGTTTTCGCTCGATTGCTAAGATATTTCTACAGAATAATGGCGAATTGCTTCGTTGAGCTGTGCAATGACTCATGATTTATAAATACTGTCTTACTTAAAAAAAAAAAAAAAAAATATATATATAAGAGGTAACAATAAGGAAAACTAAGAGAAATCTATGATGTGAAGATATATTTCTCCACATAACTGATAACAGAGTCTGAAATAATTGCATTGATCTATGTAATATTGTGCAAGGCTTTTTATGCGATGTGCGATTTTGAAGTAACCAAATTTTCTGGATTCACTTTTTTTACCAGGTAAAAAATTATCGTCAGCGTCGTCCTAGCACTACATGCTTCTTCCACATAGCGCCTACAATTGTCTCGATCCGACGAAGAGCGACGTGCAGACTTCGTCGACAAAGCGAACCAGCATTTCCTGGATGTATTTTCTCTCTTTCCTGTTTGAGCTATGAATTTCGGTTTATTTTCTGGCCTTATGTGTTTTTTCCAAATTTAGCAGCAGGTCTTTGGCGGATAAAGAGGAACGTCGCAAGATGTCAATGCCATCCGCGTCAGCTACTACTTGGCTTTATATAAAAGCGTTCACCTTGTGTACTCATCCGAATTTCAAAAGCTAAGTCAAACAGCAGAGGGGCCAGGCCATCACCTTGCTTAATCCGACATTTGATAGGGTAAACTTCAACCTTATTTTTTAATTTTTTCGTCAAAATCTGATAGGACGTCCAAAGTAGTGATGTTCCTCAGATATTTTCACCCCATAGTTTGCTTCCTTTTTATGGATAGGGCATATGATGGATTCGCACGTTTTCCACGATATTGATGTGCTGGGTCACTTTGTGGATGGTAACGACCGGCACTCTATTATTTTTCTAGCTTCTTAGAACAGACTCGAGTTCTTCCAGCGTTGAAGAGGATATTTGGACTTCGCCAGAGACAAGTATTGGTTCTGATATTATTGTTTTATGTGCAAGATTAAATAAGTCTTTAAAATACCCAAACCACCTATCCTTAATCTGTTTTTTTTCCACCGGTCATATTGCCGACTTTGTCATCCACGTCTTAAACTTTTCACTACTTTTTAAGCTGGTTTAGTTTTATTACTGGCTAAGTTTCCGTTATTGCTTTTGAATTGTTGATAATAACATTTCCGCTTCACACATTTAGTTATCTTTCTCGCACTTTGTCGGAGGTTTTAATAATGTTCCCTCTTCGTTCTGGTACTTCTTTCGAGGAATTGTGTGTATGCCGAATTTATCTTTTCTAGCTGGCCTTCGTCGTCAAACCATTCGGTTCTTTAGCGAGGGTCTTCATACCCAACCACTTATTTTGCAACGATTTTGATCTCCATTCCGACCTCGTCAACCGGCTCCACTGTTATTTTGTACGATGGGAGTTAGTGCCGATTCAAGGGCTTTTGCAAAGTTTTTTGTAGTTTTTTTTATGTCGAACTTACGAAAAGGGCTGATCTTCGTCACATATGCCTTTGAAATACGACGCCGATATTTGGGTTTTACCAAGTAGTGATTTGAGCCATAGTTTGCTCCTCGAAATGTATGGACGTCAAGTGTTCTAGAAGCTTATCTCCACTGAATAAAGATATGGTCAATTTTATTTATTTATCTATTTATTTTGTCAACCTGGAACTTCACACTGAATTCCTGCAAAATTTGACAGCGGCTATTCTCTATATAAGCAAGAAGCTGCGTATCATTTATCCAAAACAACACTCCTGAATGGTCTTCTTCAAGGCCGAAATCTCCAGTGTTAAATTTGGCAAACCATCATTGAGGTGTACGGCCCGGGGACAATATCGCCTTCAAATGCGTCACATATGCTGCGGGTAGCCGTCGCTGCATTCGTCCCAAATTCGAACTCGTAGTGAAGAGTACTCCCTGCTTTCACAGTTTCATTGATCAACTTGATACTTTAATGCTTCCCGCAATACTGAATATATTTAAATGATACTCAGTGTTTTAGTGAATTCAGACATCTCCCTTTCGAAAGATACATGGATTCGGTGAAAGTGACCTGAAGTTCTGAAATACAGAGGTACAGAGATGAGTCATCCCTAAACCGACACGTTCAATGCAACCACCCAATATACCCAATATTTCAACTAAGTATTAAATTAATTCTCTAATAGCAAAGCTTTAACTTCTAATTAAAGTATGTAAAGACTCTAGCAGTCTGGGTCGCTTGAATGTCAGTTTTTTTTTTTTTTGTTAAACAAACGAAAAATGTTAAATAAAGATCTTATCTATCTATCAATTCCTATCAACACCGCAAAAACTGGTACTCTATTAGTAGCTTACAGTAATTTAAAATGAGGAGCTGCTGTTGTATAGTTCTTTAGAGGTCCTGATTTTGAACCCCTGCCATCAATACTGTTACAATTATTTTGTGTAAACTCACTTTTCTGGATGCGTTGATTAAATTTATGATAGAAGAAAATTATTTTTGTACTAAATTAGTTCAGCAACATTGCCTTGATGTCAATGGACAACTTGCTGATGACTCAGAATACGGCTTGGTTGAATTGGACATTAGCAATCTGTAGGTTTATATTGTTGACATTTTTTTCATCATTCTTCAATTCATTTGTTGCAAAACGAAATTAACGAAAAATAGATTATTATATTACCAAAAGCACATTTAAATATATTTCAAATTCTTTTCTGCAAATGACGATTATTACAACTGTACCGATCCTACAACAGTCACTCTTGATTATTGCAGATCAGTGAGGCTTGGATCGTAAATGTTTTTTTTTCTGGCATTTAGGGGTTGGCTTAGTGTTAAGCTTTTTCTCGAGTTTTTTTTGCATTGGTTTCTTTCATTCATTTTCCCAGGTTTGAAATTTGGAATGGAAGATATTTTTAAAAACCAACAACTGTGTATTGTGTCTGTAAACACTGTTTAAAAACACTTTGTTCAATAACACTGTGCAAATTTTTCACAAATTCTGTTCATTTGTCGTTAACACATTGTATTTGTGTTTTTGCCTGCGTTTATTATATTTACTGCTCGCTTCATTCAATTTTTTTTGTTCATATCTCCAGTATTAAATGAGGCTCTTGTGTTTACATAGATGCCGATTTTCAAGCTGTTATATAGTTTGATAATGTGTAAAAGTAAAAATTATTTTTTTACGTGTCTATTTCCGTTGAAATAATGGCCTTATCATTTTTTGAGTGAATATTTCAAAAATAGTATAGATGAAATTAAGTTTTTTATGACTGCACATAAAAGTGGATGTCCGTAAGGTTTTTAAAAAAACCACGAGCAAAACTAGACGTAAAAAAACGTGAAAGCATCCTTCTTGTCTGTGCATAGATCTGACATAACCTCTATCTACCTAAGTCATAAACAAATCTTAACTTAAATTAAGTATACAGAAAAAAAAGACAAAAAAATAAATAGTTTTGCGAGTAAATAAACAAAGTCAAATTATTGTTTTTATTCAATACTTGCAATCGCTCAGGGATTTGTCGTTCTTCCGCACTATGTGCCAGTGAGTAACAATTTATCATTAGAAACTTTAAATATTGCATTGCACCTCTTTTATGCTTTACCTATTAATACAATCCGCTTTTCTCTCTTCCAACATGTCCTTTGGGTTCAGTGTTCCAAAGTTATTCATCAACACCTTCCCTAACACCGGACGATGATGTATTCAAGCACTTATCACTTACGTATGCAAATAACCATAAAAAGATGTCACGCGGAGTTGCCTGTAAATCAGCATTCCCAGCATTTGACAAAGGAATAACAAATGGAGCGGCATGGTATCCATTGACTGGTGGCATGCAGGACTACAACTACGTCTGGTATGGATGCATGGAAGTAACGCTCGAGATATCATGTTGCAAATTCCCACCGGCTCCAGAATTAAGACGCTACTGGGATGATAACCAATTGGTCAGTCAATCAAATAGAATCAAAATAATCAAGAAATATTTATAAAATTTATCCCTAAATATTTCACTTGCAGTCGCTTATTAAGTTCCTCGCCGAGGCTCATCGAGGTGTTCAAGGATTTGTATTGAATGTGAATGGTGCGCCAATAGAGCGAGCGTCACTCAAAATCAAAGGTCGTGATGTGGGCTTCCAAACTACACGTTACGGAGAGTTCTGGAGAATTTTGCTCCCGGGAGTTTATAAACTAGAGGTAAGGCGAAAGTTTTTTAGAATTAAGAACTGTCAATTATGCATTAAATCTATTTCAGGTATATGCTGATGGTTTTATACCGAAAGAAGTTGATTTCATGGTTGTCGAACAACATCCAACTCTACTCAATGTTACGTTGCAGCCCGGAAAAGTAAGTCATGTAAGCTGAAAACAATTTTAGAACTGTTTTTCATTAGTTTTTACTAGCCTTTTAAATGCATGGTTTTCATTTTGATACACAAACTTTGAAAATGGTTAAGTCATTGGATATTTACTATACCAGCTGACTCTTATTACTATACATTTGATCAGTTTGCTTCTATAGCAGTCAAATACTCAGAAACATTAGTTTGTTCATTGTTCTTTTCTAAGTGGTATTAAGTTTCACACTAAATGAACTGATCTTACTTAACGCACAAAATAGATCAGCTGGCTACCGTAGGTATCCATTCATTTGACATAGTGGTGACGGTGATCAATAAGTAGATTTTATTTCAGCCTCATTCGCCTTCACCTTCTTCATCTGTTAGAGCACAATGACAAAAATTTAAAACGATGAAGATTAAATGAATTCACTGGAGAGTTCTTAGATCCATGAATGGAATGCTTTTAGTCCTATAGTTTGTGAATGCTTACATCTATTAACCAATGTTGATAAAAATATAGAATATATTTATCGTTATTCTGAAATTAACAATAACAGCTCTCGTTTCTCTAAAGATTGTGCAATGTAAGTATCATACAAGTATTGTTAAATATGTATATATTTGTCATTTTTTATTTGCTGAAGTACTACGAATAGTATCAGATGTACTACCAATGTTAATGGACCTTTTAATGATTGGTTTCAATGATGCCAGAACATTTGAATGCATTTACAAAGGATCGGTAACGATGAATGAGGTGTAGATATTAAATATCGAACTTTTTATTTAAATGCTTCCAATAATTATAAACTTGATAGATTTGTAATTTTCTTTACATTAATCATTTGCATCATATTAAGTTTCTTAAAAGTTTCTTAAAAGTAGTGCAAATGATTTTGGCTATAATACAATGATAACATTCCATAATTTTGCCATGTCTGATAAACAGGTAACTAACAATTTAAATTCAATTTCATTTTGTAATAAACTCTTACAAGGAAGAATTTGCTTTTTTCTAAGATTTCAAAAAATCTCACTCACACATTTACTGACCAATCATAATCTAATATGACTCAAACAAATACTATATCTGAGATCCAGTTTAACTAATTCATGCTTCTATCAATTGCAGCGTACCGATGGACCACATTTCAGACCGTTTGTCACACCACCGCATTACCGACCACCTCCAGATCGTGATCAAGGCATTTTCTCATCGATTGGCAGCACTTTGAACGGGCTATATAATAGTATCTTTGGATGAAAACGAATTTTTTACATGCTTCAGAACTCAAACAATTCCGAAACAATTTATTTAATAATATTTATCACAATATTTTTTATGCATTTTACAATTCTTATGCTACATTATCTTGTTTTTACACAACATCTCTTAATTGTAAGTTTGTGATATTTTAGGCGTTTAGATTATAATATTTTCACGTTTGTTGTTGATATTTTATACGATTCGCATTTCGATTTGAATTTCAATTTCGATAGCCTTGCACAAATCAACATACACTGCCTTACGAATCATACTTGCACGCATGCATTTAATCAAAAATAAATTAAATCGCGGACAATAAAATTTCATAAAGATACGAAGATATTGCATGAGAATCGAGTGATTCATATGATTCGATCGATTAACGACAAAAAAATACGGAAGAATAAGAAGAAGAAACAATCATTTTAGACTAAGAGACGATTCTATGAACTTCTTAACGAAAAATGTTAGATACAGAAATATTTATTCTTGTATTTGTTGAAATATATTCGTATATTCTTGGCAAAAAAGTGTTGTTTTTATTTATATGATTTCCATTTGTTGTTCATTAAATGCAACCGTAGATGAGGCTAAATCTATTCTTAAAGTTGAATACGCTTTCATTTTTGAACGCAATAGTTCCACTGTACTTTACTCACTTCCTTCTTATACGTCGGCAAATAGCGCACAATTATCAGCCATTTTTAAGACCATTGAAGCTGCAACTAAAGAATATCAGAAGTATGTCTCTGTCGTCTCAGATAACAGTTTAGCGTATTCTTTTCTAGAGAAAAATAATTCAGATAGTCTAATGGTTTATAGTATTTATAGCAACCAGTCTACGGCAAATACTTAAATAATAAAGCGAAAGCAGGATTCCTTTCGCCAATTTGCCTCTCTTTTTTGAAACAACCACTTGATGCACTTTTGTCAAAAAAGCGGCGTGATAATACCCGTTTATCGTTATTTTTTAAGTCGATGAACCTTCACAGTCCCAAAAAAAAACAATGGCCATGAGGAAGCATACTTAATTTTCCACTTTGAAATTCCGTTTCCGTGGAAGCTTTCCTCCTTTTTTTATCCACCACATTGACTCTTGTTTTGGATCTGGATCGATTTTCATCAATGCGGAAAAAAATAGTATCAGGTTTATCTCCACAGAGGCCCAAAAACTATTGTGAAGCTGTGACTCGACGCTGCTTGTCCAGCGAAGTGAGTATTTTTAGCATCAATCGCTCACACACCATTTTCTGTGCGAATGATTGAGTGCAATTTCACCGATTCTATCCTTCGCTAATCCTCTTGAACAAGTTGCTTCACTTTTTCAACATTGGTTTCGGTAACGGCTTTGTTTGGACATCCTAAGCTGTTATTATATTCCAGTGTTTCCTGAAAATGCTTGAAATTCGATTATTAGGAAAAATAATTTCGTTTTTTTTAGGAACAAAATGCTAATTATTGATAAATTTCATGGTTTGTTTAATGAGTCAAAATGACATTTTTAAAATTTTTGATCGCACAAGAACGGTAACCCTTTACCAAATTACTTCTATTCTTAGCACCTAAAATTTTTGTCCACGCGAACGCACAACCAGATCATCAGCTCATTATGACTTTCATAAGATGTATTGATTTTGATTAGAACCAGGTCTAATAGAAGGTTGAAAATATGGAAATTTGAATTTTTATTTTAAAATTAGCACTTTATGCCCAATAAATTCCGATAGAGTCATCAGATATTAAAGAAATTCTGATTGTCAATTTACCTAATTATGAGTTAAGCTTAGTAGGATTTTTGCTGAAAAATTAGAATCTTTTGCTAAGCTCTTTAACTAAAAGAAACTTTCATTAATTTTTCAAATGGTAATGGCAGATATTATAATAAAAGTTGGTAATAAATATTTTACTTTCGAAAATTTCGAAATTGTCGCGGGTGGTAGCCCTAAAATAACTTTTACCCCTACCAATTCCAATGCAGTCATTGGATCGAACCGAAATTCTCAGCTTTAGTTAATCTGGACATGAAATAGCTTTGGTAAATTTTGGGCTATGGTGGCTTGCAAAGACATTTTCGTTATTTTCGCACCAACAGATGCTACCATTAATTTTTCATATGATAAACAGCAACAAAAATAAGTAATATATGCTTAAATTTTCGAGGTTTGGCAATTTCGTTTATCTATTGTTTATTTATTTATTCATTTCCATTTCAACAGGCGCGAGCCCAATTTCAAAAACAGAATGAGAAAAACAAAGGATAATCCATTAAAGAACTCAGAAAATTACATTAAGATAGTTCGAAATCCAAAAAAGGTGAATTTCGATAGCAATACAATACAAAACCAGGTATAATATAATTAAGATAACAAAAAATGTAAGAACGGCAGAAGAAGTAATTAAAGACAATTTTGAAAAGAAGCTTAATAAAAAGTTATTAACAAAATCAAAAATTATAAGAAGTTTCAAGAATTGACTATGATATGCCGTTTAAAACGCGAGAAGTTTAGTCGAAAAGGACTAAGCTGTAGTTCATTGTATCTCTTGGTGATATTTGCAATAATGGCGAATGGAAAAGAACGTCGGTTCGCGCAAACGGGACTAAGAACACCGACGAAGATCTATCTGAGCGATTAGTCACGCGAAACAAAGCGGAGGAGCCTGAAAAGCAAACACTTATCAAGAAACACTTGACGAAACTTTAAAGAAGAAATTTGGAGTAAGGTATGTGAGACTTAAATAATAATGAGCGTGTCAATATACGCTGCACGCGCTCTACGGCATCAATTAAATAGACAAGGTAGGAAGATTAGACCTGAAAACAATATTCGAGGATGCTACGCACAAGTGACCAGGACAGAAGGACGGAAGTAGTGATGTTAGTAAAACGAGAGAAAGACCTGAGGACGAAGCCGGACAAACGAGAGCCCTTGGCAGTTATATGTGCGATGAGTTTATCAAATTTAAGCTTAGAGTCGAAGAGCACACCAAGTTCCTTAAATTTTCGACAACCGCATGAGACGATCCGGATAGGAAGAAGAAAAACATTAGATGAGACATTTTACAAGTACAATGACATTTAGATATGATCCGGTTAAGAAAGATCCTTGAACACCACTCACTCAAAGCACAAAGATCATGCTGCAACTGGTGACAATCATCAAACGAATCAATCAGTCTGAACATCTTAAAGTCTTCCACGAATAGAAGACAGGGAGAACGGATAACGGAAGGGAGACCGTTGATAAATACCAGGAATAACAGAGGACTCAGTATTGAGCCTTGAGGAGTCCCAGAAAGAGGGCAGTATGGGGAAGAAGAACGTGAGTTCACAGATACAACATAGTTACTTCCAGAAACATAGGATGAGAACCAGGAAAGAGCAGATTAGATACCCCATAACCTTGGAGTTTTAAAAGAACGATCTTGTGCGCAACAAAGTCGAAAGAATTAGAAAAATCAGTGTATATCACATCAACTTGCTTTTGCTGGTCTAAGGCAGAAGTGACCAATTTAGTCAAGGTTAAGAGGCTAGAGATGGAAGATCTACCTTTTACAAACTCATGCTACTCAGGAGTAAGGAAAGAATGAAATATAAGAAGTAGCCTATTGCAAACAACTCTTTCGAGTACTTCACCAAAACAAGAATGGAATGAAATAGGCCAATAATTGGATATACCACTTGGGTCTCCCGAGTTTATGTATCGAGGAAATATAAGCAGACTTCCAGTAAGAAAGAAAGAAGCCCAAGGAGAAGCTAAGATTGAAGGTAATAGACAAAAGAACAGATAGGGACAATGAAATAGATTTGGCGAACAGGTTCGGAGTGCCAACAGGACCACAACCAACATTAACACCAAGACATTAAAGTAAGGACTCAATTTCTAGAGGGTTGTTTTTGATACAGAAGATGGGTGACGGCGAAAAATATTTCGGGAGCTCATAAGACCTGATCGGACTATTTTTGGAAATGAAAGAAGTAAACTGCGAATAGATCACAAATCTTCTGGGGATCAGCAGCTTTGGCAGTATGAAGGAACAAGAATCGGGGAAACGATGAGAATTTTTCAAGGAGCGGTCGTAAGACTAAAAGGACTTGTGTTGGTTAGAACGAAGAGAGAATTCATTGTTATTGAAATAATCACGCATAGCCTGTTCGACGGCAGTTTAGTATTCGTAAAAGCCTCCAAACGTTGAGCAGTTGTGATAGACTTTTGGCTGCACTCCCAATAAAGTGCTGCCAGCACTGATTATTTTCATCGTTTTTGTACTAGAAGACGTTGCCATCAGCATCATATAGGGAAAATAAGTAACAAGTGTTTGCATTTCTTAAATTATGAAACTGATTCGAGTGTTAATCCTGGAAACCTTTCTTTTCTGTAGCTTCCGACGCATTCAAAGTGGCAGTCGTGACTCTGAATATAGATTATGGAACATGTATGCCATATCTGCCAAATCTCTGTAAAATCTGTCGGTCTGGCGGTTCCTTTGCGCTAGTTTTTTATTTATGCCTTGTTTTGTTTCTTATATATTTCTCGTATTCCTTAATCCTTTGCATATTACACTCCTCATTAAATTCCTAGTACATTTCTGGACACAAGTATAACTAGAATCCTAAGTTATATAAATAATAATATTATGCATCGCATACACGGCATCGGTGGTCACTGTCTTAGGGCTATTGATCAACCTTTATTCCTTGAAAAAGTGAACAATTGAACCACAAACGTCAATTAAATATATTGTTGCTATAATGCAGAAAAAAAGTCTGAGGGGTCGCAACATTTTAAACAACACTAAATTCTCACTGATATTTCGTTAACATTTTTAGCCATTTCACATTCTTACCATATGACTAAAAGTGTAGTAAATAGTAGTGTAGTAAATTTTAATATTGAAGGTAAATGAAATTTAATTCTCTGCCACGAGTTCTAACTTTCTTTTTGCCTTACTTCTTGCTCCGCGAGCATCTTTTGATGAATTAATTGTCGTTAATTTAAACGTTCGGTTTAAAATGACAAACCTTCAAATAATAGCATTGAAAAACCACTTTGCTAACATTTCCTGGAAAATCATTTTTTTGCACTTAACCTTTTTCTTAGGAATGGTTTGTAAAATAGTGAAATGTCTTTTTTTCTGCGTTTGTAAGTAAATGTCCGACCATTCAATTTTTAAGAAAACCCAAGCAGTTGTCTAATTAGGCAGGTTAAAAGCTACAAAAATTGAAAAAAAGGAAAATAAATAAAAACTTCATAAACCATTAAATATTTTTTTAAATCTTCAATGGTGAAATTGCATTTGATTCGTGATCATTTCAATACTTTTTCAAAAATAGTAAAATATAAATAAAAATATTTCAACGTTTGGTTGATACACATTCTTTTCTCGCACGAACAACTAACTCCCGTAAATAAATTCACCCCTTGTCGACAGGACGAAAAATCGATTTGCATCACTGACCACGATTCAGGTGTTTTCCAATTCAATTCGTCCTGGCTAACTTAGTTTTGACCTAACAACCGTGCATTCACCCGTTAACTGCAGTTATATTTTCCTACTACTGTGCAATGTCGTTGTGAAAATATTATTTTGATGTTCAATACGTATTTTTACGAAAGTAGTATCTCTGTGAAAAGTAGTCACACAGCTACATTGCATTCTAAAATGTCATCGATAGCGTTTTGTTTCGTAAAAATTTTGTTGTGGCCCGGTTCGTTGTTTTGCTACGTCAAATAGTGTATGTGTGTATATGAATAGTTTGTGTTTATCAACACGTAAAGCGACAAGTTTTGTTGTATTCGTTTAATTATCATACTGTTGAATTGTGTGAGTGTAGCAGGTTTTAATTGTATTGTATCAACAATAATAATAATATGGACAAGTGTCGAAATTTAACGACTTGTAGTTTGGAGCTTCTGGATGATCCATTGCTGAAGACAACTGCAGCAAATTATGATTTCAAGGTGAATTATTTTTAAAATTAGGGAAAAAATGGTGTTTCTTGTGAAGCATGCCTCTTGATTATTGTAAAATGTCGAATAGCTTCAAATTTGGCGGCATTTTATTTCATATTTCTCTATGAAGTTTATTGAAACAGGCCTCCCACCTTATTAGTAGCTAGCTAGCTGGTTACTAGTTCTTTAAGATTTAAACAATTTCAAGCAATTTGAAATTCACGCTCAACCGTAGGCTAAAGCAAACAGTAAGGATAATTGGCTTTGTACTTACTCGACAAATTGCTTGAACATTGAGCAACAAACTGATATTCCAGTAGATAAACACCATACTATTCTGCATTCCACAAGATATGTAACGAGAAATTGACGGTATTGCTTGAGATATGGTTGGACCTATGTCAGGACATGATCGGTATCCCACATTCTACCAAAATAATTTTCTCAAAATTCATCAGCTTTTACACTGTTGTTCATTCAGATTCAAACCGAATCATAACAATTCGTTTCTTTCAGTATGTCCCCGGCGAACAGTTTCAACGAGTCATTCGTACTGTGCAGCGCGATCGTCTCAAGCACAAAAAAGACAGTGTATGGTCGGAATTCTGCAATACTAAAATGCGACCGACGATTGTTAATGCAAAAGAAAACAATTCAGCTTCTAAGTACACGAAAAAATCCCATGAAAACTCACGGAATGTGATTAAAACCAAAAAATCAACCATCAAAATCATTTCACATCCGATGGTCGAAAATAATTTGGAATCACCTAGAACACCAAGCTCTCAGGAAACATATAAAACCTACAAAATTCCAAAGGTTCGGATTATGACCGATGAAGAAATTAAAAATGTTGTGGAAACTGCCTTCAAAGAAGTTATTGAGCAAACTGGAAATACGAATATCATCTCACAGCTTTTGACCAATCGTGATGATGCAAAGAATCCACCTGAGACTGAGAATTGTACGACTGAAGAAAACATTGTAGATCCGTCGGTTACAGAAAATGTGTTTGAAAGTACACAGACTGGAACCGCGAGATCTACGAAATCGTTGATAGTGATCCAACAAGATGAAACGACTCATACAAATAATGGTGAAGATTTCAAAACTTCTACAAAGCTTTCAGCAAGGTCGAATACATCTGTCAAATCGAAGGAGTCATCTAAGTCCACTCACCGTTCCATGAAACAGGTGCCAGATCATGATATGAATCCAATAAACAATAATTCGAGCGCGAAAGATAGAGAAAGTGACGGCGAAGACGAACAAAGTGATAATGAAGAAGATAGTGGCATTGCACCATTAAACATTATTCCAGCTTTAACATGTATTGAAAAGGAAGAGCTGCGAAAGTTATTGGGCGTTCAGGTAAGGTTCTTGCGCGTAAGTTTAATTTCGACACAAAGTATGTAACTATATTTCCTACCCTAAAAAGGAGCTAATAGTTAGTCCAGAAATCAATCTAGATGGTTGCAGACACAGTTCAAGCTCATCTGAAAATGAAGAGAAGAATAATGAAAATCAACCTGATGAATCGAATATAGTTCGTGTTTCTTTGATTTCTAAAATGTTACTTTTTGTTTTACATTTGACGCTTTTCCGACTAGCTGCTGGTAGTGTTGTTCAATGCAATTTAAAGACTTGACAAATTTCAAAAGCTACCGAAAATACGTCTATTCCATATGCTAAATTTGCTTGCAATACTAAAGTATTTAAGCTTTGTCATATTTTACACCCGTCGCTCACTAGTCTAGCTAAGTATGCCAGCTTTAGATTAATTTGAGAGTTTAGCTATTTCAACTTACTTCAGTGCACATTTAAAACATATAATTCATATAAAAAGTATAGATACATTTTGATTCAAAATTATAACGCACTGTAATCATCAAAAATGTGCAGACTACATTGTAAATGAGCTAAGCGACAAGCAGGAAGGTTCCAAATTTATTTGTTATTCTAGATAAGCAAGCTTTTGATAAAAAAGCAATGAATCGACGAGTGTCTCAAAGGAATTTTTTTAAATAAAAGAAATAAAAGACCAAGCTAATGTCAAAGGGTTAGAGTAAAATTGAACTACGAAGGTTAAATAACCAACCAAGGCCACTTACACTATTTTAGATTGTCTACTCTACTTCTATATTTTTTATGGAAGTAATTTTTAAGAACGTTTGTCATTTTCTTTATTACATTTGTGGCCAGTGGGTCTCTCTGAGATTCATTGCTTAGAATACTGAGAAACACACTAAGATATAAGTTTTCTAGTTCAGCTTGTGTGATTTACGGGTTTTCTTTAGTGGACCTGCAAAATTTTTATGCTTTAGACTATTTTTGTGAAATATAAAATTTAACATGGTTCACAAACGTCTGCAGATTCATCCAATGGTCCACATTCGATACCAAACTTCCTCATTTCCGGATGAAGACGATTTCGTACGTCCGATTGAGTCATCTTCAAGCATTCCTGAGACAAACACTCAGGCAAAGCAAGTCTCACCTAATAAAATACAAACGGGACGAACAGCACGATCAGCCACGCCACGGGCACCTACGGCAAGAATGTCTACGCCAAGATTATCATCGGCAAGAAAACCTACGGCCAAAGCACCTACTCCAAGACTACCCACTCCAAGAGTAGGTTCATCCAGAATGCAGATTTCCCAAAGACGATCTCCTACACCGCGAGCGCCTACACCTCGAGCACCAGCATCAAAAGTATCTACTCCAAGAGCAACAACACAAAGATCACCTGGTGTGGACAAAAATCTGAATAATTTATCAAAGGAATCGCCAGTCAAGTCACGAGAAAAAGCTTCAAGGGTGTCTTTAATTCCACCTAACTTAGCTACAACTCCAAGAAGTCCAAACAAAACTAAAATAGCGAAGTCACCAGATCGTATGACCGAGGCTCGGCAGCATGAATTGAAACTGGAGAATGTCACAATAATGACGAAAATAAGAGGGTACCAGCAAAAAATTATCCAGGCAATTGAGAATATTGGGTAAATTATTTTAAGTTCTTTATAAATTAATATGTGTGAGGTGTGATCAAAAATTACGCGGATTTAAACCCCCGGTCAGACTAATACCCTTGAGCCAGTGCTTTTCACAATCTTCGAAGCACTTCTGGAACACATAGCTTCTTCAGAGTTCCGGTCTTTATCTCTTCAATGTTGACAAAACGTCCTACTTTCATTACCTTTTCAGCTTTGGGAATTGGAACGAAGAAGAAAGACCCTTGCCTGCAAATGCAGGGGTTGAGGCTCTATAACGATGTTGTTTTAGGTCAAAAATTGACGAACGAGCAGTGAAGTGTGAGCAAGCGCATTATTGTGGTGCAATTGTCCTGAACTGTTTCGCCTAAATTTGAGGCACTTCGGATTGCTTCACGCAAATGGCGTAGAGCTCCCAGGTAGTACTCCTTATTGACCGTACGATATGGTGGCAAGGACTCATGATAAATTACAGCAACACAGTGAGCAAAACCTTAAGAATCGATCAAATTTGACTAGCTTTTTTCGGCCTTGGCTCTTCAGGATACTTAGTTCCAACGTCATACCTATACACATTTGCATCGTTGCTAGTTGTGATTCGTTCGTTTGAGCCATTCTGGATCGTTGTTGATTCGATTCAGTAGCTCTTGAGCAATGTTAATTTCAGTAAATTAGACGTGCTCAGCGCATTATCTGTGTTTGATGTCTGCTGTTCTATGTTTTGAATATTTTTGCTCTCCGTCTTTTTTAACCAAGTGATGTTAAGGCCATAGAAAAAATTTGCAAAATATTGAAAAAGACGGATACATACACCGGTCTTCAAGAATTTCGTACTTTACGATCCTGGGTTAAAAGATTAATCAAGCTGGTTATGCAAGACTTCTTTCTAAGCATAGAAGCTTCAGTTTGTTTCAATCAACAGAAAACCGTTTGATCTTACAACCGTTTTCTGAAATCTATTTTCCCAGTTTCTGATTTTATGTAATTTGCTGATGATATTGCGACAACGGTATTTGCGATTTATTTATTACCTTTTTGTTGTTCTTATCAATTTATTAGGTACCTACAGATTTCACCGTAAAATAGGATAAAGTTTTTGGAAGTCGAAACTCTGATGAACAATCTAACTTCCACTACGAGTAACGGTGTTAGTAGTATTCCCAACATCCTAGAGAAATCACTCCCACTTTCTTTGTTTTTTTATCTCTCTTTGGCTGTATAACCCCCTTGCCTCTAGGGCAATTCCTTTTTCATGGAAATCCCGCAACATGATCCCGATTTTGACGTCAAGTGACCTGTTAAAAATCTCAAACTATCGTCCTGTTTCCCCTACTCTGTTGTTTCAGTAAACTCCTAGAGAGTTTTATTTATAAGAAAGTTTATAGTTTTCTCAAACCGTACCTTGTCTGTCTCTGAGCAGCATGGTTTTCTTAAGGGCTTCTGCACAACAACCAACCTTATGGTGTTCTCGAGTTATATCGCTTTAGCCATCGATACCCAGCTTCAAGTCGATGAAATGTATGCGGACTTCTCGAAGGCTTTCAGCTCAGCGAACCATAGTCTCTTTTTTTAGGTTTCGACTAAGTTCATCCCCTTCTCTCCTGATCTTTTTCCCGTCTACTACTTTTTCCATTCTGAATTGTTCTTTCTCTTCTCCTTTCATCCCACATCTGAATTTCTTCACAAATCTATCCTGTTTTCCATACTTTTTATCTTGTTTGTTAATAATGTTCCCTTTAGTCATCAAACCCCATGCTTTCTTGCGACAATCTTTGCGTTTCTGAGTGTTTTTTTTTGGAATGTTAAGTATGGCAAAGAGAGAGAAATGCATTTTGCAGCTGGATCCTACGATCCCGGCTCCTACTCCACAATCCATCTTTGAGCCATCCGTATACCATATTTGCGCCTCTGTGCACGAGTAGAGTGATTTGTTCCTTGATAGAATTATAACCGTGACCCTTTTCCCGAAGAATGTATTTGGTTTTGCTATGATCACTGAAGCTATACATTTCCATTATGGGTCTAATGTCCTCCAGGATCCTAAGGTGACTTTTAGGTCTCCTGATTTGTACCTGTAGGACCATTGTCAAATAATAGCCAGTTTCGCTGCTTCCTTCTGAATTTGGAAAGTAGTGGTTCTATGTTCAGAAGGGCCTCTATTCCTGCCATTGGTGTGGAAGCTCATTGCTTCTGTAATCAGCAAGTAAGCAAGCCACCCTCTAAAGCTTTTTGAGTCTAGTAACATCAGTTTTTTTGTGTGGTTTTCTTAAACCACACTGCAACCATAGGCGGGCCGTGGCCTAAAATCTGGCAGGGGCCAGGGACTGAAAGGTTCAAGACATGCGATGATTTCGTTTTTGTTTGTACACATACTGTTCATACAACTTATATAATTTACTAATACATTATATATTTGTTGATTTATTCTTTGTTATTTGCTAATGCATAATGTATTATTAAATTAACTTCTTGTCTGTGAATACGTATGAGCTACTAACGCATTCATATAATGTGAATGGTAGGTATGAACTACACATGAATGATCAATGACCGCTAAGAAAGAAAGGTTGTATAAATTATACGGGAATAGAATGGAAATAATTAGAAATATAAGACTATTTTTTCGTTTAGAAGCTAAATATATTGCAACTTATACTTGAAGAATAGAATAGCTTAGTTTCAAAATATCTTTGAAAAAATTGGAATATATTAAGCATAGAAAGAAGAAGTTGATCTCTTGCTTCAAACATTTGTTACCTAGAAAACCTAGAAAAACCGAAAATAATTTGGCAAGATGAAAAGTGCTGTAACTTACTCTTTTCGAGCCATTTGGTTTGCAGGAATATCTTTGTAGCCCTAACTGCGTGTCCGAGGCTAGATGAAACAGCAAAACCTTTGAAACTAGTGCTTTTTGCTGTTTTCCGTTTTCGCGATCCTGTGGTAAATGTGAGATTCAGACAGTTCTTTTCTGCGAATGATTTAATTTTTCCCCAAACTACATACAAGTCTTCTTGCTCACTTAGTAGTGTTCCATTCACAAGATTTATCCCATCCCGAAGAGTTGGATTTTTAATTTGGAAATATGTGCTTAACATGTTCGTTATAAAAAGAACGCAGTGATAGATGAAAAGATTTACTACAAATTTAGGATTACTGATTGAATGAAAGATCCCCAATGAATAAACTGAGTTGTTGTATTTTCCCTCATTCATTTCTTTCTCTAAAGCCTCTTTCATAGTCCCATAGCTATCGATCACATATTTGCAATTGTAAAATCTCATTGACTAACGAGTTGAGCTTAAACTTCTCATTCCACGCCTTGTTTTAAGACCAACTGCCTCTTCAAGCTGCTTCAACAATTCGTGTTGTGATGGCTTCTAAAAGTGTAGGTAAAGGGATTCGATGGCATTGAAAAAGGATGTACACGTTTCGATTGTGAAAAATGTGTCCATCACAACCAGGATAATTTTATGAGCTAGACAGTGTACAAATGTGGCTGCAGAGTGTTTCATCTTAATTGAGATTTGTACACCACTTTTTTGTCCTGACATGACACTAGCACCATCATAAGACTGTCCAACAACAGGCAATTCGGGAAGTCCGTAGCTGTCTAACAGGCTCAAAATTATATCTGCTAAATACGAGGCATTTCTAGCTCCTGAACAGGCTACAAAGCCTAAGAACCTTTGTTTGACAGCTAGCTATTTAGCAAATCTGACAACCACGGAGAGTTGTTCCTTCTGTGGACTCTTGTTGCGTCTGCCATAATGGATATCACTCCGCAATCTTTTATTTCAGCTGTATTGTCCTCGCGAACGATTTCAGCAATTATTTTCATCAATTCATTTTGTTTTGCTACTACAGTAGTTCGCAACCTTGTTTTTAAAATTATTTTCAAAAGTTGAATCATGCTTCGCGAATAATGCACAAAATTCCAAAAAAAAAAAATCACGGTTATCACTGACACCACTTTCATCATGTCCTCTGAAAGCACGTCTTTGGCGACTGAGACACGTCGTAAGGTCGAAAACTTTTTCCAAATAATTTCGGTTCATCTTGACAATATTCCAAGACTGTTCAAGCACCATATCATTTACTGTCTTCCAAGTACTATTAGAGTTTTCTCATTGTGCATGAATTTTACTATCGCGAAGTTTGGTTGAGCTGAAATTTTGGTGTATTTTTGGCGACAATGGAAACTCTATGGAAAATTTCGAATTGTGATAACTTCACACCGAGTCATCAGATCATCACAAAATTTACAAGACTCATCAATGGGCATTAAAAATAAGTTTCTGCCGTTTTTAAATAATGTCTGGGCAACCTTGTAGCTACCATAAGTACGTAAACAGAGATCTTTCATACGGCTGTTAGAATAAAATGCAAATGATGGATGAATTTGATACTATATTTATACAGTCAAATCTAAACTTGTAAAAATCCCAATCGCACAAAAATCGCACCGAATTATTTATATTTTTAGCACCTGGAACTTGCGTTTACGGTATCTCGCGACCGGATAAAATTCATAGGATATACTGGTCTTGAGTAGATACAGGTCTGACAAAAGTTTAATGAATATGATAAGAACCATGTGGCGGCTGTGTCACTATGAAAAAACGCTCGGTGAAATTGAAGTGCTATGCCTTTTAACTTCCGATGCAGTTATCAAATCATAATAAAATTCACACACATTTAACCTGAGTGTAAACCAAGTAGGTCGTAGATAGCATAAAAGTGGCAGGGATGCCATTTTTATTCTCCAAATAACTTCGAAAATTGTATTCTACGTTAATTACCGTATTGCTTACCATTTTAATACTTAGATTACGTTTTGTGAAAAAACATAATTGCATAAAACGCCAGTTTATAAAAGTGTTCTTACCTAAATACCTGTATATTTCCTAGTAGGAATGAACAGATAATCTTAATAAAAAAAGGATGATTATAATATTTATTTTTCTGGGAGGGGCCAACCTAGGGTCTGGGGGGGTCCCGGCCCCCCCTGGCCCCCCCTACGGCGCGCCTATGACTGCAACCCCATATAGGATGATGGAGATAGTCTCCAATTGCGTCCAAGCATTTATTTTGTTGCTCAGAGTATTTTAGTTGCCTTTGTGAATTCCTAGATATTTTACCTCTTTCAGCGCACATAGGTCGGTACCCCTAACTTTTAGGGATCGTATTTCGATTTTTCTGTTTGTCGTCACTACTAATATACCTTGCACCCGTTTTTCGGGTATACCGCTGTCACGTACCTAGCTATTAAGTAATACATGGTCAGATCACACTAGTTTTGAAAATCACTCATTTTCTGATATTTCTATTCATTCTCTCAAATTTCAGCGAGAACCTAAATCACATTCCAGAGCCAGACGGTCATCTTGACCTCAAGCGTCGAGAGAGGCGAGCAGAAGAGTTTATAGCTCGATTCTGTCGTAACTACCTCTATCAGATTGGTCGACTAGTAATTGAAACTCAATTTTTTATCAACTTCCAATCCAACTTCTGAGTAATTTATTTTCAGACCGAAGAAATTCGTTTGGTTCCCAAGGATCTGTATTTATCGAAAGCCGACAACGAGTTCCCAACAAAAGTATGCAATTTGTTCAACATTTTAAGTCAAGCCATACAATCCTACCAAAAGCATATGAGCAGCTTCATTGTGGATCCGAACCCTAAAAAGCTTAGTTCATTGATCGAATCAATAGCCGAAGCAACGAAAATGTGTGTTCATAAGAAAATTTTCGAAAAAGTTGATCCCAACGTGCAGGTAAATCAAGTTGCTCGGCTGCAGATAAAAACATTAGTGTTAATGCCATCGTTCTTATTGCAGGAGCTGCTGCGAAAAATGAAACATCTAAAGGCATTTTTAGCCGATGCCCAAGAACAAAAGCTCAAAATGCCACAACCCAAGCCGAAAAAATCTAAAAACGTTAAAGTTATAAAGGTAAAAAGTCCTATCATTAGAAGAGCTTGACAATTATAATCGACCCAATTGAAATTACAGAGTGCTCCTAGCGCATCGAAGAAAGCTAAGACACTTTCGATGTATGATACGGTACCAGAGAGTCTAGCTGGAGCGAAACGAAAAAGCTACAGTTCGAAAGGAACAGCACGGTCAAAAACAAGTGTTCGAAGTTTAATAGTGAAATCAAGCTGTGATTCGAGACTCGGGCAGCAGAAGCCAGAGAAAAAACCATCAAGGAAGGCATCATCCGTGAAAGTGGCTAGTAAAGACTCATTACAACCTCCTCCACCACCTGCTCCAAGCAGGGCAAAAGTTTGCATCGCAGAGCACAAAAATAAAGATGATGCACTCTCATATAAAACTCCTCGAATCGATGATGTTCGAACAGCCATTGAAAATATCGAAGCAGATGACATACTTGTAAGTGTTATTTTGAGCTGAACTAATGAATCGGTGTAATTGATTATTCTTAAAGGACGACGAATTACCTTTCATAGATGAATATATGACTGAAGATATTATGGCTCCTGTAAATATGCGACAAAATTTGAATACTCTTCAAGGCGACGACGTTCAGGGAAAATTCGGGGGTAATACTGCATTGAACGCATTAGCGTCGGTAACTAACCAGCAACTGCAGCAAATACTCGGCCCTTTGATGTCTTCTTTAGAAACGGTCATCTCGAATCAGGTATGTTATGTTTGATGATGAATTTTGAATTTTTCATGAATTTTCAACTAGAAAACACTTATACAAAAACACAACACGTTTAGTTAAAAAACCTTTTTTATTCTGAATAAAATTCGAAAAAATCTAATTATTATTCGTTAGAAAACGTTAACAAAAAATATATGAATTCAGTGAATCGATAGTTAGGCGCTTAAGCGATATAATACAAAAAAATATTGCCAAAAAAATTACATGCATACTTGTCGAATTTCGAATAACTGGCTAACAAATGCTAAGCCCTAATTTTGTGTTTCTAACGTTCTTGATGTCGTTGTATTCTTTAAGCGTAGTCATTGGTCTCTTTTCTTTCATAGCTTAGGTATTATTATAAATGTATACATCATATATGCTTAACAGATAATCTTAAAGCAATAAGCAACGGAAAAGAAATCTTCAAATGTATCCACGTTTCATGTTACAATACATTATAAGTTCACAGTTTCGTCAGTGGTCGGATAATTTTGCACAATTTTATGAAAACTCGCGAAAATTTCTACAGCCAATTGATTCCTTCCCGTTATTCATTATTTTTGAAAGATTTCGAATTTAGTCCACACGTTATCCCAAAACATTTTATCATAAATCGTCAACAAATTCTTAATTTACACAGTACATGTTGTGCACATCGGTTTATTATCCTCAACCGCAAACGTATCACTCGTTATTGCCTTGTTGCATTTCTGATGAATAAATTTAAAAAAAAAAGATTGTAAGGAATATTCAGATGGAAGTGCGTACAGTAGGTGTTACCTTGCATTTGAAGCAATCTTTATGCCATTTGGCATCAAGTGCTATGACAGCTTTGTCCAAAATAGGCAACGTACAACCCGTGCATTTGGACGCGAACATCTTCTCGAAATCATCCTTACAGTAAGCTTTACCATCACGTTCATAAAACAATGCACCAGCTATCGGTTTACTACATGTACCATTGCAGACGAAATGCTCTTCGTGCCACGTTTCACCAAGAGCTTTTATCACTTTCTGGAATAGGAAAGGAGACATCAGGTACCGAAAGAAAAGAACCTGTTAATTTTTGTTTTTAATCTACAATTTCCAACTACTTGAACCACGCTTTTTAAGGCAAAAAAGATTTAAGTGACACGTATTTATGAAACTTTACTTTGTTTAATCAATCACGATGACATCAATGGCCTCGAGATTTCCATTATTATTTCATTATTTTTCGTCGTATGACCAGATTCTTTCATTGACCAGTCTGTTTCTGACTCAATAGCACAATTAACAAATTAAGCAACTTAAAAGCAGTTTATTAAATTATGTCCTCATCAGACCCACCCACCCACTCACATCCGATCTCGACGTATGGCCACGTCTACTATTTCTACGTAGCCTAAAAATAATTGTAGTTTAAACACTGTGAGTACACAATTTTCTTAATGGCTTGTCTGTCGTTGTCGGATGAGATGAACCTGTTGCTAAAATTAACTCTAAATAAACAACAACTGGAATGACGAAATGAGTTCAAGTGTAGCGCAGGCCGAAAAATAATGACCACCAGCCGCACACGCTAAAATTGTGCGGTGTGAATTACTCACACCATTATTTAATCTACTCACCTCACGAATTGGTTCTTTACAAGAAAAACACACGTCCGAGTATTTGGCTGTGAAACACGTAACACAAACTGGCTCGCCGTCTTTTTCATTGAATGTCGGATCCTTGATAGGTGATCCACACTCACGACACACAAAATGCTCAGGATGCCACGATTTGCCCATTGCCGTGAGAATTTTCTGTGTAATCACCTGATTACATTTGCTGCATTTGGCTTCTGATGACTGAAATTAAAAGAAAAAAATATATAAAATGTCGAGCAAATTAGCATAAGATTTAAGTAAAAGTTACACATATCAATCACAAAAGGTTTGTTTATTATCAAAGTGAGTGTACCTAGAGTGCCGCAGCAGCACCGAAGACTGAAGATTCTTTCATTATGAGTTTATGATGGAAAATTTAACCTATCCTTTTTTAGCAGGACGAGATATTTGATACTGCTTGGATACTCTTTTCTTCACCATGTACTAGCTTTATTTAACAATTCAAAAACAATCTTTGCTGTACTTGCCACCAAGCTATCTTAAAAATCTCGCATCCAAAGCATGAAAAAGATTATTGCTCCATTCAGAAACGGATGCAATGTTTTTCTTAGAGCGCGATACAAGTTTTTGACAAATGGTCAAAAATACTCGTAGAATGGCTCTTGGCGAGCCTAGCGTAAATTCTAATAGGCACCATCCGGCAATGGCTACCTGGCGATATACTTAAAAATTGGGTTCTAAAGGCACTAGTTTTTATTTAAACAATTCAAAAATTTGTTCATTAAAGTATATTTGTCTTAATAATAATCCTTTGTCGCCAACAGGCGTTGTACAGCATTTTTTGGTACCCCTATATTTCTGTAGAAAGATATATTTGAAAAAAAAATAAGCAAAGAAAGTGAAAATTGCTTATATTTTTAGCTTAGTAATAGTAAAATTTGAAAGATTTTTTTACCCCATACGGGTATAAGCGCCTAGCTGTGTAGACTAAGAAAATTTGTAAAATTCCGATTTACGATAGCCCCCTGCAGTTGTCAGATCATTACGAAATTCACAGAATACAACGGTACAAATTAATCGGCATAAAACTAAACTTTTGTGGTTTTCGAAGAATGTACAGGCGATCCTGTAACTGCGGCAGATCAGATTCCTTCGAATAGTCGAGTCTCATGGAAATTTTACGCATTTTAGGAGAAAGATGCAAACGATTGATAAATTTAAAATCAAATGTTGCAACATTTCTCAACGCACAAGAACGTTAACTTCTCACCAAATCAACTCCGAAAATTTATCTAACCTCGTAACGTCCGAAGTAACAATTGGATCGAAACAATCACGCATAGAGTGTGCTGATATTTGCGAAAGTGTTCGTAGCGGTTGGTGCAGCTTTTAATTCCAATTAATTTAAATTATTTCGAATTGCTTTGAATTGATTCTGCTCTTCTCTATCGGTCATTATGATTTCATCAAACCAACTTGCAGATAAATCCTTTTCAAAATCGTTGATATAACGACATTGACAGTTAAAATTCATTCAGTTGCACCAACCTTCGCGCAACCACAGCGAATTCAGCAACCTTAGCGAATGCGCCAGCTTTTCTGTCCTGGATTGTTTTTTTTTTTTGCGCCATTGTTCTATTCTGCACCGGACCAAAAAAACACACCTAATCACAGGTTTCGTTGATTTTAAACGTGAAACAAGAGTGCTATTTTTTTGGCAAGAGGCTGCCCAACACTGAGGATGTATAGATAGATCTTACTGCTAAATAAGCAGCATATGTCCATACCACCTAAATGTTTAAATATAATCCTACAACTTTGAATGATCAAAACGAAATTTACAGAACAGGCTGGTTTCAACAAAGAGCAGGTCCTGAAGTCACTTTGTGATGGCGACCGGATAATTAACCGTGTACTGAGAAATACTCGTGTAATACACAAAGTAGGGAATTCGAAATTTGACGAATGGCGAACGAGTAAACCTGCATTGCACAGACTCAACAGCATCAATTAAAAAACGATAATGACACCAAATTTTACAACAATATTCGAGGACACTGCGCACACCAGGAAATATCAGCAAACAGGCCAGGACCCTCTAAAGGCGCAACTACACTCTCCCCGAACGTTTCGTTGAGCAACTTGTAAAATTACTTCCCTCCATGTTTTGGCTTGTGAAAAAAACGGGGGATAATAGACGCGGTGACCATTTACACTCTCAGTTCGCCAACATTTGTCTCTGTAATTTCGGCATAAGAATGAAGTCGCACAAGCGCGAGGTCTTGGACGTGGCATGCAAGATGTGGTCATCAAATTTTAGTTTAGTATCAAACACCACACTCAGGTCCTTGAAATTATCAACAGAACTGATGAAAGAGCCAAGGATGGAATAGGAAAACGTGATGCGAGATAATTCATGTAAAAGACATCAGGGAGCATTTAGCAACATTTAAATTAATACAATTGACAGAGTGCCAGTTGCCCAGTGCAGATAAGTCATCCTGCAGCTGATAAAGTCATCCTGCAGCTGATAAAGTCATCCACCGACTCAATCAACCTAAATACTTTCAATTTGTCAGCATGCAAAAGACACGGGGAGCTAATGAGAGACGGAAGATCATTCATAACCAGGAGGAAAAGCAGAGGATCAAGAACCGAGCTTTGAAGAACATTAGAGGTAGGATAGAGAGGGGAAGAAGAACAAGAGTTAATCGTTATGAAGCTACCATTACGTAGGTTTGAGGAAAACCAGCAGCGGAGAGTTTGATCCGATATTTACTTCATCGCAACAGAATACAAATTCCAATTATAGCAATGAAATAAGAAAAAGATTAAAAAAATAAAGATTACAAAACGAAAATGCAATTCAACAATTTAATGCCCCAACGCTCAGATCGAGAATAAATCTTTTAAATGTCTTTTGAAAGTACAGAACGATTATGGCAGAGTTCCAAGCCCCAATTCATTATGACGTCTAGGAATTCTGACGAAAGAAGAAGAGAAGTACACATTTGTACGCGTGAACGGAACAGTGAAGACTTCGTGATACCTGTTGCCACGTAACGAGCTGCGAGGTCGGAATGAATCGATGAAGCCTGGTATGATTCCTCACTGCGATTTGAACAGGAAGCATTCGTCAAGCAATAGACGGCGTGACTCCAAGGAAGGAATTTGAAGAAAGGACAAGCGGGAAAATGAGGAGTATGGGATATTATATTTAAAAAATAAAGAGCGTGTGAACCTACGCTGCACACACATCAGAAACTACTTAAAAACGACAGTTGGCCAGCACACAAGACACTGCTTTATTACATCTCATACAAAAATTGTCATTTCGCCGCTCTTATCAGCGTGCGAAGGGTGGCACATAAGCCAAAATCGAAGGCCTAAGAAAGTCACATAAGCGGATACCCTCTCCTTTAACCTAACATAATAGGGTCGTTGTAATTTTATTTAAAAAAAATGTTAGTTGTTAAGCTCAGCTCTCCAATAATGGGAATATGCAACAAAATATAGTGGTAATAATATATTAGTAATTTATTAAAATAATCTAGTAAATTTAAGATCAGCTATATACTTTTATCGAAATTTTCAATGAAACGATTGGATGGCATTTTACGTGAAATTGGGAAATACGACTTTTCTGGCACCAATGCTTCCAACGAAGCTACGGAATATCCAGCCAAAAAGTGTCTATTAATGAAAAACAGTTGCTTCTGAACTTAAAAAAACTTATACTGAATGTGAATGAATTCTCTACCAACTTTGAATTTCCAGACCAGCAACAAGTTTTAGAAGGGCAGTTGCACTTTTACATAATACTGTTTTTAATGCATAGTTTACACCACGGCAGGTCCATTGCAATTATGGCTAGCGGTTCAAAAGATTTTGTCATACTTTCTAGCACTTGAATATCTCTCTCATCATTCCCAATATTTTCAGTGTCTTTCTTTTATGACCTTGAATTTCATTACACATATCCTAATTGAAAAGCTTATCAATATCAGATACGATCAATCTGTATTATAGAACTGAACGGGCCCCCTTCAATTCATGATAGATAAACTTCAAATAAGAACCACTATACAATACCCCAAAAAACTGACGAAATTCAAAATGATTCAAATTTCGGTTTGTAGCTGATATAAAAATTCCTATCCAAAAGTATGACTCCATTGTTGAAAGTTGTTTTCGCTGATAATTAAAAGACTCGTGTTGATATGAATACTAATTATTGTTTGCCATATAAAATTTATGTCAAATTACTTTATGATACGAAAACTTCACCAGCCATATATACAAAGCGACTTATGGTGCACGAATTTTCGGCCGAATTGCAATAAGCGAAAGAATTGAATTGAATGATTGCAAAGTGATGAAGACGTGTGATGATAATGAAATATTATGTAAACTAGATATGAACGTTCAGTTATATGATGCTTTGATTGTAAAGAGTATAAGTACATGAACGAGGTTAGAGTATAGCTGTTCGGGATATTTATTTTGGCTTTGGTATCTTTTGAAACGCAAAGACCGCGTCATGCTGAAACTAGAACACAGATAGTTATTACTAAGCAATTTAGGGGCACGATTTTAATGGCAACATTAAAAATTATAGAGGATGTTATTCAATTGTTGACATTTTATTCCTCAATATAAATTGGAATATCATGAGCAACTTTGTATACACGATGTGAATGATTTCATCTCTATATACTGCCACAACTATATCCAATACTAGATAAATAATTGAATTACCTTGACTGCCAAGCATACAATCTAATAGTTTCTTGAATTCTATTTTTGTCAATTGACCGACTAGAATGCGCATGCTATCTATTAAACAAAACAAATGAAATGAACTGATCATTGTGTGGCCAGACATTTACTGTGTCACCTAAACTAGCTTCATTAAAGAGCAGCTGACAATTGAGCACCGAGAATTGGTGGTAATTGTTTATTGTACTTAAGTAACAATGTTGCGACTTGAATCTTCAATTTGAATTTTATAATTTACGCTTACTTTTTTGCATAGTTCGATTAAAGATGACCTCTGGCCATTTTTTTATGGTTTGTTTTCCTCTTACCTGCTATGAAATGGTCAGGGATTGAAAAATCAAGATTACAAGAAGATTATAAGATTACAAGAACTTCATCAGAGTAGGAATAAGGAACTTGCTTCTAGCTGGTTTGAAATACTTTGATAAAAGGCTTTTTGCACATATCCAATGTCTTTAAATTTTCGATTACGCTAAGGAGAAGACATTAACACTTCATAGCGCGAAAGATTTTTAGCTAGCAGATATAGTTGGAACTCCCCTGAAACTCTGTTTCATTAAAAATATAAACATGCACTTTTTGTTCATTGGGGCCAATTACAGTAATAAGTAATATTGATATCGTCTTTCTTTATCGGCTACTCATAAAACTTAATTAAAGTTATCGCTAAGCATTTATATATTGAGGAATACTTGTGTAAATTTCATTAACATTCGAGTTTTCTTAGCTGATCAAGTAGTAACATTGAAACAAGTCACATGCACAACTATGTGCTAAATGCGTGAGACAATAAAGATAAAACGATATGCATCTCTAGAAGTCACACCTAGTCATACAACATACACGTCAGTGTCTATATTTCAAATGTATCGATAAGTTGGCGCATCATTCTTCATACGTATAGAATAGACAAATAAATTTGCAATAAAAGTGAACTTCTATTCAATTTGTGAATCATCTAGTTTTATGTACAGTGGCTGCTTTTGAATGAAATAAAGAAAAACACTTGTGAGGAACTGCAGATATAATATGTATTTATCATTCAAGTGAAAAAATAACAAAAAAAATATAGTCCGCTACGATAAAAATTAATAGAAATCCAGATAATAGCTGATTTTTACTTGACTTCACAGCCAAAATGATGTGACATGGTTTCTCCTAGGAGAAGTATCGCTAATTCCAATAATCCTTTTGTGAGACCTTGGTTTTCGAACGAACAATGCAAAAATAACAATCTTTACTTTTCTGTAAAAATAGGGCATTTAATTCGCAATGGGTCGTCACATTCCTATTGAAGAGCGAGAGTTAATAATAAGCCATTTCAAGGAGGGAACATCTCAAAAACAAATTGCTGATATTGTTAAAAAGAGTGCTTCAATGGTGCAGGATATTATTGAACGTTTTGATGAGTCAAAAATGAGTCAAAAATGTCAAAAAAGCTCACAACAAAATTTTTTCTGAAACGGATTGCCGCTGGATCGTGAGACAGTCAAAAAAGGATCCTACATTGAGTGCCCCAAATTGACAGAGTTTGCTGAAAGGACTCTCGTCAAAAAGAGCAGCCCCAAACTATAAGGAGGATACTCAGGAATGCCAATTTAAATTGTAAGCCTGCCCGGAAGAAACCTTTCATTAATCGTAAAAACAGATTGGGCAGAATTGATTACGCTCGTTAACATCTGAGAAAGGATACTGCTTTTTGTTGGAAAACTGTCATTTTCTCTGATGAACGCAAATTTAATTTATTTTGATCTGACGATCAAAAATACGTCTGGAGGCAACCAAATACAAAGCTCAATCCAAAACATTTAAGGGCCACTGTCAAACACGGAGGTGGACATGCTATGATATGGGCATGTCTGTCGCAAGTAGGGGTCGGAAATCTGGCTTTCATCGATGGTATCATGGACAAGCACCAGTATTTGAATGTTTTGAAAGGAAACTTGCTGCAAAGTGCAGAAAAATTGAATATAAGGGATAATTTTCGATTTTATCAGCACAATGATGCTAGGCATTTATCTCAATCCGTTCAAACGTGGCTCATTTGGGATTGCCCACATGTTATTTAAACACTTCCACAGTCTCCGGACTTAAATATTATAGAGAAATCGTCATCAGGGAACACAGACAGGACCTTAAAAGAGCTTTGCAGGAAGAGTGGAACCAAATTCAGCCAAAGTACACAAAATCTGGATTTTTATTACTTCTTTTCGTAATGCATTCCTTTTTTTGGTTATTTTTTCCCTTAAATGATAAATAAACATTAAATCTGTAATTCTTCATAGCTTTTTTTCTTTATTTCATTCAGAAGCTGACAGATATTGATCATTTTTCATAAGATGCTTGGTCACATCATTTTGGCTGTCAGTCACTGTATATACCTTCCAAACAGTGTATGTGAGTGCATGGCATTTTTCAAGAGATCAAAGCGAATTAATAAGCCTTGTTCATTTTACGCAACCACACTGATGCAGCGATAATGTCTGAGTTTTTACATTATTTGTTTACTGAACGGTAGGATATGTGTATAAGTACTGCATGTCGACAGCTAAGTATACGTTTTCACTTTTTTATTCATCAGAGAAATTGCACCACTTCCTCAAAATTTATCATATACTAGCATTTACCAATCATATCAAAACGCATGTTTACATATGTATACACGCATGTATAGTTAATCTTTTGATTTCAACTTTGCATCAGAAATTTAACTTTTAAAACCACATATTAAATATTAAATCCAACTAAATCATTCCTTTGTATTGCTTGTTTCGCTTAATCAATATTTATGAACTTTGAGGGCAATAAACTTAGCAGAGCTTTAAAAATCCAATTCAAACGGCTGCTTTCAAATTACAATTAAATTTCATCATCCAATTTTTGTTGCATTATCCTACGAAATATCGAACGATCTTATCTATAGCAAATATTTTCATTTTCCGGACAAGCCTTTTTTCCATGAATTAACAATTTTAGATATACATTCAAATTCGTATTGATCTAAGTGTCAACTGGTTACTTGGTTTTTATTAGAGCATTTGTTCGCTTCCTTATCACTTTCCCTGCCTGCGATTTCGAGTAGCTCACGTTCATATTATGTAAGTCTTACCAGCTATCATAAATTTATGATTTTCTAATCTTTTAGACAAATAAATGATTCTACAGATGTCCATACGTATGAAGTTTACACGAATATGTTCCGTATGTGTTCCGTCGCGATCGTTTGAATTTTTTGCAATACTGTTCGAATAGGTAATTATCTTTATCGAATATTTTAACACTTTACTACTCGTTCTATGCTCGCCTGCATTACATCAACAAACGGACTTAATCGTTGGCTTTTAGTGTGAAGTGGGTGCAAGGGGCACAACTTGTTAGCTAATGTCGCTAAATATAAACAATGTCGTGGTTAACGCATTAAAAATCGCAAAGAAACTGAGGTCATCAGGTTAGGATCTATTGTGTTGAACATTAGGTGTGTTCAAATTAGCTGCATACAGAGTAAATAAGTAAACGTTCATATGCGAAAATTGAGTCGGTCTGACGATAATTCGGCTTTTGATGCATTGTGCAGAGCACGGCTGAAATTATCAAAAGGCAAACAGATTTTTTCTGTGTAATGTCCACTTATTAAAGCAGTATTTTTTCTGCCTTGTATACATTAAACTTGTATATTCGCAAATGTATCAAAAGGATACAGCCTTAAAAATGAATTTCCCAAGCTTTCATTATTAATCATCCTTTTTTTTATTATTTCACTGGCTTATTCTCATTTGTTGGTTAATATGTCTTATCTCTTAATGAGAGCCAAGATAAAGTTTGGAGGCTTTGTCTCTTCTACTCAATAGAATTGGTGGCAGACCGTTAAGATTTCATTGTACTGAAATAACAGCCACGTCACCCAAAACAAATTTATAGTGCATTCAGACCTGGCCAAAAAATACAGTTTTTGTGGTCTAGATAACCAGACTCAAATTTTAGAAAGAATTGAACTTTTTTTTATTCATAAATAATTTTTCAAAGCAAAAAGATTAGAATTCTGTTGCTGAAACTAAACCCATTTGGCACTTCAATACTAAGATTTTTCACAATTACGTTAACTGTGTTCGTCAGGATTTTTCGAAATCTTGTAAATCAATGCCTTCAGAAAGGTTTTCTCGGCCATTGTAATTCCCTTTAATAACTTCTAATGATAAGGTAAAAGATAGACCAACTCACTGGGCAAAAGTCATAAACATTCACAAAATGGAAGCGACCGAAGGTAATGAAAACCAATATCGATGTAAGTGATAATATCAACAAATTATATAGGAAATCAGCACAGCCCAGAAACCCCCGTCAAGCATATGCTAGACACAAACATTATATCCCAAAAAAAAAAATTGAAAAATACCAAACAAAACACTACATGCTTCCTTGCGTATATGAAAGATTACTTTTTCAATGAATCTGTGGCATTCACCTACCACTTCCAACATGTTTTTAGCCCACCGAAAATTTTTTTGATCTTCATTTTAATATTCTCGGCAGCTTATTGGGACTGATAAATCAAATCAACATCACAAAAGCCATACGACAGAAACAGGTTGATGTAAACCAGGATCCAGGACCTAACCTACTTCATCCTTGCTTTTCATTTCTTTGTACGGAACAGTACTACCAGACATTTTAATAAATCATTATTATGCATCACATTTCCTTCTGGAGAGCTACCCCAACATTGACACTCAAAAGTGGTGACAAACGTTCATTTGAAAAGTATAGAGGACGATCAGCGATTTCTATAGTTTTTTGTTTGTCACAAGTTTGAACTCCCATAGAACCTCTCTTTGACGAACAAAAACATGATATTTAAAAAAAGGTAGGAAAAAGGAAAAAGCGGGGTAGTAAGCGAGGTTATGTTGGACATGATATTTAAAAAATTCGCAAACTTAGAGTTAACTAAAACTTCATGAATTCTTATTTTCGAAACCGAACTCAGCATATGAAATTTCAAAGTTAATCAAATCAAATATTGCCATTTCTTCCGGTGTACCGCAAGGCCGGCCTCTATGGATCAATACTTTTATTTGGGATCTTTCCGCAGTTTGATCTGCTATCATGCATCCATTGTTAAATGGGGCGAGAATCAGCCGAAGGTTCGTCACCGCAGCACTGCAAAAATATCCCATGCGAGTGATTTTAAAATTTTTAAGTGGGCCCGGCTAGGACACTCGAGGGGAGGGATTGCTGCAGAAGAGCTGCTATAGAAAAATATTTTCTTCTTACCTAATAGTTTTTCTTCCTTTCATAAAAAAAAATATTGTTTCCCATTCCCATTTTTCAATAGAAAAAAACTTTTTAAAAATTGCTGTCTTTCTCTTTTCACAGGCATCTTTATGCTTGCTTTCCTTCAAAAGAAGGTATATACATATAGTTGACAGCCGTCAATCCTTAAACAAAAGAATCAGGCTCAAAGATCTTGTCAGTAGCTCCATATATCCTGTTATCGCCGATGCTCTTGCAGAGAAACAGAATCCAAGTAATTTCAAGACCGTGACAATCAGACACGATTCAAACTCCTAACATCGATCTTTAATGGTCGAATGCCAAGATAATATTATCAGACTATTGACTTCCTCTCCTTCCATACAACAAATAAACTATGCGCGCCTTGCTTGGGAGGCATATAATTGAGGTTAACTGTGATAGTATTATTATTTTTTAATGATAAAGAAAAAGAGGCTATCCTCTGCATACGCGCTAAATTTGAGCCGAAGCATTGATATTCTGAAACGTGAAAATGCTGGGCAGTCACAGAGTGATCCTCTTCTATTTATTTATTTATTTATTTATTTAACAGCCTCTTCTGTTTATTTATTAATTTATTTATTAATTTAACAATTTTCCAAAGCAGCAGACTTATGTCCAATTTAAACAATTAAAATAAAAATAAAACAGAAAAAAAGATTATCTAAATGACAGGAAGAGATGGAAACATGTAGAGAGGTCAACAAAGGATTTGGAAGATCTAAGGATAAAAGCCCGACAATTTGGAAGCCCTGTTATACATTATATGTTGATCGAACTTGAGTTTCGAGTTAAATATTACGCCAAAGTCCTTGATATGGACAGCAACATTAAGAGAGACAGAGTAAGAGAAGGAAATAGATGTAATATTATGCGTAAACTTTGCGACATTCAGAGTAAGTGCTTTAGCAATGCACCAGTTATTTAACGGAGAGAGATCATTTTGTAACTGAAAGCAATCGTTAAATATCTCGATTACTCTAAACATCTTTAAGTCATCAGCATACAAAAGACAAGAAGAACGTATGCAACATGGCATGTCATCAATAAACAGCAGGAACAGAGGGTCAAGAATTGAACCCTGCGGAAATCCCGAGGTAGGAAAATTGACAGTTACGACAAAAGAACGATGAACAACATAGGAAGTGAACCAGGAGAGTAGAGGACCAGAGATACCATGACTTTGAAGCTTCAGAAGAAGATGATTATCATTCACCGAGTCAAAAGCTTTAGAGTAATCTGTATAAATTACATCTACCTGCTTTTGGCAAGGCATATCCAATCACAATGGCAAGTTGGTTGAAAGCAAGTTGGTCAATGTAGATTTGCCTTTTATGAACCCATGCTGCTCTGGAGCAAGAAAAGAATGGGCAGAAGGGTATACTCTATTATAAACCACCCTTACAAGCAGTTTACTGAAACAGGAAAGGAGGGAAATAGGCCGATAATTACATATGCAAACAGGGTCACCAGCTTTATGTACGGGAAAAAAACGTTTGTTTTTTTTTCATAGAGGTACCCAAATTAATGCTTAGATTGAAAATAATAGAAAGAGGAACACACAAGGAAGAAAATAAAGACTCAGCTAGGAAATAAATAGGATAAGTAAGAAAAGAGGATAATTTTGGAGAGAATTGGGGCAGAGAAGCAGCGGAAGAAAGGAGATTTTATTACGAAAACGAAAAAAAGTAGCGAGCAAAAAGCTGGTAAACATCTTGTGAGGTAATAGCTGTTACATCTAGGCAAGATGGACAAAGGTCATCCTGTACGACATTTATTCGACGCATGGGTCTTCCTAGACAGTTATGCCCAGAAGTATGTCGGTCATAGCTCTGCAAACTTCCCTACTCTTACTGAGGAGAAATCTCGCAATAGCATGGTTGGGATCTGAAGCAAGATCTTAGTGTCTGACCACATAAAAAGTTATCCAACTCTCTTTGCGGGAATCAACTGCCCACTTCCAAAAAATGGAATGTGCAGATACGTTGTTTGGAGTTCGACTTTGGTGATTTAACCATTTCTTCCTCTATTAAACTTGAAAAATGATTTTAAAAAAAGAGCTTCATTGTGCGGAATTGACACCGATCAGATATACTGTTTTCTCCCTTTGCTTCTGAATGAAAAATGAAAATGTGTTGAGCGAAAAAGCAGCAGATGAATGGAATTCAGAATGCAATTGAAAGTGAAATTGGAAAAAAAAATATTTGAAACCATCTTATCATTCCGTGTGCTCCTCGTTCCACACGATGCACCGAATACTAACTTCCACAACCAACAACGTTTCGTACCACTGAATCTTAATCTCAATAGATTCTTCTATCCTAATGAATCGAAGTCGTCATACACATAATGGATAAGCAGCGTACGTACACATGATTTTAAGTATCATCTGTGCACTGAAAATAATGCTGATCGCATCGCCTACAAGCTTTCTCGCTCAGAGAAACAGTACATATACACGTACACAAACCACTTGCTATATTAGCTTCAAGCAACAAAACCCCTTGGAAACCCATATGAAATTCAAACCAAACTTGTTAGTAGTGTCGCAATCCAGCTCAAGCTTTTTGTTTACTTAATTCGAGAAAAACGATTATTAAATCTGAAAAAAAAAAACGCTGCGATAGCTGTCGTTTCCAATAAGTACATCATAGTGATGATTAGTCACGGGTAACTTAAGATTTTCCTTAGCGCGGCACGCACATATTAGGTATAAACATTGTCAAGATTCCGAAATCTGCCCACGACACACCGACGATTCCAATCTGGGTTCAAAGTTGTCTGGACTGGATGGACCTGCTGCTTGCTTCAGGCTAAAGATGAAGAAGCTGTTAGCGCAATGTGACGCATTCCTTTCGCAGTCAGATGACTATTGGCTACCAAGGTCATTAACAGCTCAGTCAGAACATCATGAACAGATGCAAAGGGTGTCTCACAAATTAGATACAATTTCGAAACATCTGATTATTTTGTATGGTAAGAAGGTCGTGTGTAATCATGACACTATCTGCCTTTTTTGCGGGTTTTTTTTTAACGGTGAAATATCACAAACCATGACACCACTCGAATGAAGTAATTACAAAATTACTGAAAAACCCAACCAATTATCGAATGGAAAATATAAATGGGAAAACAGATGCGGAAAATCTTATGGAAAATTCAACAAAAACATGTAAGCCAATACAGCCCACGCTGCTTTTTTACCAGATGGCTTGTTTCACACCTACATTCGAAGCCCTTAATTTCATTAAATAACTAAATTTAGCTGTTCTAGTAATTATTCAAGTAATAACTATACCTTTTATAATAACTAAAATCAAAAACTTTTCAAGCCACCCATTAAATATAGAATGTCGAGTTAGCAGTATGTAATCTTAGACAGAAACTATTTAAGTGCAAACCGCAAATTATTTACAGAAAATTGCTGAAAAGCAAATCACAGAGAAGCAATGGGTACTACTCAGAGCGCATGAGTAATAGTATATACAGTGAGGAAAAATGTTTATTTGTTCGAAACTCGCATTGATTTATTATTTTACCAACCTGGAAATTCTAATTCTAGTAGGTGCACGTTATCCACTGTTTCATTGAACTCGAAAGCTTTTTAGGCGTCTCCAAGAGAGTGTATATTTGTAGATATATAGTGCGGTGAATCGAGTAGGTGTCTTTCATCGATTCGTTTGTGGACAGATGACAATATGTGATTGGTGTCAATGCAAAAAAGAAGTCAGGGTTTTCAGATTTTTTTGAGTACAGTAGTCAAAATTTGAGATATTTTTACCGATTGTTTTTAGTTTCAATTAATTCAGAAAAATTAAAGCAGATATATAGTTCATGGATAGCAGGGATATTGACAAAATTTATAGCCGTAATTCATAAGGCCACTAAACGAAACGTTGAATTTGATATCCATGCAGTTGCAAAGAAACTAATTTCTTTTTACTCGAAAGGAACATGAAAATGGCACTAAATTAATGCCTTAGGTCCATGTTTTTTAATTTTTATGTTGAATTTTTAATGTAGATTTTTTTTATATTTTTTTTTTTTATTTTTATGTTTTATGAAACAAATAATACATATCATTTTGGAAATTAATTTTTTGTCAACAAACCGTGTAGGAGGTCAAGCACTGATGTGAGCAAACCTGATAACAAAGTAACGGTTTCGACCTTGTAAACAGACAAATTTAACTGATATTATAATAATATTACACAATAAATTAGCTCGTTAAACTTCAACCCTAACATATACGCAAGAACATAGCATATTAGAAGCAGTTTATTGCGTCATATCACTGATATTTTTTAATGGCTTTTACAAAATAACGAACGTGGACTTAATGTAGTTTGTTATTGATGTGTGTTTGTCAAATAAATTAAACAACTGGGTTTAAAAGCATGTCAAAATTATCAAATATTTACTTGTTTATGATTGTGCTTGTCATATTTTGTTGTTTGTAGCAACATGCAAACTGTATGAAAAAATAAGAAACCTATTATTTGGCTCCTAAGCTATGGCTGGGAATAATATTATAAGTTGCGTGAGCAAATCTTCCACAGTGAGAAATTTCTGCTATTTGCTTATTTAGGCCTCAAATTCAAATTGAGCTAAATATATTCAGCCACACATATGTCTATTTCGACCTTTTATTTTAGAACCGTATGATTTTTCTGCTTGAGTTGCAAAAATTTTAAAAACGAAACTCTCCACAAAATGCTGACTAAACTTTCGTCTTTCGTCCTTCCAAAACAGTTGCCAAAAACGCAAATTCTTATGAAGACTTGATTATTTTTTCCATAACTAAATCGACAAAATATTTACAAATTTCACGAAGCTCCTTTCTTTCTATCAATAACTTAACATTCAAAAAAACAGAGTATCAACCTTAAAGAAACACTTCTTCGACCGTAATTAGAAGATGAACATTTAGTCCATGCACATATAATACTAGACGTCGCTAATTCGCAGTCTAGTAAACAACCAACCATATGCTTTTATGCTATTCTACGAGTACTATTTAAATGACAAATGGAAAAGCATAGTAAATAATTCTTATTTATGTACATTGCAGCGAGTTTTGTATGGCTGCTTGTCAGTCTGAACTACGTCTGCATAAGGTGTTCATGCGGGTAAAACCGCTTAATCTGAAAGTGATTTGCAGAGGAATGGATTATGAGATTAAGAAGGGAATGATTAGGAGGCGACTGATTGGGGTAGGTTAGGTCTCTTCATCGGGATGAAGAAATGATTTGTTTGGTTATTTCCTGATACACATGATACCAAAAAAACAGCGCATTCACTAACTGAAACAGAATTTTCAACTTTAAATCCAAAATTTGCACAATTTGACAGATTGTCGAAGAAAATAAGTATTAGAATCACTTTTTAAAAAAATGCATGTATTATATATATTACGCCCAAAAATGTGGGACAGGTTCAAGTAAAATTTTCATATTTTTCGAAAAACGAATGCAATTTTTTTTTAATATTTACAACTTCAAACAGTAATTAAAAGTAAAGACAATTGCGAATTATAAAGCCTATATTCTCGATGCTCATACACTGCCTGTATAAAATACTGAATAAATTTGTTAATATTGATTGGTACTTAGTTACAGAATAAACATTTGCTTGTAGCACTAAATTAAACTATCACTTTCCATCTTTAACGCTATTTTCAGCCGAAAAACCTCAATTTTGAATACGAGCTAAACGACAATATATTCCACGTAGCAAAGAACCACTGATTATACCCTGAAAATACGCTTTACACATCTTTAATTTATTTTTTTATATTCCTCGGCATGAATCGTATTTTTTGACACGAATGGAAGCAGCAAAAGTATTCAGAGACATGGTGAGATATTAAGCAGATATGAAAATCCATTCGGGCTTAAAATTGTGATACCAAACGGAAACGTGTTTCTAGTTCTTACTAGGACTAAGATTCAGCAATTCCATCAACTCTTCATTATCAAACTAACTACTTTCTTTGTGGAGACTAAAACCTTCCAAACATTTATTGGGCAAAGTCGTCTGCGCTACCTGAATCTAAATCACATCTCATATCAATCAGTTTCACCAAAGTTAATACTTTTATGAATAACTGTGCACTTCTTCATTTCAATTCTGCTAATTATTATTTGGATCGTATCTTGGATCTTGTCTTCCCCAATATTCCTGCCAATCAGCATGAAATATCTAAATCTCTCTTTAAATTCGATTTCCCCTCGTAAATTTAGCTTCCATGCCAGATAGTCCTTATAACACTAATATAACTTTTTTCGTGATAGCTATATCGGCTTGTTGAACTACCTTTTACGCTCGTTTGATTGGGCCAATAATTTGTCACTATTATCTTGTGATGTTTCTGTTTACTACTTCTTGTGAAGCTATTTTCTTCGGTTCATTCCAATTTTATATCCTTAACGGTAAAAGCAACCACCTTCGTTTACATAATCCATAAACTCAAGCATTTGCTTCAAAATTAAGTACCGCAAAATATTACATGATCGGGTTCACCTCTTGATTGTGTCTACGATAAACAGAGGTCAGCTACAAAGATGATGTGTAAGACCACTAGTGCTATAAAATACAGCAGAGCAAATTAGCAGAGGCTAATTTAAGATGCTTACAGTTCACAAATATAATTTTCTCTACGACAGGCAAATCCATCGTTTCCAAAGGCTTTTCTGAATCCAAAAGCTTTTCTGAATCCATCGGCTTAAAACTAAAACTTTCTTCTAGTGCGGGCTTCAATGGTCCTCGAACAATTTTCTTGAAAAAGCCAATAAGTCTCCGAGTCTTCCACGATACTAAACTAAAGCCTTTCCTGCTTTCTGAAAAGTAGTTCATTCACCCCATTTTTCAATCTGGATTTACAACCATTCCCAAATCTAAAATGTATTATACTTCACTAATTACATTCCCAAATCTCTTGTTAGGCCGGTTCGATGTACACGCTATATATACTGACTTTTCCAAGGCATTTGACAATGTGGACCATACCATTTTCCTGTCGAAATCACAGCAACTTGAATTTTTTTTTTGTCTGGTCTCCTCATCATGAATGCAATCATAAAGCAATCGAATGACTCCAACGTAAGTTTACTGGAACTCTCCATAACAAACATAACTTTCTTACTTGAAATACCCTGATCGATTGACTTGACTTAACCTGGAGCCGTTGCCCAATCACCAGATTTTCCTAAATCAGAGTATCCTGTTTGAACTATGTTTCAACATCCCAAATCACCATACTTTTTCGAACATAACTCCTTAATGCTTTCCGCGGCACTCGATGCTCCGAAACATTTACAGCAACGTTTGCAAGGCCTTCTGTTTATAACCATTCGACTTCGCTTAGAATATTGAGAAAGCACAATTCCCTGGAGCTTTGTTCTCCGACTCAACTCATATCCTTTTTCAAAATAGCTTTATGAAACAAAATAGTCAAAATATAATTGAAATTTTCTGTATGTTGCTTGTTATTTACAATAAAATAGTTTTTAAATAAAAAACAGTTTCTTCAAGAAAAATGCAGTATGTTTAAACCCCGGTTTTTTATGTTACTGGGGATTTGTTTATATGTCCAGTAAAATGGCTTTCAGTACCTACGTACACTCTCAACCGAAACAAAGAGCGATCGAATTAGCGTCTCTGTAAAACTTTTTGCCAGTTTTCCAGCCAATATTCTCGATAACTCAGTGAGGGCTTCTTTAACAACGACCACTGAAGCTAATCTTTTGGCATCCAAAATATATACAAATAGAAAAAAAAGTCAGGTGACGTGTATTTTATTAGCATAAGGACAATAGGTTTTTTTGGGTTTGAAATGAAAGAAAGATTTTCGAATACATTTTAAGGAAAATCAATGATTTTGTGAGTAACCAGAGAGACAACCTGATGCTGCAAAGAGCTTCATTCGATGAACCATCTAGAAATGAAACGGGCTATTATTTCTAAAACCTCTTGAAGTATTTGAACTGATAGTGGCATAAACTGCAATAGACTATTTCACTTTGTCCACCAAAAAACAATACAGCTGACTTCGACATCAGAGTCTGGGCAATGTGGGACAGCCCATTACGGGATACCCTTGTGTGATGAGATTACATCAGACAAGCATTCGTCAGCTAGTGAATACCAGTATTAAATTACACGCAGTCGAATTACCGACAAAAGGTTTGCCACAGTTATAATGCAAATAGTAAACCTTTTCCAAAGACAAGTGTCAGAAGAAGAAGTATTTTGCTTTTATACTCACAGCACATTTAATTCCTTACCAAAGCTGTATTACCATCATAGGCTATCTCTTCAGCTTTAGTATTAGCACAGAAGAAAAATTATCCGAGATTCTCCGAGATAGTGGTCGCTGGGCAACCTGCTGTAGCAGAAATAATCTGAATTGGATTAAAAAGTCAAAAGCTACAATGGGTTTTGTTTCTTATCCAATGACGGCCACTAAATAATGATCATCCACTGATTCACTTTTCATCCACTGATTCACTTTTCCGAAAGTAGTCACAAATAGTTCAGTATCAAGTGGCATTTCGTATCGGTTAGGTTTGTGCAAACTGGAGTTAGATGTAAATTATTTGGTATTATTTTATTTATTCTATTATTTAGTTTTCCTCTACAAATCCAGCAATAAATTAAATTTACATTGAGCAGCCAAAGCCATTTTTGCATTGAAAACAATTCCATTATCTCATTGGTAGATTTCTCTCTCAAAGTTCCCTCATCGATCAAATTTACAAATTCACTAAGACTTCCTCGATTTCCGAAGGTCAAAATTCACATCACCTCACACAACAGACATTCACGTATCATTTCATAATCAACGCGCGACCATTAAAAAAAATGCTGATATATTGTAATGTGCAACCATGAGTGCTGATAAGTCGAAAATAGCATTTCTTTCTCTGAATCATATAGGTATGCATACATTAGTATACGTGCCTGTCCATTTATTTTCAGAGATAATGTTTTGCTTACCAAGTCCTTATGGTTTCGGAGAGAGAACTTAAGTCAATGTACATAGATTTAGTAGCTCAGGCATCAAACGCCGGTAGAGAGCAAGTCTAGCGATTGCCTGATTTGATCTATTGGTGCAATGTCAACTAGATTAGATAGGCGAGCAAAGGTGATATTGACATTAAAAATCAGTGTTAAACCAAAAAACTACGTCATTCTAAGAGCATAAAATTGTGTCAGGTATAAAAAAAACAATCAATAATAGTGCACAAATCCATCATAGCACAAATTAATCCGTAATAGTGAAAGGTCATCAAATTGCAACAACGAATTAAACATCTGTTGGCAAATCATTTTGCAACATACTTTTGTTGAATTTTTTGATTGAAAAATGCCGGCTTTTTCTTTTGCCAAATAAGCTTTTGTCCCGAAGTATGAATCAACAATCGCTGCCCAAATGTTGCCAGCACAATCACACGAATATTATGCAAAATATGTTCATAATCAGTAGCAACAATGTTAATGCATGTAAAAATTACAGATAGTAAAAATCATTAAGGTACTCACCATTTTGTTGATGTTTCAAAAAGATTGACTCCTTTTAAAAACGATATATTCCAATTCAAATGATCAGCACAAATCTAACTTGCTGTTGTCAACTTTCAGGCTAGTGGGTCCGGTGGTGTCGACGTTAATACAATCCTGAACAACTTGATTCTGTCACACTTAACTGGCGTCGGTGGTGTGGATGGTACAGGTCCTTCTGCCACTGGCGAGGAAATCTTTAATCAACAATATCAAGACGGAAACGTTATCAATAACGGCCTTCGAAACAACACTACGAACTACAGTATGTATTTAAATATAGTTCTAAATATGATTTGATTTTTATAAACGAGACACTTCGAACAAACGACAATTTTCTTAAAACATTCCACTTTTCTGAAGCTTTCAACATTGGCCAAGCATATGATAACAACGCGAATTGCGAACGAGAACTGGCTGTGCAGAATCAAAAGCGTTTGCATGAGACCCAACCGCGAGCTGCTCCAGCTCCACCAAACACGTTTTCCATAGGGGAGCTTAGTAATCATGACGATACCATGGCGATGACGTCATCTCAAAAACCTATGCCTACAGTAGCTACGAATGAATATTCAGCGGGTGTGATAGGTCCTAGGGTAAGGAAAGACAATGCGATTTTTGCGGAAGGGAATATCTCGGATCACGATGAATGCTACGAAAATGGTGAATTTGGCGCCACGGAATCGGAAATCCAGACCAAAAAAGTGTGAGTACTAGAATATGCTTTCTATTTGTGTAGGGGAGGGCGAGATCTTCACGACTAGCCATACGCAATTTTAGAGTCGGTTGGCGGAAGATGAAAAAATGAGAAATACATCGTTAGCATTTAATGATATCATTTACAAAGCCATAACACAATTGTCCGTTATAACTTGTCCCTCCAACCCAACTGATTTTATAATTCATAGAAAATTTTATGAAAAGTTAAGCATTTGTACGCACTTATAATTAGCATGGAGCAAATCTAAGCTCCACAAGACATGTATACTGAGATAATAATTTAATTCAAATTCCAACACCTCAATACCAAATAATCATTTCAATTTCGCGCTTCCCATATCCCACGTATCCCAACTGAAATTCTCTCTGCCATCACCGGTCGCTGTATCGCGTCTTAGCCAATCGAGTTCACGAATCTCCTCACGATGCAAAAAAGTTGCGAGTGCAAAATTTCATTACATACGTGAACCGATTTTAATTCGACAACCGACCGAAGATAAGATTAGGGAAGATGATTAAATTCTTGAGCAATTACGAAAGCTCGATTTGAGCGAATTTATAAGTGTGAGAGTGTTAAAAACGTAGTGTTTAAAGAACAATTATACTCCACATATCTGTTAAAACATGGACGTGGGACTATAGGCCTTTGAACCGACACCCACTTGCCCGCGAAAAAAAATATAAACAGGAAGGAACTAGACGAGTAGTTAGTTCTTGATCATCCAAGCTGTTGTGTACGAGTATATTGTCTATGAATTGACATTATCAACTTGTACTATGCTGCTTATCGCATCAATTCGTTTCTATATATGTGTTATGAAATCTTGATATTTATAAGAATGATAAGATTACTGGTTATAATTTGGTCCTCTTACTCATCGTTTGTAAACGCGTACTAGCATATGTAATTAAGCGTTCACGGAAGTAGTAAAAGATTTTTGTGAATTTCAAGGGCTTATTAATTGAGATCGACTTGTTTACTTAGAATTGCCCTGAAAAACATTAAATGCTGTTGGATAAAGCAGCAATACAGGCCATTAGCCTTCAACAGACAGGTATAAATCAGGAGACCTTAAATCCTGGAGGACATCCGGCCCATAATAGAAATGTTGAACCTCAGCGATCAAATAAAAACGGAAGCAGCATTCGGGAAGATTTTCAAGGTCTCGATTCCATCAAGAGACACAAGGTATGATGCCCTACCTCCCTCATACAAAGGAGCGCAAATGTGGGATTCGGATGGTTCAAAGATGGATTGTGGAGTAGGAGCAAGAATCGTAGGTGCCAAGTGCAAAATACATTTCCCTCTCCCAAAGAACATCCCGATCTATCAAGCAGAACTATCTGCCGTACTAAAAGCCTCACAAATTATAAAGATAAGAAAAACTTAACCCTCCGAGAACACACCTATTTTTTCGATCATCGAGAACAATTGGGGTCAAATTGACCCCAACCACTTTTGAACGTCTATAGAATCGCCGCCCCTGAAGATTTTCATTTGAAAAAATTTGTAGGTATAATTTGAGACCTCTTTTAGTAGTTCTCATGCATTAGAAGTTTCCTAAATGTCTTTAACATACCTAAAAACAGTTTTGTCGAAAATCAGTTTTTTACAAAAAAAATAGTACCTTTTTTAATTTTCAATATTTGTGGCTAAAAATTTATGTGGATACTCACAAGATATGTCAGAATCATAAAAATAGTGAGCCTTGATAAAAAGGTATTTATTTTGCATATTTCAAAAAAAGTCATAACTTCGGCAATTTTTAATATTTTGAGCTAAAAATGTATATGGATACTCTCAAAATATAGTAAAATAATAAAAAAAAATTAGCCCTACATAAAGGGTTGCAAAAAAAGGTATAATCAAACTCTGATTGCTCCGTGACATGGTCGTCTTCGGAGGAATCACTGTCGCCAAAATTGTTATCATTGTCTTCAGCTAACGAATTATTGCGTACACTAGAACGCAGATTATACGTCATATTGCTAAAAACAATAAATAAAACCACTTGCAAAATTATTTTTTGGCCTTTTTAAATTAATCTGTCGATTTATAAATTAAAAATAATTGAATTTTTACCTCAAAATTGACGTCGAGTACATATGGGGTCTATTTGACCCCTTGATCTGCTTCGAAGGCTTCTCAACGACGACTAACGACTTGGGACTGTATGCGAACGGTGTAAACTCATAGTCAAGACACAGAAATACACTTAGGATCCTACAGTACTCCCCTTTTCCCACAGGCATAAGCGCTGCAATCGGTCAAAAAGGTTTGTGGGGTCAATTTTCAAAACCCCCTGTGTTCTCGGAGGGTTAAAGGGTTAGAATTAAGATCCTATCGGATAGTCAAGTGGCTCTCATGGCCAGCAATCTTGATCAAATAAATTCAGCTATACTCTTAGAGGTGCGAGAGGGCCTAAATGAAGTAGGAGCACAGAACAAACACCAATTGATATGGATTCCCGGCCATGTGGGGCACCAAGGAAACGGGGAAGCCGATAGCAAAGCCAAAGAAGAAGCAAGAATGGGGCTTTATAAAGGCAGATACGGACAAGGAAATTAAAACCTGGAGCAAGTAAAAGATCGAAGACTACTGGCTTAATATTGAGGGTTTGAAACACTCAAAATACCTTGGCTTCGATAGCAAAAGAGCCAAAAAAGAAGCAGTGGCAATGTGCAAAAATGGCAAAAGAGCCCTATGCGGAGCATTGACAGGCCATCTTCCTTGCAAAAAGTATCACCGCAGAATAGGTGAGGAGCAGGACGACCGCTGTAATACTGTGGGGAAACGACAGAGTGTGCAGAACATCTTATCACACTCTGTCTAGCACTGGCGAGACGAAAATTCGACCTTGGCTCTGTTCCTCCCTCCCATCAGGAACATCATAAATTTCCCATCAAGGAACATATCCAGGTTCATTAGAAGCCTGGACATCCTATAGAACAAAACGCAGAGGAGGCACAATAGACCCAGGAGATCGGAGTGCTAGGTAGCCACTCCAGGCTATCAAAAAGACTGTCCTCACTTAAAACAGTTTTGCTAGATTTATTCCACCTAACCCAGATCCTAATGTAGATCATCTAACATAACGTGCTACCCTCAAAAAAAAATCTTCACAAATGTGCTATAAACAATTTTTTAACTTTTGTTATTGTTTGAATGCATACATATATCATATATGTATCATATATCTCTTCTTTTTTCTTACATATATATGCATCATATATCTTTAGTCCATAAGTATCATACATCTCTAATTCAATATCTGATTGATATACATTTCAATGCCTGGTCTTACTCATCCTCTTGCCTCATTTCATTACTCATTTGTAATTTGAATTTAAATTATATTAAAGTGCATGCACCCAAGATTCTCATCTCTATTAACCAGGAATTAATTTAAATTATAAGTCGATAGAAAGTCGACTAGTGTCATATTGTCTTAGTAATAGATTTGTGCTCACCTTTCGTCGTCCTTTTTCGGTGAAATAAAAAACATTTTAAAATTTTAAATGCATCCTCTTGTCATAAATAATATCCGAATCGGATCATAGGAAAAAAAAACACTCAATCTCAATCCGCCTCGATGTAATTCAGACCACATAACATCAACAAAGTGTGAAATTCCAATTGTTATTTCCACACAACCATTCGATACTTAACGTATCATATGACAATGCAAGCGATTATCTAACGCGATAAATTAATAAATAAGATGAACCTGAACTTGTGATCAACAGAAAACAGAGCAACGCACATTCAATATCTCAATATGTCTTATTCAAATGGTTAAATCAATACAAACAATATTCACGTTATCCTCCAACTAAAGGTGTGCTACCACAATAGGGATTCCAGTGTATCCTTCATAGCTGAATCGAACCTAATCTAGCACACTTTCCCCGAGCCAAATAAACATTCAAGGTCGGATGCGACTAATTCTGGTCGTAATCTATCGATCAAACAAATTTACGATGATATCACTTCCAGTAATATGCACTTCACAGCTGAATGCTAATTTACTCGTATTAGCTAAAGTTTCAAGAAAGTAAGGCATGGAGACTGGCGTTAGGCGTGAATTAACACAAGTTCTAGACACTTATCAATATAAACTAGACTTTATCAAAGATGTCGTCGTCGTAGCAATGCATACGTTTGAAATTTAATAAGGCTGCAATGAATTCGCGGAGGTGTGGTTTTAGAATGTTACACATTGCATCGGCCCGCATGCCAGCAGCAGCTGAAATACTTACTGTAGCATAATTTATGACCGGGAGATATATCTAATTACCAAAATTCCAGTATTTACATGAAAATGCTTTTAAATTATTTACTTTGAATAGCAATAACGAAATTATATTCATATTGTTCCGATAGATACGAAGCGAAGTTATTGTCCTCTTGAATATTTTAATTATGTTGCAAACATTAAGTTTCTTGTTGCAATGCTATTCAACCTATCACAAATGGTTACATGGCATATGGTTCCGATAAACTTAACTTTTGGTCAAGTAGGCAATACTGAGAAAAATATAAGCATCAGTAAAGTGACTAATTTTGTGACTAAGAACAACCTGGTATTATTGGCAACAAGTATATGTAATACTCGATTTGTTTTGACGATTTGATGTAAAATAAAAAATTTATCTTGTTGCTAGGCTTACTAATACAAAAAAGTAGTAAAATCAAGTTTTTGTTGGGACAAGTGCGTAAGCCAATATTTGAAGTGATTGGAGAATTTAATTATGCGATGAATCAAGTAGCATTGATAAAAATGCAGAATGAGCAGGGTCATTAGAAGAACTTGAAATTTTAGAGAAAAATACATACATATATGGTAGTGGGAGTTGAAACGAAACTTAAAAAGATAAAATTAATTTATTTTAGAAGTGTTGAAGTTTTGAAAAAATTCTCAGCTTTTTTATTCATTTGTGGAATAAGGGAAAGAATTTTGAAAGAGTGCATAGGGACGATTGGAGAGATCAAGCTGCAGGTCTCCAACCCGGCGTTGCCAAGAATTAGGTGCCTTTCGAAGATACACAAGGAAGGAAATGAACTAAGGGAAATTGTAACCACCACCAAAGATTAGCGATATAACGGTGAAAAATCGAAACGAGGTGATAGAGCGACTCGGAAGAGTGGCAGCAATAGAGGAAGATGAGCTAGTTTTATCATTTGACGTCAAGGCTCTATTCCCAAGCGTGCCGGTAAAACAAGCAATCGCGTTCTTTGAGAACTGGCTATTAGAGAAGAATAGCTCACCGGAAGGGAGGAAGAGGGCTAAAGATTATTTGAAACTTGCCTTGCATGAATGAAAGTCACTTTACATTCAGGGGGAAATACTTTAAAGCTATGAAAGGTGTTACCATGGGTAATCCTTTATCCCCACTAATGAGTGAGATATTTATGGACCTACTGGAGAAGAAACTTCATGAAGAAGGTTCGCTTCCTCGTCTCTGGTTGAGATATGTCAACGACATTCTAGCTATCGTAAAAAAGGATGCTTTGGCAGAAACTTTGCAGAAGTTGAACCAAGTCCATAATGATATCCAATTTTCAATGGAAGTTGAAAACAATGAGAAATGGAAGTTGAAAACAATGAGAAACTACCCTTCTTGGATTTAATGGTCATAAGCAAAGAAAGTTTTCTTAGGTTTAATATCTACCGGAAGCCCACATACACTCAAAGAACAACACCTTCCACGTCTGATCATTGCCATACCCAAAAAATTGCGCCTTTTAACTCGATGATCCACCGGCTATTGACAGGATCAGGAAAGTTTTAGCTCAGAAGTTAGGCATATTAAAGATACCGCGAGAAAAAATGGATTTGCCGAAAAAAATAATTGGAAACCTTGTCAAAAAGAAGAGCAAAATACAGCGTAATCTGTTAACGACGCTCTTTACACAGGAAAAACAAAAAAAACCATAAGAGTTCCAATTATTTTTACGTCAATATTCAAAAAAATTCAGGAATTTTTTGAACGCTTTGATATAAAAGCAGTTCCAACCAGTAGGGTCAAAAATTTAAGCGTCACGTGAAAGATAAAAGAGATAAGAAGGAAAAATGTGGAATATACAAAATTACTTGCCCAGAGTGCGAAAAAATATACATTGGTCAAACGAAACGGTTAGTTGGTGTTAGACTAACCGAACATAAGCGGAAAGCAGCCTCAGGAACGAAAAGGAACACAACGGTAATACGATCAGCAGTAGCGAAAGACATCCTGGAGGAGGAGCACAACTAACGTGGGACAATGTGGAGGTGATTAAGGAAGAACTGGATGCGTGGGAAAGCCTGAACATATGGAAAACCAAGCTGGACAGGCGACTAAACACAGACCAAAGAAAACTTACCACCATTGTTCAGGTTAATTTGAACATGTATTTTATGGGGAGGAGAACAATGTAATAAATACAGATAGTTAAATGTACTTAAGTATGTAATCAATAGATAATTAGCTGGTAATTAGTATTATTCAATACTTTAAAAGTAAGTACCTTAAATAAGATACCTAAGTTATTTTAAGATTAGACCGATAGACTGAAGAAGAGGAAGAGGGCAGATTACCCTCGAAATATCGATATATGTCGAGTAATTAAAATAAATGTAGCTTCAAAAGGAAATAAATTGTTTAAATTTAAATATTTTTACACGCTAGGAAAAAAATTGGTACACAATACAATGTACAGATATGCATATCATGTAGGTAGGTAGGTATCCTTTCATAGTGCCAAAATTACACGCTCGGCAAATGTTGGCGAGCTGAGAGTGTAAATGATCAGCTCGTCTATTTGCTCCTGGTTTTTTTTTCACATGCCAAAACATGGAGGGAAGTAATTGACTTAAGTCGCTCGTCAAAACCTTCGGGGAGAGAGTAATTGCGCCTTAAGATAAACCACCTTCACCTTATGACTTGCTGAAGAACGTTTTGTCGACTGTTTTGCCGGATGCCCTTACGAGACGTTTGTCCTATGTGTAATTGAGGCCTAAGATGAAGAACTCATTAAAGAGCTTCCGTGGAAAATATTGATTATTTTGAACAGTTAACAGCAAATACAACAGTCTTGTTATAATTTCGGGTACGTATGTATAATATCCATTTTGGGCCTCGCTTCTCTCGACAAGAACAGTAGCCGCTCCTAATTAACTCCTATAATGTATGTGTAATTTTATCTTTAAGGTGCAATATTTAACTAGATAGATGACCTACCTAATTTAGATAATAAAGAATAAATAAGTATTGTACAGTAATTTCTGGTTTCAAACGTCTTTCACCTTTCGAAATACTGTTTTACTCTAAATCTAACAACGTATATTATATGAGGGACTATCGTCACCAAGTCCTACCAGATACTAGCTTATGCAAATGATATATACATAATTGTGAGATCCGATCTAGCTGTACGAGAATCCTTCATCCAGATCGAGCGAGCATCAAAGACAGACTGAGTATATGGTGGTAGCATCTGCAGAAAGAACACCTAGAGTTGGTCAAACCTTCAGGGTAATTGAGCATGAATTTGAAGTAGCGCCATCTTTCAACTACCTGGGGTCAATCGTAGCAGCCGATAACATGGAGGAAGAAATACGCGCGCGGCTGCTCAAATCCAGCAAAGCCTACTACAGTCTTTCAAGGCTCTTCAAATCCCAAAATCTCACCGGAACATCAAAGTTCCTGCTGTATAAGACAATGATCCTGCCAGTACTCACGTATGGATCCAAGACTTGGGTGCTCAGCAAAAGGCACTCTGACCTCTTCATGACACATTGGGAATATTATCAGGGCAAGAATTAGTATTAGTTCCTAGTCTAGATGTTCCTATCAGAGTTTCCATTTTCAAAGGACAAAGATAGTTTTGGTGAGGTACAGGAAAAATCCAGAAGATATCGAGCTGGCTGATGCATTTTCGAAGGAGTAAGAGAAAAAGCTAACATCAATTACAAATAACCTGAGGGATAGAATTAGAATATATAGAATTATAATAATTTATAATAATTATAATAATTATATAATTAATTAATTAATACATAGAATTAAGAACTGAGGAACTGGGCTTAAGGGAACGGACTAGAAGAAGCTCAATTTTGCTAAATTGGCAATCGATTAAAACCTTGATACTCTAAATCTAATCAAGAGCTAATTGCTCGAGTACTCTTTTTGTTTCAAAGCGTAAACTACGAAAAATCAGTGAGTGAACAAAGATCAATGATTCAGTTTTTTCCGTGCTTTTTCAACCTTGGCTTTTAGAGAATCGGAAACTTTCAAAGTGAATCAAGGAACATCGTTTGGTTTCAGAAAACGTTTAATAGGAGTAAAGCAAGAACAAAACAGAAGGAATAAAACTTTGACAATGCACTATCAACGTGCAATTCCTTGAGAAAAAAATACCATTTGATAAAGCTGATTTAAGTAAATATTTTCTGAAAGTCAGTTTTATAGTTTCTTATTTAAGTCAAGGAAAACTTCAACAAGTATTGGAGGGCGATGAGGATGAAATCACACATATGGAAAAATGAGTCGGTGAAAGAGAATTTCAAGAAATGCTAGGCTAAAATTTGGTTACTAGTATTGCCACAATGGTATATTTGTGAACAACAATAAAAAGAAAGATGTCACAATAGAGATGTGGTCATAGGAGTATAAACAGATGTTGTTGGAAACTATTCTACAAATGGTATGCTCCTGATAAAACCAAGAAATTTTTTTTGGTAGCATGAATTCTTTGCTTTAGAAGTCTATTTGGTTTCTTCCCATCACTGCTGGTGTCTCTCTGACGGATAAAGAGGAATATCCAAAAATTGGTAGCTTTATCATTAATTTACTGTCCATTAGTAATTTTTTTTTAGGATGGGAAGTGATTAGTAAAAATTATCATTTTTGCCAATCAAATTTTATTTTTTCGTTTCCAGTGAATCTCAAAGTATAACGAAAAATTGTCAGTTTGTTTCAAGCTTCCGCTCCCATTTCTTTGGGAATGGTTATAAATAAATGTTCGCTATATGCTTGAAATAGTATTCAGCATAACCTTCAAACTGATACCCGCTACTTGTCAAAAATAAGTAGTATATTTTTTTGTTTTTAAATCATTTATTCTTAGCTTTCGTGTCTCATTTCCCTAATTTTGATTATTCAATATAATTTGCCTTAGTTTTAGTTTGTAGTTATCTTAAAATTTTACTTTCAATTCAATAACCTCCAGGCAAAATTCCAAGTTTTTTTCATGTAATAATACTTATTATCACTATATTCGGATTACTGCTTGTTCGTTCTGTTCTTTCTCTGACAAATTTGTAAGAAAAATATTGATTCTAGTTTCGGCTGAACTAACTAAAGATATTCTTTAAAAAACCTACCATAGGCCTACAATTTTTAATAAGCCTAATAATTAAACCATTGCTAATTAATCTTTTAAGACCGTTTAGATCATATATCTTCACATAGTCACCACAAATGTATAGACAGTTTATTATAAACTGTATTAAATTTTGTATCTTTAATCAACAGACAAAATCTCAGATATGACCGGAACGTTCAATTCACAATCGTAACAACTAACGAAGATCAGCCAGTCGAAATAACCCGAACTGACGAAAGAAATGTTCCTAAACCTGATGCAAACTCGACTAATGAAAGACCCAATATACGGTTCGCAGATACTGTCAAGGAAGATATAGTTGGTGACACTGAGGAAAACGTTTCGAAAAAGGAGTTTATTCGAAACAAAATGGAGCAACTGCGAAAACAGCGGAAGCACTTCATGGATCAAACGGTTGAAAGCCCTCTTTACGGCAATGAATTATTCAACCAACCCTGGATTATGGTTACAAAGTATTTGATGCATATTTTTTTTTTTTAATATTTCAATAGTATGATCGCATCCTTTTTTAGATTATCGCGCCAAATAGTCGAAGATGCAATCAACGATGTCGAAAGAACGATTAACTTCGGAGAAGAAATATTCGTCCGGGACTTCATTCAGATGGAACTCGAGTCATAAATTATATTTTAATAATTTTATCTGACTTGAAATTATTTTATCTGTAGACTATTTAATATTAAATTTGTTGTATAATATTTTGATATTGCAAATAAAACTTAGAAAATACTTACAGTATTGTTTTGTACGTGGTTTCGATACGGACGGATGTCAGCTAATATTTATATAATTGCTAATATCCTCCCAGGATCAGTTCGAGTATGTCAGAGAAAAAAATTAGCATAAACAATATATTTCAAATTTAATATAAACGAAGTTAGAAAATATAGAGAAAATTTTAAAATTTTTATTTTTTAATAACTTTTTCTCGATATAAATCTGCTTGCATCTACTGCCGAAAAAAAAGTAATTGAACGGCAAAAGAATGTCAATCGTAGAAACACCACGGTCTACTTCATGAAATTATTCGATTGATGGTTGCAAGGTAAGTGGATATGTTCACAGTTTAGATAGTGGTAGGGGAGTGTGTGGAAAACTCGTATAGATTACGGTAAGCTGTCAACCATTTCTTAAGAATGTAGTCAGGATAATTTTTTCATACAAGTTTTGGTAAATGTGCTGTATTTATTTATTTATCCACACTTGATTTGTGTGGGAAGGCTTTAGATAGGTTCGAATCAGAACGTTTACAATGTGAGAAGTAAACGTTTATTTTCAATTGACACTGCTGCCATGCCATTTGCTGTGAATATCTTGCTGTGAAATAAAAAATATTTACAACGTGAAATTACGACAATTCTTATGATAAGCCGCATAATTCAATTATAGACAAACTTTTCGTATACATCACCATTCAATCTAAGAGGCGACTTTGCCATAATTTCAAAGTCATGGCAGCATTTTCAAAATCTCTGAGACAACGTGGAATTTGGGAATATTATTAACTACATAAAATTTTTTGCACGAAAAACGTTTATTATACTAAGTGCTCAATATGCGAGTTGATATGAGCAGACACAACACTCTACCATATAATCGCAAAACAAGTGCATCATACTTGGGACAAAAAAATGTAGCAACTTTTTATCTGTTTAATTAATTCGGTTTCATTTTAATTTTTACAGATCGGTCTTTAAATTTAACCAAAATGTACGATTACAGAAATGAAAAGAAGAATTTGGATTGTGTGCCGCTGTCACGTATTGGAGCCTTTGATTTTCACCGAAAGACATTTTAGGCGCATGTTTGGTGTTCTCCGAGCGGATGGACTATAATTAGGCTCGCAAACAATTTTGCTGAAGATGGGACAGTCACAAAAATGCCTCATCATTGAGATTCTTCAGTTCGGACACAGGAAACTATCGCTGCTGCCATACAAGTCGATCCTAGAGATTAAACAAGGAGCTTATCTGCTCAATTAAGTATCAGCAGACAGTCACTGCAGACAGTTTTGCATAAAGATTTACACTTATTTCCTTATGAAATGCAACTAACAAACAAACTTAAGGAAGTAAACTTACCGAGTCACTTTGAATTTTGCCAGAAGATCGTTCAATTAGTGGAAAAGGACGAAACGGCAATATTAACAAACACAATTGTTGAATGTGCAGGGACTCTAACCCACAGATACTCCAAGAGACGAAATTGCATTCACTTCGAATCACAGTGCAGTGTGCAGTTTCATCAAGCTGCATTGTCGGGCTTTACTTTTTCGCACAAAACGGTTTTACAGTTACGGTCAATGGAAACCGTTACTTAAAGATGTTGAAAGAATTTTTCTTTCACATTCTGTTGGCTCCTAGGTATTCTGACCTTACTGCGCCTGATCTTTCTTATGGTATTATTGAAAACAGGAAGTTAACATAACAAAACCAACAAATTTACATGATTTACCTTCCAAACCCTTCGAAAGATAGTTGAGGCAATTCCCGTAGCAGCCCTCTTGGCAGTAATGAGTAATTTATTTTAAGAAGATGTCGCGCATGCGTCACCGAACATGGAGGCCATTTAAGTTCAATTATTTTTAAATAAAAAAAGACTTAGTAAAAATTTATTATTTATCAAGTGAATAAAGAAAAAATAGGTTAAGTGAATTCAATAAAAGTTAATAAAGTTTCTTCGCGTAGCAATATTCATGAGCCACGCTGATTAACAATAAAAGAAAAATGCAGTGATTTCCGGAAGTTGATGGGGCACGGCAGCTCTTCACGCTATTAGCCCTAACCAAAGATGAGTCTGCGGCCGGAATCGTCAGTCAAAACCGACCGGTTTTAGAGCAAAAAAGGCACTTTTTGACGTACGCAAACATGAGTGAATTTAAGTGCCCATACAACGCATAAGCGAACGTATGTCAAGTCGTATCTCATTACCACTTTACGTACGGACAGCTCATAGTAAAAATTGAGCAAAAGGTTGCTTAAGGAGCATGCCACTTTTCTGGCTGTTCGGTAAGTTATGTTTGGGTGCAACATATGCTTTGCGTGGTTTACCTCGGCGCATACGTCAACGTACGGACGCAGACTCATCACTAGTTGCACCTATTGCATTGAACTAACTTGTTTCCGACCATTTCCACGTGAATCTACTTTTTGAAAGCTGTCAAACACATGGCAACCATTCGGAATTTGAGGTTGAGCCAGTGACAGTTGTTTCAGAATGTTGGCCCGCCTTTTGCCGGTGTTCAACGTCGTGAGGATTTGAGAAGTGATTTCATTGCATTAAGACTAATTATAGCAAAATATGTCGGAGGAAGATGATTACAATACTTCCGGTGGCAATATAAATCACAAATCGATAACGTAAATCGTCATTTTCGTGCATGTGCCTTGTATTGATTGTGAATATATTTCTTCTAGATGTGAAAATATACCAGACATATTTCTTGAAAAACTTGCTGCAAAGAAGCATTTTAGCAAGTTTGGCAAAGTCAAGCGTTTCATACTGCGTCCGAAACGTCTTTCCTGTACAGTTGAATATGAAAAAGAAGACGACGCGGAAGATGCAATAGTCAACGCCGGACTATACAATGGTCAACAATTTCTGGTGAAATACACAACAAACGAAGTAGCACATACGCGAAACACCGAAGAATGGGTCGATTCAGAAGTGCAGGCAGAACTGGATGCTATGCGACCGCAAGGACGACTTGGGCCTCATACCGGATCAAGGTCAAGTGGCGCTGCAAAAGCTCCAAAACCGATTCTTAAGCTGAAGAATGCGGGCAGCGATAGTTTAGCGAAAATCGCAGACAATAGTCTAAGAACTGAGCTAGAAACAATACTGAAACGTCAAGCATTCGACAACGAGGACAAGTAAGTGAACTATGTAGATTGTTTCCATAAGTCAATAATGGTTCTCTCAGGTTTCGGATTCTCGATGCTCGTGACAGACTTATTCGCTACACTACCACCCGCACTACTGACATCAAACGTGCTAAAAGTATCAAAGGATTCTGTCCAGACATGTGCCCTGAGAAGGAACGACTTCTTCGTGAAAATCGAAACCAAATTGCTGTCTTCGAAGTAGACGAACACGCGAGAAACCAGATGAATCACAAACTGGCTGTGAAGGAGTACTCTCGCAGCAGTGCTGACCAAGAAACCCCACTGTCTCATGAACTGCGTTCGGAGCCTGTCTTAAAACTCACTATGACCTACTTGATGCATAAAGTCATGAATCTATGCGATTCTGATGACACAAACATTGCAGACTGGTACCACTTCATCTGGGACCGTACACGAAGCATACGCAAGGACATCACTCAGCAAGAACTATGCAGTCTCGCTTCCGTGGAGCTGGTCGAGCAATGTGCTAGGTTTCATATACACTGTGCAGCTCGCCTTATTGCTGAAGAGTCATCAGTGTTCGATCAGAAAATCAACACAGAGAACCTCACAAAGTGCCTGCAAACACTCAAATACATGTACCACGATTTGCGGCTCCAAGGCAAAAGGTGCCCGAATGAAGCGGAGTTCAGATCGTACGTAGTTCTGCTAAACCTAAACGATACGAATTTCTTGTGGGAAGTAAATCAACTTCCGCAGGAGATCCAAAATTCCAAACCCATCCGTTTTGCATTGGCCACGTATTTGGCAATGGAGGGCAATAACTATGTGCGGTTTTTTAAGTTGGTACGCGAAGCCTCGTATATGAACGCTTGTATTCTTCTGCGCTATTTTACACAAGTGCGCATCCAAGCGATTCGAGCGATAATGATTGCTTACAAGTGGCCTCTGCACGTTGTATCCATCCCGGTTAGCTACTTCCGCAAAATCTTGGCCTTCGAATCGGATGAAGCGGCTCGCATGTTCTTCGAGTATCACGGTCTAGACTGCGAAGGCAACAGAGTAAACCTCGACAAGAAAACGTTCTACTTGCCGGAGATGCCGTATCCTCTAGATCGTGCCTTCGATTTAGTGGAAGCCAAATGCAAATGCACAGTAGGTGAAGCGGTGTGCGGGCATCCACTAGACGCTGTGGAAATGCTAGAAAAATACTCGCCGCACAACAGTTTCGACGAAAATGGATATCTCAAAGGCGACGCCTGGAACGCCGAAGACCAGAAATATGGAGAGCAGAAAAATAGATTCGCTGCAGAATCTGATGGTTTATTCAAGGTACCATCAGCCAGCCCGCCAATTTCACCTCGGTTCAAGTCACCATCACCAGGTCTGAAATTATCGTCTGACGGGAACAAGCTGCAGCTTTTCCAACCAATATCAAAGCTTGGTGTCCAGCAACTGCCAACATCCGCTCTTCCTACCAAACCCTTTGGAACAATGTCGGAAGATCACCCTGCCGCTAAATTTTCCTTGCCTAATCTGAGTAATGGAAGGCAAGATGCATCTCAAAATAAATTCAAGACATCAATCTTTGGCGGAGCAACAAAAGAAGCTTCGCAACCTATAGCCACATCAATATTCACAAATTCCAAATTCGCCAGCTCTGTAACGCCATCAAACGCATCGTCCAGCTCAGTATTTGGTCCAACTACAGACGTTTTCAAACACTTTCAAACAAAGGCCCCAGATTTGGATGTTTTCGGCATAGCTAATAATTTCGCGTCATCGAAAAAGTCACATGAAGATGAGGCTCCATCAGATCTGCAGCAGCGTGAAGAACTGGAGAAAATACGTCGAAAGAAGACACGCGCCGACGAGGAGGAGCGAGAAAGGCACATGAAATTACTCGAGCAGAAAAAGGTCGACGAGATGGCAGAGAAAAAATATCAAGAGAAACTGGAAAAAATCGAAAACACCAGCCACGATTTTCTTTCGGAGATATTGGAAGAAGGTTTATCGTTAACCGTCAAAGAAATAGCTTCGACAGAACTACGAAAGTACCAGAGCCTACTGCACAATGCGGAACGAATATACGTCGAACTAGCTTGCGAATGCATCGGAGAATTTCTAGTCGATGCTTTGAACGAGGAAATTGCAGTTTTCACAACAAACCGGAGTCTTATGAGGAAATACTTCAAGCTTTGGCATGAGAACGCGCGTCACGCAGTACAACATCGGAAACTGATGGAGTCCACGCCCATTTGGATTTCTGATGAGTTCGTTACGGACGCCCATCCGCAACAAAATGAGACTCTCGAGATGCGAGAGAGATATCTACGTGGTGTTCCAGGGCAATTTGAAATCAGAAGTCCCCGGGAAAAACCGATAAATATTTTTAGTATCTTCAGGAAAGCATTTCGGTCAAAGATGCCGCCTTTGGAGAGCGGACATCTGATTAATTTTCGAAAATATCTGAAGTATGTCATATCGATACCGAAAGAGGACGAAGAACTGAAAGGACTCAACTCGTACATAAACAGCTGGCTCAATAAAACCATTAAGCGTAATACTACTGAGGAAATTGAAGAGTTCCTATGCGAGTCTCAGGATGATATATCAATCTGCATACGAAAAGTCGAAGGCATTGTCGCCGTTAACGAAAAGAACAAGACGGTTTCCGATGAAGTAGACCATGCGCATGGACTAATTTTCGTTATGTCGTCGACAAACTTACTTAATGCGAGAAAACGCCTGCATCACATCTTGAAGTTGTCCAAGATCTATGTGAAAATCCCTCTCGCCATTATTGTGTACAACTCCACAGCCAATGAAGAACATATCGAGGAGGAGCTGCAGATACAGAGATTGATCGACGATGACAAAGTCTCATACTACAGTGTTTTCCCGACGACGGTTTTCATAAACAAAAACAATCTGCGTGAAGCATTCGAGGAAACGTTCAAATTCATTGCGGAATACACTGATCAAAAGTACGACTGCGAAATGCAAAGCTTTTGCTCATTTTTACGGTCGACACTTGGTGATGAGTTTTGGAAGCGATTGGCGGACTCGGCACTTATCAATCCATCTTTTCGAAAGCTATGTACGCAGCATAAAAAGATAGTAAGCCTGTATAACGAGGCTATAGACATATTAGTACACATACTGGAAAACGATCAGGACGAATTGCCAGAATTCCCGCGAGAATTGAGAAAATTCGTGCCAAAGCAGATCTTAGACATTCCCCTTGACATTGAACATTTCCCTTCTGACTGGAAAGCAAAATCGAGAAAGCAGAAAATACAGTCATTTCTCAAAAGCTTAAAATTGAAGCTTCCACCGGACTTTGCAAAGAATCTGGTAGAAATCGAGAGGTCGCTCCTTGAATATTCGTCGAAATGCATCACATCTGAAGTACACGCAAAGCGTGCTGGATACAACGCAATCAAACACCTCCTGGAAAGCTTGAACAGTCCAGAACTACAAGTTGTGCCAGACCCGGAGCGGCTGGACGCTATAAATTGGCTCCCCGTAGTGCAATCGATTTCGTTGGAACTCTTAACGTACTTGTGGAACTCGAAACATTCTAGTCTACCTAGGGAAATAATCTATAAGAAACTTGCGTTTAGGGAGTATATCGGTGTTCCGTGGTGGTTCGAGAACATAACACTAAAGTCAATAAAAATGGAAAGCAAAAAAGGAGACACCGAAAATGAGGGCCTCGGTCCACCATCGCCGAAAAGACCCAAAATTTGTGAAATATCAGCCGATATAGACTCATTACTACAACGGAGTACTGCACTTCTCGAAAAGGCGGATCGAAATATAGAAAAATATAGAGCAATTACAAGCAAGAGTCGGGAAATCTCCCGTTCGTTAGATGAAGAATTCTATAAGCAAGAGATATTTAATAGGAAATTGAAACGATACTTTCAAAGTAACAAATAGATATGGGCACATTGCGTGGATTTATATTGTAATTGAAGTACTAGTTGAATGCTATGAATTATTTAAATTGCAGGCCGAGATTTTAATGTGTTGCTATCGTTAAAGTAAAATAATTTAAAATTTCCTAGTCGTTAAGTTGATCTATCTATTATTTTTTATCTGAAAGCTAATTTAATCATAAAAACTTTTGAAGAATTTTTTAGTGGAGAAAATAAAAGTGCAGTGTTGCACCAAGCTATCACACTTGAGTTTGGAAGTATTTTAAGTTTAACCGGCAAATTTTGAGTGATTATGCTTTGTGAATAATAATATAACGCTTAGACACCTCATAACTATGGATGGCTGACTTAGTATATATGATATCATCAGCAAAGTGAATTGGACTGCAAAAGCTTGCTTCGAAATGAAAGTGTTATACGTCTTGATAAGTTTTCCGTATTATGAAGAGATTTTTAGATATCAGGAGAGGTATAACCTAAACATAAATAACTATCATCCGAAGAAAAATAATGATTTTCATGGGAATACTTTGATCTGCAACGACAATAATACGTTAATAGAAAAGTAATTGACCCGTCGATCGCATTAAAAGTAATAATGACTTCCTGATTGAATAATACGTTCACATTTGCACAGAATTGTCTTAAAACCATTACAATGACGTCTTAAGCTTAGAAAATATCATCGAAGGTAGCTGATTATTAGGAGTCCGTGGACTCAGATTGTTCATTATTATTGTTTTATTTAGGATGGAATATGTTGAATCAATGGAACAAATTTAAGATTTGATTGTTTTGACATAATTACACCATGATAACTTAACATCTCCTACTATTGCAAAGTTCCTTGTCTTTTCTCATCTCTCGATAGACTAGATGTTGAGATCTCTGATATGTTTAATTTAGATGTTCACTGAGATACTTTCTTTATTTTTATTTTTGAATATCAAGCTATGTGTTTTCTGATATTTTTAGCCAAACAAGACAAATGAAATATTTATCTGTATCATAATCAATCATATTTATCTGTATCATAATCATCTGCCCTAATTAAATTGCACAAATCACACATTTAGAAGCCAACTCTAAATTTTTCAGCCTCTAAACTTTGATCGAAGGCAGTGTTGATTCTAAAATGAATCCTGACGAAAATTTAGATTTATCAACTTCAAATGAATAGTTTCACCACTGGGATGTGCGCTTTTGGTTCTTTACCAGATCATTTGCGTTTCATCGAAAATTCATTTTTTCAGGTCTACAAAAAATGATCGCTGACGTAGCGCTAAGAATCCGTAATGGTTGCATTTCTACCAATAAGGTAATTTTAATCGAAGCCTACCTTTTTAATTATAAGCAGCTTATCTTCCATTGATTACTCTTTCGAAGGTCTTGCTAACAGAGCTTGCTAACGATACTAATCTGTAATTGCTAGGATGGTCAATGCCAGATACAATGTCTTATATTTCTTCTATCCTTGTTGGTCATGGAAAGAATTTCAGCTCATTATTTCTTTGTGCACAGTATGTGCTAGATTTGTACATTTATTCATTTGCCAGTTGAAGAAGAAAAAGTATTAGGCTGAGTTTTTTTCGGGGAAGTTACTAGAAAAAGTTGTATACCAACAAATCTCCAATTATTTACTAAAATCTCAACTTTTTGTCACTAAAAATTTGAATTTAGGTTTGTTACTGTTCACAGTTGTGCTACTGAAAGTAACTGAAGACATTAGTACCTCATATTAGATTTCTCATCTTTAAGTTGAGAAATAATTTGAACTTATCATCCAGCTCAGTAAACTTAATTTACTCTTACCTGCAAGAAAAAGGGCAGGTGGTGGTAGCTGTCAACCAAGAAATGTACTTTTGCACAAATTCTGTCTGGAGTATCAGAAGCTTATTTACTTTTACTTTTTTGCATGCACATTAATGATTTACCGAGTATTATCCTAGACTCTTCCATTCATTTCCATGCCAATTATGTACAATTGTATCCTAGCTGTAAGCTGAGGCTGGGATAGATAGGTAGGCTGGGATAGATTGTTGAATAATGATATACAGCGGATTGTTTACTAGGCTGATACCAATTCGTTAGGCCTCAAGTCGAAAAAGATTAAAATCAGGGAGTTTGGTTCAAATTGGTTGACCTGGGAGGATCATCTTGGTACTGTGCTTGGGAAAATTTATGATTGTTTGAAGAATATATCATTATCAAAGCATGCTATTTCTCGATATAATTAAATCTCACATAATCCCCATCATAACGCACGGATGTGCAGTTTTCCGTTATCGTCATTATTCTGAAACCAATGGAAATTTGTAGTTGCTTTTAATAACCTATTTCGATATGTTTATGACCTAAAAAGATACACTCATGTAACAACTCTAAGCAGATCCTTCATTGTGATTTATATACTTATTTCGTTTTTCATTGCTTTAGTCTAACGTTAAATTATATGCTCCATCAAAGCCTCTTATCTAACTGAAAGCATGATTTCCTTAAACTCATCACGCTCAATGTCGCTAGTACAGCCTATTTTTAATAGCACGGTTTCTGAATAACACATTTTTCGTCCTTAACACTTGATTATGGAACACTTTATCACTAAGCTTACGACGGCAACTAAATAACAAAAAAAAAAAAACTTTCCTCTAATTTATCAAATTATTAGACTAATGAAAAAACGTGAATCATATTCTGCTATTATTTTCCCCACGTTTCATTATTACTTTTATTATTATTATTCATATCAATCTTGGCTATTGAATAGTGCATTTAGAATTAAATTTTTATAAATGTTTATATTTGCATGTTTCTCTTCATTTTTTTATTGATTTTCCCTTCCTGAGTTTTCAATATTTTATTTCATTATGTGATAAATTGTATAGCATTTTCAGATAAAATATAATTCGCTGGTTATGGGTGTATTTTCATATTTCACCATCATCCCTAGTTGCCCACATTATCAAGCCTGAACCTTGGTGTTTTCGCGGAAAAATATTTCGTATCAATGAGTGTAAAGGGCAATTTAAGTTTTTTTCAACTCCTTCGCCCTATCACTCAATCAAATGCACGATCCGTGTGCGACAAGCGTCCTTAAAATATGTTAGTATCCTACTTCTCAGGCAACTGTATGGTTAATAAGCACTTTCTTCAATATACATTACTGCTTTCATATAATATTATGTAATACTCGTCATCTTAGCTCGTGCACAGATAAATATTTTTTTAAAACTTTTTTCGTCCTCAGGAATATCCCATAAACATTCCAAGAAGATTACAAACTCTAAATAAGAATATACACGCATTTTTAAACTATTGCATTATAGATTTTCTGCAGCTAGTTAAAAGCTTAACTCTTGCGAGAAAGCACGTGCGCATCATTAACACAATTTTCTAAAACTGAATCACAGCAGAATGTGATCTATTTCACTTCAACGTAAACATATAGTCATCCGACAACCTTTGGACATGAAAAAAAACACTTTGTCATCTATTATCTAAATTTATTTAAAGTACATTTTTTGAAAACATGTCTAACACGAATATGCACAGCTGTACTATATATCCACTATCTCCGTTATCTTCATCGAGTATCTAACCGTCACGAAGGTAACCGAAAAGCGGTATTGCTCGTGGGTAACTGACAATTACGTTAGATCTGAAAGGTTCAAGCAATATAAACAATTTAGACATAAAAGTCGTTTGGCTACAAAATTACAGCTTTCGAAATGACGGCAAATGAATTTATAATAAAATCGAACGAAACAACCCATTCGTTATGTATTTTCGAATGTACTAGAAAAATATACAATCCAACTTAATAGAACCACTCCCGATCTAGTTTTGCTAGCTACTTAGCACAAGCCGAACGTACGGATGACGGGAATGCAACCCTTAATTCGAATATACATTTTCGATTATGCTAAAATATCAAATACGCTGCTAAACGAAATTTAATGCGTACTATGTTGCTGCTTGCACTGTCGCAGTGCCTCGTTGAAGCCTTCACACAATGAAAGATCCGCTTGCCCTTGGGCGCATTGGAGGAACTGTCTGATTTCCCAGGCACATGGACCTGTTGGTTCGTTTGGTTGCTCCCCATTGGCAACAGCTTGTTGTGGTGCAGCTTGGGCTGGAGCTGCTTCTTGATTAGAACCTCCACTTCCTAGCATGCCCGTCATTGCGTGTCCGATAGTGTGACCCTGAGGTTTAGAAAAAAGTTGCAGAATTTTCATATTTCCAAAAATTTTATTTTACTTACCACTGCTGAGCCAATAGCAACACCTCCAGCTGTCGCCGCCATCTGTTTGAAGAGGGACGGTTGTTGCGGTTGCATTGGAGCTGCTGCTACTGGAGCTGGTGGAGGCGGTGGTGGAGCAGCCCGTGCTGGAACATTAGATGGCACGGACCTGTGAAAATATTGACACGGCTGTAAATCATATTTGAAATATAGCATATTGTTAAAGCAGGAGATGCTTTTCGTGCAATAGGCACTTGAAAACTTCGCATCTTCAGATGCTTTTAACAATAAGTAGAAATTTGTTTTTTTTTCTAAATAGATAAAAATTTAGAAAATTATTAAAAAAATTGCCTCCGTCTGACAGTAGCCGGGTGCGACTTTCCTTTCCTAGGCATTATTAGCTAACTTAATTCGCCAAAGTAAAAATTTCACAACAAATAAATCAAGCTTTTCTACGTCGTTCCCAAAAAAATTTCAGCACACGAAAGATACTTTACTATTGTCAAATAAGCTTTTTTTCGTTGAAATTATGACATTTTATACAAAATTTTGCCTACTTCGCCACAAGGTTACGTAACAAGTATGATGAAAAAATCGTACTTCAATTGAAATTATAATCAATTTTGGGCATTAATTTAACATCGGGAATAAGCTGCAATTAATAATAACAGCATATTCGTGATATAAGAACAGCCAGCATCCTTATTGATATGGTAGATAAGAAATCTTACCTGCGTTGTGCGGGTGGTGGGCTTGCTGATCGTCCTCGTCGTGGCATTTTTTAACTTTTCACTAAACTTTCGACTTGATCACAACAATAATTTACACTAATTAGTTGTTATATAAATCTTTAACTATTTGAAATTGGCTTATAGATTCACGGCTAGACTGACTTTGAACTTGTTATTGACGTTTCCCGGATACAACTGCACTCTTATAAGTAAAATCTTATTGGACTAGAATTTTCCGACAGCTCTGAAAATAAACCGTATGTACTGCTTTCCTTTCTCTTTCCATGCATTTCCTGCGAAAAAACGAGACAGCTATATATTCTGTTATTGAACAGCTGATAACCACGCGAGGATGACGTTTGCTCTCAGTCAGGTAAGCCAACGCACGAAACAAAACTGAAAATGTACTAGAAAATTCGTGCAATTTTCTTTTGGGATTGCGAAAATAATGAAAAGTTATTGTGTTAAAAATAGATTAGGCTGTATAGTTATTTTTAGATGATAAACAAGCATGAATAACAATATGATGCACATAGAGTGATAATTCGGTATGTTGCTTACTTCTGAAATACATGTTTTACTAGGAATGGCACTGATTACTCGGGGAAACCCCGAAATTCTAACTTCAGAGTAGGAAATGCTTTGTTGCAGAAAGCCGGAAGTTGTGCAGATTGAAGTTTAGCTGTTTTTAAGAGAAAATCTTCGTATGAAACCGATTCTGAAAAATATTAGTACGAATTGTAGTATGGCAATATTTTTTGTACTTCCAAGATTTCCGTTTTCAAACGTAAACTAATAGAAGTATCTAATGTTGCGTGGATGCATTGACGTTAATGAGCCTAGATATCTCTGATTATCTGTCGTAATATTTAGCAATTAACGTTTCTAGCCACATAGAAAATATGAACCTCGAACATTTCGACAAACTAGAAATATTTAATCGTAACGAATGGAAATTAACAGAAGGCGCGCTTGTTTTTACTAATCGGTGCAGACGCATTGGAAACAACAACAATTCCTGTTATGGAAAGGGAGAGTTGTTATTGTTTTCAATGCGTCAGCATTGCTCTGTTATAGATAGGGGAGCAAAAAAACACGCCTAGAATCATACAAATAAATTTCAAGTTTTTTGATGATCTGTTTTATAGTTTTGTTTCATTTTGAATCAACGTAATATCGAAAATTCTACAAAATTCGAATTCCACAAAAATCCTCTCCACAAGGTGCTCAAAACATAGTATTTCTTAATATCTATAATTCATCGCCAACATTCAAAGATGATTTGAAATTAGAAGATACTGAAACAGGAACTGAAAAATTAAAACAAAAATTCATTTAGTCCGCAAAATTCAAAATAAATACTGAACAACTGGAATTTACAAGAATGGACTACGAGTTATATCTAGTTAACAGCTTATTTTTAGTGATTTCAAAGCAGTCCCACCAATTAGAGTATAACGAAAACGCTTCCGAAGAGATAATGAGACGTACAAGAATTGTAAGTAAACCGCAATATGAAAAGTATTATAAAAATAACTAAATCAAATCAATAAGGTGATCCTATAAATGTTAGGTTACTATGAATCTGATTGAAAATCGGACGTGCATAGTTTCGGGTTGGCTCCAAGGAATGTAAAATAAACAACAACATGTGAAACAACATGAAATAAGACAAACTGGCGAAACAGTATGTAGCCAGAAATCAGGAAATGAACACGAACTGAAGCGTGGGCTGCAAAACAGCTGATGCTAAACAAAATTCGACGCGTGTGCCGGTCTCTTGCCTTTAAGATTGACAGGTAACTGAGCGATATTTCTGATGTATTTCACAGTTCTCAGTGCCGTGTCTCTCAGCTGCAGAAAAAAGAGATTGTGATGACTGGTTAATTTTTTTTCTTATATCTGCCATATTTACTTTTGTGAATGAACACAATTTGATTGCGAAACAAAATAAGTTTGAACACTATATCAGCTGAGAGCAACATGAACTTATCCGGATTTACAATGGATTTACACGACTCAACTTAATACGAATTTTTGAAGAGTAATTGTTCACCAACTCGTGTTTTGTTCCTTGGCTCAAGGAACACGTTCGGGGCAAGAAATTTGAAGATGGTACTGAAGTGATAGCCGCTGTTGAGGCGTTTTGGGAAAGTAGAGACAAATCATTTTTTCTAAGGGTATCTTAAGTTTGGAAAAAATGAACTAAATGTATTATCTTGTTAGGAGACTATGTTGAAAAAAAATATTTGTTTTAAGTTTAATCACCTTGGTTTATATTGATTACCATTACTTTTGGATCAACCCTCGTAAAATCACTATAACATATAAGAACGTACGTGCGCAGTTATAATCCCCAACACGAGTTTGTGTTGCACTTAATAAAAAAAGGTCTATTCTATATTTATTGCCAAAAATTGACATCATTATTGCTTAAAATATTGATTATAAAAATAATTTTAATACAGGTGAAAGTTCTGTTCAAGCTGGTGCAAACGAGTGAATAGGCGGCTCTGCTTAATATGTAAAAATCGTCTCAATTCTCTTATATGGGTCAACTCAATACTCCGATCGGCGTGTTCTGTCACTCGTATTCGCTATCAGTTTTGTAAGCACTTTGAGAATTGTATGAAGCTTGAGTAGCCTAGTGGGTAGAGCTCTGGCTTCTTGGGTGTGCGATCCCTGGTTCGATTCCAGGTTCGGACGAGGGTCCGCGCACCAAGCTGTGAGTTCACCTAGCTCTGATTAGGTAACTGATTTAAATCAGGGGTATAGTGAGTCGTGTGACCACTCCACACTCGTATTTACAGTTATTGAAAAAATTGTAATAAAGCTCTCTATCTACTTTTGAGAATTGTATGCAGTTTTTGACTTTCGAGAGCATCCAACAATACAAATGAGCGAAATTGCCGCTAAGTTGTTACAAAATATACAAAAAAATTTAAATAACCAGGTCTTTGAACACAAATCAGAAAGAGCTAAAGAAAAACGTCAAAAAGTTGATGTTACACGGATCAACGTACATGACCTTTTCCGCTACATCCCCGACTCCTCAAAAGTCGAATTGATTTGCGTCATGTAAATGGCCATATAAATTAAGGGCTGGTAGGGTGTCTAGATCCTTGGTCAAATTCAGTCATAATCTATTAACTAGTATCATAGAGCAGATGTAGAGTTGATGTAGCTTTGAGTAGGCATGTGAATCATATCAGCAGCAAGGTGAACCGTGGGAATAATAACTCCAACCGCAGACATTAACTACGGCATGAATGCTATACGAACTTTGACCCACAATTCCGACACTAGCTGCACTAAAAAACCTCACGTTTTTGAGAGTCACACTTAAAATAATATCATATACAGGCGGGCCTCGATTTACGTCGCCTCGATTTAAGTCGCTTCGATTTACGTTGTCTTAGTTTTTACTTTACTTTTTTACTTACTTTTTGCGTCGGAAAAATTTCGATACCTATTTTTTGTGCAGGAACACCTCTGCGAATTTTCTTTGGTTTGGGAAAAATTGATGCCAGAGGTAGAAACAAATTCCGAAAATGTCGAGCTTGAGCGCATTCGGAAAAAAATTATGGGAATGGATGTCAGAGTTATGATGTGAAAGAATTTTTAACTTGTAATCAACAGTCCTTATCTACCGAAGAACTTTTGGAATATTTGAGCAATCAGCAGAATCCGAACAACACATGCTCTTCACCTTTACGAGGTGAAGACTAGGGCTGCACATTAACATTAGGTGTGTTTTTTTACTCCCCCTATTTATAAACAATGCAGACGCATTGGGAACAACAACAGCTCCCCCTTTCCATAACAGGAGTTGTTGTTGTTTCCAATGTGTCTGCACTGTTCTGTTATGGATAAGGGGAGCAAAAAAAAAACGTGCCTATTAGAAAAAATGTCTAAAGTCTTTAACTTCTTCGATCAAGCGGTAAATATATTTGAGTCCTGCAATCCGGATAAAGAGAGATTTAGAGCTTTTTGCAAGGGTTTAAATGAGAGTCTTGGAGTTTACAAAGAACTTTATAAAGAAAAACAAAGAACATCGCTTGTTCAGCCGCAAATGTGGAAGTATTTTCAACCGTGCTCTTCAAGACAACAGCAAAATTCTGTGCAATCGGAAATGGATGAAGCAGTTCTTAATGGAAATGAAGACATAAATCCGAAGAAATAAATGAAATAAAATAATTTATTTTAAAGAGACATACGAGTATAACAACATTTCAAGTATGTGCATACATACTACATACACATGTACACTCAAAATAATTTTGGTTGAATTTTACCCTTATAATAGTAAGAAACTGGTTTCCTACTATTAAAGATGTAAATTTACAAAAGTGCGTACAAGGAATATTTTACACCTTAAATGTGTAATTTTTTTTACGAGCAAATCGTCGCGTTTTCCCGGTACCGAGGCTCGCCTGTACCTATTTTCTATAAATATTATGCTCTACTCTTCTCTATACACTTCCTTCAATGCTACTAAAATTATTTTTGCTAGATGTTTGGATAAGCCATGATCCGCAATTTCACGAATTATTAATTTTCGTATAAGTATTATTATTAGTATTATTTAGCATTACAATGTCTAAAATCAACCCATAATCAAAAATACATTTAGCCGTACACAGGTACCTTTAAATACTTCACCAAGCTATTCAATCCTATAGCATATAAATAAAAAATTCACATCATGCATTGAAAAATTCCAATGATTAACCAATTTATGTCAATTTACCATAAAAAATATCTGCAATTTGCCATCTGTCTCATTGGTCGGCTAATAAATAACTTACAGCTAATTCAAACCAAAAATGTTTTTTTTTTCATTACAGTTCCCAGGAGATTCCAAGTGGAAATCGACTCGTTCCTAAAAAATTATCGAAAATAGAAGTTTCCGATTCTCATTGGCAGCGCAACACCAAAAAATCTCATCAGTTATAAAATTCTTGTAAAATAAGTATGTCCATATCAAACTTATATATGCAACAGTATAATTTTGTATTCGAGTCTCGATACTGCACTCAATCACTTAGTGTATATTTGCTGGTCAACATGTGTCGACGACTTACATATCGGGCAGGTCGATTGCAAATGCATCCATTCAATGAATCGCAATGAAACTTGTAAATTTTTTCGCACCAAGTTTGTTGGACTTCCTCTGACAGAATATATTGCAAAAATTCAATATTTTCCATTTATACGCGAGTATATTTGAGCTGAATGTGTCGCTCGAGCACAAACATGGCTTTCTTGCACGGATTGGATTTGATCTAGCGAGAATATATCTTATTTTGCAATGGACGACAAGTCTAAGAAGCTAAGATGCCTAAAGTTGAATCTAAAATTTTGGCTTGAATGAAATCTCTAATTTTGTTACATGTAACTTGAATTTTAAATTTTTTAAATATTTATGTACTTGTAATAGCTACAATTTTGAATCTAAAGTGGTAGCTTGATTTTCATTGTCTTATTTGCTCTAAATCAAATTATGTCTATATATCTTTAAGTTTGATTATTGAATAAAATTTAAAACAGAGCGAAATTGGTAAAGTAAATATTTTGTTTCGGGCAAAGTTGAAGTAAAAATTGATCTGCTATTGTTATTTTGACAAAATAATTAATGTTTTTACTAAGAAAACGTATCTGCTCTATAGAAATATCATGGCCAGTAAAATTTATTTAGAGGCACTCGCACTTACAGGTTTAGGTTATCTAAATACCACTTTTAATTCAGCACTCTTTTGTAGTCACATATGGAACGTACTCACAATCGCAATCACTTCAAAGTATATTCAACAAATTAAGACTGGTATGTTGAAAAAATTTAAATCATAATAGTAGTATTTTGTATCGCCTCAAGCAGAAACGCTAAGTGCATTTACACTTACGAGTCGCATACGAAATATTTGATTTGCGTACATGACCACAGTCAATCGTCTCAACGACGAGGTTGCGATAATATTAAACAATAACAAAGAAAAGTAATAAATCAACACCAACCAGTCGACAGCAGTCAGCAGGTCATATGCATTTCAGAGGTTTAAATGACAGAGTTTTAATGAAAAAATCTAAATATTATTGACTGCTGCTCGCTTTGCAAATTGAGACAAAATCGTAAATTCAATGATATTTACTATTTATATCCTTCAGCTGGTAAGTATCCACTCGGCTGCTGATCAATAATGAAAATAAGCAAAGTAATGTCTACTCTTTCCGGCGCTTTCAATAAACAATCAAGTAAAATGCAATGCTAATGAGAAAAGGTCATTGAATTTGCATACGAATAAGGCTAGACAAGCCGCCCAATGTGGGAGTAGTTAAGACAGTCATTTCGATATTCAATCACTAAGCTAGCATGCCTGCTCAATGGATGGGATAACAGAAGAATGGGAAAAAAGTCACGACTTTTTCTTCCTTATTACGTTTAAATTGCTTTAAATTTTACGAAGGTATTGCACATGCTATACTGTTTGATTATGCACTGTTTGCTCAATGGGAAATGAATATGGACCGGCCAAGGATTTTGTGGGATTCGTATAAAGTTTGAATTAAAAATATTCCACTGTGTTTTATTGTTGCACTTGAAAGAAGAAAAAACACAATCAGCATCATTATAAACAATAATTAAGGTAAGGTCAGTGGTCAAAACAGTCTGAGTACAATATCCGATTAGCCAAATAAAATTCACATTCTGAACATGCATGTAATTTAGAATTTTAGATGATTCCATATTTATTATCATTGTTTTTAGTTTTATTTTCATTGAAGAGATAGATAAATTTTTCAAATTTTCAATATCACATTTCATAGACAACATTCACAAAAACAAAAGTACGTAGGAATCGTTAGATAGACTGACTTTTTTTTTCTATGATAATGCCAAAGCTAAGAGGATTGCCCTTTGAAGCGAATGCTTAGCGATGGCGGTAGGGAGACACATATGGGAGAAGCGGATATCAATTATTCCATTATTCTTTTAAGTGCCACATTTATTTCTTATTTTTCTATAGCGCTAGTGTTATGCCTAGTCGCTACTAAAGCTTTAATGTGGCACTTAATTAATGGAGCGCTGGTATTATGCCCAGTCGCCGACTGTTAAGACAAATACAGCCATGGGCACGGCGGGATTCGAACCCGTGGGCAGTAGATCGCTGCTTCAGACTGACGCGTTAGCGAGCTAAGCTACCGACCCCCCCAAGTAAACTAGAGGAACTAACCTGTATCGAAAAATATTTATCACTTTGCAGCTATAGAGTAGAAAGGTTTCCAATTTTACCAAAGCAGTTGACGTTGATGTAAAATGGATAGCCATTTCAATAGCACAAGCATGGTCACAGTCAGAACTATAGGATCCTTAGCTAGCTGATGGGGAGCTAAAGGAGATTCTAGCGTGGAAAGAGTCTGCGTATTGGCCTGCATGGCAAATGTTATCCGATGGAAGCTCTACGTCGAAGAGCTACTGTCACAACGAAACCCTCTGCATTTTAATAGAGATGTGTTGAAATCTTCGGTTATTACATCAGTTGGCCAAAGGAAGCGAACGATCCGATTTGGTGCATTCTTAAAACGACGTGGAAAAAATGTACAGCATGCGCATCTGTGATAGAATCCAGAATAAAGACCAGAGGTGAGTTGAAAAATAATAATTTTGTAGCGCTATTCCAAAGAATTGAAACAGTTGTAGCAGGACCGTTTAACCAAATACACCGACACGGGTTGTGCTTTAACGAAACATCCGAATTCTAGCTGATTTCAAACCTATCAGAAGCTTCAAAGACGACAGCGGAGTATTTTTTGGAGCTACTGTCACTGCATTTAGGAAACGCCAAAACTTGAACACTAGCCAAATTAATCCGCGATACGATTTGAGTGCAAATTCGATTGGGCTCCAAAAAACGATTTGATGTGCCTGTATTATAATCGTGGACAGAAAATGACGCCGTTTAACAGATACAGCAGCACTGGAAGCACCAATCGAAGACAAAATGATCCACATAAATTGTTTAGCAATATTCCATGGAGACAATACAAGGAAAGGAAATGAAATGTTAGTCTTGCTATACATGCATCCGGATATAGGCATATTCATGCACATGCACTCACTATCACCTAAAGAAGTAATAATCAATAATAATAATAAAATAAGCAAAAATCGACCAGAGCATCTTGGCAACCGATAGATGAATAGTTGAATAAAAATTAATATTTATAATTGTCCATAATAACATAGAAACTCGGCAGGAAACTAAATAGGGCCTCGATGAAGTAAAGAGAGCAGTTTAAGCATTGTTTATTTTCTCTTTGCTTGGAAGCGAGCGAAAATATTCCCTATCCTAAAAGAGTCAGGATTTTGTGATATCCTTAACGACCGTCCGATTTCTCTGCTGTCAAACCTGAGAAAACTACTCAAAAGGGTCATTCAAAAACATTTAAATCACACCATAGATATGAACCACATCATACTCGGAAGACAATTCGGCTTTAACGCCAAATATTCTACGGCTGACGCTTTGATGATTTTCCAAAGAACGGTTGCAGAAAAGATCCAGAACAAGAAGGTTAGATCGATCTACAGAAGCCCTTCGACACCGTTTTGATTGAAGGCTTCCTGTATAAAATTATTAATTTTGGTTTTCCAACATGGACTATCAAAATCGTTGAAAATTTTCTTAGTGGTAAAAGGGCATTCGTCACCTTGAATGAGGCTTTTTACTCCAGGAGGAGAGTCAAAGCTTTAATAAAAATAAAAATCATTATTAACGGCTAGACAATCAAGAACTCTGGAATTGGAACCACCATATCCAGACAAGCCTCAACAAAACAGCTATTGAATACCACATCATAGACTGTGGCTTTAAGCCGAACTCTATTATCTATTCGAGAACTATATGGTCTTCGAACCCCAAAAGCTGACGGAATTCGAACGTATTAGGCCTGGTTCTTGGCAATTAGCACTGACCTTGTGAATAGCTCATAGCCACATCACCTATGAAGTTTCCAGCGAACATGTTTGTATTATTCTCCTGATTCAATATCAAACTGAAACAATACAGTTCAAATTATCATTTTCTCTACCGTTTGAACGAATCAACATTTTAATGTTTCCCGTTTCCTTATGGGGGTAGTACCGGTTAGAATGCTAAAAACCGCCTAATTTTTAATATTTTTTTATCACCTCCTTTATTTTGTATAAATTTTAAAATTTGCATGGGTAAAATACACGTTTTGAAGATTACAAAAAACATAATTTTTATTTTTTTCATTTTTCTACTTATTTGTAGAGGGTGCCAAAGTTGACGTCTCGAAAAATGCCTCGTCATAATGCGGACAGATTATCTCAGGAATGAAGAATGTGAAACAAAAAAACCAAACCGCATTGTAAAGAGGAATGTTTCTTACGTGGTAATCTACCACAATATTTTAAAAAAAATGATCGGAAAAAAATGGCGGGTGTTTTTTTCGAAAAATCGTATTTTTTCACTTTGTTTCACTTGCCAAATTTTTTTGGGTTAATTTTTGGCCTATACTATGGTAGATTACCAAACAAGAGGCTTGAATAAAGTAGTGCACCAAATTTAACTTAAATCGGTTCGGCCAGTCCGGAGAATAAGTGTCCGCAGTTTGAAAAAACTTCATTTCGAGAAAAACGCGTTTAAAGTTTTTTTTTCCATTTATTTATTGAATATTATTGAAAAAATATGTTTTTATCATCTACAATGGCTCAATCTACAATTCCTGGACCATACATAAGTATTCTTGAGTCGACATAAGCCATTTGCTCTTGCAGTTGGGCAGTTTTTTTTGTCAAACGCGTTTTTTTGCCGCTTTTTCTGCCTGACTTATGCGCTCTTCATCTTTTTTTTCGTAGTAATTAAAAGCAGCGGTCTGCCGTAACTTCTTTATTTTTGAGAATTACTTAATAAAATTTTGAGACGTGATTTCTGAAGGTATAATAAATTGAAAAATGCAAAGAACAAAAAAACTGATTTTTTCAAAATTATAACCGGTACTACCTCCTTAAAATAAAACCATTTAACCCACCAATTAAGATTAGTTATCAAAAAATCTTTCAAAGAGCTAGACCCCAAATGGTCAGTGTTTCAAGCCACTGGCAAAACAGGCTCAGGCACAGCTCGCAAGTCCTTCATTGCCTTAAGAAATAGTTTTACGCCATCTAGTTTAATCTTCTGCATTTCACTCCCAAAAACCCATCTCTGTCCATAATAAGGAGAGCAGTTTGAACAAGCGTGTCAAGCCATTGGGATTGCTGTATATATTTTAAGTTTTTTGATTAAATTTCATAATTCGACCGTATGATTCATCTGTAATTCATAAATTTTCTTACATAACATTCAAGTCATGGTATATAATCATTCCATCAAATTATGCATCATATATATTTCCTCAACAAACTTCCATGACTCATATGATTTTCTTCAAATAAACTCAATAATAAATATTTATTTTATACAATCAACAGCAAGTGGCAGTCAACGAAATTTCTTCGCATGAACTGCCACGCTCCGAACAAGGTTAATTTTTTCGCTATGCACATGACCAGAGGCCATTGGTGGTGTTTTCTCCGAGCATGAGCTTATATTTAATTTGCTGACTTGACGAGGTTTCGGAAGAGTCTGCCTTATCAATGTCAGGTAAGACGATATTTAACGGCGAATTCATGATGGCCGAACCAGGGTCATACGCGGAATTAAAAGAAACTATTGCAGGTCTATTGAACTCAAAATAAATATGTATCTAAATAATTATGTTATGCAATTGTCGAGATGCATTAGTGTTGAAATTAAATGATGACTACTACAGATCCGAGTGTTTCGATTAGAGTCTTGCCATAGATCGTTAAAGATATATTGAATACATCAGATGTAGCCACTGACTCAAGTAACGCGTCAATTATAAAAGGTGACATTAAACAATTTAGACAGAATCAGGGGGCAAAATTTCAATTATCCTTATTCTCTCGACGGTTTTGTAAGTTCGGGAAAATTCATTCCATTTTCATAGATAAGCTCAAATCGGAAAGTTCTAATCATGCGGGGCCTTTTTCCACTAAAAGTGAAATTCTATTTCATTTCGATAACTAAAATTCTCAGTACACTAAGTACTCATTCGTTGGTAAAAAAAAACTGTTACGTGGCCTCAAAACCAAGCTTGAAAGATACAGATGAAACACTCCTTAAAATCAAGCATACACTTTTTATTGTACTGTTAATGTTGCTGTAAATATGACTGAAATTCGTAATAGATTTAGAAACTACAAATAGATTTGCATAAAATTCGATATGTTTGCTGTTCATTAGACGACCAAATTGTAGTCATATTTCAGGCAACACGTAATCCATTGCAATATTTGCAGTCTATATATTATACAGAAGCATGACCTGCTGTATTACTAAATTTTGTTTGTTTGGTTGGATCGTGATCTTCTCCAAGCATCGATCGACAAATGGCATTCAAACACCTGAAACCCTTCCGACCTTGAGCATCTCTTTGCACCGATCTGCGCATAAATATTTATCTTTCATCTTCTATAATCTGTGACACACATTTTCAATTACGAGATGGGACGCGCCTAACACGTTAATGAGCATACAATCGACACATAAAAACATTTACCTATGCTCAGGTTAGTAGAGTCAATGTTTACTGCAACAAACTCGAAGAAACATTCGTTGCATAAACGCATCATTTTATAAGGTGCTTATGCAATGTCTGCAGTGAACTTCACGCTATTGATTTTCGTTTAGCTGTGATCAGTATAGTATTTCGTCATTGCGGCAGCTACATAATTTCGATTTATGCACTATGTTGGATGTGACATCACTGAGGAAAATTATAGACAGCCGCCGAAGTATACGATCGTTTTTACATAAAAGACCTAGGTTGACAAATTTGGTCAACCATGAATAACCTGGTGGTATGGATGAATAGCCGATGAGCAATGATATACCATGCAAAGAAGCTTACATACGCACAAAATGAGATGGATGGTTACGTTTTTATAAATATTGCAAGTATCGTGTGGAAATCTGTGCAATATGCTATGGATTATGAAGCTTAGAGCGATATACGTATGAATTATGCCATGATATCTTTAACACCTTAATGATTGAGAAATACTGCTATCGAGACGGTTTATTAATGCGAAACAGAGATTATTTTGGGAAAGATTTTCAAAATAAATCATGAAATAAGCGTGAGATTATCGAAAATTTGAATTAAATGATGATGATATTGATTCGATATTTCCCAGAAAATTAATGCAGGAAGTATATGATGATCATAAAATACCAGCAATACTTGGTTGATAAGCAATCACCTCCTACAATTTAAAACTATAAAAAACTCTAGTGCATAAGAACCTTTAGAAATACTAATTTTCGAAGAAAAATAGAGGAATCGTGCAGATTTTGAGTGCATATTCTCCAAGACGGCTCCTTATTATAGCCAACCTGTTCCCAAGGGCATGTACCACTTTGATCTCAAGGTTTTCAGGGCTACCACTTGCATGTTTTTCAAATTTTAGGAAAGTTAAACACGTGTTACTCATATTCATTATCAGATGCTTATCTTACATAATCTTGAATGCAGTATCTGCTATAACCAGTGAGATAGTAGAAACGGTGTGGACACGGACGGTATAACTTTCCACCATTAGCTCCTTCAATCCTCTCGCGCACAAAGGATGTTAAAGCTGCCTTTCCGCCATTTCGCTCTTATTGCCAAATTGGAGGGGAACTACTTGGATTTGACTCGATTTGACAATGAGCAGAGCTTATGGGCATGTCCACTCCATTTCTACTACCTCACTGGCTATAACATAAATAAGGAAAATGCTCAGTGCTAAAAACTAAAACTACCCCAACTGCTTCACGTCAAAATCAGCCTACCGTATGAACATCGTTTTCCTCCAATTATTTCATGGAAAATTAACGGTTTAAAAAAGAAAGATGTTTGGGGTTGCCATCCGAATAATTTCAAAAACTTGGAAAATTTGGACATTGTTTACTTATTTTCATTCTAGATATTTTCCATATATAATGGTAGCATTTGTTAGAACGGAAGTAAATATAATGGCTTGGCTGGCAGGCCTCTGCTAACACCAATTTTGAATTTTGCTTCGATCCGATGACTGCGTTGGAAACTATAGGGGTGCAAAGATATCTAGGGTTAGCATCCGGGAAAGTTTTCAAAGTTCCGAAACTTTAATATTTGGGTGTTTATTGTCATAACAAAAATTTAATGATAACATCGCTTGGTAAAGAAATAACAAAAAAAAAAAAAAAAAAAAAAAAATAGAAAAACTACCATAGCTGGAAACTTATCATGATTTTTCAAACAATTTCCTGCTGAATTTGACCTACATACCAAGGTACATTTACTATATGAATCTCGTTTTGATTTCATGATTGCACAGGACGTTATATATTTGCTTAGATAATTTTCAAGATTCTAAACACAAGTACTGGCAGTTTTTTTGAACCAAACTTGACTTACATAGAATAAAGTCTAGCCTCTGTATGAATTTCGTGAAAACCTGTTGATTGTATCAGAATTTATGAGGCAACAAGAAATGGTAGTTTTTCAAAATGACACCACTGCCCTTATTACAAAATTATTACTATCAGCTCTGCTTTTCTTGAAGAGTGTTAAGCTAAGACTAATGCTCTCTGTGAATTTCATTTTGATCTGATTATCCGGTCGTGAGTTCTCGTGAGCAGATGTTTCAAGTGCTCAAAATAGAGGTAGTTTGGTGATGGATTGACATTCTTGTGCAACATGGAGTTTTAAAAATTTCAATTTTACAGGGTGGACAAAAAACAAAGTTTATCAATAGTTTACATTTTTGAAAAAAAGCAAGAAAATTTCAGAAGGGTCAATGATTTGAAAGTTTTTTTTTCACATGCTTGCACTACAGAGTTGCCCACAAACTCATGCATAGTTTTAGTCAACATTAATATGTGGTGAAATTTTCGCGATGGTTCAATGTTCCTTTGAATAAAATTTGAATAAAATTTTGCCTCCTCTTAAGGCCCCCATTCACGAACAGTGCATCAGTCCAAGTGACCCGAGACCAGCTCAAAATCTCACCGTGTGTGGGAGAACTCGGAAGGACTAATGGACTGAAGGAACCAAATTGGATTTCCAATCAATCCAAAGTCCATGGAATCAAGCCATCGGGTCATTTTTTGGCTCGGGAAATTTTTTGGCTCAGGCCATCGGGTCATTTTTTTGAGAAAATAGTAGGCCGCGTTTTGATCATCCATAAATTGGACTGTTCGGGTGTGTTATCAGTGACTGTTTCTGTGATTATTTTATTTAATCGAAAAATTCAGTATAATGGGTAGTGGTGGCCATGATTTGGTTTTGGAAGTTATCGAAAAATAGATCACATGAATGTCTTTGGCAAGTCGGAAAAGAAACTTATCAAGACAAAACGAAAAGAAATTCTGCTCTGGACGATATTCTTGTACTGTTTCGTACAAAAGACCTCCAAGCTAACAGGGAAACTGTACATAAAAAACTACAAAGTATGCGGTGTAGTTACAATAAGGAAATAGAAAGGTAGGTTTTTGTTTTTATTTTAAGAACAATTTTTTATTACATTTTACATTTTAATTATTACTGTAGGTGAAAACATTGGAGGCAATCGGTGCGGACCCTGATAGTGTTCACATCCCTAAACTTTGGTAGTACTATAGCTACCTCAGTTTTTTAAAGGATCAAGACGTATCACGAAGAAGCAAAACAGCCTCATCAATAATTGCTGAACTCCCATTTGGTGAAGATGAGGTATGCATGTGATTAATGCAATATACTGTAGATAAATTAAAGGCACAATATTTTATATTTTTTCTTCTTGCCACTACACTTGGTATTTACCAACGAAATATTTCAAGGATAAATTAATACTGCTGTGCAGTATACGAAATCGAATAGCCATTATTCCAAACATATTTTCAACAATACTCCTCGCCCTGGATAACCGATAGTTAAATATTCTTCGTTTTTTATTAAGAATTTATTGACCAAACGCCTTCTTAAGGGGACATTCGCCTTTGAAATTGAAAAAAAAAACACTTTTTAAAAATTTTATTATGAAAAAACTGTTATATTTATGGGCAAAATTTCTTTTGGACATTGTTAAACAGTCTCTAAACAATATAAAATTTTTCATTTTTAGTTTCCCTTGGCTGCTGTAGAGGGCGTTATCCAAAAGTTACTTTTCAAACGGTAGGACATATTGTGGACCTCTTGTAACAGATATTTGAAAAATTCCAAATGGATTCTATTCTTAAGACTCAAAACTATACAATAAGCCTCTAAAACTCATATTTTTTATATTTTGAAGTTTTTGTGTGTCTATTTCTGAAAAATGCGAAAAAACGGCATTTTTTGGGGGTAAGTCATCCCCGTAAAATAAAGAGAGGAGTATTTTTTTAAACTTTTAGAGGCTTATTGTTTACTATTTTTAATAAGTAATCGAATGTTCTTTGGTTTTTTAAAATCAGTCGAGTAGATTCGGAGAAAAATGTCCTACCAGTTTGAAAAAGGTAGTTTCGAGAAAAACGCGTTTAAAGTTTTTTCACCATAATTTTATTGAGTAAAAGGCCGAAAACTGTTTTTTACCTTAGCTGTAACTTTTTTTCTATTACGAATTTCTTGATGAAATTTTAGGAGACAACTTTTGAACGTATGCAGGTAAAAAATGGAAATATGTAAAAATCTCAAAATCGATTTTTTGAAAATTTCAAAGGCGAATGTCCCCTTAAGGCATACGCCCCTTCTCCAACAAAAACGTAGGGTAAGTTTCTTACTCCATTGGAAAGCGTTTCTCCGGTAGGGAAGTTAAGTTGACCATTTTAAAGTAATTTATAAAACTGTATTTTTTATTACGCCATTCGACATCGACCATTTGCGCCAACATCCACCCAAATGAACTCATAACTGGCATTGGCATAACTGGCATGTTTATATATATAAGTGTGAGTTCTTTTACCAAATTTACGTGACTCATTTGTTTCCGTTTGGCAAGCCATCCTTCTTGCATTTTCTTTTTTGGTTTTGGTTTCTTTGTGTAGATGCAAGCTGCAATTGCAGCTCCTCCAGATGCTTCGGATCCATTAATAAATTAAAAAAAATTTTTTCTAAATTAATGACAGAAATTGGAATGAACTGACTGGATCGAGGCTCTGTCATAAGTGGCGAGCTAAATTGGACTTAAACCAAACGGACTCAAGCCAAATGGACTCAGACCGTTTGGATTACTCGCGAATGGGGGCCTATAGATACTCACCGCCTACAGAAAGGTGAAAGCTTCACATCTTCACCATAAACAAGCATATTGCACTGCCAGAATTCATTTCTAACACTTACTATTTACATAAAACTTCTTTGCATAGAAATATAGGGGTGAATCAAAATTCACTAAAATATCCGTCGCCACCAAAGGGTTAAAAATATCTTAATTTTAACTATTTATGGGTTTACTCCTTATATACATTCATATTCTCCGACAATTTCAGCTCAATCGGATCAGCTACTCTAGAGATTACCTCCCTTAATCTTTTTGCTAATATATATAATTATGTACACATATAAAGTGATATGAATATTCAGCAAAACCAGTTTAATACTAATGTAATTTGAGCATTAGTAGAAAATGCAGCTGAAACTAGTCGCTTCTTTGAGGAGGCCTACGGCAAACATGCATCGTCAAGAACTACCTGTGAGGATTGGTTTAAACGCTTCAGGAAGTGATGATTTTGACAATGAGGACAAGGTGCTATTCAGAAGCTTTTTTGAATGAAAATTATACGCAAACACAAGATCAAATTTAATAATAAAATAGCAAACTCTTGAAATTTGCGTGGTATTGCATTATTCTATGCCTTAAGTCTCAATCTTTGTCAAAAAATTGATTTAAAAAAATAATTGATATTGATAGAAATGAAACTAACAACAAATTTAACTTAGATCTCTTTTTGAACCACCTATTCATATAGATAAATAATTTTTATTGATATAATAGCGAATTCAAACAAATAAAGTGTCACGAACCTAATTTTTTATCACGTCTATACAATAAATAGCAAATATCGGTATTTCCTATTATTTTCAGCTAATTTTGAAACGTGTAGTCATGAAATTAGGCCATAATACTGATATTTCTCATATTCAAATAGCATAAAGTATCTATTCTCAGAAAAACCTGCTTAACGTTGTGTTTATCTAAACCTAAATCCTATTTTCTCAATGTCTGCAAGAGTCATTTGATACTTATCACGAATCATCAGTATACACAGGTGGCCTCAGAATTTTTGGAATTAGTTCGCAGATCCAATTCCTGAAGTAATAAACATGAACACCTCAAAAGAGGTTAGGACTATACCAGATGTGTAATTGTTTCTTATTTTGCCATATGAATTCTGTGGGTCGAATAATATTATGGTAGAACGAGTCTATGCATACTTTATTATCAGGAATAAATGCATATAATTGTGACAGTAAACAATTTGTGTACTCCAGCTGCCTGTGCAAAATATGTCGTCGTCTACTGTCTGCAGATTCAAAACAGCCATCTCAAATAATAAATTCATCCCGCATTAAATGCTACGTACAAACATCCCACATCTGTGTCAGCTGTTTGTCATCGCATGCATCTATTCGCACAGTGCTATTTACATACTTAATAACTCACCGTAGAAGTACACCGGGCCGGGCATCCAGGCGAACTCAATTGGGCAACTCGTGTTAAATTTGCATAAGAGATAGATGAGATTTCAATCAGTAGAAGGTGTAAAGCCATGGGTTTTTTCTGGTCGAGCTATTCAGTCAGCAACATGCGTGTATAATGGGACATTTAGATGTCAGTATAACACATTTAGATGTCAGTATTCATGAGTGAAATGAACAGAACTTGATTGAGGCTGCCCAGTTCAGAATAAAGTAGAACAATCTGATTACATTGCTCCATGTGCGGTTTTATCATTAAGACGTTTCCATAAATAATATCATTTATAGGTGGATTGCATGGTAGACAGGCAGTCTACAATATTTTAAACCAAGCAGCCACGCTTTAGCAATTTAAATGGAGATTTTAACTGATATAGCGATAAATTCAACAAATACTTATGCAAACCCATTATGATGCATTTGCAGCTTGAAAGTATGAGGAAAATTGGCAAGAATTGAGAGAAATGGAAAGTGTAGGGGTCATCATCATCGACGTTACAACCGGAGTCCGGTTCTAGCTTCGGTCAACTGTTTTTTTTTTCATCGATTCCAATCGCGAGTCGATGTCATTCGATTGGGCACTCCTTCGCTTGATCGTCCTGGTCGACGCCATCCATCCAGTGCAAACAACGTCTCCCACGCTGTCGTCTGCCATAAAATCGACTACAAATGGTTTTCCAAGCAGAATCCTTTTCGCTCGTATGAGCGACGTGTTCTGCCCACCGGAGTCTACAAGCTTTATCTATGTAATTATACAGGTGGACCACTACAGACAGATGGCTCACAATATTGAATAAATCACAAACAACTGAATATTTTTCAGATTTTTTATTTTTTCCTCATTTTCCCCCCGTATACACTGTAACAGCCTTTTTCTGAAGTTTTCGTGCACTCTTTGAAACATTCTGACAGGAATTTTTGCGATATTGGTCCGGACATTGTTCTTGAGGGCTTCCAGGGTCCTAGGGCGGTCTTTGTAAACTTTAGATTTAAGGTATCCCCAGAGGAAAAATCCGCAAGGGACCAATTCAGGAGAGCGCACTGGCCAGTTCAAATCTCATCTTAAAGAGATGAGGCGTCCGGGGAACCTTACTCTTAAAAAGTCCATGACAATCCTTGTTGTATGGGCTGTGGCCCCCTCTTGCTGAAACTAGACGTCTTCCAGCTCAAACTCATCGAAATCAGACAAGAAAAAATCTTAGATCATGGTCATGTAACAAGCTGAATTGAAAGAAACGGCTCGGTTGTCTTCTTCCAAAAATGAGGGCCGATGATTCTATTTCTTTCACCATACTGTAAGCCTTTTAGAGTGCAAAGGTCTCTAGTGGAGCAAGCTCCTTGGGGTTTGTCACACTCCAAAAGCGCATGTTTTATTTATTGACACATCCACTGAGGTGAAAATGTGCCTCGTCCGAAAAAAAAGGATGGCGTCCCCCGCGAGCGCAGCAAGCATGTTTTCACAAGTAAGTTATTTGGCTTCAAAATCACGTGGCAGCAATTCCTGGACGACTACCATTTTGTAAAGATACATATGAAGATGTTCTTTAGTTATTCGATAAATGGAACGCCTCAAAATGCCAAGAATTCTTGACTGTCACTGTATTGAACGCCGGGGAGACTGTTCAATGGCGGCCAGAACCCTCTCAATGTTTTCTAAGGTAGTGACATTGTTCTGATGTACCCTTCTGATTGACCACACATTTCCAATAGTCTGGAATGCGTGCACCCACGAAACAATTCAATTTTGATCGGGAACACGGCCGCGGGGGCCAATATTGAACTTCAAACGAAAGGCACGCTGTACGCGGATGATTGAATGGTCCTTTTCAAGACAGGCTTGTTACATGTAACTCCATCAGATGATACCCAGATGATCTTATCTATATCTTTACGTGGGAACCTGGTAATCGCAATAACCAATTTCTTAGATACTGCTAGATCTATGACTCGAAGTCCATTGTCATTAGTGTTCTCATGTAAACTATGGATGCCTGCGTAGTGCCAGAATACCGGCTCCCGACCTATTTTGGCGTTAAAATCTCCAAGAATGATTTTTACCTTGGGTAGTCATTGCGGATCCACTCGACCTGTTAATAATAAGCTTCTTTTTTGTCGTCAGCGATTCCTCCGTAGGATCGTGACCGTGCATAACCTCTCATTGATAGCGTTAAAGCTGATGATGATGGACTTAGTATAGCTATAGTATAAGTCATATTCTTTCTTTTGTAGAACAACATTCCCTGTCCATCATCAGCTTTTATATCAGCCTTATACTGGGGGAGGGCATCGGTTCAGCTCGAGCTCTATAGAGCAATCTTACACTAAAAGAAAAGAATTCGAAATTCGAACTTATTACAAATAGATGATTTAGATTTGGTAAACAATTCTAAAAATGTACATAAGTCATCGAAAAACATTAATTAAAAGAAAATTTTTGAAAAGTTAGTGTTTTGTACTTTTAGTTTTGAAAAATAAATTCAAGTAACTAGAAAATTTTTCTATTTTTGTTGTACGAAAATTCTAGGCGCAGTGGAAGAATTGAGCTATGTTATCCGACGATAATTGACTATTTATAATTTACGGAAACAACGAATTGAATTAGTAGGCTGAAAATCAAACAATTTCTTTAAAGTATTATTACCATTTCTTTATATCGAATATTTAATTATCTTTTTCAGTGTAAACTCCATAACAAAAATCTCAAATCGTTTAGCTGATTTTGTTTGCGTGGTCGTCATTGAGGTTTCAATGTTTTTAAAAGAAAGATTGCCTGCAGCCCCCGCAAGGGGGCTAAGATCAGACTTCCGTCAGTCGAAATAGTTGCGGAACGTGCGTGTATTCATTTACTACATACTATTCCCCCTTTGCTACTGATGGCTTGGCTGCTTTTATGGACGTCAAGTTAGATAAATGAAAGTTTGTCAAGAATGACATATATTGTAATTTTTTTTTGAAAAAAAATCACCTTTCTTTGAAGGAGTCTTTGATCCAAGAAAGTGGCACGGATTTTTTGAAGTAACTCTATTTTCTTAGGTGCCGATCAAATGCCCAGTCAGGCGTAATCGTTCTTGGCACATTTTTTTCAATTTTTGCAGTGATGCCAGTCTGTGAAGGTCCTTTCTTTCTTTTAGCGCGCTGACTTTGAGCCACAAACCAAAAGAACCAGCATTTTTTTCCCCGTTTTCATGCCTGCACTTCCTGGTATTTTGGGGATATTTGTAGGTTTTCAGGGGCTTAAAAAATATTTACGCTCAAAAAATATTTGAAAGTACAAAAAATTTATATAAAATTTACATAAAAACACAGGTTAAAAGCACTTCGATTTTTTCCCTGAACAAAAATGGATCAGTTTGCATGCATGGGTAGGATGTGGGATGCAAGAAAATGTAAAACGACTTTTTGAGACATCCGACACAATTAACAAATTAATCAGAAAATTAAAAAAAAAATCTCTCAATCTCTTTTTTCATTTGCCAATACGATTAAATATTTTGTTCAATAAAAAACGTAGAGGATCAATTAGTTCAAAGTTGCTACAAGCGTAAATATGTGAGTGTACAAATTTCACAGAATAGGTATTGATAATATGTTAAGAATTTAGACACTAAACCCGTAGTCTATTCGCATATTTTTACTTGTTTCAACAAATGATCAATGGAATTTACTCCAATGCCGAACTGAATTAACTTCAGTCCCATTTAAGGTCATTCTGCATTAATACTCTTAAAACTTCCTGCCTTAAAATTGAATTAATTAAGGTCTTTGGGCTATCAACACATACTCTTCCAATTGCTTAAAGAAACCAACCATAACTGACTTAACCAAAATGAAAATTATTTAATTCTTATTTTTTGGAGCGCGATAACAATAATCATAGGCCCAATACGATGCATAATGCTAAACGCATATTGCACAATGTACTACTTCAACGCAGCGAATTACAGTAGATATCGATCATATGGATATTCGAGTATGAAACTGTCCTCAAAAACGCACTTAGCCAACAACAACACATCATGCTGCTCCATAAATAACTGGAGAGTCAATTGGTTTATGAAAGCTTCCAAAAGTCTGACTTGAATTGACAATTGTATTTTGCAGTGTTCACCATAAGCTGCACTACCTGAATTGAATTTTTAAGTCACCTCGTACTACACCGTATTTTTAAAAGCACGTCGTGTATGCATTGAGAATAATCTAAGCATGAGTTTATTTAGATTAACCCCAAGTAGCTAGCCCCCAAAAATTATCGTCTTCCATTTCTTTGTTCGAGCTTAGTTTTCTTTAATTCCTTTTACTTTCCTACTCTCTTTATGTGTGTTGTTTTGGTAAACACAATTTATTTTATTTCATTCACGTTTATTTGAAATTAGTTTAATGTCGTTTTCGATAGAATTTCAGAATTCAGACCAAAAAATGCTCATGTGTTGTTCCAGGCTCACACACATTTGTTTTCGAAACTTTTTAATATTAGACTTGTTTATTCGCTCCCCCTATCCATAATAGAACAATGCTATCCAGAGCAGACGCATCGGAAACAACAACAACTCCTGGCCCAGCGAAATCACAGGGGAAAGCAAAAAAAAAACGCCTAGCGATAGGGAGAGCAAAAAATATAAGCCTAATGATTCGCATTAGCAAGTCTTCTAAGTAATGCAACATTTTTTAAGTTAAATGAAGTTTTACCTAGCTAGTTTTAAGCTTTTAAATACAAACGCATCTTCGATCAGGCTGCAAATAAAGCTGTTTTTAAAATTCCAATTCATATAATATGTTTGTTAAAAATGAGCTCCAATAAGCCTAAGCTAAAAAGGCTATACAGAAAAAAAGCAAGATGGCTGCCTAAAGATCCACTAGTCGACAAGAACATCCCTGGGCATAAACACCTGGGGTTTCACAAATTATGAGCGAAATCAGTAAAGCAGAATCTTGGTATTGATGACTTTTAAATATCAAAAGAGAGCAGCTACTATGCTAAAAGAATGTATGGGCTAAATACTACATGAAGATTATCAAGGAATAAAAGTTTTATTAAATATTGAAAAAATCGCGTACTTGTTTTATCAAATTCAGAACATTGAACAAACATCTTTGAGTCAGAAAATGAGTGCTTACCAGTAGCTTTGATGTACCTATCATATGGATATGTTTTAAGATTCTTCTTGGAATTCAGTAGCTTTTTCATTAGTAGCGTTTTTTTGCACTTCAATTCAGATGTGACAAAAAAACGCGCCTAGTATTAAAAATGAGACTATGAGGCATCTTGAAGAGATGGGATTGTGAGAGAACTTGTTCAGTGAGCATTGTCAGTAAAATGATAAACACTATCGAAATCCATAGCAAGTAAATCACGTATTATTAACTTTCATAGATAAACAAATCAGCCAATGGGAATTTACAATAAAAATCAAATAGGTTTTCATTCAAATTTTATGATTGTTCAAGATGATTAAATCCATAAACTAACCTTTTATCACTTCTAACCACAAATATCCTTAAATCGTTTGGCTTTAACAAAATATCGTGAATACTTCTTTTGTATCACGAGCACTTCTGCTTCTTTTACAGTCTCTTCTACTTTTGCTTCTGTATCTCAATACGCATAATATTTGCACGAATCTGAAAGTTCACATTAATTTTAGTTTCACGTTCAGCCTCATAATAAGCTTTAAATTTAAAAATGAATGTCAAAATCACAGTGAACCATCTTTAAATGAAATAATCAAATGGGAGAGATAATATATTATTTTTTGGAGCATTTGAAGGCTGATTTATTTCAAAAAACATATTCTAAAATATTACATAAGACATAATAACAAATTATTAATCATATTTTGACAAATTATTACACATAGAACGTGTGTTCAACAGGTATCTGATTTTTGATTGCGCCATTTTTGCTGCAAACATTGGAATTGGCCTCATCACTACTATCTACTATCGTATCACTGTCGTATCACTATATAATGTGCTGGTCTCATTCAAATCTTTACTCAATTAAATATCATTATATATTTAAAACTACATGAATGAAATTCATCAAAAATCCCACGAAAAATATGAACGAAAATTCAATCAAATTAATTTCTCGAAACAAAATCACATCATTAATACGCAAATGTTAAAAATACTTTCGTGGGTGTGTCCGTTAGTCACATATTTAATCACACTCTAATCAGATGCATGAACGTATAAAAGTATTGCTATCCACATGACATGCCGTTCCACAATCTTAAAAGCTATAAGACGATGAATGAAGAAAATAGAAAATACCATTGACTAGTTGATTAGATTAAATCTGAAAGTAGTAATCGTAACGATTGATAAATAAGCACTGCGAAATTCAAAGCGGTGTACTCGTACAGTAACAGATTTGCTATCTTAAAAATAGAAAAAGATTTGAGTTTCTTCTAGTTGTTCAAACGATATTGTGTCAGGATGGCCGAGCGGTCTAAGGCGCCAGACTCAAGAGTCAAATCTTACTTGAACAAGAAGTTCGAGTATACAGCTGAGCGTTCTGGTCCTCTCTGAGGGCGTGGGTTCGAATCCCACTTCTGACATAAATTTTTTATAAGACTTTAGTTCGGGAAGTAATGCGAATCATTTTTGAAACGAGTTGTTCGATAATTTTGAATATACATGGCTGAATGATAATATTATTATCATAGTAGATATCAAATATTCTTGATGCTAGTGGCTTAAAATTAGCTAGATTATTTACGAGCAATTATAATATAATAATATTAAATACTTTAAACTTAGTTATGCTATGTACATGGTTCTCTGAAGAAAACATATAGTTTCAAGAGTATTTGCAAACAAAAGCTGGCGTTCGCTACTGGATATTGTTTATATTGCCAAGATATATCATATGTTTGATTAGCATATGCTTGTCAATATTTGTTCGACCCGAAAAATTTTACGTATTTAATTTGGAGTGCAATAGCCTTCATGTCAATGATATTTATCTATTCGCATGTGTAAATCCAAAAGCTTTATCTGGTAGACACACACGCAGTCAAAATGATCATTTGTCGTAAATGATCATAAGGACTCCCCCAGTAATATTTGACCCTTTTACTAAAGCACATAAAATTAAGCCTTTTAATTTTAGGAAAACGGAGTTATTTCTTTAGTATAGCTAACCTCCTAAAGATAAACAGAAACTTTATTTCTAAACGATAGTGTCGTTTAGAGTGAAAATTTTGAATTTTTCCATTGAGGCGCGATATTAAGTTTTTTACAGAGACCTCATTAACTATTTCGTATGTTTTTTTTCATTTTTTTTTAAAACTCAGATGCAATTTTAGCCTTCTTATTGCTTTCTTTCAATACTCGTTTCATTTGTGCCCAGTATCATTCTATTGGTCTAAGTTCAGGACAATATGGTGGGTTAGTCTCCTTGGGGACAAACGTGATGGGGTTGCTTTCAAATCACTTCAGTGTTTTCTTAGCATCATGATTTGATGCTAGGTCTGGCCAAAACAAGACGGACGCTTCATGCTTATTAATGAAAGGCAACAATCGCTCCTGCAGAAAATATCGATCTGAGACCACATTGACAAATTCCCTGCTACATCATGTACTGTTTTGGAAATTTACTGGTTATCTTCGACTGAAATACTTATTTCACTTCTCCCTTTGCATTAGCAGTGTACAGTTCATGGCCAGGAATCTACCTGAAGTCCGTTTTGATATAAGTCTCTAAAATGACACAATCGAATTTCATTACATATTGGTCGTATAATTTTTGAGCCATCGTTTTTGCTATTTTCTCCTTTTCCTCGGATAGATCTGGAACTATCTACACCTTATATGTTCTCCGATTGTAACGTATCTTTATTCAATCGACTATTGTACCAGCAACTACTTGGGCTTGGTTTGGAACTTCTTGACAATTTTCTTCGCTAAGTTCTTGTCTATTGATTTGTGATCACGGTTCCCTTCTTGTCTATAAATCAGCATAGACAACGTATATCGTTTCTAAAGCTTATCAATGCAGAGAATAATTGATACGGGAAACTCGATCGTTTTGCGGAATAAATAAAAAATTTTCAATTTTAATCATCCCGCAAAAACAATTCTAATTTGATTCTGCTTTCGGAGGCTTATTCCGCAAAACGATCGAGTTTCCCGTATCAATTATTCTCTGCTTTGATAAGCTTTAGAGACGATATACGTTGTCTATGCTGATTTATAGACAAGAAGGGAACCGTGATCACAAATCAATAACCTTTATGAGTAAATTATTTCCATGGATATAAGTCGGAGATATTAAAATTTGTCACAACCAGCGTAAATAACAATTAATGATTTCCAACTGCAAGTGGTCACACCAGTCAAGTATGCACTGTGTGCTGGTATCTGATGAGAATCAGTGCATGCTTTCGAAACCACTTTGTCAAATAAAATGTTCAAGATAAATAAAAAATTTTCAATTTTAATCATCCCGCAAAAACAATTCCAATTCTTGTCTATACTTCCAGATTTTCTACCTCTTTTCCTTGCAACAGCTAGTCCCTTCTTATAATTCACTATTACTCTTTGACAGTTGAAAGTGACGTTTTAATGCCTTCAGCCATCTTTGAAAACTTGATTTCCGGATTTTCCACGTATTTGAAAATAATTAGCTGTCGTACTTTTTCTTGTTTCGACTCCATGTTGCCAGCTAAAGAGCTCATGCGTGAAATAATACTAGGTGGGAGGTAGGTTTTATGCCAGTTATATATTTCTTAACATGATAATGTACTTTTGAGCTGTGCCTTTGATGGCTTCTGGCTCTTAATTCTTACCTTTTCGAGAGTTGGTTTATTGCAGACTATGTCATGTAACTAAACCAAAATCGATCATTTTGTACAGGAATCATCTTATTCAAACGGAGTCGAAGGCCTTCTGTAGATCAATCAGACAGGAGCCCAACACCTTTTTGTTTCAGAGGCTATCCTCAACTTTGCTTTTGAGAACCATTCGCGCGTTCACTGTGGAGTGTTTGGCTTTAAAGCCGAATTGTCTACCAGGAATGACGAGGTTCTCTTCTATGGAGTGGTTCAGATGAATTTGAATGATATTTTCGAGTAGTTTTCCCAAGTTTGGGGGGAGTTCTCTCCGGGCGTTGAGGATATCGCAGGATTTTTTGACTTTTGGAATAGGAAATATTTTCGCACACTTTTAAGTAGTGGGAAAATATCCAATATTTAGCAAGAGTTGAATAGAATAGAGAGGTGCTCAAAGAAGCAAGTAGGGAGCCTTTTTAAGATGTATTTGGACATTTTATCTTCTCCGGAAGATTTTCAAGAGGAGAGGGTCGACACCACGGTAAAAAGGGTTTCGTTATTCACGAAGGTACCATTGCCTTGAGGGTTTGTGGAAGGATTTGTAAGACTGAACCTAGAAAGGGTCAACGATTGATTTTCTTGCCGAAAGTTAGAGGCAGAAGTCTTGACGACTGAAGCAAAATTGGGGTCTGAGCTATGCTTCTCACACGGATAGATGAGAGAAAAGGCGAAAGCAATAGCATCAGTGGTAGCTCTATCATCAAGGAGTGAATTCCCATTAGAAGTGAAATTACATTTTAGTCTTTTCCGACCTGTGATTTTATTAATTTCCTGAAACATGTCTTTGCCAGGTACTATTTTTTGGAGATGTTCTTCAAATTTCTTGTTGGTGAATGAATACTAATATAGGTTTCTGCCTTTTATATAGAAGGTTACCATATAGGTTACATATCTGGACCAAGTATACACACGGGAATAACCACAAAGATAAAAGGGTCAAATTTTACTGGAACAGCCCTTATAAGTACTGTGTAGCATATGGTAATTGTAACTCCTTAACCTAACTATCAATCATTAGCATATCGGTTAGGGATCATCTAACTTTGGTCATTTAGTCTCACATGATTTTGACACTATGCATAATTTCTTTTGTAAAAACTTGGTCTTCGTATTGTAAAAGAATAAAAAGAAATTTTTTTGATAGGTCTGTAGCTAAACAAAAAACCTTCAAACCTTGTGAAAATTTTTGTTTTTTTTTAATAAAGATGCAAGCTTTTCAAAAACTTCACGCTACAAAGTCAAGAAAGACAAGAACGTTCAAAATTTGCGTTCACGAGAATCACATTCAATTAAAATTCACAGATTCTATTAACCTTACGTCGGACCATGTCTGATAGGGGTGATTTGCAAATGTGGGCAACATTAACTCATGAGTGCAAAAAAAAACTGGTTTTTGGTCTGTCAATTTCAATCCAGTCACGAGATTTCAACCAAATTTCCACATTAGCTGGACCTTACTTTAAACCAAGTTCGATAGAAGTTTGTTTGAAAAATTAGTATCAAGTTGCCAGTTATACTAATATTTGTCTCTTGAATCTAGAAAATTTTCTTAACAAAATAAAGCTTTTTGGCCTGTAACTCCCAATTTAAAATCCAAACGAAATTCATGTGGTAAATGGACCATATTGTGGACCAAGCATGGTAGGAATTTGGCTGAAAAATAATGATAGGGCTGCCAGCTATGGCAGTTTTTGTATTTGTTGTCATATCTTTACCAAGCAATCTTATTAAATTTTCAATTGGTGTTAATCTCGTAGTCACAATAAACAACACAAATTACGATTTTGAAAATTTGAAAACTTTTGTGGATGGCAGCCCTAAATTTCTTTTTATCGCTTTAGTTTCCAATGCAGTCATCGGGCCGAAACGAAAATCACAGGGTAATTTAGACTCAATATGAAGCAAATTTGGTATAATTTTGCCTTTGATCCTAGCAGAGGGTGTCCAGCACTAGAAATTATCGACAGATGCTGCCATTGAATATTTATTTGATAAGCATCTACAATGAAAATAAGTAATCAATGCTTAACTTTTCCAAGTTTTGGATATGGTTCGGTGTTCGGATAGCTTTCTATCCTTGTAACTTTCGATGAAGTCATCGGATGAAGACGAAATTTTGACGTGAAACAGCTGTAGTAGACTTTTGGTTGCATTGCTGGCAAAGTGTTGCAATCACTTAGGGCTTTCATCATTTATGTTATTGAAGATGCTGCTTTCAAAGTTGCGCAAGATAAACATCCGACAATGAATATAAGTAACAAATGTTTAACGTTACTAAATTCATGCAAGTCGTAACCCTGAAAACCTTTTTAGCCTCTGAATTGTAATGCATTCTAGAGAGCAAAGTGGTACATGACCTTCGAAATAGTTTGGCTGTAATAAGGAGCACGTGTGGTAGAATATGCATTCAAAATCTGCGCGATTCCTCTACTTTTTAACTAAATCAGTGTTTTAGCGGTTCTTATGCGCTAAAGTTTTTTTTACTTTTTTCGCGGGCAATTTCCAATTTTAGTATCAGTATTTTGCAATAATATTTTTCCCCTGGTTAAAGCATTATTACCAAACTTTTAAAATGACTGGAACCTTTTGAACTATATTTTAAATATATATGTATATATTTTAATTAATATATTTATTAAGTGAAGGCTGATAAGCAGCCTTCACGAATATTGTTGAAGGTCCAAGTAAAAATTAGTCTAGAAACATTTTGACAACTTATCTGTTATTGTTTCATTTATGTTCATTTACACAATTAAAAAAAAGCAGAATTAAACTGCTGTCACGTTATGTAAGCTCACGTAATATCCCCCACTCCTATGTACTTGCACTACCATTTTCACATAAGAATACATGTGAGGTCAAAGGTCACGAAAATCAGTTTTTTCTTAAATACCTCATTAACTATCGGTTTTATGTGAATTTTCGTACTTCAGATTTGTTCAACATAAAAATCTGCTAAAAAGCTTCATTCAAAAAATTCGTCGAAGTTTCAATTCAAAATTTTATGTAAAACCAATAGCTAACGAGATATTTAAGAAAAAAAAAATTTTTTCGTGACCTTCGACCTTAGTAACTATTGTTGGGCTCACAACTTGGTAATTGACCTTCCATCTTATGTTACTTATTTTACAATAAGCATAAAACCGTCGAAAAAAAAGCTTCACTTGGCAGATTGGCTCTTTTCTGTCTATCCCCTTCTGAGTTGACCAGACTAACCTGCCATATCCTCGCTTAGGACCTGGATTCTGAATAAAAGTAGTCAAATATAGGTACAGTATCATTTCCCAATATCTTATGAATACTCACATATCTGTTTAGCATACCAGGCATGCTGATGGGTTTTACCCTTTAATCTTTATTTTCCTCTTTAATCCTTTTCTTAATCCTCTTTTCTTTTCCTCACAACGAGATGATTGAGTCTTGTTTCAGGGAATTTGGAATGGCCCGACCATCAAGCAAGGATTTCGCTTAACCTTCCCAAGCTGGCTCATAATCTTAATATTGCTTAGTTCAGCTCGTGGGAATTGGAACAGTGTATTTATATTTCTATAAGTTATTATTAAAAATTAACAGTATAGTATTACTAATGTGCATTCTGTGATCATACGCAGGTGTCTGTTTCATGCTGTGAATCACCCATCGAATTTTATCGCGACAATCTCCGCAGTTTATATCGATTTAAGTTATTAATTCTCAAGATTCTATCTTTTATCAATTTTTGATGCTAAAATTACAATAAAAGTTGCTTGAACGCATTAGAATGCTAATCAGTTAATTCATTCACCTCCAGCGAATCTTGTTCATGATCCCTGGTCATTTGAATACACACAACTGTTTTCGTTTACGAATCGATAAACAAATACCTCGAGCGATCCAGAAATTATTGGCTGGCATGTGGATTCAGAATATTTGGGATTTGAAATGCGCATCTTTTTTCCCACTATCGACTATCGAGAAGACACATCAACTAGCTTTTGGCTTTGATAACATTTTGATTTCGTCTAGTCGCGAAAAGAAATGCGCAATATTTGAGCCGTTTGTAAGCAAATTGCTTACTGTGTCAACGAACCGGTCACATTTTAAACATTCAACCGAAAAAGTGTTTGATATGTTATGTAGATCCAACGTTAATGCTAAAAATGGTTAATTGGTAATCTCGTGGATAGTTTGAGATCGTTGATCTGCAAAGGTGACCGGTAAGGTTGACGACGCCTCGCGTTGGAATTCCCATAACTAATGAAAGGTTAATAACAATTGCTAGGAATAATAAAGTCGTCGTCAGTTGTTTTTTCAGTTGGAGATAAAAATATGTGATCATTGTTTCGAAAATGTGGTCTGAGTTCTTCCTGTAATTGAGTCATTTTCATTATGATACCGGTGAGTATGGCGCTCAGTTTGAATGTAAACTTAAAATACCATTATGAATCACTACTTACATATTTATTTTTCATTCGTTTTCAATTCCGAGTAGTTTGAATGAGGCAGATGTTTAAATAAAAATATAACACATTTTATTCAGATTTACGCCAAATCTTGTCTAACTATTATAATTGAATTGTTAAATGAAGCAGGTGTTCCATTGTAACCCTCGTTGGTTGTTGTTCGTTTCTTCTTATTACTGTCGGTAAAGTCTCATTTGTGAGATTAATTTTAGTTTAGAATAAGAAAATTCATTAAGCTTTGTTGATCTTCAAGGCAGATATGAGTTATTGTTTTCAATCTTGACTACCCGCCCGGATTAAAGTTTATCCCTGCATTTTCCAGAATTTAGTCTCTTACTGCTAGTTCCTGGGGTAACCTTGAAGATTATGGTCGTAAAATAGATAGCTGAATGTTCTCAGTTGCTGAATATTTCGTTGTCTCCGGAATATTGCAGTAAAATTGTTGTAATCACACTATTCTTGCTGCTCTCCTTCTTCATTTTTTGATACGGTACTTGCTGTTGTTTGGATCAAGTGGCAGCATTGACAACGCTGCAGCTTATAGTTTTTTTTGTAGGAATATTTTGTCTGGATCTTGTAACCTTTAGCTACATCTCAACTGATCTTTAGAAAAAGGAAATGACACAGACTTTCTGAAGGCCTCGTTTTCAGAACGTGTAACCTATCAATTAGATAAATTCCCTGCTTGCGGAATCTGGATGCTAAAACTTCTTTGGTCGTGATTAGATTTTTTAAAAGTGCAGGCAATAGATCTTTAGGTACTTTTCGGCGTTATGTGGTCATGAATGATTTTAAATTGAATTTCTGCAATATTCGCGGGATAAGAAAGAATTTTTTTTTCGGTCTACTGTCATTTATCCATACACAAACCGGCAATTTTGGCACTAAATGAAACTAAGGTCGTTTCTGATGCTAATATCAATCATTATCACGTACCTGGATATCATTTAGTGCCCCGCTTCCCCCCAAAGAGGGATTGCAATTTATGTTCGTAATGATGTGCCGTTTATCACCCTCACCCAATTTACTTCTGCTAATCCAGAATTTGAAAATCTCTGGATTAGATTCAAATTTTCTAAGCAAATCATTTTCTTTTGATTTTTATATCGCAGCCCTGAAATGTCTGATGCCGATACTGTTCATTCCTTCCATGCAATGTCTTCTGACATTGACATCACCGGTGATTTCAATGTGCATAACGTCCAGTGGCTCAGACACTGTTGCGCTAAAGCGATTTGTTCAATTTGGAGGAGTTAATGGATTGTGCATAACGTCCAGTGGCTCAGACACTGTTGCGCTTTCTAGCGATTTGTTCAATTTGGAGGAGTTAATGGATTGTACAACAAGAATTCCCGACGTATCTGGGCACAATGCAAATCTTTTAGATTTGTTTTTAACTTTACACCCAGATAAATATTCCATCTTAGTTTCTGCACCTCTTGGCAACTCGGACCACACTTTGATCTCGGCCCACTTTAACATATCTTCTCTGATTAACACTAATCAGTTTTCCATAAAAATACATCAGAGAGATTGACTGGTCCGATAGCGTTGCAACAAACAACGTCGAATATATAGCTTCCACCATAACCGACATCATATGGTGTAGATTGTACTCTTTTATCCCGCATTCCTTCAAGAACGCCAAGGTACTTAGTACCCCTTTTAGTGATGATATGCCATGCTCCAGGATCGTCAACCAGATTGGTTTCATCGTAATTTCAATTCATTTCCTTTGGAATGTCGCTAAGTTCCTTTTCAAAATTATTGAAAAATTTGGCAATTTTTCCATTTCCATTTGGCGATTTTTCCACTGCTCCTAAGTAAGAACTGCTTTTTGGGATTATTTTAGTTGACGTCTTTTTGTTACATCATTTGAACCCCTCTGTCCAATCCTCCTTTTAAGTAACTTTATTAACTGTTACCTTTGTATAAGAAACTTCAGTATGTTGGAGAATGTTACATACCAGAGAAAATGTTATGCTCCCCTTAAAGTTGAGGACATGTACATTTGGGATGCAACATGTGTTAGTGTCCAAACTGAGGTCAGTGTTGTAGACTTACACTATTCATAATGTGAAAGAGATTGAAAATCAAGGCAAGAGATTATACAAAATATTTTGTTCTACTTTAGAGAAAGAAAGCCTATGAGTTAGTATTCATTTGACCAGCTTGTTTGGTTGATGAAGAAGGGATTCAATATATTTTCCACTGCGGCTCTTGAATTCTTTGGAGAGACTACCATTACAAAAGTACCACAGGGCTGTCAACTGCATTCTAAGATATTTTACTTGGTTACTTTGCGGTATCGGTACATTACCGAGAAAAACTTCAGGGCAAGTTAGTTTTAGCTTTGTGAAAGTAACGTGGATGCATTTCATTTCGTTCATTCTGATTCTCCATTGTGCCAGCCATTATTCAAGAAGTGAAATGTGGGCTTACAGGGCTGGAGACGAATCAGTGCACAGAATGGTGTCTTCATTTGGAAAGGTAGCTGTAGCTATTTTGCGCTTGTTGGGAGATCAGATATGAAGATAGTATAGAGTACAGATCCCAATGCACTTTTTTGTGCTTTTTATTCATAAAATCGGGAATGTGCGATCAGTTAGGTAGGAGGAGAGTATTTCATGAAAACTTCAGCCCTTTATGGCAGACTTTGTCGAACACTTAAATTACATCTAAAAAGACTGTGACTGAAAACAGTACTTCTTATCTGACGCGATTCAATGGACCTATTGATTGGGATTGATTCGAAACCCGAATTGATGCTCCGGAATTCGTCTTTCATCTTCAAGTATTGGAAGTAATTTCCTGGGCCAAACTTTCTTGGATATTCTGCAGACGCAAGATAAAAGGCTAATATGACTACATGAATTTAGTTGGAAGGTGTCTTTGCCAGGCTTGAGGATCAATATGATCACAGTTGTTTTGAATACTACCCAACTAAATGCTGGAAGTGTTTGATTTTCCTTTTGGATTTTATGGTCATATGTGATAGTTATCATTATTAATAGAAAATTCGTAATCGAAAAGTCCTAAATTTGTGGAAAGCTATCCCGCTTTACAATATCACTTCAAAGTAATCATAACGTATTAAATTAAAAAAACTTGCATAGCACCAAAAAATATATATTTTATTTGGAAATTAAAACAAAAACTTGACTTGAAATATCATAGTCATGAAGACAAGAATCGTATGATAAGCAAACGTCCATATCAAATGGGTAATTGGTCAATTTGAAGAATATATCTCCATCATGCACTTGACATTCATTTGAATAAATATTTTAGATTTATTTGTAATTAGGTACGAAATAAAAATAGATAGGTCCAAAAAACGTGTTTATACTCTTATACTCTCATTTCCCTAAGATAAAAAAAAGAAAAAGTTGTCTGAGCCATGGCTTGATAGGGACCTTAGGCATTTGCGAAATCGTAGGAACAAACTTTATAAGCGGATTAAAAACAATATCGACATTAGTTCTGCTATTCAGGATGAATATAATGAAGTTGCTAAGCAGTTTTCAGCAAAGTCTCACGAGGCTTATGCCAATTACATTAAGACAACGGGCGAAAATATAATCCGCGACCCGAAAAAATTTTACGATTTTGTAAATGTGAAGCGAAAAACTACTGGTTATCCCTCATCGATGTTCTTTAATGATATCACTTCCTCCTCTCCTAATGAGATTTGTGATTTATTCGCAGATAGTTTCCAGAATATTTTTAATGCACCAGACCCATCAAACTCACACCTCTCTTTCTCTCATCCTACTCCTACAGATTTTGTCGGCCAATTTGAAATTACACGTGACGAAATACGTAAAGCTATTTCGGAACTCGACTGCAACAAAGGCCCTGGGCCCGATCTTCTTCCTCCAACTTTCTTGCGCAAGTGTGCAGAGCAGTTTATAACTCCCTTTCATATTTTTTTCAACAGATCACTTTCGTCTGGAGTTTTCCCATCTTGCTGGAAACTTTCATATGTCACACCCAAATTCAAAAATGGTGATAGACGCTGTATCGGAAATTATAGGGGCATTGCCATCTTATCTTCAATTCCGAAACTTTTTGAAAACGATAAACTTTCCCCACTTGTTGACTCCCGTCTGAACGAGCAACAACATGGTTTTAGAAAAGGTCGCTCAACCACCACGAATTTGACAGTCCTAATCTCCGACGTGCTGTGTAAAATGGAGAAAGGATGCCAAATTGACGCAGTCTATACAGACTTTAGTAAAGCTTTTGACAGAGTTGACCACCCTACCTTAATTCTAAAACTCCAGAAATTCGGATTTGCCGGATCTTTGCTTAGCTGGCTGACTTCCTACCTTCGAAATCGAACACAACTGGTAAAATTTCAAGGACTCTTATCGAAAAATATCTCTGCTAGCTCTGGTGTACCACAAGGTAGCCATCTTGGCCCACTTCTTTTTAATATATTCATTTCTGACCTATCTGACGTCCTAGCAAATATACCTCATTTACTTTATGCCGACGATCTCAAAGTCTATCACATCATTAAATCTAAATCCGATGCACTCTTTCTCCAATCTAAACTTGATTCACTTGATCATTGGTGCAATGAAAATAAGCTCTCGCTCAACATTGCTAAGTGCCAAGTTATAAGTTTTTCCCGAAAACACACCGTCTCACACAATACGTTCTTCATCGGCAATAATTTGTTAGCTCGAGTTGAAAACGTTGTTGACCTTGGTGTTATCTTGGATGAGAGACTCCGCTTCACCTTGCATTATGATAAAATGCTTTCCCGTGCAAACAAACAGTTAGGCTTCATCAAAAGGCGTGCGAAGGAATTTCGTAACCTGTGGGTCACAAGATCCTTATACATCTCACTTGTACGCCCCATTCTCGAATATGCTTCCATTTGCTGGAATCCGGCTTTTGAGACCCACAGTAACAGACTCGAGTCCATACAAAAGCAATTCTTACTTTTCGCATTGAGAGATCTATACAACCCTTACGATTTTAGCGCCCTTCCTCCTTATGAGTTTCGACTGGGTCACCTAAACTTATTGCCACTTGCATCCAGAAGAAAGATAATTTCGGCCTGCTTCACATTTGACGTCATTAGAGGCGTTATCAGAGTTGAGTTCCTCAATAATAAAATGGTGTTAAATAACCCTGTAAGGAGCACCAGGTCCTCTAGTTTTCTTAAGGAATATCCACATTCCACTACTTACGCAGCTAATGAGCCGATTAATAGATGCTGCAGGATATTCAATAGCATAAGTAATCTGTATTCCCCAACGGTCTCAAAATTATCCTTCAAATCTTCCCTTTTCCAAGCCATCCGCAGCTCTTTATGTTAAGCTATTTGTCAATGTTTTATTTATTCGTTATTTATTTATTATTATTGATTTATTTGTTAATTATTTGATTTATTTAATTTTTTTTTCGTATTACTTTTATATACTCATATTAAGTTTTCGATTTTCTATTTTGCTTTGTATTGTTTATGTAACTTGTACCTTGCTTGGTTAATGAATAAAATAATTACCGGACATTTCCCTTAACCAAGCACATCTTTTTAGTCAAATTGATTCAAATGTATAAATTTGCAAACCAAAAATATTCATTCACAGATTTCGAATTGAAATCGTTTTTCTGATATTACGTAACGAGCACAGACCTATACTGCTTCAGCAACTGACCCTGTTGAGTTTCCGGCTTGGCGTTCTCATAGCCGTATTTCGTTTTCGATTCGAATCAATTAGTATTCTGAAGTGACAACAATAGATCGTTAAAGATGTGCAGAGTATTCTTTCATTGCAAGCAAATACTTGTATTGTTGGTAAACTGTCCCCATAAATGTTTCTTATGACAGTTCATGGCAATGAAATGCCAACATGCTGTGCATACGTGGGTACAAAAGTAAATGTTCAACCGTATGAGTAAATTTAAATCGAATTGTACTAAAACATTTCAGTTGACATCATCTTTCCCGCGCTTATCGCTGTCATGCAAGTCACTGAACCGGCAATTAGTCAACACACGGCTGACCTTGATTTATCGATTCAGATCCATATTCTGTATGAGTTGAACTGAAAAAAACTAGTGTCTCTTTTTCGTATTGGGGGTGATTAAAAAAATTTAAAAGCATTTAAAGGCTTGTAGATATTTAGTAACACAAAAAGTTACTTATGCAGCACGGCATGTTGGGAGATTTTTCGACTTGTTCTTTGATCTGGTTGACACAGAACACTAGGTTGTTGGGCATTCATGGGCTAACACATCCAAAATTGTTTCTGGCAACTTGTGGATATTTTTGCGCCTTTGGAACACAGTCCATTGAAAATTGGTAGTTGAGTCCATAAAACAGTTGCAGGTTTCCCCTCTGTTTTAAATGATATCTTACAGATATCAGCCTTTTTATTTTGAGGCTTTTCGTGTATATTCCCACCCTTTTTGAAAACGTGTTCAACATCATCAGCCAAACATTCTACACTTCATTCACTTATTTACTGTCTGGCAAAAGTAGAATATTTCTGCAATGGTTTTTTCGCAATTAATCGTTGTTACATACCCACATTTACGTTCACAACCATCCGTTGACCAGTGCACGCGTAGACACAGCTCGGCGCGTAGCAAACGACTTACCGATCACGAGTGTATTGTATTTATATATTAGGCGCGTTTTTTTGCTCCTCTATCCAGCGGAGAGTAGAATGAGAGTAGAGTAGACGCATTGAAAACAACAATAACACACACACAACAACAACACTCCTACACCAGTGAATTCACTGGTGTAGGAGTGTTATTGTTGTTTTCAATGCGTCTACTCTACTCTCATTCTACTCTCCGCTGGATAGAGGAGCAAAAAAACGCGCCTATTATCTTTGTTGCTAATTTTTTTCTGTTCCGCGAGGTTTAATTCGCGTTCAGACTTAACCTTGATTTGGACAAGTACAGAATAATATCTTCATACATTTTCCATTGACGCTTCATGAATATTAACCATTTTATACGGTTAACAATGAATTCTATATATCGGCATCTAAATACTGATCTATACTTTTGTAAATATTTATTATTGCATCAATGCAAATTGTGACTGCTGGGTTTGCAGCGATTTCCGTAGCTTATGGGATTCGGTCGATGCATCTTGAGATGGAAACCGGTAAAACATGAGGCTAATGAAAAGAATAATGAATAAAATTTTATTTTTGTCTGTTTATTTGTTCATGGCAACTGCGCAGATTTTCTCCGGATGTTGTTTATTGTTTTCGTTATGAGTTAATGTGCAGCACAGTACATACACAGCCAATCGATGTTAAATATTTTAATGCCAAATATTTTATTTTTATTAGTAAGTAATGTTATTAGTTGATAGCTCAATAAATCTTAGCCACTGCACCATATTTATGGTATTCTTCATGTTGAAAATCCGATTATAAAGCAACGCAATAATGCAAAATGAAATATAATGAAAAAAATAAAAACGGTATCAAAGACACAAAGCAGGACACATAATTTAGAACGAGTTGAATTTGGAAAATTTGGGATTTGGCAAAAGCAGAGGAAGTGTGTAAGTTTTTTTCATGGATTGAAATAGTTACGAATCATCAGGGTGGAAATTCAATGCAAGCATTTCTCGTTACAAATTTCGAGCGCCCAAAAATGGCTAATTTGTCGAAGGTTTACCAAACTTGTGGGGTAATATGTTATTTATCACTTAAGGTATTTGACTTTCACGGCCTAGTGCATATGTGTCGTTCAACAGGCCTCTCCTGAGGGAAGGACTGAAGGAAGATTTTTTTCAGGACTCTGTGTAGTCTCGAGATCTCCTTTGCATCCATCTTTACAGACCGATTTGAATGATTTCCTCTTTGAGATCTTCACTAGATTTTTGTAGGTTTTTCTTGTGAAATCCTACAGGTAATCTATTTATCTTTTGAGGTGCTCTTAAAAGCTCGATTGAGAAGCTTTCTTGTGTCTTGGCTGAGTTTCTGTAGTTTCCAATTTCAACAAGAAACCGGCTTACTGCATCCATTCTTACTAATATGATAGGCATCATCGTAGCTGGCTAATATACATATATATATATCCAAAGCTCCAAACCGGGCTTCTGTGGACTTCAGCGACTATGTTCAACCACTAACTTCAATAAGACGATTGATTTTGGCCTAATCTGTATTTCATAGGTTTTTTCTCTTCACCACGGTTATCGGACACTGAGATGTCATCCGATGCATACCATCCATTTATTGATATAACAATTTCAGGTGAACGCTGTGTTTTATAAATGTTGGAGATGGTAAAAACAAGCAGAGATCCAAGCTTTGAATATCATTAGCCCCGCGGAAGTTATATAATAATAGAATTTATCTACTATAGGATTGTGTTCATTGATGCCTCTAATGGTGTACTGGGAGATAGCATCGATACCAGCCAGATGCTTTAGTTCCTCCAATTAGACATACTTGTGGTTGCACCGATGGTAAGGATAGTAAGGAGTCAAGCCAAAGTACACGATCATAAAAAATCATTACGAAAGATCTTTGTCCTCTTGACTGAGCTGAGTCTGCAGATCGATTTCATGGCTCCTGTACTAGCATAATGTCAAAGGACACTTGCAGATTTACCAGTTTTTCTCTTAGAAGATAGGGCAACGCCTTGGTATACTGCAAGTTAGCCTGAAATAATCTAATATCTTCTGGCTGAGATACTTTCAGAGTTAGTGTTGGAGTTCTCCGGTAAAGTCGGTTCCTCTTCGCCCTTCAACTCCAAATCTGATTCCCGGTTTACATCGAGAAGCAGCAACTTCTTGTTTCTACTGCTGGCAGTTTTACCTAGTTGGCAATGGTCGGTTTACTTAGCTTTCCGTGGTTGTTGAAACCAACATTTCTCTCGCTACGCCAGGTTGGCTCTCAGGTTTCACTGTCTGGCATCAAGTTTTCTGAAAAATACTTTTAGTTTTTGCTGCATTAATTTTTTGCTTGAGAGATATCGATATTTCGAGTAAGTTGACCTCTTCTTCAGTTTTTATTACTACACTATTACTATTACTACACTGAAGAAAAGAACAGATTAAAGAAATTCAAATAGATCCAGCTTTTGAAGGGGAATAAATTTTTCTTTATATTAAAAATTTTGCGAGTAAACAATTGGAAAGTTATTTAATAGTTCAAGCCATGCAAGGTGCATAACATGAAAAAAAATACAGCAAATTAACAAATATGTTTTTCCTAAGTTAAACTAAAGCTGGTCAAGTTCATGCCCACCGACTTTTGAGTGGCTATTTCTTTCATATGGAGATTTCAAGGAAAGGACAAAAGATAATGTTTAGATATTTAAAGCTTTGAATGAAAAACTTCTGAAACTGGATTTGGAAATAGATGAGGAATAATAATTAGTTGGAAATATTGTTGAACATTATGAAGATAGGCAGCACATAAACATCTGTTTATGTGCTGCCTATCTTCATAAAAAATGTGACGTCGATTCTTATTGAGGAGACATGTGTATCTAGCAAAAAGTTATTTTATTTGAAAAACATTCAACATTAATCTAGTCCCTAATTGCATCGAAAACGAAACAGGAACATATTGCCGTTCTCCTTGAGGAAAGGGTCACCAGGCTTAAAAGACTTAGTCTGTAGCCGTAATATGGTAGACTTTTAAGATCTCTCTCAAGGCGAAAAGAACAAACTCCCTGGATTCCAGTGTATCGCCACAAATGTTGAAAATAGTATTTCAGACGATCCAACCGTATTCGAGTAATAGCTGGTTCGTGAATTTTTTTACACGTCTTTTAATGAATTCTAATTGTTTATTGAAGGTCTTATTGAAGATCAAAGCGCAGCTTTTTATCCAGAACGACACCGAGACTTACTATAGTAACTACACTGGTGGTCAAATAAATACTATCCTACATTTCCAGGCAAACAGGTGCTTTGCCCCTTTCAATACCCCGCAGGTAGTGCCATTAACTGCAATGATAACGTGAAGTGCGTTGGAAATATTCATAACAGAAAACGCGTTCTTATTATTAAGGATTGTGAACATAATTTGCTTTTATTCAAAGGTGGACAAAAAAATAAATACATACTATAAAATTTAAAAAAAGAATTTTTTGCAAAACGAACATTTTATTCATAATTTTTTTCTTAAAGTTTATATTTTAGTTATCTATCGCATGACCATTCTGTTTAGTTATTTATTTTCAGCGAGTCGGCATTTTCTACCAAACGTTCACAGCTTTCGTTTGGTATTAATTTCTACTCTCTCCTAATTGCGGTCCACAGTTCGGCTTTATATCGTGAGATTGCGCCAACATTAGCCTTCGTTTCCCGCAAAATCATAGAAGAAGACGCAAATGAATTGTTTTACAAGTTCGCACGATTTTCCGATCCAATGTTAGGCTCGTTTTCTGTGCTGATCCTCAATTTTCTTGATTATCCATCTTCTTTAGAGTATTTTGCACCAATCACAAGGAACAGTTTTCAGTCGCTATCTGAAGGAGAGAGTAACCGTCGTCCTTAAGACTTTTTATATCAATCCTCTTCTCGGGAGAACAGTGCTTATTTCGCCCTAGGATGTGCTAAAATGTGATTGAATAGTTGGATAATTTCGCGCTGATTTCAAGAATTTATATTTAACTTACCTCACGAAATAAGTTTGAACGGAAATTCACAAAATTATTTATTTAACAAACTGTATTTATTATTTTGCCCAACGCAAAGTTAACCATTTAACCAACAGACTCGTTACTTCGAGAACCTTTTCCGGACTACTTGCAACATATTGAAAGTTGTCAAAAACAGCTGTTTGCCGGCAACTGGAGGGGTGCATTTAGTTTTTTGGCCACCAGTGTATATATTTTATCAAATATTTACTCAGACGATAGTTATTATTTAAAATGGTAAAGAAATTTACTGAAGCAAATTTGATTCGAATATCGAAGATCGTAAGCATAAAAAGGAGCGAAATGTCAGCTCTAAAAGATCCGGAATAAGAATATTGAACAGAAGCGGCCATGAGCGGCTGCTTTGAGATATCCCAGAGGAAGCGGTTTTTTTTTTAGAAAAAACCTTGGAATTTCACGTGATGCATCCGATGACGAAGGTAATAATTTTATCAATTCAGTGCATTTTTCGAAATTCCAAATTTTTGCAGCTTATATTTCAAAGCATCAAAACCTTTTCGAAAATCTGTGTATAAGGTATGAATTTGATGACCTTTTGCAATTTGTAAAGGACATTCGAGATTGTTTTATAAGGTTGGTGATGGTTGATCTACCTTTTCTGAAGCAGTGTTATATTTACGATTGTAAATTTATCCCAAACAATTTTTTCAAACAGTATAGATAGCTGGCAAAATTGTGATGCCTCTATAATTTTCAACTGAGCATCTATCACTGCTTTTATGAATTAGAAAATTAGAAATTATAAAATCTGATGTCAAGCCTATAATAACGCTTAAATAATTTTAAAATTTAAATGTAGGAAACTTTAAAAGTTTTAACCTGCTTTTAGAAATCTACTTTCAGTGGGAGCTGTAACAGAGGCCCTGTCAGAAAACAATATAGCTTTCGAATTTTCTAATAATTGGTGATATTTTCGAGAGCTATAAAAAAAATGATCTTGTTATTTTTCACTTTTTCGTTAATTTTAAAATAATTTTACAACTGAAACACAGCTGAAAGCGAAGAAATTTTATAATTTTCCTTTTTTCCAGATTATTTATTCGTCTACAGTAATCATAAGCCACTGCAAATTCTCATTGAATGCCGCATTCGATAAACATTTGATAAACACTCTACAAACACATAATCGAGTCGTTATCTAAAATATTTGCATCAATTACGTTTAAGCGAGCGTAAGTACATATAAACGTAGCAAAGCAAATACTCTGATATCGTACACTTCGCCAGTAATTTGATATCGTTGTTAATTCAAAACATGTTCATATGCTAAACAATAATGTTCTAGGCATAATACGAGTAATAAGGAAGTACCATCGTACCGACTTGTCTGAATTCGCAAATATTAAACGTAAAATGCGATAATGTACTAAGCTCTGACCCTCGGAATTTTACGTCGATGTGTTAAATGATAATTCTAAATCAAGACTTCCTACCCCTATACATTGTATATGAGATTTTTTTGCAGTTTGAGTTTTTAATGGCGGTTAAACGTTATAAAGCTTGAAATATCTTCGAAATGAGCATGCAATGTGTGTATTCTGTATTTAGTAACGAAGTGGCCAAAGATTCGTGAATTTCTTTTCGGAAATAATGTGGAATTTCCCTCGAGTCTAATTGGTTGGAAATGGTTGTAAAACGTTCTACAAAAACTGGAATTACTAGTATGTGTACTTATGATCGGTTTAAATTGTTAGTTTTGCTGTGCGGTTGATATTTTGAGTTTGATTCGTAATTTTTAAGTATTCACTTTTGAGTAGATGTACTGTACCTGCTCGGGATAAAGAGTCTATTCAAGATAAACGATATTGTTTCACATTCCAGTTGGATTTATTTTCTTAATTTAATACAAACCATAGCAATGAAAGCATCCACTGTTCAAGAAAATATTCCCCGTCAATGATCATTGAGTTGCCAAATACACTCAAAATTTAATCATTCATAATCCTAGCATCGAAAGTATCACTTACCTACAAACAATTTCAATTGCAAATCATATCTTACATTCATTCCGAGAATAATTCATTAAGTTCGGCGAGTACAATTTCTAACAAAAAAAATACTCGAAAACTGGTATGAAAAAGAAGTCATGTGCACATGTGTTCGACTGAACGTCTCAAACCGTGGGTAAAAGCACGCAAACAAAAACTTTTAGCTTAATTGCAAAAAAAAACCTACTTAGCTTAAGACCCAACACATTCTGGGGATAACCTGTACCAGACACAGAGTATTTTTTGCTCACGAAAAGTATCTAAACACAAATCAAATTTTGCAATCGATTTGCATTACGGTCGCGCGCAAAAAAAAAAATGATATCAATCTGATGTTGCTGGCATCAATGAAGCTGGAAATCTAGAATTAGTATTATCGAAAATGACCTTGACTTTAACATTGGCAAATCTCTCGTTAAAGCACATGCCGGCAGGTTATACAATAGGTGCGTGCGAAGAGTGCTATAGATAGGAGCACTAGGGAGATTCGCTAATTAAAAGATGTGAACGTTTCTTGGACGCCGCAACGTGCTGCCGGTCGTGATGGTATTGTGATGGTTTTTGGCGGTTATTCCAAAAGAATCTGAGTTATGCAAATGATTTGTGATCGTGAGTAATATCTGCACTATATAGATTGAGTCGGTGATAGAAAAGCCAATGAAACCTAATGGATTGGATGATGATGATGTTGAAGAATTAGAGCATTGCATGACATGCTCTTTTATATTTATCATTAGTGAGTTGAAATCATGAATTCAATCGTATCATGATTTGAGATGGATATTATATATGTCGTTTTAAGCACATGATTGCATAAATAGATTTTGAGAAGACAAACTTGTTTATCTGGTAATCAACTTGTGGGATTTAGCAACATTTTTGCAAGTGCGGGATATTTGATTAATGTAAGTGTTTCCACTTCGATTGTAAGAGTTAATCATTATACAGACGATGCTAGAATTATTTGACCATAGCGTTTTTATGCGTACTAAAAGTAAAGCACTGTACGTTTTAGAAGTAAGCATAATAGTATATATTTTTAACTTATTACAACCTAACAGAATATCGAATAACAAAAACTTAAGTCCAAATAAACCAAAGTTTTTGATTGAAGAGATGCACAACATTCGCTTACATCAATTATTTGTGTTTGGGCTTCGTATGAATACTGGCCATTCCTAAGTAACAAAATCAAATAAACATCAATGTGTGAAAACTTTGCCAGACAGAGGTAGAAAAAGAGCAACATTTACAAAATGAGATAAGGTAATTGTGAAAAAGATACTCCTCAAAAAGCCAAATAGTTTATTTATTGATTTATTCATTCACCAAACAAGGTTAAAATTACATATGCTATATGCAACAAAATTGGAAAGTGAAGCATAAAAAAATTAAATATGTAACAAATAAATAAATAAATAAACAACAATCAATAAATATCAAATAAATAAATAAATAATACATTGGCTGATAGCTTAAGATTAGGGGTACAAATGGCTTGAAAAGGGGAGGATTTGAAGGATAACTTGGAAATCGTTGCGGAATACAGATTGCTTATGTACACCTTGAGTTTCTGTTTATAGGCTCATTTGCTGCTTATGTAGTGAAATGTGGATATTCTATAAGCAAACGATTAGACCCGGTGTTCCTTAAATGTTTACTGTGCAGGAATTAAATTGTAACAGTGAGGTAGTAGAAATGGAGTGGACATGCCCATAAGATTTACATTGAAGGGGATGGTAGTAATTTTTTGGCTGCTCATTGTCAAATTGGATCAAATCCAAGTAGTTCCCCCCCAATTTGACAATCAGATCATAATGGCGGAAAGGCAACTTTAACATGCTTTGTGCGTGAGAGGATTGAAGGGGCTAATGGTGGAAAGTTATACCGTCCGTGTCCACGGGCTGAATTGTAATAGCACCTCTAACGACGTCGAATGTGAAGTAGGCCGATATCACCATCCTTCTGGATGCAAGTGTCAAAAAGTTTAGATAAGATGACTCAGTCGCAACTCGTAAGGGGGTAGGTTATTAAAACTATAAGGGTTGTACAATTCCCTCTGGGTGAAATGTAAAAATTGCTTTTGTATAGACTCGTGTCTGTTACTGTGGGTTTTAAAAGCAGGATTCCAGCTAATACAAGCGTCTTCGAGAATAGGACCCACAAGTGAAGCATATAAGGATCTTGTGACCCACAGGTTGTCCCAGGCAAATCAACAATTGATCAGATCTTTGATCTCAGGTAGGCGATGGAAAAATATCTGTAATTCAACATTCCACTTTACCATCTTTTTATAGACTTTAAGGCCTCCTACGATA